>CAWUFW010010265.1:0-712616 GCA_963921515.1 Calotriton arnoldi
CTCCCTGTGATGTGAGCATGGTTCGGATTGGTGTTGATGGGCCAATTGTGAGGGTGACCAATATCTGTGACTACAACTCCCATCATGCTATTGGCTACACTGACTTCACCAGCATACACAGATTTCCTTCCTTTAAGTGAGCTTCCCTGTGAGGTGGTGTTCTAGTGGTGGCAAAATATCAGGCAGTGTTTGTTGGTTATATTTGTACCACTGCCTTGCTCTATTTGTTGTTGTGTTTGTACATGTCATGACACAGTCACTATGAGATGGCATGTATTGTGTTAATCTAACTGACATACACATCTTGGGATGATTATCTTTTGGTTGCTGTTGATTTGCTAGGGGTGGATGGTTTGACTGTCCCCTTGAGAGTGATGTGTGTGTATTGGCACACAATATTGTGTATATTAGTTGTGTACTCACCAGGCTCTGGGATGTCTGTTAGTCCATATACGCTCACTAGTGGTAGGATGGCCCGCACCTTCTCCTCCCAGGGCCTGAGGTATAGTGGTTTTGCAGGAGGGCCACTGCCGGTGTGCTGGCTCAGGAGGTAATCCTTCTTGAGTAGGTCTCTGACCCTCCTGCGCACATCATACCACCTGTTCTGGATGTCTTCCTTTGTGCGCAAACATGGTGATTGTGCGTTCACCCTGTCGACGATCCTCGCCCACATCTTGGTTTTCTGCGACATGGGAGTCTGTTGGACCAATGTGCCAAACAACTGTGGCTCTACCCTCAGGATCTCGTCTACCATGACTTCCAATTCACTATCTAGGAACTTTGGATTCTTCTTTAGGGGCATGGTGATGGGTGGTGGTGGTGATTGATGTGTGTGTGTGTGCAAGTGAGGGTGTGTGAGTGTAGGTTTTGCTGTGTGTGTGTGAGGGTGCTATTTGTTGAGGTGCTAATGGTGTGTGGCTTTTGTGTTGGATGAGCTGTGTGTGTGTCTGTGTTTGCTGTGTGATGGTGTTGTGTGCTGGCAGGTCAGTGGAATTTGCAAAGGATCATGGTAGGGATTTGTGGGCTTTATGTAGGTGGAGTTGGGGGTGTGTCCGTGTTCCATTTTTTTCTCCCCCTGTATTTATTGGCTTTGTCATTGCTTGTTTGGCCCTTTTTTTTGTATTTTTTCATTAGTGATTATTGTGCATGTAGGAGTCGTTCTTCTGACCGAGTAGGACGTTGCAGTTGTCTCGTGCGCGCCTGTCCGAGTCGTTCCCGCTGTGTTTCAGCTCCGTTTCATATGCGGCGTATGCGTCGTTCACGGGGTATTGTGTTTGCTCGGCTGGCTTTTGTATGCGTGTCGGTCGTACGGCTTGGGCTCCGTGCGAGTCGGTCTGATTTTGCACCCATTGCATTGTACTGCGCAGGTCGGAGTTCGCGGGTACGTGTCGTTCGGGTTGTTTCCTGGTGCGTGTCGGTCGGTGCGATTCGCGTGGTTTCCCGGCCGGATAGCTTGTTTCCGGCCAGGTCGGTCGTTCGCCTTGAGTTCAGTGCGAGTCGGTCGTGATTTCCATGCATTTCATCGTATTTCCCAGGTCGGGCAACGCCGGTACGTGTCGGTCGGACTATAATCCCGTACCGAGTCGGTCTGTATTTTTTCCGGCCCGAATCGGAATCAGCCCCCTGGTCTAATAAGTCAAAAAGTGACCAGTTAATTTGTAGCTGACCTTCTCCATTCCCATATTTACCCCAAGAGCTGTGTGGCCACTAAGGTGCGCAGGCTCTGTGATGAGGAAGAGCTCCAGCGAGCCACCGGGGGCCACGCAAGACTCTATAAAGACAAATGGCTTTTTGGAGCCAGTCCCAGCATTGCCCTTTTCACATCCTATTTGTCTCAGAAGAGCTGCCCCGTTTCTGTCACATCTGCAGCAGTCCGCATTAGAGAGAAACATCACCATAATTATCGGTGGGTTTAAAAGCAGAGGAGGATCATGGGCATTGCGCCGTTTTCCTACTAAATAAGAAATATGTCATTAATGAGAAGCGTGTGAGGACAGAGCTCTCGTGAGCGGCGCGGGTATCTGTCTGTGTGTGTTTAGCTTCTGGTTAACACTGGGCATCAGAGTCAGGAGCTGGGTCAGCCTGTGATGAGCATTGTTTAATACTACCAAGACTACTTTCTACTACTAAGAATAATAATAATAATAAACATTACTACTACTACGACTACTACTGCTAATAATAATAATAATAATGATAATCTCAATAACAATAACCTTAATAAAAAGAAGAAGAAGAAGGAGCAGAGGAAGAAGAACAATATAATGAGAATAATAATAATAATAATAAGAAGAGGAACAATAATAATGATAATAATCATAATAAACAACAATAAAAAAATAATTGTTGTTCTTGCTATTATTATTGCTACTATTTTTTTTACTTTTCTTGTTATTATTATTACAATCATCATTATTATCATCATCATCTCCAGGTTTACACTGGAGATGTATTCTTCCAAACTTCTTTTCCAGCAATTCACTTCGTGTTGTACCAGAATAACCTAAATTGGGCCCTTTTTTCGAGACGTTGTTGCTATAGCTCAGTAGACTGGCGCATGGCACAGAGCTCTATGCATAATCTGCTGGTCATTAGTCCTGGGCGGAGTTCTGCTAAGCGGAACTCCGCGAAGTGACAAAAAAATACCGCTGCGCTATGCGGAGTTCCGCAAGAGGCGGATGGTATTATGTAGCGCCGTTCGCGCTGATTTTTCCTGTGCTGTACAACAGCTCAAACGGCACCACGCACAGCGCAAGAGGGCACTGCTTCTTTCTGCGACTCGAGTAGAAGTTCTACATGAGTGGCAGGTTCCTCAATGCGAACTGAAGGTTTCTCAATGCGAGCGGTAGCAACCTTCCGCAACTGCCCGCGTTGATAAATCTCGCCGTGAGGTGGTCTGGAGTGAGATTTTCCTCGCTCGCCAACTTAATGTTGGTGAGCGCGAGCGAGGAAAAAAACTCTGCTTGTAGTGGAGTTTTCTGAAACTCCGCGCACTCCGTGGAGCACAGAGTGGGAAAACTTTGCAAACTCTGCAAACTTCGCGAATGGAGCAGAGTTCACCTCCCAGGCCTACTGGTCATATCTTTAATTCAAAGAGGAGTTGACGTAGCGCTTCGACCTTGCAAAGTCGATAAAATGAGTGTGATAGAATTAGCAGAGAGTAACATCTCCTAATGATGGCACACATTTGATATTGTTTCTTGTATACTATATAAATGGGCAAAATTCATGAATTAATGTTTGCCTTCGATCCTATCTGCATGAACCATGGGGCATCAACATGATTTGGTACTACAGTGTAACTGATGAGAGAGTACAGGACTGACCCAGAACTCAAGAAACAGATGAAAATACATTTTCATATACATTACATGCAGTAGCGGCCCGTGGTGGGCGTGCTGCCGGGCGGTGGCGCGGGGCGGGGATAGTAAACTACGGCATACGGCCATACAGAGGTAAGTAAACAAGTAAATAAATAAAACGAATTTCGATGCACGCGCTGCATCGCATTTGGCAATGCAGTGCGCGCAACGAAATTCGTTTTATTTATTTATTTGTTTATTTACCTGTGTACGGCCGTGTGCCGTAGTTTACTACCCCCCACCCTGCCCCTCCCCCGCCCCGCACCACCGCCCGGCAGCACTCCCACCACGGGCCGCTACTGATTACATGTAATATTATGTACAGCTACAGCTAAACCCACAACGAGCCTCTGTACACCTCTAGAGAGGTTAAATGCTTTAATTTCTCTGATGGTACGAGAGGATTCTCCTTCCTAGAGAATCCTCCACCAGAAGAATTTCTACTTCATCCTTAATTTAAAGGAGTTTCCATTACTACTCAAATCTAAAACAGGCTATCAGTCTGTGTTAGCCATAGTTCCTTGAAACCTAGATTGCGATGAGCATCCTCTCACTGAGCTTCCTCCGCCAAAGTCTTGGCTCAGGAGGCACTCTGAGGAGCCATGTCATAATCACCTCAAGCTGAGGATCCACTCTCAGTGCGCACTGTTAGATATGAGTTGGTAATATCTCCCACTGTAAAGAGAAGTATTTAGGGGCATATTTACAAGGCCCCTGTGCCACTGAAGCGTCACTTTTTTTGATGCTCCAGCGACGCACAATGCTGAGCCATATTTACAAGGTCACGCAAAGCCACCCAGCATGGCTTTTTATGGTCTTGTAAATATGGCCCCCTTTCACGCATTATTTTGTGTGAAGGGGGCGTTCCTGTGGATGTTCCGACACAATAATTATGGATTCTGACGCATCCCCAGATTTACAAGGTTTCGTAAACCTGAGAAGGCGTCGGATACTAATGCTTCCCCAGGGGAGGCATTTAAGTGGTTCAACAAGGAGAAATTCTTTTATTTCTCCTCGTTTGTGCTCTTTCTATATGTGCTGCATTCCTAGCTATCTTGTTTAAAGTTTATGGTCCTGTGCAGGCTTACGTTAAAGGGAGAAGTGTGGAGAGATCTGTTGGGATGGACTTTCTTAATATCATCCTAAATCTGACTGTCATTGTGAGATGCCAAGAAGCAACTGTAGTATGTAGTTAGGGGCCTATTACGATGGCGGTCGGGAAACCTCCCCGACCACCATGGTAGCGGGAAAATACCACCAGCATGTACCGCGACATCACCGCCGGTCGAATTACGATGACCCGCTGTCGAAATCCGACCGCGGCGGTCGGATCACAAGCATTAACATTGTGGCGGTTGCTGCTGCCCGCAGCACCGCCGCGATGCCGAAAGGAGCATGTCCTGCATTTCCCTGCACTGCATGGCAGGCACTGCACAGTGCCTGCCACCTGGTACAGGGAAATGTAGGGGGGGACCATGGGTACCCCCCCAGTGCACCCACACCCACCACAACACATTGGGGGCCCGCAACGGGACCCCGGAAGACAATCACCGCATGCCTTTCAATGGTGGTCTGACCGCTGAGGGAAGGCTGGCTACCGCCGGCATCATAATCCTGCCAGCGGAGCCTGCTCTGCACTGCCACCATTATCCCGGTCCTGCTCCATCCGCCAGGCAGGAGTGCGGATGGCAACCGGCGGTAATGCGGCGGTCGGAATTTCCCACCGCCGCGGTCACCACCGCCTTCCTAATGTGAAAGGCGGTTTTCCTGGTTGCGATGGCGGACGGATGTCCACCGCCGGTACGGCGGGTGCCACCGCCGCCCAGGCGGTGGACATCCGACCGCCATCGTAATAGACCCCTTAGTTCGGAACTGCACTGGTGAATTAAATTAGAGTCCTCTGTTGGCCAGCAGTATGTGGCAGTACTCTTTAGTCATTCCATGGCTGTTTACATGTTAGTAGGTGGTGTATTGCTGTGGACTGCTCCACTAATGGTGATGGATATGACCCTTACAGTTTTGTCTTATGTGAGTGTAAGCGTGTCAAGTAGTAAAAAGAAGTTATTAAGCAGTCTGTCTGAACTACAATCGACTGTCTGACTGCTGAGTTTTATGTTAATAGTTTTAGTGTGGGTTATGTACTGCATTGTACTTGAATTATAAATCACCTACTACCCCTGGTGTGCTTTATGCTGGGCAGCACATTTTTCCAGGTCCAAGGGTTAGTGTTTTTGTAGTAATTGTTGGTTATTGGTATTAATTTTGTGCACTGAAAGAGCCATTCCATGCCTTTACTCCAGTTTTTATGTGGTAGATTACATTAGTAGGAATTCGGTGTGATCTTTAACAGGAGGGGGGATATGGGAGTATTAATAGATGAGCTAAAGGAGATTAGGTATGCAATAATAAAGATGTTAAATGTTTTAATGAATTAATTAATCACTTAAAATTGATTTAGTTATAGTGTGATACAATTATTGTTATATTAATATTTAAATTCAAACTAGGGTATTAAAATATTTTATAATTAAATAATCAATATATACTATTTTTATCAACTTTTTAGCATTAAATTATATTTACTTACATTTTTACCTAGTTTAAGAAATTTAATTTAACATTATTATGTACTGTGGGGATTTATTTGAATTCCCTACCTTCATTATTTTCTATAGGAAGGTGTTGCAGTACCAGTGGTTGTTCATGTGTGGTACTGGACTTGCTAATGTTTTTTTTTAGTAGTAGCTTGCACTCGTATTTTGTGAATAAGCAAACAAAGTAGCAAACTTATGCAAAAGTGTAAATTACCTGAAAGTGTAAGTTATCTTTGTAAATGAGGCACTTTGTTAATAGGTAAAAGTAGTAAAATTGCTCAAAAGTGTAAGTTACCGCTGTGAAGCAGGCCCATAATGTGAAAAACTATCCTTCTCCAATTGAGAGAAAATAATTTCCGGGTCCTAAGTTCATGTACTTCCAGTGAGGTACTAGCAAATTTACACCATATTGTATGAGTGATGATTGAACCTATATGAATACTCGCATCGAAATAAATTGAACCTCAAAGCAATACACAAAAACATAGAAACAAGTAGATATCAAACAAACACAAACACAGATTATGAAATATTCTTCTATTTAATTCACAAATAAAAACTTTTTTTAAATTTAAGCAGCAAGGGTGGAGCTTCTCAAAATTCAGTTTTATTTTTACAAGACGAAGTGATATGCTAAATTTTAACATATCACTTTGTCTTTTTCCTCCTAATGCATTCTCTCCTTCTGTTGGCACATACCAGTGTTTCAATTGAGGCAACCTATCTACAAGATTCTGTTGGCTGCTCTTGTGCTGCTCTCACCAATCAAGCCAAAAACACCAATTTAATTTTAAGCTTCAAAATTCAAATTCCTTCACATTGACATAGTGTTTTAAGACTTGCAATTTTGCTTTTTTCTAATTACTTCAGTAATTTGATAATATTATTTAATTTTCTAAACAGTTGCAAAGCACCTGAGAAGACCTTGCCGACAGTTCCAAGGTAAAAAACACTGTTTTCGGTGGATGATATCAAAACACTTGCAATAAACAAGGGGGCACATTTACTTAGAATTCACGGAACGCAGTAGAGCGAGGCAGGTTGATGCGCTGTGTTGTGTGAATGGGAGAGAGCTGAAAACTACTAAGATGTGGTGCTCTTCAGCTCTCTCCCTGTGCTGGTGCACTTGAGGCTGCCTATCCCCAACACAGGCACCTTTGCAGCATGGAGCAAGGGTCCCTGCGTTACGTGCAAGACTATTTTTGTGCTGAAAGGGATAACTTCCTGCAGAAAAAAAATCCTTATAGGCGTATTCCTCTTTCTATGTGTGCTGCAGAATACCGCACACGCAGAAAGAGGAAATGACAATGAGAAATAAAGATATTTTTCCTTGTTAGGCCTCACTTGGGAAGGGGCAGTATTTTGACACATTCCCAGATTTACTAGCTTTAGTAAATCTGGTAATACGCCAAAACCCATTGGTGAATGCATGGGAATGCCCATGCTCCACCCATGGAACGTCTTCCAAATGAAAGGTAACACAAGGAAGTGCTAAACTCTATGTTGCATTATGGATGCGTCCTGACTTTGCCTGACGCCAGCGTGCCTTCACACTACTCCGAGCTGGGTTCACATGACCACCTTCTATCATTGTCATGTAAATAACTGTAACCTGGTCCTGATGATGGCCTAACATCAGTGCTTAATTTGAGCCGGTGCTTTCCGGTGCTGAGCGCCGGCACTTAATTGGTTTCCGGTGCTCGGCACTGGCACCTAATTATCAACACCACACTTGGGGCAGTCTGCTACATGGGGGCGCTGCTCATCTAATTTAGAGATGAGCAGAACAACGGTTGTTTAGGAATACAATATACATTACAAATTGCTAATACCTGCCTCCTCAGCCATTCCTTTAGCTTTGGAGACCTGGAATAATCTGAACTGTCGCATTTACATGTGAGAGAGATGGTTAGTAGTTGTTTTGGCAGCGATGACAAGGGCGATGAGTGGTGCAAGCTGCAGTGGCCTCCTGGTCAGAGCCCTGGCGCTTAATATTTAAAAAATTAAGCACTGCCTAACATCCCTACCGGCCGAAACGCTGTCGACTCTCACAGCAAAACTTATGGCACCAGCTCTTCGAGGATACCCATTTAAAACCTTTCTGTATCTATTTACATTTATTGTTTGGGTATCTCTACACAGAAATTCTGTCACCATTTGTTTTGTTTTTGCTCCCCTCCCTGTTGCTGCACATACTTCCTCACGTGTCACTTGCGTCGTTCACTATTTCACGAGCACTTGTGCACAGTATCACACAGGTTACATTCCATTGAATGTAACGCAGTGCTTTTTTCATGCCTTTCGAAATATATGAAGTAATATATACAACAAAATCACATTGTCATTCTGAATCATTTGTCTCCCTGTTCACCCTTTGTGCCCCTAGCAATTAATTTTGCTCCTGAAACAAATTGACCCCTAACTTACACCCTTAGAGACATTGGGGCATATTACCAAGGATTTGCGATAATTATCGCAAAGCGTGCTTAGCGCTGTTTTTTTTATCGCCGGCTATCGCTGGATTTCATCGCAGAGATAACGCGTTATTATCAACGCTTATCTCCAAGGCGATAAAAAAGCCAGCGATAGCGGCGAAACCCAGCAATAGCGCGAGAAATCCAGCGATAAATTCACTGCGCTAATGAAAAGCTTGCTAATAGGCAGGTGAGGACTTAACCTTACAATCCACCTCCCATTGACAAGATGGTTAAGTCAAGTTTTTATCAGGTGTTAAATTCCAGCGATAATCGCGGTTAGCGCGACTTTTTTTATCGCTTCGCGGGCATTGATAATAGGGGGAAGTTGTGTTTGCGACTGTTTGCAGTTGCTTTTAGTTGGGAACGCCTACTTTGCATGTGCAAAGCGGCAACAAAACGGCCGCTATCGCCATTAAGCTGTCGCTAACAGTTGTTAGCGACAGCTTGCTAATAGGGCGATAAAAATATCGCCGCTTTATCGGCAAAAAGTGCCGCTAAAGTGGCGATACTGCCCTTGATAATATGCCCCACTGTTCTATGTTACACATGTTGGCCCTGGTCTCTATAGGGTTTATGGGCTACCTCCTGTAGTCTGATACTGCATTACTTTGCAAAGCAGCTTTGCATGGCTTAGTACATACCAAAAATTATTTTGCGTCAGGACTGTGCCACCAAAGTGACACAGCCCAACACAAAATCATAGTAAACCTGCCCAAAATGTTCTCTACCACTCAGCACGGTTAAGCACGCAGGCAAAGGGAGGAGTTTCCAGCACTGAAAGTTGTAGTCATGAGAAGCATAATTTCTGGTATGGGTTAATGGATTAAGTCATTTCCAAAATTCTCTGCCCCCTGTTGAAAGTGTGGCTAGCCTCTCTGTTTCTGGGTCAACTAGAATGGAAGAGATTTTAAAGCCACAATAAATAACCTGGCATCCTTAGTAGACTAGATCCTATTTACAGTCAGATCGTTTTGTATATGATAAGTTGGAGGTTTGTCTATAAAAACACATTGCTAAAATCACAATATGCCAGTGCTACTGTGCATGAAGGTCAGAAAGATTGCCACCACAGCATCAATGCCAAAGAGTTGTTCCTCGCTATAACCAAAATGGAAGTTACAGTACGTGTCTGTGGTAAGCTCTCAAATTCCCAATTTCTGTGGATGACTTGCCAGGGCTTACTAACTGCCCTATTAGCAAATACTCTAAATACAAAAAGAGTTACCCTTTTGAGCAAAAAGGGACGGGGTAGGTAAGCCAATCAACAAATAATTTCTCTTTTGTGCTACAACCTCTATAGATTCATTAGTAGTCCAATAAGGCTGCACTGAATAGCTTGCTATAATTGACTAAATAATCTGCATTGCCAATAAACTACTGTCTCCTTATATTGTTAAAAATTATTTATTTATTTGAATTGTTACAAAAAGTTATTAAAATATGTAAATCAATAAATATACAACAAAAATTTAAACATTCTGGAGAAATTATGCCTAGACTCTTGATATACTAAATAGGTCGTCTAAACATTGCACCAAATTTGCACAATTTAGTAGACAAATTGTCAGTTGTTTATAATCACAATTTAAATCACACATATAAACACACAAGCTATTAAAAACAGTTTGCAATTAAAAACAATTCATAACAGGTCCTTTTTCTTAAAAATGCTGTCGATGTGTTTCGCTGGTACTTGGGAAAGGTTTTTTGGACACTGGAGGACGGTGATTCGGCCGCCTGGCTTATCCCGGATCACTAATGACCAGAGAGCTATCATTGACTACGAAAAGAAGACCCATGAGGCAATTTCGTTCATTCTGAAGACCCATTATTACTGTGAAGAAAGGGAGTCACATTGGGGTAGAAAGAAAGGTACAGTGTAGCAGAAAACGTAACCTTGTCAAGCAAAGGATTAGTGACCAGACTACTTTGGCATTTGAGCCACAGTTGAATAACAAGACTGGAAGGGGTGAAATTCATACCATTCTATGACTCTCGTAAAATGCAGATATAATCAAGTTTTAATTGCTATATTGTATGGTGTTTGCATACATATGAGTTTGTCCTGATGAAGGCGGGAGATTGATCCCAAGCACCGCTGAAACGCCTGCTAGCTCCAACCCGGGTGTCAGCTAAGCGATCACATACCGAACATCTGAGGGCTCTATGACCTATTCAAAAAAGTGGAAATCAAAGCACTTTATTGAAAACTGGAACTCACTGGAACACGGATATCTAAGCTAGAATATCTAGTCAATACAATATAACAATATTTCCTCAAACCAAATTAAGACTGTGCAATAATCGTGAGCCGCACCAAAGACACCATTCACCGCTCAACACAGAAAAAGACAAATTAAATTAAAATTATTTTTTTAAGGTTAAATTAAAAACTAAATCACCACCTAAAGAAGAAAAAACTATTTTTATTATGCATTAATAATTATAAAAAGTAATTTATAGAATTAGTTTAAAGTAATTAACTTATATTCAATAACAGTTATTATTACATTATTTTTAAATGCAAAAAAGGTTATTACATTTTTTATATATCAATATATATTTTTATATATTTTTTAACAATATATTATATTTATTTATAATTTTAACAATTTTAATTAATTTAGTTTTTATTTTAAAAAAATATTTTGAGATTTACATTTAAGTCCCTACTGCCATTATTTTCTTTTTTTTTGCGTTTTATTTATCAGTTTCATCAAAAGCAAAATAACATAACATCCCAATACACATCATAACATCATAATATAGTTAGCACTGCTTAGAGCAAACAGTGATCAAATATACACTCTTAAGAGGCTTATCAGGCCATCAGGAGGGGGAGATGATCTCACATGTAAATAGCGATCAATATGCATAGTAAATGTTGCCTGACCAAAGCCTTGGTAACTATCTAGGGAGTGGCTGTGATAGAGTTATATGATGCATAACCCCCATGCCTCCGGAATGCATCCTGGGTGCTGCACTTCACAGTTGGAGTCCCAAGGCATATACAGTATTGAATGGTTCATGCAAGTGGGACCTCCTGTTCCCCAGCGGCTTGGCTGTCTAGTCTATCCTCCAACAGATTGTCCAGCAGATATGACCTGAGGGGTTGCCAAATGTCTCTGGGCTTCGAGGGAGGTGGAGTTGATCCATGTAAAGTTCCAACTGCGCATTGCAATACACCGGATCCTTTCGCTATTGCCTAGCTTAGGGGGCCCTTCCTCTCCCCCACCTACAGGTCACACATCTCTTGGGCAGGAAGAGGGTCAAAGCTGTACATTTCCTGCAGGGGAGGCTTCAGTTTGTTTCATGCAACCCAATAGGGCAACCTTAGGATCCAGACAACCCATACCCTCCACAATAGCTGCCAGTGACATTCCCCACCTCTGACCAAACGTTCTGGACCCTATTGCAGGTCCATGCCAGAGTGAGGATTCCCGTCTCTGATACGCCACATGTAGCACATCTGTAATCATCCCTCAATCCTAACCTATGTAGACAAAGGGAGTGTGATATTCATGCTGTAGGAACTTATAATGTATTATACAAAGTCTGCTGCTGGATGAGACAGAACCTGTTTTGGGAGCAGCAGAAGGCCGTCATCCGAAATCTCCTGTCTCAACTTCTCCTCCCAGCCCACCTTCACTCTCTGGGCTCCCACAGGTGCCTCCTCTTGTGATGAACAGTAAAGTGTGGAGACTAGGGGCCTCGTTTACAAGTTCTTATCGCAGGTCTGTGCAGTAAGTCACTTTGCTGAGCTGCCCTGGGTTAAAAGGAAAGGGCAGGCATGCATCGTATTTACGATATAGGCACATTCCTGTCCTTTCCCACTGCACTGGTGGCATTTTGGCTGCCTTGCGGCAATGCAGACATCGTTGTACCGTGGTGCAAGGGTCTCTACATTGTAGGAATTATTGTTTTTGTGCCGGAAGGGACACCATCTTGTACAAAACCAATAAATGGAGGCGTTTAACTTCTTACATGTGTGCTGCAGGTTGCAGCACACGTGGGAAAAGGAAAAAACAAGGAGAAATGAAAACAGTTCTCCTTGTTACGCTTACTCTGGAAAGGTGTAAGATTTGGTGCTGCCCTAGGTTTACGTGATTTTGCAAATATGGGGCAGCGTCAAAATCCATGTGTGTTGCTTTGGAAAACCCAATGCAATGCCCATGAAATGCCTCCTTGATGCAGAGTAAGGCAAAGCAGCGCTTTGTGCTTGGTGCCTTGCCTTACTCCGTATCTGTGAGGCCATGCAAAGCTATGCAGTGTGGCTTTGCGTTGCCTCATAGATATGACTGAGAGGCCTGTGTCACTGGGGCATCAAAAAAAGTGACGCTCCAGCAGTGCAGGCCTCTTGTAAATGAGACCCTAGATGTTTAGGATTGGTAACGTCCATCAGGCTATCCAAAATGGCAAACACTGGAGATTCCCTAGGGAATCCCGGGATTTCCTTCCTGCAATTACTTTGGATGCAGTGGTACTTAAAAAGCTCCAGTGGGGAGCTGGATGTCGATCCCAAGAATTTGGTGAAAGAAAGGATTGTACCACCCGATACAGATCACCTAAGAGCCAGAGTCCTTCCACCATTATTTTCTGTGGGAGTGTGTTGCACTACTAGTGGTTGGCCATATGTGGTGCTAGAATTAGTACTGTTATTCAGTTGTAACTTACACTCGTAAGTTAGGCTACTCCCCCTTTTTCAGGGAGTGGAGATATGTAAGTTTACACTTTTAAGTAACTTTATGCTCAGGTTTTGGGAATAACCAAAGTAGTAAAGTTATTAAAAAATGTAAGAGTACATTTGCACGTGTAAATTACTCACAAGTGTAATTCGCTTTTGTGAATAGCCCAACAAGTGTTTGCATAGACAGATATCTGGTTGCAGAGAGAATAATCGTGGTTCACTGCAGTGGATCAGGGCCTTGTGCGAAGCACTGTCTTGCACTCACTGGATGATGAGACAAAGAATTAGAGTGGATAGGGGGTAAACAGCACACTAATACAGGAATTGCTATAACTGAAAGAAAATCATCTTACGGTACCATTTTGAAAACTGCCTGAACTCTTCTAAAGTTCGCAATGGGTGAATGTTCAACCTTAAATCCCTGAAGGGAAACATGTCTCTTGCTGAAATCCAAAGTTTTATTAACAGGACCCAATAAAATAATATCCTTGCATCCTTAAAAATACGAATTACTCATCTCCCTGCCACACCCACTCCATTTCACTCATGCCTCTCACTTCCCACCTCACCTTCCTGACCACTTGCCTACACCTCCCTCTTCTTTAATTGTCCCTACTACCACACACCTCAACTGAGTTTTTAATTATAAAAACTTACGCCACTTCTTACCTTTAACAGACTCTTTTTATATGTCCCCTGTCACAATGTCCTCAGATTCACACACAATTTGACCTACACCTTCTATTAACCATGAGCACAAAGCAATTTACCCCTCCTCCAACTCCTTTCCCCAAGGCTATTCAAAGCCACCCAGCACGATCCCTCATTAAGGATCCACCAGGACAACCTAAGCTATTAGCCTCAAAATATGCCCAACGCTGACTGCTAGTCAGAATTACCATCACTATCAGGCTCAGGTAATTGAAGTTCACTAAGTGGCTTTAATGACATCCATCCCAGTATACTTAATGCATGGAACTCACCCTATTCTTAGTTGAACCCAGATTGTGCTTAAAATTGACTCCCTTGCTCCCCAAACAACAACTCACACATACTTCATCAAATGCATCAACAAACTCCTTGACATCCCTTGAAAAAACTGTAAAACACACCTGCTCACCTCCCCATTCTTCAACTTTTCTAAGACACAGCTAGAGTCCATACCATGTTGTAACAGTGAGGAATGAGTCAAGCAGTTCTCACTATATTCAGAGGCTCATAAAACATACTCAACGTTGGATTATATGTTTGCATGGGGTATACATACAAATAGATTTACCAATGTGAATTTTCTAGCAAGGAGAGGGTCAGAGCACTCAGCATTGAAGATAAATCTGCTGCCAAAAAGAGCTGTATGGGCAGAAGGCTGGAGGGTAATTGTTTGGGACCTAAGAGATAAGACATTAGATGCACCTGACAATAAGACACCCGAGCAGTATTTTGAGGAAAACAAGGGAACAATTAATTCTGAAGAGAGCCTAAGGGGGGCATATAAGACAGTAAGAGGAGGTCGGATCTTATCACAAATAGTGAGGAATTGTGGGAAATCTAGTCGAGTCACCAAGGATGGGGAGTGACATTCTGGAGCTGGAGAAGCATGCAAAGCAAGGCTCATCATTGTAAGGGTGCCAGAGACTTAAGGTTAAAAGGGAGGAATGTAAGGCAAACCTGGAAAGTGAGGTCATAAATATCTATCTAATGCGACATATGATTATATGATGTCAGAAATAAAAATTGTCGGCTATTGGCCTGGCTTAACCAACATGAAAAGGACTCCAAGTGAATCAGAGACCTAATAGATGGGTGCTGGATAATAATATACATGCAAATGTAGAAACAGTAGAGGATTTCACCATGTTCCTCTAATCAATTTACCACCCAAGGGTAGATACCTGTCACAACTCATTGAAAGGCTTTGTGACTTTGTGAACCTCTCAGTTGGTGGTGTCTGAGGTAGAAGTCCTAAAGGCAGACATAACTGATGAAATAAATGATATAACCCAATTAAAAAGTGGGAAAACACCTGGATACAATGGGTTTCAAACTGATTTTTTAAAAGACTGGCCATTAAATGTATGGGTCTTCTGAAACATATGTGTGATGCTGCCAGGGGAAGGAGCTCCCCTGATTTACAGCAGTCCACAGTGATCATAATCATTAATTGCAGGAAAGTGCCCTTTTTGTATGGTACCGCCCTCCCTACTTTTTGCTCAAATACTGACGGTTATGATTCTGATAATGCTGCTGTCCAGGTTCCATTGCCAGTGCTACCTCCCTAAAACTGTTATGTGTAAATTGGCATCCCAATTGACAAGGACTTTACCCCCTCCCCCTTACAAATCCCTAGTATATGGTACCAGGGGTGCCCAAGGCATGGGTGGTAAAGGGGTCCCCAGGGCCTGCAGCACTGTTTGTTCCACCCTCAGTGACCCAAGCAAACTACTGTCTGCAGGCCTGCCATTGCAGACCGCAGGAACAGTCTCCCCTGAGGGGGCCTCCTAAAGCCTAGGAGGCAAGGTGCATTATATTAGAGGTGTGACTGTGGACACGTAAGTGCAAGCTTATATGTCCCTATAGTTCTCTTTACCAATAAAGGACATTATAAGTGATAGACGGACCATAGGATAACATAGGCTGGCACCCAGGCAAACCCGAGATTGACAGCTCTGTTATGATACCACCTAAATTTGATTTGATTTTGATTTGATTATGGGATTTATATAGCGCACGAATGCCCAAAGGCGTCTAGGCGCTGTGCGGAGGGCTGTACCAGGGATTCAGATGGAGATGGTGTAGCTTAGTTTGAGAATAGCCATGTCTTTAGCAACTTTCTGAATCCAATCAACGTTGGGCAGCTTTTAATATTTAGCGGGAGCGAGTTCCAAAGCCTCACTGTACCCAGGACAAAGCTTCTTCCTCCCCAGCGGGCTTTTTTTAATTTTGGTGTTTGGAGGAGTTTGTTATGTGCTGATCGTAGATGTCTGGATGGAAGGTACCATGTAAGGTGTTTTTTCAAGAATGCTGGTCCATTTCCAAACAATGCTTTGTACGCCAGACATAAGGATTTAAACTCAATCCTTTTCTTCACGGGGAGCCAGTGGAGTTTTGTTAGACCTTCTGAAATGGACTGAAATTTGGGGATATTCAGCAGCAATCTGGCGGCTGCATTCTGCACCCGCTGCAATTTAAGCAGATGTTGTTTTTGAAGGCCTAGGTATAAGGCGTTTCCATAATACAGTCTTGCCATGGCTAGCACCGTCACTAATGTTTTTACTGCTTCCGGAGGGATGAAAATGCGTATTTTACGGATGGATTTTAGTGTTAGAAAGACCTGGGAGATGACCTTGTTGATCTGGTGTTGGAAGGTCAGTTTGTCATCAAAGACAGTGCCAGCCTGTCTGCCTAAACAGTAAAGTGCCCCTCTCCTGAGTGTTACCCAATTGCCCTTCAAATGAGGCTTCTCCTTTGTAGCTCGCTTTTTGGGCTAACACCTGTGTGGCTTCCTGCACCTCTCTCCCATGTAGGCCCCTATTGTGTCCTTTCCTGCGAGTCGTTAGCACGTCTCCCAAGGAGGGCAGAAAGCTGTCTGCAGGACAAGCCCCATGTACACCAGTGAGCGGGTACAAGAAACCTTAGGGGAGAGGAGTTGGCCTAACGGCTAGGGCGGTCGACCTCGAATCTGGGGAACTGGGTTCGAGTCTCAGCAATGATGCTGAACATCCTGTGATTCTGGGCAAATCACTTAATCTCCCTGTGCCTAACAAAAAAAAAATAATGAATGTGTCCTCATGTAATGCAACTGGTGCAATGTAAAGCGCTCTGATACCCGATTCGGGTCAAGTTCGCGCTATTTAAAAAACTGTAAAATAAAGATGATGCCCAAATTCCTCACTTTATGGACTGGGGTGGGGTGATCTCCCATACTGGGAGACCACCAGTTCCGTGAACAAAAGGAGGTATCAGATCCTAATAGGAGAACCTCTGTTTTAGTCCTGTTGAGTTTTAGACAATTTGTGCCCATCCATTGATTTATGTGGGACATGCATTGGCTAAAGCGGTCAGCTGTTTCCTCAGGGCTGCTAGATATGGACACCACAATTTGGGTGTTGTCTGCGTAGGAGATAAGTGTGAAGCCGAACTGCCTGATGATATTGGCTAGAGGGGTCACATATAGGTTGAATAGGGTGGGGCTTAATGAAGAGCCCTGGGGCACCCCACACGGCAGAGAAAACTGCTCTGAGCAGGAGTTGCCGATCTGAACATATTGATACCTGTTGTTCAGATAAGATTTGATCAGCTTGAGGGCAGAGTTCCTGACTCCTACCTCTTGGAGTCTTTTGATTAGAATGTCGTGATTTACGGTGTCAAATGCCGCCGATAGATCCAACAGTATCAAGGCGGCCTTGGCACCGGTGTCTAGTATTGCCCGTATCTCCTCTGCTGCCATGATCATGGCAGTTTCTGTCCCATGTCCTTGTCGGAACCCATATTGGGAAGAATCCAACAAGTCTGCCGAGGAAATGAAGGTCATAAGTTGGGAGTTGAGAATTTTTTCCAGTACTTTAGCTGGGAAGGGAATTCTCGCAATTGGTCTATAGCTACTATTGTCGCTGGGAGCTAGGTTGGGTTTTTTCAACAGAGGAAGAATTTAAACTGTCTTCCACGTATATGGAAAGACAGCTGATGTGATGATTAGTTTAAAAAGTGTACTGAGTTGTTCACTGATATTATCCTGTGCCATATGATATATTTTTGGAGGACAGGGGTCTGAAGGTGCTCCAGATTTTATTGAGTTAATCACCTTCGAGATCTGTTCTATATTTGGTGACATGAAAGAATTCAAGACATTAATGGAGCATTGGGGGGAAATAACAGAGGAGGCTGCCATACTGTTATCCTGGTCTGTGAGGGATTCGAAAATAGATTGCACCTTGTCCCTAAAATACCCTGCGAGTTGACTACAGAATGCCACACTGTGATCATTTTGTTGTGGTTCAGGTAATTTGACTAATTCCTTTAATGTTGCGAAAAGAGCTTTGCTAGAATTACCTGCCTGATGTATTTTTTCTGAATAATAACTGCTTTTTTTTTCCCAATATCAACTTTTTATACGAACTCAGGGGCATATTATCAAGGGCTTTATCGCCGCTTTAGCGGCACTTTTTGCCGCTAAAGCGGCGATAATTTTATCGTCCTATTAGCAAGCTGTCGCTAACAGGCGTTAGCGACAGCTTTCAGGCGTTAGAGGCCGCGTATTCCATCGCCTTGCATGTCAGCGATAATTATCGCTAATGACATGCAAGGAAGGTGTTCCCTACTAAAAGCGACTGAAAACAGTCACTAATCCCACTACCCCCTATTAGCAAGGCAGGCGAAGCGATATAATAATTCGCGCTAAGCGCGTTTATCGCTAGATTCTAACACCTGCTAGTGAGGACGACTTACCTGTTTAAAGTATAGGAGGTGGATTCTAATCCTGAATCCACCTTAGCGTTAATAGTGTTAGATTAATCGGATGAGAGGCAATATATTGAAATAAAGAATTCAAGCAAAATCAGTAACCAAACCACATCAAAGACAGACATGCGTATAACAACATTTTTTGATCTTTTTATTCTCTGATGTGCTTGGTAAAACTGAACCAGCCAACGCGTTTCGCCCAACCTTGGGCTTCTTCAGGGCAAAAAACAAGGAGGAATAAGATGTATCCTCAAACGTTGGGTCACTAAAGGTTAGATCAAGTCCTATTACACATGGATCAAAGATCAAAAAATGTTGTTATACGCATGTCTGTCTTTGATGTGGTTTGGTTACTGATTTTGCTTGAATTCTTTATTTCAATATATTGCCTCTCATCCGATTAATCTAACATTGTTATATTTGTGGTCTATAGGCAGCAGACCATTTGAGGTGGGCAATATTGTTAATAACATAGTGACTAGTTGTGGTGGTGCAGTCACTTATGACCCAGCTGCTCTCTCCTTTTTTCCTCTACCACCTTAGCGTTAATGCGAGAATATCGCTGGTTTTCCAGCGATATTCTCGCTTTCTGCCGATATCGCTGGAAATATTATCGCTATGGAGATAAACCTTACTAATAGGGTGTTATCTCAGCGATAATTTCCAGCGATAGGCGGCGTTAACAAAAAACGCGCTAAGCGCGGTTAGCGATAAATATCGCTAATCCTTGATAATATGCCCCTCAGTTCTTGAGAGT
Source organism: Calotriton arnoldi (assembly GCA_963921515.1). Classification (NCBI taxonomy): domain Eukaryota; kingdom Metazoa; phylum Chordata; class Amphibia; order Caudata; family Salamandridae; genus Calotriton; species Calotriton arnoldi. The sequence goes on from CAWUFW010010265.1 coordinate 19,338, forward strand.
ATGAGGTTTTATCAACTATTGAGTAGTTGCTTCTCCAGCGTCTCTCAGCTCTTCTACAGAGTTGTTTCTGTTTGCGTAAGGCGTCACAGAACCAGGGCTCTGATTTCTTTGTGTGCTTGCTAATGTGGTTTTTTTCCGGTGCTAGTGAGTTTACTGCGGATTGAATACAATTAGTAAAACTATCTGTTGCCAAGTTTGCATCTGAATTTAGATCAGGTTTAGAGGCTGCTAGAGTAGATTGCATCTGCTGGGGGCCTATGCTCCTCCAGTTGCGTCCTTTTATTATCTTATGAGGAATAAGCCGGCTCGGCAAGTGATGTGTGGTGGTTACTGTGAATAGGATAGCCCTGTGGTCTGACCAAGAAATTGGGAGAACCTCTTGTACTTTTAGATTGGGATTGGATGTAAATATTCCATCCAGAGTGTGCCCAGCTTCGTGTGTAGGGTGCATGACCTTCTGTTCCAACGAGGCGTTGGACATCAACTCTATTAATGATGCTATGTTATGATCTTCCGGATTTTCCAGGTGGTAGTTAAAGTCACCTAGTATGCAGTAGTCTTCTGAGCCCAAACTTGATTCTATTATTGTACTAATAATTTCCTCAAATTTGCTTTTTGCGCCGGGGGTCTGTACAGCAATGTGTCATTAAAAGTGTAATTAGGACTTAAGGTGATTCTAAATGAAAGTAGTTCACAGTCAGCGCTGCTACCTGCTGGGGACCCTTTTAAAGTTAAAGAGTTATTAACTATAATCGCTATGCCTCCTCCCCGTTTGTCAGGTCTGTCATTTTTAATGATTGCAAATCCTTGAGGTATAGCTAGGGACAGGTCAAGATCAGAGGTACTATATGTCCAGGTTTCTGTGACAAAGGCCATGTCTACTTTGTGAGCTGTCAGCAGCTCTACAAATTCTACATTGTGTTTGATCAGGGAGCGAGTATTAATGAGCAGGCCTATGAACGATTTGGGGGGGAGTATTTGTTCACCTGACTTTTGTATCTCATTAGTACATGTCTTCGTCTTCGTGAAAAGGAGCTTTAGGTTGCAGTGGGGACAAGATCTCGGTTCCTTAGATAGGTCGAACTGATAGCAGAGAGGTCTTGAGGTAATTTTATTGAGATTCAGAAGACTGGCTGCAGAATAAGTTAATTTTTGCCCTGAGTCTGGTGGCTGACAAACAGGGGTTATGGGCCTGGGCCCGGTCCAGGCACGGACGGGCGCAGACGGGCTTGCCTTAGGCGCCAGCGGCGTGCCCTCTGCGCGCGTCCGCTGCGCGGCCGCTGCTGCATTCTGTTTATGTAGATGCGGCAGTGAATTGGCGCGCAGGCGAGTGACTGCCCCCTTTGGCCCGGAAGTAGGCAGAAGTCTTTCCGGTTCGACACCAGCCCTCCACAACAAATGGCACAAGCCGCGGTGGAACGGGGCTTAGGTCCTGTAGAAAGTTGGTAAGTGAAATCACACTTACATCAGTTAAAAAGACTTAGGGGCATATTCACAAGGACTTATCGCCGAGTTATCGCCACCTTAACGCATCAAAAGTGGAGATAGATTTAACGCCCCATTCACAAGCGGGTGCAAACTGCAGACATCGCCAGTATTCCCGCGATAACTGCCGCAAATTTTACCCCCACGGGTGACACCACCAACTAACCCTAATGAGATGCAGAGTAGGCGTTCCCATGCAAAAACACACGAAAACACCACTACACCACTTTCACTACGAACTGCCAGATCTGCGATGCAAATCAAAAACAGGCGATAAGCCGCGGTAGCAGCAGGGAATTAACACCTGCCTTTTGCTGGTGTTAAGCAGGACGACTACCTGCAGCATGAAAGGGAGCCCAGCCATGAGCCACATCTGAAGACCCACAGATGCCATGGAGACAATGATCATGCAGCTCGGAGACCCATGAGGGCCACAACACCCACCGCCACCACTCCCAGGCCCCCCCGGACAAACACATACCGTGCACGACACAAGTGCCACAAAAAGCACATGATGTCGCACAATGACAAAAAGAAACACACATGTGTGGTCAGAAGAACGAGAAACAGTCACTCATCATTGAAGTAACGACCAAAAACTTTATTGAAATACAACACAAAACACCAATGCGGAAGACTCCTGTCGGGTCCGTCCGGGACAACCTTGATGTCACAGCCTGGAAAAAAAAACACCAAATCAGAACGTGTGTCATGCGCACATCAAAGGAGCGAGACACAGAGAAACAGAGAAGGAAAGAAAGGCAGAGAGAGAAAGAGAGAGAAGGAAACGGAGGGAGAGAGAGAGAGAAAGAGAGAGAGAAGGAAAGGAAGGGAGAGAGAGAGAGAGAGAAGGAAGGGAGAGAGAGAGAGAGAAGGAAAGGAAGGGAGAGAGAGAGAAGGAAAGGAAGGGAGAGAGAGAGAGAAGGAAGGGAGAGAGAGAGAGAGAGAGAGAGAAGGAAAGAAAGGGAGAGAGAGAGAGAGAGAGGGAGGGACACTGCCGCCCCCGCGTACCCAGGCACCACTGCTCACCTGCTGCCACTGGTGTGTCTCCAACCACGTGCCGGGATACACTGCAAGCCACCAGGTCTTCAATCTGTAATCGAGGCCAGAGTCAATCATGGCAGAGTCCATCTCACTGCACACGGCAACAACGCCTGTCCATCCTGCGCACACATGCGGCCGCACCCTACCCCCTCCCACCGGCCAGCGCTGGCTGTCCGCACTTGCGCACCCAGGCCCCACTGCTCACCTGCCGCCAACGGTGTGTCCACCAGTGGGCACACCACGTGCCCGTGCAAGCTCCAGGCCCCGGTCCCGCCACCATGGCATGCTCCACATCATGCGGACCCGCACCGCGGACCAGCAGGTCCCACACATGACGCTGAGTCCTGAGGCATCAATGGTAGAGACCACATCAGTGCACACGTCATCATCGCATGCTGCACACCCGCTCAGCAATTTTGGTGCCACTAACCCTGTGCAACCCCAGTCAGCGCCACGTGGTGGTAGGCCCGTGATGGCTGCAAGGCTTTGAGTGCCACTAACCCTGTGCAACCCCAGTCAGCGCCACGTGGTGGTAGGCCTGTGATGGCCGCAAGGCTTCGGGTGCCACTAACCCTGTGCAACCCCAGGCAGCGCCACGTGGTGGTAGGCCCCTGACGGCCGCATGGCTTCGGGTGCCACTAACCCTGTGCACAACAACTCATGGGCCCTTTATGATTGAGAATCGTGGAACGTCCGCCATCTAGTCACCACCGGCAGTGGGGAACGTGACGTTGCCGGCCCCTTATATTTGCGGGGTCACATGGCCTGTGATGCCTGTGCCAGATTGGTGTGTGTGCAAACCTGCCCTCAGGGAGTGGCCGTGACATGCTGACAACTAGACCAGTGACCTGCAGACCACTAGCGTGTAAACCTGCGACATGTAGCTATGTGGCCCCCCCTCGGAGCGTAAGCGGAGTGGTCTGGCCTGGCGTATGCCGGACCAGCGCAGGGCTTGCAACTATGACTCGGGGGCTCTGGGCGTGGTTCAGTCCATGTCCGGACAAGGAAGTGACTAATGCGTGTGTCCCTGTTGTAGTGTCTACGGCACCCGGAACGCAATCGGCAATGTAGCACACTGTGACTGGAATCCCACTAGATGAGCATCATTGACGTTAGGGGGAATCACTGACCCTACATTCATCCACACATTCATACATGAATGATGAAAGACATGACACAGCAGTGCGTTTCTGAATGTTTAATGCACATCCAGTGGAGTTTTGCAGCTGGAGCAGTACAGGGCCATGCCAACCCCACTTCACAACATGGGCCCGTGGAGGGCCAGCCAGAGTCCATCCGGGAATGACAAGTACAGCGGAAGAGGAAGGGTACAGTCCGCAGTCTGTTCGCTGTGTCATTGGTCACCAAACAGGATATGGCAGTCCATGTCGCGGTCCAAGGTGAGTGCAGCAGAGTGTATCGGGGGTCAGTGGAAGGTCATGGGGCCATGTGCGGCACCAAGCAGCAACAGGCCAGGTGGCGGACATGAATGCTAGTGCCTCCTTCTGATCTCAATCCCGTCCACGTCCTCGGATGTGTGCTCTGCCCCACCTGTGGGTGGTGCAGTCCCGGCTGCGGCACTGTGTGCCCCTGACACATCAGGGGCCGGAGGAGTATTGTCGGCCGCACTGTGTGGCAGTGACACATCAGGTGCCGGAGTGGAAATGCCTGCCGCACTGTGAGGCACTAACACACCAGGGGGCGGAGATGTGGATGGTGTAGGAGCAGCAGCATTCATCTGCGCCATGCCTTGTGGCAGCAATGCCATGATGAGGATATGCAGGGCATGGTAGATCCCAGCTACATTTTGCTGATGTGCAGCGGTGGCTGCCATCCTTTTTGCCGCCATCCGCACCATGTCCTCCATGAGCCTCCGCATGTGTGCCAGCTCACGGCTGAGATCGCTGGAGCCACTCTGAGCGGACAGGTGTTCTTGTCTCCGAGTCATGACTCCAGCGATGTCAGCCAGGGCTAGTTGGAGACCATGGAGTGGCCTGTGGGTGTCCATTAGGGACTGGAGGTGGTCCCTGATGGGACTTAGACAACCATGGATGGCGTCAAGTTTGGTAGCCATGAGGTCGAACCCCACCCGCACCTGCTCAGCCATCTCCCTCTGGCCCTCCAACACATGGCGTTGGAAGGCCATGTGTTGTTCGGGGGGGTCTTGGGAGACAGCCGGGGTTGTGGGTGCCTCCTGCTGGGTGGTTTGTGGAGTGGGTGGGGTCTCCTCGATGCAGCTGGGCTGCCCTGGTCCTGGAGGTGATTGGCGGATGAGTTCAATGATGTCTTGGAGGGCTTGGATGTCGATGCTGGTGGTGTCCTCCTCGTCATCAGTGAAGAGTGGCTGGGACTGCTCTGCAGGAGGTGTTGACGGTGCCCCTGCAATGTGAAGGGGAGATGCTGTATTACAATGTGTCCACATGTCATTTTTTCATTTCACACAGCTTTATTCGATCATTGTAAATAGACCATAAAAGCACAAGAATACATATAAAAAATTTCCAGATCAATAAATATTCATATATACGTTAGTTAAAACATTATTAAACAAATTTTGCTGTGGTCCAATTAAAACCTTTAAAATCAGTTATATAAAAAGAACAGTTCATAATATGATTACAGGGTGCTGCTAGAAACTATGCCCACCCTTTTCCTCGTCCTGAGGCAGGCCCATAAATATGAGGTGACACAGAAACAGATGAATGGGTCACGTAGGGCTTTTAAGAAATGCATTGCGACCCGACATTGCCTGAAATTATGATGCCTCAGAATTGGCAGTATAAACAATTTCCTTTCCTCGGAATATAGTAGGATATGCAGATCTGTCTGCGCCGCAAGGTTGTTACAGGGGCAGCGATCGAGATCTGCTAGCCTATACTTTTTTGTGGATATCCCAGGAGTAACGGAATCATGTTTAATCTGAAGCGCAGTAGAATAAATCTGTGCTGCACGTTGTTTATCCGTGCTAAGTAATGGAAACCATCTCCTGGTATTGATGGGACCAAGTCATACACAATAGTAGAGTGATGGATCCGTTTTTTTCCCTGCGGGCGTATTCTGCTCTTTGGGAATATAGATCTTTTAACCGTTTCTTCGTGACCCCTTACAGGAGACAGGGTCCTGAAAGAGTTGTTCCATCCCTATAGCCTTCAATACAGTTTCTACATGATTTAGCCACCCAATTCTTTTGTAATAATCTAGGTTGCAGCATTCTCTTATAATGGTTTGTGTCAAGTCGACCGTAGTTCTTTGCCAAATTGATAGCCACAAGAGGACCGGGGCCATTCTTATGGTGTCGCTCAGAAAGGGGAGCCCTAATTCGAAATGTAAAATATAATTTGAAGCCAATTGGGGTAAGGACGGTTTTTAAAGAAGGAGTCTTCCATTTGCTGTAACAGGCCAGCATTGGCCATCCCCCTCACGCCTGCTCCATATGTTGTGGCTGATTTTATTTTGGCTTGGTAAATATTTTTAGTTATGTCCAGTGAGCTTCCACCCAACTTTTTTGCAAATCTTTTAAATGCGTTTAGGCTCCTTTGCATACCCTGGGCTCTTGTTTTTACTAGTTTGGACCAACATTGATCCTTATCAAAGAGCACTCCTAGGTATGAAAAGGAGTCCACCACCTTAATTTCATTGCTGGCCTTCTGGAAGTGCAGGAGTTTCTCTCCTCTGCTCTCTCCGGCCACAATTATGAAAGATTTTGTTTCATTTACCTTTAAGTCAAGGGAAGCCATAAAGATGGCGTAAGCTTTAAGTAGTTTTTGTAGGGCCAGGCCCGTTATTGCCATCAAAACCGCATCATTGGCGTATGCCAAAATCGGGAGGGGGTTTGGTCAAATTTGGGTACGTCCAAAGAGAGGGCAGACAGGGAGGACTCAACCCCGTTCGTATAGATTGAGAAAAGGAATGGGGCGAGCACACACCCCTGTCTAACTCTCTTTTCAATTTTAAAGTGACGTGTACACTCCCCCTTTCTACCATACCTTACACAGGTAGTAGCATTGGCATACAGCTGGCGGATGAACCCAATAATCGGCGGGTCTATACCCATGTCCTCCATCATGGACCATAGCCTAGAATGTGACACACAGTCAAAGGCTGATGTTAGGTCCATGAAGGCCATGTATAGTTTCCCATTTCTGGCCTTCGAATACTTCCCTATAGTTGGGGAAAGGTTTAGGCACTGGTCGACTGTCCCCATACCTCTCCGGAACCCATATTGTGCCTTCATGATTATATTATGTGATTCTGCCCACTCCTCTAGTCTAGCCAATAGGACCCTCCCCATTAGTTTGGCAGTGGTATCGAGGAGGGATATAGGGCAGTAATTCTTTGGTGAGGCCCTATCCCCTTTTTTATATATCGGGACTATTATGCTCTGATTCCACGAAGGCGGTGGGCCTGCTAGCACAATGCTGTTAAAAGTGTTTGTAAGTAAGGGGACCCATATGTCGCAATCAATTTGGAAGAGGTCAATCGGAACACCGTCCGGCCCTGGTGCCTTACCGGGGATACAAGATTTTAGTGCCCTTCGGAACTCGGGTGTAGTGAAGACTTGTCCTTCCTGAGGAGTGTTAGGTGGGGAGGGTGTTTGTGTGAATGCAGGAGGGGTTAACCTAAAGATCTCTTCGAAATGTCTCACCCAAGACTCTTTGTCTACATGAACATCTAGTACGGGGTCATTAATATCTTTAAAATAAGGAGGGTTTACAACTTCCCAGAAAGCTTTGCTACTGCCAGAGCTGGCTGCTTGTTCAAGATCATCCCACGGCTGTGTTTTTAAATCATTCTCTCTCACCCTCCTGGCTATTTTATATTCTAAGCATAGTAAACGGATCTTAGGGTAATCCCTGGGGAGGTTTTTTAAGGCGTTTACAAGATCTGTTTTGGCTTTAGTGCAGGTTGAGTCGAACCACCCCTTTTTTGCTGCGAAGTTTGATGACTTTGCCCGCGTAATTGCTATTTTTATTTTTGCCAGAAGGGCAGTGAATCTGGTGACCATGTCTGCGGGGGTTAGGTCTTCTCCCAGGCATTCTATAATGTCTTTCTTTATATGTGCCAGAATTTCGGGGACCAAATTTGATTTTATTACCACTGTCCATTTCAGTTGGTAACCATTTTTTCTGGACAGGTTCACATCCGCAAGAGCCAGATTATGTTCTTTGGGTGTAGGAAGGATGTTGAGCTGAGTCAGTAGGATGGTGTGGTCGCTATGGGGTGAGAACCTAATGCTCTTAAGGTCTACCTTCTGAAGTAGATGTCCAGACACTAAGACGAAATCGATAGTAGTTTCCTGAGTGCCTCTTCTAAAAGTTGACCCTTGCCCTTTTTCATTAGACTCGCTTAATATAAACAAATTCCACTGAGATAACAAGTTGTTTAAGGCCTCTCCATACCCATTGTGCGAGAAATGCAGGGGGGGGATTACCGTCGGTGGTTTCTACACCACAGACTCTAGTCCCAGTAAGTTTACATAGATGGGTATTAAAATCCCCCGCCCATATGAGATTCCCGTTTCCCCCTTTCTTCCCTTTATACAATTTGTCAATCTCCACCGCTAAGGCATCCACCACAGCCATAGAGTTTCTCCCAAATTCATTGTTATAGAAGTTGACGAGAGTACAAATATTCTGTTTCCTAATGTCCAACTCTAGTATCTGGAAATGGGTGTGTAGCGGGCCAACTTGTCTGACTTGGAGTGGTGAGGTATTTGAGATTAGTGTAAGTAAGCCCCCCTTTGCCCTTCCTGAAGCTGCAGGCACAGCTGGAGAGTGGAAGGAACGAAACCACGTGAAGAAGGGAGGGTCTATTGCCCAAGTTTCCTGGAATAGGACTAACTCCATATCTTGCCACTCATTCAGCCAATGTTGGTTCATTAATTTGGAGGCTAAGCCTGACACATTCCACGATACCATGTTTGCTCTGGAGCCCTTGATTATATTCGGGGGGGTGGCGGGGTCTGCCCATGTCCCTGAGTTCTTTGCGCCAGAGTTACATCTTCAGGGACCACTTCAAAAGGTGTTGTATTAAGTAGAGGTGGTCGTAAGCTGTTTTCTGCTATGGCCGTGATGGGAGATTTGATGGATGATTGGAATGGTGACAGGGTTAGTCAATCACAATCCTCCATATTAGACAGGGCAGTGAATCTATTTTGTAGACTGATCCCGGGATTTATGTTGGGACCCCCGTTCCAGTCAGTTAATAAATTCCTAGTTTTGTCCAATTGAGCCCTCCCCCTGGGGTCATCCTGGCCGGCATAAAAGTATTCCAACGCTGGGGGTATTATCAGGGTGTTCCTTAATGCAGGAATATGTAGATTAGCCAGGAGGGAGGCACTTGCGTGCGAGTTATTAAAATTGATTACCACGCAATCTCCATCATAATGTTTGCTTTGTCCCCCCACCCAGCCAACTCTCCTGGCCATAATCAATTCATGAGCCAACACCTTCCTCCCCCGATCGGTCACGTTAACATTGTGAAGTAACCAGTGCAAACATTTGTCCATTAACTGTCCAGTAGTTTCACTCTGATTTTCACGGAGGAGAGGGACGTTTGCCAGAACCAGGGCCAATGGGGCAGCGGCAGGTGGAAGATGAAGGATGTGATGCCGGAAAATCTGTTGCGCTCCGACATTTTGATCTTGGGTTCTTGCCTTATGTGCAACTCTCATTTGACCCTTCTGGGATAATAATGGCTGGGAGGTGATGGCTCTTTCCTTCAGGCCTAGAAGGCCTTGCGTGGCCCCAATTGGATTGGCGTTTTGGGGAGTGTTGGGGTCTTGCATTAGATGACTGGCAAGGCCTCCAGGTGGTAAACATTGTGCTAATGGTTGCTTCGAATTTGCCACTAGAGGAGTGTCCCGAGTTTCTCTTGATGGTTTTTGAGTTATGGATGTTAATGGGTGGGGGGCGTGGGTGGCAGGCATTCTGGCAAGTAGAGTCTGATTCTGCGATTCCAACTCCGCCAAGCGGAACTCAATTTGGATCAGTTTATCAAGAATGGGAGCCAGTACCTCATTTATTTTTCCTATAATCTCCAGCCCGGCCTCTGATCCGCTAGGGTCCGGAGGTAACAAAGTGTTTGCTTGCTCCGGTAGTGATATTACATTTGGGTTCATGGCATAGGCCTTCGTTTGGGCAGGTTTAGGTTTCGGAACGCGAGTGATCTTGGGTTTTTTGGGTATTGCACCATTGATGACCCCGCCTGCTCTGGTTCGTTTGGCGGGTGGCAGCGGTGAAGAATAATTCAATGGGGAGACAATCTGGGGGGAGCGGTCTAGGCCCCTTCCTGGGGCAGTTTCTATAATGTGGTTTACAGGAAGACAGCCACTCTTATCTAATACCAGGACTGTTGGGGTTACAGGAATTGGCAACGTTGTAAGTGGTAAAGTGACAGACTCGGGAGGTGGTGTCGGGGATAGACTCAATCTTAGTGAGGTAGAGTCCGGAGAAAGACGTCTTTCGGTCAACTCTATCTCATGGGAGAGGACACTTGCCGCTCTTACTAGGAAGGAGTCCAATGTTGCTCCGACCCTCCCTCCACACTTCTCTTTACAACCCTTTCCTTTCAACATAGTTATGGGCTGGGATAGTAAGGGATAAACTGTACCTTCACAGAAGTACAGATGAAAGGGAATAGGCCTAGCCCAGCCTCCTCCGGGCTCCGACAAGCGTGGACGGGCCCGCCATTCGCCCGTGCGCGTCCCGCGCTGCGGGAAGTTTCTGCGAATTAAGTAGGCGCTTCCAGGCACGTGGTCAGCTGCAGTGGTGGCAAAGGAGCCTGGGACGTTTAGTCCGGTCCCGCTCCTGCTCCCAAACGAAGTTCCGGCAGTAGCAGTGTTGGCGGTGTCCTCTCAAGCGGCAAGAGGTGTTTCCCTGAGTTTTCCATGTAGCCTCTGGACCCGGACTGGACCCTCCTGCTGCTCTCGAGCTTCCTGCGCTGCGGGAGGTTTCCGCGAATTAAGTAGGCGCCTCCGGGCGCGTGGTCAGCTGCAGTGGTGGCAAAGGAGCCTGGGACGTGTAGTCCGGTCCCGCTCCTGCTCCCAAACGAAGTACCGGCAGTAGCAGTGTCGGCGGTGTCCTCTCAAGCGGCAAGAGGTGTTTCCCTGAGTTTTCCAGGTAGTCGCTGGGCCCGGACTGGACCCTCCTGCTGCTCTCGAGCTTGCCCGGATGAGTTCAATGATGTCTTGGAGGGCTTGGGTGTCGATGCTGGTGGTGTCCTCCTCGTCATCAGTGAAGAGTGGCTGGGCCTGCTCTGCAGGAGGTGTTGACGGTGCCCCTGCAATGTGAAGGGGAGATGCAGTATTACAATGTGTCCACATGTATGTAGCTGCATGGTACATGTTCACATTCAGACAGCATGGCAATGCACATTGTGTCAGTCTGTGGATCAGGGCCATGATCCAGGGTCATTGTGGGTGTGCACTGTGCTCTGCTTGATTGTGCATGTGTGCCATTGTGGCCATCTCCCCCCGTCCCCCCAGTACCTGGTGGTTACTCACCCTGTTGCTGTTGTGTTGTGTCGTGTCGAGCAGTGTCCGCTCCCCCAACTCCTGCCACAGTCTCCACACTGATGACTGTCGACACCAGCTCCTCCATGTCATCCAGCTCCAGCTGTGGCGCTGGGCTCCCACCTCCAGTCTGCATTGCTGCCTTCTGGTTGCCTGCGAGTTTCTCCTTGGTTTTGCGCTTGATGTCAATCCATCGCTTCTTGACCTCGTCCATTGACCTCTTGTGCTCTCCGACCGCATTCACCTTGTCCACGATGGACCGCCATATTCCATTTTTGGTGCCCAATGACACGTTGGAGGTGACGAACAGTTCTTGATGGTGTTCCATCACCTCCGTGACCAGGATCCTATTCTCCTGCGTTCTGAACTTCGTCTTCCTCTTCTTCTTGTCCTTGCCCTTCCCTGTCCCCGAGGTCCCAGGCTGGTCGTCCGGGGTGCTTGTGGGGTTCCGCTCGTCCTCTGCGCCTGCTCCGGCTGCCTCCATGGTGCTTTGGTGTTGGTTATTTTGTGTTTGTGTGTTTTTTCTACTTTTGTAGTGATTTTCCCGCCTGCCGTGTGTGTATTGCAGGCCTGGCGCTGCTTATCGCTGGTTTCCTCATCGCGGTTTGGCCCATCGCATGTTTTTTTGCGTTGGGGTTTGAGTTTTTATCACCGTCGCGGTTGTTGTATCGCGTTTTCGGGAGACTATCGCATGTTACCGCCGTGTTGTGAATTCCACGTTAACACAGGGTTATTTTCCCGCGATAGACTGCGATGTGTAAAGTTGCGTTAACATTTTTTGGAGATGTTTAGCGCACGTTCTTGTGAATATCCCCCTTAAAGAGGTAGATTAACAAGTGCCGTATTTTTAAAAAGAACCTGAGGAGCGTGTCCGGGGATCGATGGGTGCTAAAGTGCAAGTGCAAATTAGATTAGTAAAGCTTCAAAAGTTAAAAGCTACAAAGTTAAAACATTAAAATGCGGCGTTAGCCTACCGCTGTTAATTGCGCAGCCGCTGCTGCATCCTGTTTATGTAGATGCGGCAGCGAATTGGCGCGCAGGCGAGTGACTGCCCCCTTTGGCCCGGAAGTAGGCAGAAGTCTTTCCGGTTCGACACCAGCCCTCCACAACAAACGGCACAAGCCACGGTGGAACGGGGCTTAGGTCCTGTAGAAAGTTGGCAAGTGAAATCACACTTACATCAGTTAAAAAGACTTAAAGAGGGAGATTAACAAGTGCCGTATTTTTAAAAAGAACCTGAGGAGCGTGTCCGGGTATCGATGGGTGCTAAAGTGCAAGTGCAAATTAGATTAGTAAAGCTTCAAAAGTTAAAAGCTACAAAGTTAAAACATTAAAATGTGGCGTTAGCCTACCGCTGTTAAATATGTCATGTTTGGTATCAAACAATCTGCCTTCTCATCCCTGACACGAATCTCATGTGGAGGACATTGGGGCATGCACCCAGATGTCTACCTTAGAAGTTGCCCATCTGGTTGCATCAGCTTCTCTGTGCTCTGGCTGGTAGTCTGTGCTTGCTACCCCCCAAGACAGGATTCTGACCTCCTGCCAGGCAATGTGATCACTTCCGGGAGTCAGGAAAAAAGACCTGGGCAGGAAGGCGGTCACAGAAGAGCTAGTGAAGTGGCACATCAAGGTGGTGAGTTTCCAAGACTGCACTGCCTCTTATATGCATCGGGGCTAACTACAGTAGCGGCTGGCAGGGAATGGAAGTGGAGAGGCAGGTGGTGGGTGTGGGGGGGCGGGAATCACAAAATTAAAAAAAAACACTTACCTCCTCGCCGCGTCTCCTCAGTCGTCTCTTCTATATCGTCCCTCGTCCTCTCTCCTTCAGAACCAGGAAGCACACAGGCTCCCTCCCCATAGCCAATCACAACGCTGCAAAGCAGTGTTGTGATTGGTCTGAGTGCCATGGCTCAGAGCTCAGATGTGGAATGGGAGGATGGGCATGTTCCCCACCAGGCTATGTAATACACCCTGATGGGGAACATGCAAAGTGCGCAGGACTGCTTGACCTGCCCAAGCGGGCCGGCCAAGCAGTCCTGCGCACTTTGGAGTGCAGCAATCACTCCTCCTTCCGAACGTCACGGGAGTCCCGGCACCGCCCAACCTGGGCAAAAAAAAAAAATGATACTAAAAGAAATAACTTCTGTTATTATCATTTTATTTGTTTTACACTGCTCCGCGAGCAGTGGGGCGACCCTCCTCCGCCTTAGCGGAGGGTCCGCCACTGCCCAGAGGAGGAATCAGTCCTTCCTCTGCCCCAGGCACATTTGAAACCAGGCAGGTGGGAAATTAGATGGTCAAGGAGGTGTACACCTCCAGAAGGGTAGCCACACCTCCAGGGTGGGCAGCCCAGTCTGTAAACTGGAAGAAGGGTTCTGTCATTTTAAAAAGTGGCAAAATAGAGGGTTCTGGGTAGAAAAGGCGACTTACACCCCTGGAAGTGGTCACCTCAGGGTTGGATTATCCGCTGGAGCAAGCAGCCCATTGGCCACTTGAACCCACACCCCTAACGTCCCTTAATCTAGGATTTAAGGGCTACCCCTGTCATTAGAACCTTAGTTCTGAACAACCTGCCTCGAGGAGGACAAAAAAAGAAACCTGTGTCTTCAGCAACAGGACTTGCACAAAGCAAAAGAGGGATACTCTGCACCTGTGGCAAGAATCCTGGAACTGCCTGATCGAGACTCGTCCTATGCTCACTCTCAGTTCCCTCAGACAAAGAATCCCCTGTGGAAGCCTGAAGCACCCTCAAGCTCCCCTGGACTAATGGCACTAGTCTCCTGCAAACTGCAGGTAAAACAACACTCCAGATCTGCACAATCGCTGCCCATTGGGCCCTCCATGCGATCGCCCAAATCCAGATGGTGTAGTGCATTGTGTGAACTGTAGTTCTGCCTTCCACAAATTTACATGCAGCTACCGTGTTCTCCGGGACCACCAGATGTTGAAGTACCTTTTTCCAAGGATTACCGCTGCTAAGGTTTGTTGGTCGCCAGTCCGGCAACCGATCCCTTTTGTCGACGGTGCACCTAGAGGGAACTCCATCCAGCCTTCGACTGATGTCAGCAACCACCTTGTTGTTGTGTTTTTGCATCTTGTTCCCCGCAGCACTGTGCAAGCTGTAAAAGCAGCTCTCCTGTGGCTCCCATTCAGCACCAGAGACAACCAGGACAACTCTGCACCTCGGCTCTATGGGTCAGGTAAAATTGAACTGACAGTTGTGGCCTGGTCCTGGGACCCACATAACCTTTACCCTGCAAGGGTACCACGCAACTGGGCCTCTTTTTTCCAATTGACCGCAATGTTAAATTTTCACTGTATTTATTTGCACTGATTTTACATTGCTTCAAGAATCTAAAACTCTGGTTTTATGTATGCTATTCAATTCATTTTTGTGTCTAAATTAAGATAAAAGTACATTCTATTTTTGTAAATTGTGTTGGATTTCTCTCGAGTCGTGTCAATTACTTATTGTCCATGTTGGTACTCTGAAATGCTTAACACGTTCCGCTAGTAAAGCCTGACTGCTCTTTGCCACACTACCAGGCCAGAACTAAGGGTTAATTAGTGTGCATTCAAGGACCATCTTTGGGGTTTGAGACAATATTGTATGGTGAAGCCTAACCAGCTTCATCACATAATACACCACTTTCCTACATTAATCTTGGTAAGCAACCAGATTGGTGCTCTTAATACTGTACAATCTTGTTGCTGAATGTGGAAAATAAAGACCTTGCAAGTAGACTTTATAAGGTGCGGGAAACCTTAAATATCTTGATCAGTCTGGTTTTATGCCAACAAAATCAGCAAGGCACAGACTTAAATGACTTACAGTGCATAGTAGAGAGAGTATGAAGTATGAGTTAGCTGGTGGTAGCCCTCTCGCTAGACATGGAATGTGCCCTTGACTCCATTGAAGAGTCTTTCCTAATTAAGATAAAACAAAAACTGGGATTTGGGACAAGGTTCTGAGAGTGGATAGAAATACCTTACAATCAATGTTCCCTCTAATTTTATTCCTCTGTGAGGCAATGAAAGGTGTCTGTGCACCACAGCCAAGGTTGCGTGCACCAAAGACATGTTTTAAAGTCCCGTAGTGCCGATGATGAGTCAGTCACATATGTGACTATGCCTCACACTGTATCTTATCCGTGACTGATGTAACCCAACCATAACTATTGGCTTAGGAAAGGCACTAGCCTACCACGAGGTCTTCATAATACCCAATACAACAGAGCACCCTGCAAAAGAAAGCATAGGCACAGGCAGCTCTGTGGACTTCCCCTCCTTCACTTAAAAAACCCCTTCTCTGTGGGCTTGAGAATTCTCTGGCCCTGTTCACAGCCTGACTCCCCTCAGCGGACTGCAGTACTTCAGCACTTCATGATCTGATGCAGAGGTGGATGAGCCACTAAAAGCTCAAGACAGGCTCAAGCCAGATGATTGGCTTCAGTTCAGCTCAAGGTCCTTTTGGACCCTGGTGCCTAAAAAGAGCCAAGCTTTCATGAGGTTTCTGCTTGCCAATAAGCTCTAACTTCATGCACCAAGAGTTAAAAACAAAGCAGTGCTCTGATGTAAACCAGGCAAGAGGAAAATACACCTAGCTTGTGGCTGAACTGCACAATGTGAATCTAGAAAGCCTGGGCTCAAACCCAGCACCTCTATTTCACCCAATTTTGTGATTCTATGCAAATATTACATTTAATTGAGTCTCCTTTTTCTTCATTATTATATATGACAGCACGTTCAAATACGGGAGGTCAGGATTTGTGCGGTACAAAATGCTGCTGTGTTTCATTTAATAGACTATACGGTTGTTCTAAAGGTGGGCGAAGCATTGAAAGCTCGATCCAGGTGCCTAGCTCTGGCTCAGTTCAAGGTCTTCTTGGACCCTCAAGCCCAAAATGAGCCGAGCGTTCGCAAGAGGCAGTGTGGCCTCGTAGCTATAGCTGCTGATCGTGTCACATGGGAAACAGGGTTCAAATCACAGGGGCATATTCCCCAGAACGTGTGATAACCACCGCAAGTGTAGCTTAACGCAGCCCTTCACATCGCAGTCTATCACGGGAAAACAACTCCGTGTTAATGTGGAATTCACAACACGGCGGTACCATGCGATAGTCACACGATAACGCGTCAAATGAACGCGTTAAAAAATACGCGATGCCGCAAAAACGCGAAACCCCTACGTGAAAATAGTAGGGATGACACCAAACACGATACAAAAAACTCCGAAAACCTGCCACAGGCCTGCAATTCCCATGCGTCGTGCGGGAAAATGCACTATAAAAGTAGAAAAAAAACATACCAACAAAAGCCAAACAACAGCGAAGCATAATGGAGGCATCCGGAGTAAGCACAGAGGACAACCAGAACCCCACAAGCCCCCCGGAGGAACAGCCAGGGACCTCGGGGTCAGGGAAGGGCAAAGACAAGAAGAGTAGGAAGAAGCGGTTCAGTCCGCAGGAAAACAGGATCCTGATCACGGAGGTGATAGAACACCATCAACCACTGTTCGTCACCTCCACTGTGTCACTGGCAACTAAAAATGGAATATGGTAGACCATCGTGAACAAGGTGAATGCAGTCGGAGTGCTGAAGAGGACAATGGATGAGGTCAAGAGGTGCTGGAATGATGTGAAGCGCAAAACCAAGCTGAAACTCACAAACAACCGGAAGACAGCAATGCAGACTGGAGGTGGGAGTCCAGCGCCACAGGAGGAGCTGGACGAGATGGAGGAAATGGTGTCCACAGTCATCAGTGGGGAGACGTGGCAGGAGTTGGGGGACCGGACACTGCTAAACATGACCGGACACTACAGCAACAGGGTGAGTAACCACCAGCGACTGGGGGGATGGGGGGAGATGGGCACAATGGCACACATGCACAATTAAGCATAGCACATCTGCGGACAAACCATGCCTCAGACCCACAACTCCCACCAAGAGACCAATGCACACAGGTATGCAACATCTAAGCACTGCATAAGCACAGAACCCAGAGGCACACCGCATGTAAGGGATAAGGGCAGCTAAATCAGAGCTGCAGGGCGACTCCCCAAAATGCGGCACACACACATTACATGCAGAGCACATCAACATTGACAACGATGTGGTACAAACCGCAACACGTCCACAACAGAACAGAGGACACAACTGGTGCCGCATGTGCGTAGAAACTGGCCAATCACATTTGGCACTGCAGGGAAATGTGAGTTGACAATGTACAAGTACAAACACACATCCGTGATGTAGTCGGAATGTCCACTCTCCCGCATCAAATAGGCAGCTCCCCCCAAACAGTCACAATGTACACTGTCATGCAGTCTGAATGTAAACATGTACAATGCGTCAACATACATGTGAACACGATGTTAAACTGCATCTCCCCTTCACATTGCAGGGGGAAATCCAACTCCTCCTGCAGAACAGTCCAAACCTCTTCTCTGATGACGAAGAGGACCACCACACCTTCGACTCCGACGCCCTCCAACAGCTCGTGGAGAGCCTCCGCAGCCCACTTTCAGGATCAGGGTAGCCCAGCTGCCATGAGGAGAACCCACCCCGTGCAGAGTACACACAACAGGCAGCACCCACCACCACGGCTGCCTCCAAGGACCACCACGACGAACACATGGCCTTCCAACGCCGTGTGTTGGGGTGCCAGGAGAAGCTGGCTGAACAGGTGCAGGTGGGGTTCGAAAGGATGGCAGCCAAACTAGACACCATACGTGGGTGTCTAAGTCCCATCAGGGACCACTCACAGTCCCTAACGGACACCCACAGTCCGCTCCATGCTCTCCAATGGACCATGGCTGACATCGCTAGAGTCCTGACTCTGCGACAAGAATGACTGTCTAGTCAGAGTGCCTCCAGCGATCTCGCCCGGGAGTTGGGACACATGCGGAGGATTGTTGTATTCCGCTTTAGGGGTCCGTATATAGGTTTTCCTGAATCATGTCCTTATATAGGCACAATTCGCATTGCCCTTATATAGGCATAGAATCCCTGTCCTTATTTAGGCATTAACCGTGCACTCCAAATACAGGCATGGTCACCGACATCCATCCACCCTAACGTCACAACGAATTCTTAGAAACCAGACCCTTAAGCTTCGGGAGTTCCCCTAGCACAGGACTATTGATTTCTCCAAGAACTCATCTATTATGTATGAACCGTTATACCTTAAGGGTTCATTCCTGACGTCTTGCTCTGTCTGACTTTACGTCAATGCTAACAATCCAAGACAGCTACCAGGTATAAATATACCTTCCCTTGCCCAAGCAAGTAAGAGGAGACCTCGACTTCAGAGGAGCCCGTATCCCGGCCTGACGCACTGAGAAGACGCTGTCATTCCTGCATGCAGACGAACCCAGCTTCCAGTGTTCTGACTCCCTTCGCAGGGTGTTAGAGTTCCAGATCCGGCAAGAGATTCCCACCTCTCTCATTCTCAAGGTATGGAGCTGACTAGAACCTAGTGGGACTCTTGGCATACCATACTTGGCATACTAGACTTAAACATACTCTTAGTATACCAGACTAGAGAATACTCCACCTACTTCTACCTTTCCCTACACCTAGACTAGGTTAGGTACATTGGGGTAGAACTAGCTTAGAGACGCATCGTATGAGTACTCGCATTTTTAGCTCATGTTATTTATGTACGTGAATTTAGCTAAAAGATAATGCTAGCGCAGTATTATTTATTACTACTGCTTACGCTGTACATTATTTATCTTGCATACTGTCTTGTGATCTTAACAGCACATATCTCTTACTCGAGAAACAAGACTGTTCAATAAAACCTTTTTATTGAAACGCCCGTCTTTCCTTTCTGTGTAACTCTGTAGAAACTAAGCATGCACGATTGACTGAGTGAAACTGTTATCTATTGTTTCCACGATTCTGAGACGTGTTCCGATTCTAAAGGGAAACAAAAGTTGTCATGTTTTTCGGTTGCCAGAAACTACTCCCTTCTTGTTATTCAAGGAGTTTCTAGTGGCCTCTGAGCTAGCTGGCACAAGTAATTAAGTTTAATATACTCGATAGGGACATACCGACCTTAGTCCTATGTCAAGCCTATAGGTTATATTATTCCAATGCGCAGAGCCTATTAGGGAAATAGGAACTACACTACATGGCGCCCAACGGTTTGGTAAGGCAGTAATTTAACGCTAGATACTGAGTTACTCAGTCGTGTTTTCTCAGAGACCCCTACTCACATACTCCATAAGACGTCTGGAGTGGGTAGGGTTAAATATCTGCCATAACTAAATAGGGAAGCACCCTATATATTAGTTGTTTGATTTGTTCAACGTTGAAGGATACAGTGTTCCAAAATATTGTGCACCTTATCTTTTTTGTTTCCTTGAAACTTGTTCTACATTTTTCAAAAAATAAATGTCCACACGGGACAATGCCACCGAAACCGGTGGAGCTGCGGCTGACCCAGCCATAGCAGTTTTTAACTTTACAGGTTTAAATGAACCTGAGGAGGGTGTTATAGACATCAATCCAAACTTAAGAAGAGCCATCACTCTAAAACTTATAAAACATGGCCTAGCACCAAGAGGCGGTAGAGCAGTTTTCGTGATAGAGGCACACGAATCCTTTCAGACAGAGGTATTCTATTCATGGGTAATATTTCCTGAATCAAATTCAGTAACAAGACTGTTTCACTTCTACAAAGAAGATGAACCACCAGAGGAATATATTCCTTTCGAGGATATTGAAATTCCACTAAAATACAAGGAGCATCAGCTCTGGTTTAAAGGCGCCCTAAAACATCACAAAAACATTACCAGGCTCGGTCCACTAGGTAGACCAGGAGCAACATGGCCGATTCTAGCCGGCTACACTCCTCATCCTGACCTCGAAATAATGTCAGACGAGGAACTACTTACTCAACTTACAGAGTTAATAAAAATCTACAGACAATTAGTCCAATATGTCATGCGGACTTTCACAGTCCAACCACCATTAACCATTCCAAATCAAACTCCTCAACAGGGAATACACTAAAAATTACACCACAGACTCTATACGCAGTCATGGGTAAAATGCCCACAAAACGTGAGCAAATTCCATTCTGGATAGCTCAAAACATTACTCAAATCGAAGCAGTATTTCCAAATACTAGCCCTTATGAGAAACACAGAATACTAACAATCTGTTTACCAATGGGGATCACACCACAACTGGAAGACTGCACCACTTGGGGCTCAGTCTTTGCTGCCATCTATACTAAAACACATGGTATTCCGTCAATTGCAGTAATACCAGATGTCCTGAAACAAAATCAAAACGAATACGGGGCAGAGCCTGCTCTGAATTTAGGTATGAAATTACTGAAAAACTTCGACCAGGTCTCAACAATAATATTATCTAATATTAAAGGGAGGCAGCAGCAGTGGCGATCCGCCAACGATTAAGGGAATTCGATGTTACAGAACATCAAACAGAACTACCCAGAATAATAGAACAATCTTATGCAGAATTAGGCAGAGATAGTTTGGGTGGAAGACCATTGAAGCCAAAACTATCTGAAAGTCCTGAGAAGGACTCTATTAAACAAACTCCTACATCTTCTAAAAAGAAGTGGGAAACTAATAAACAAAATTCAAACGAGAACCGTTCTCAATCCCGAGATAGGTCTCCTCAAAAGGAGCCCTCTGAAAGGAGGTATAACCTCAGGAATAGGGATAATTTGAAAAAGCCTGACAGGTATCAAGATACTGATACACGTTCCTCTCGTACCTTTCAGATCTTGTCACAGACATCGGAAAGAAGAGGACGGTCAGAACATAGAGAAGAACGCGTGAAATCGAAAGACGACAAACACGTTCCGAAAAATAAATCCAAACCTCAATTCTCAAAGAAGAAGGTAGCTGGTCTGAAGGTCAGACATGCCGAGGATACTGAGAACACAACTCAAGAACGGAGAATGGGCTCAGACAATGCTGGACAGTGCAGCAGAAGTCACAATAGCTCGCCAGAACCTGAAGGAACTTCTAGAGATAGTGGACTTGAATGAGTACATTACAGTTGAGACTGTAGACACCAGGGTTAGTACTCCACAAAAGTTATATGAAATAACACTCCGGATGGAGGGAGACATACCTAGACAGGTGAAAGCACTTTTTTGGGAAAAACTTTCAAGGGGCTATGACATACTTCTAGCAGAAAAAGACTGGCCACCACAATTTGTCAGGGAGTGCCCACATGGCGGGGACATTATTATGCCTGCCTTCTCCAATCATATTCCAATTCACCTAAAATATACTTATGCCAGGAAATGGGCAGTTGCCCAGGCCCCAGCATTATACAAAAATCATGTAGGATGGGATGAGGACTCACCTCACCATAAAATACATCTAAAAAATGAACCTACTGCACAGAGGCAGTATCCAATAAAGCAAGAAGCTAAAAAACAGGTCAGGGAGATCTTAGATCAACTTGAATACCCAGGGGTGATTGAAACATGCACCTCTTCAATGAACAATCCTTTGTTTCCTGTCTCCAAACCAGACAACACCTATCGTCTAGTTTTGGATTACAGACACTTAAACACTTGTTCAAAAACATTTGCAGTGCAAAATGCACATAGTACAGCATTAATGAATAACACTGCGTAAAAAATATAAAACCACATTGGATATCTCAAATGGTTTCTTTTGTCAAAACATAGCACCTGGAAGCAGGTACTTACCAGCTTTCTCAATAATGGGGACCCAGCGTCAATTTTGTTGACTCCCACAAGGGTTCAAGAACAGCCCGGGGTTATTCTCAGCGAGAGTAACGGAGTTACTACAAATTTATGATAATGAGGCATTGTCATATGTCGATGACATCTATCTGACAGACGATGACCTGGATAGGCACTTGAACAGGGTGAGCACCAATTTTACTGGGCTTCGCCTCTGAGGGCTATAAGTTCAACTTTAAAAAGTCCAGAATTGCCCATCTCAATGTCCTTTTTCTAGGATATGAGCTTTCAAGTGAAGGCAAGAGCTTGGCAGCCAACTTTTTAGAAAGGTGTGCGCTGCTCCAACCTCCAAAAACGCTGAAAAATTTACAATCCATCCTGGGTTTCCTAAATTTTGGAAGAACTTACATTCTAAATTACGCAGAAAGGGTTAAACCTCTCTACGCACTAATCAAACCTGATTTTTCAATCAAAAATTGGACACACAGAAATCTTGTGTTCACTCCAAGCTAACATGTTAGCAACAAATCACTTACAAACACGCGTAAGTCAACGCAATTTAGTGATCCGAATAATTTTGGGTCAATGCGGATTCACCTACTTAACATTTAACGAGGGTGAAAAAGTACCAATTGCATACAAATCACATTTGTATACACAAGCAGAAATACGCTTCACTTCAACAGAAAAAATACTGACAGCAGTTCAAACCGCTGTAGCAAAAGAAAGAGCTCTAGCCCAAGGGAAACGCATTATTGTCGTAACCCCAGATCCGGCTTTAGAGGCGGTAACTAAAGCGAGCATTCCAAATGCAAAAGCATTACATCCTAGATGGATACAATGGGTTAATTCTCTTGCTGCAACAGATGTTGAATATGTTTTTGATCCTGATTTAAAAACACAAGCGTTCTTGCAATATGAACATGAATGTCCTCTGCCCACTGAGATTCTGCCTCTCGATCAGTATGAATTCATAATTTACACTGACGGATCCGCACAACCCGCAACAGGGAGTAAGCAAGCTTACAGTGCAGCGTGCGCAATCGTTAAAGGTCGCATGCGCGATGGCAACTTCAGACCTATGGTCACAAAAACCCAATCTCTAGGAGATTGCACAGCTCAGCGAGCTGAACTACAAGCATTCAAACTGGCACTTGAAAGTACAGATCGAGAATTTCCCACACTAATAGTGTGCGATTCTTTCTACTGTGTGCAGTCGTATAAGGAATATATACAAACTTGGCTTGAAAATGGGTTCAAAGATGCAAAAGGTGGCACAATAAAGCATAAAACGCTTTGGGAACAAGTAGTTCAGTTAAAAAGCGAACTAACAAAGGCTCACGTGATCCATACACTGAGTCATCAACGTGATGGCGTTCACGTTGCAGGGAATTCATTGGCTGACGAAGCTGCAAAGGAGGCTGTTCAGACGGCTTCCGTAGCTGCGATCACTCGTTCAAAAACGAGAATAGACAGTGAGATAATGTTGGCTGTCAATGCTACGAGCAAAGGCAGTGGTGCAGCGTTACCAAAAAAGTTTCCACTCAAGTACTCTTATGTAATTGATGCGAATAACGTTCCTTTTGCTCGAATCCCTGGAGTGAGGGATAGGGTAATTCCAAACATGGAACGTAGAGCAGCTTTGATTTATGAAACACATCTGGGAGAGGGTCTGTCACATCAAGGGATCTCTAAAACAATATTGACATTAAAAGAGATGTACTGGTGGCCTGGCATGAATACACAGATTCACATCTTCATCAATGACTACATAGACTGTAAGGTACAGCGAGATGCGGAACGCCACCAGACACCATGCTACGAAGTAGCCTGCCAGGGACAGACACCATTGTTAGACAGCATTAGACTATCTATGCACAGGCGTCCTTGTGGACAACTGCAATCCCACCAATACTAAGTCAAGGTTCCTATGGATATGGCCTCAGCGCTCGGCTGACGCTCAAACTGTTATAAAAGATTTGCGAGTCTTTATCGGCACATACGCAATAGGCACGCTACATTCTGACCAGGGCCCTGCGTTTAGCTCTCGAGCTTACAAAGAAGCCATGGCCAGTCTGGGCGTTGCATTGCGGTACTCCTCTCCATTTCATCCTGAGGCAAATTCTGTTGTGGAAAGGAAAAACCGGGACATACAGCAGTCTATAACAGCTAGGGTATTAGGTTCGGGTGATGGGTGGGTCAAACATCTTTATGGGATCCAACGCTCATTAAACAATTTGCCAAGAAGTTCTCTAGGGGGGGTCATCACTCCATATGAGGTCCTATTTGGGACAAGAATGTGGGTGCCAGATCTAGAATGTAGTGGCACAGTGGTGGAAAATAAACCCTTTGATATCAAAGATCGTTTGGCTGTTTTACAGGATCTAAATGAACTAAGATCGAAACAAAGCAACGTATTCCTGCAGCCAACCACCACTGGGGAAAAACCAGCTGTCCCAGCAAGGCCTGTCTGGATTCCAAAAGTTGGGGATCTAGTAAGAGGAAAAATTGCGGACAAGAAGGAATTTGGACCTTCTTACAGACAACCAGTACCTGTCCTAGCCGTACACGGAACAAGAACAGTACTTCTGCCGCCCCTTGCTGGAAAAAAGGAGAAAAGATTTGTGTCCATCGACCTCATCAAACCACAGTATGTGGCCAATACTAAATAGTAGGCCTCGTGGACTCCGACCTAGTAGCAGACACACTCCTCTCACTACTATCCAAGAGGTTCAGACTGAAAGACTGATAACCATCGAGAATTCAGCAGTAACAGATGAAGGACCGAGCAACAATGCTATGGAACTCATCCCTCTTGAAACTCAATTAACAGTTCGTCCAAAGACACCTGTCTACACCAATGTAACAAGTGATCAACTGGCTCCAGCGATTTCTACAAATCCTGATGCAATTCCAACAATTGACAGAACTGCTTCTGGCTATTTCATTAACTTTGATACGTTTTCTGAGGATCTGAGTGAGCTCGAGACGTCGCCAGCATCAAAAACCTTTAAACGGCAAGTACAAGACTTTTTACATTTTTTGAAAAAGACTTATCTGGTTTCACCATGGATTGAACTTTGGGTTATTTCTGCAATATTTTTCTTCCTGCTTTGGCTAGCTTTGGTTATGACTATAAGCGTGCTTATAAATGGCAGATGCATCCATTTGGACACTGAAAGAAAAGAAGTGAACTTACTTTTAAAACCTCACAGATCATCCCATTGTGAAACAAGAGACTTGTCTGCAATGAACATCACAGCCGTTCCTATACAGGATGGTATAGTGTGGGACAAAACAGATTTCGATATTTTTGGCCCGACGGAACATTTGAACATTCCACATTTATTTAAGATTTCACTAAGTGATTTTGTTTCATCCAGTACCTATTCTGATGATTGGGACTTTGAAACTGTAAATAACATGATGTTTGACCTAGAAAAATCTGCTGCATTTTCTAATAATGAATATTTAGAGGGTTCATCAGACTATGAACAGCTGTATTGCTATAACCACTATGGTCATCATTTTTTGCATAAATCTGCAACACCTAGAAATGTGTTTATGTTTAACCAATGGGAGCATTGTCCTACACCACCAAAAGGTAGTTCAAAAACATTTGCTAAAAGTTTCCATATTTTTCAGGATACAATACATCTGATCCAGAAACATTTTACTATAGAAATGTAAACAAAACAGGACTGAAAATTATGTTAACAAATATAAAACAGATTTACTCTGTTGTCGACAATGGGTTAACAACTTTGTCCTCCAGAATTTATTCATTGGACAGTATTGTATCCTCTGCTATCGACATACTGGAACAAGATTTAGCCATGTTACAGCAAGGCCAGTCTCAGTTACGTTCTATTATGTTATTAAGCTGGACGCTGCAATCTTTGCGTTCGGGCTATGTGCCTTGGCGTTTTATCAACACGACGGCTCTGTTTGCAGAATACAATCTAACTGATAAACAGATCGAACTGGCACAAAGGGGAGCAAAGTATACAGTATTGAGCATTGAAAAACTTGAAAAATTACCATTCACAGTGGCAGAAAAACCAGCTACAGAATGGCTTATTCATGGCAAAATTAGTCTACCTGTGACTACTTTCCAGTTTCAGTATTGCCTTAGACAGATGCAAGCAGGCAAATATGAAAGGTTGGGTAAAGAATACATTAAGACATCCTGGAATTTACCTTACACCTATAGATATTGGAGTGGGGATCGTGAAGTGTTTCTGAGCAGTACACACTGTGAAAGTGCACTAAGCGGTTCACTGATTTGTCAGGACATATCTTTACACGGGGCTTGTAATGGTTCTGTGGCAAATTTGTCCTGCCACCAGCAGGGTACACCAGCTGCTGTGATTAATCCAATGTTTGGACAACTTTCTAATGAGAGTTACCTCATGTTGAATGATCAGAGTTGCTGTGGCATGTTGCCAGGCATCCCATATCTAGTAACGGTCAACTCCAGGGTCACTTGCTGTATGCAAGTATTGTTTGCCCCAATAGACACAGTCAGGGAGTCGCCTTTATGGCCTTCGTTGAATGTCTCTTTGATACGATTTGATACTTTAAGCAGAATGAAAGCCATGCTTATACAACAATCAGTGCCTTTGACCTCGGCCAAAGAAACCTATGATCTACAAGTTGCAAGGACTTCGGCTGAGATACAGGCTTTAATTCGTACAAACTGCCCTATACATTTCGTAGAAATGATAGGACGTATCTTTAACATGTCTGATACAAGCGGAATTGTACATGTATTTAAGACCATCTGTTCCAGACTATTAGCACCTTTCCAGGCTGTCCTCGGAATCATACCAAACTTCGCACATTCGGTGTTTGGTGGTGTGCCGTTAATTCTAGCACTTGTTGCAGGAATTCTGTTTCTATTCCTCCTACTACGCTATGGCAAGCCTCTTCGCCAACATCACTCCGAGCGATGTGGAGAGAGCCCTCCTTGAACGGAAATGCCGTGAGCAAATAGTACAGCTTTTGGGCATGCCTCGTCTACAGGAACTTAATACAACGTGGTTCCTGTTATTCAGACCAGTCTGGCAAGATTGCATCTTACCTGTTCTACGCTGCCTGTTTTGCGGTGAAGAATGCGTGCTAGATACCTGTCTAACACTCCCATCAGTCATGCCAACGTTTATCGATACTCTGCTGGACCCGATAACGGCCCATGCTGTGTGTTGTCCCCAGAGGCTTTCAATCCTGATGGCGGCATTCATTGAGATCTCACAGATGCTTCCGGCTGCTGCTGAGGTACGAGATGGATCAACGGGCACACAGGTAACAACGGACGCGAACATTACTTCTTCTGCTGAAGGCGATGTTTCTCATCTCTGTGCACTTAACTTTCTGAACGAGGTGTTCCAAATGTCACCAACTTCGGTGGACGATATTTTGGCTACAGAAATAGATGATCTAATGTTTAAGCCAGACCCATACACTGACTTTGATTCGGCTCACAGTGTACCAGGGCAACAATGAAATTTGGCCTTCATATTTTCAAAGCTTGGAACATTTCCCAGAAATTGAACTTTTCTTTTAAAAAAAAATTCTCGATAGAAAAGACATGGCAAATGAACAATCTGCTTACAGTAGAACTAGTCTTATAAAACGGACTTCTTTGAATACTTCCAGGGACACATTGTCACCTTACTTGTCTAATATTTCATTTAATTCTATGATATGCAATGGCTTTGATTATGAGAACTTATCGATCATTTCGTCATATGTATATATTTCTGTTTCATTCACGTTGCATTTTACTTCCGTTATATGCTTAGAATGGAAACAATGCTTTAAAATGTACAGTACCTATTGCATTTCAACAGTTTTGAGCTTCTTTTAAAAATGCTTTTAGAAATGTTTTTAGCAACATGTGATACTCAATTTTATGTTTAGCATTTAAATGTTTAGCATTTAGTATTATCGTTCAATCGAAAGTGGAGTGGGTGTTGTATTCCGCTTTAGGGGTCCGTATATAGGTTTTCCTGAATCATGTCCTTATATAGGCACAATTCGCATTGCCCTTATATAGGCATAGAATCCCTGTCCTTATTTAGGCATTAACTGTGCACTCCAAATACAGGCATGGTCACCGACATCCGTCCACCCTAACGTCACAACGAGTTCTTAGAAACCAGACCCTTAAGCTTCGGGAGTTCCCCTAGCACAGGACTATTGATTTCTCCAAGAACTCATCTATTATGTATGAACCGTTATACCTTAATGGTTCATTCCTGACGTCTTCCTCTGTCCGACTTTACGTCAATGCTAACAATCCAAGACACCTACCAGGTATAAATATACCTTCCCTTGCCCAAGCAAGTAAGAGGAGACCTCGACTTCAGAGGAGCCCGTATCCCGGCCTGACGCACTGAGAAGACGCTGTCATTCCTGCACGCAGACAAATCCAGCTTCCAGTGTTCTGACTCCCTTCGCAGGGTGTTAGAGTTCCAGATCCGGCAAGAGATTCCCACCTCTCTCATTCTCAAG
Organism: Calotriton arnoldi; assembly: GCA_963921515.1. Lineage (NCBI taxonomy): Eukaryota > Metazoa > Chordata > Amphibia > Caudata > Salamandridae > Calotriton > Calotriton arnoldi. The sequence goes on from CAWUFW010010265.1 coordinate 47,603, forward strand.
GTATGGAGCTGACTAGAACCTAGAGGGACTCTTGGCATACAATACTTGGCATACTAGACTTAAACATACTCTTAGTATACCAGACTAGAGAATACTCCACCTACTTCTACCTTTCCCTACACCTAGACTAGGTTAGGTACATTGGGGGTAGAACTAGCTTAGAGACGCATCGTATGAGTACTCGCATTTTTAGCTCATGTTATTTATGTACGTGAATTTATGCTAAAAGATAATGCTAGCGCAGTATTATTTATTTCTACTGCTTCCGCTGTACATTATTTATCTTGCATACTGTCTTGTGATCATAACAGCACATAGCTCTTACACGAGAAACAAGACTGTTCAATAAAACCTTTTTATTGAAACACCCGTCTTTCCTTTCTGTGTAACTCTGTAGAAACTAAGCATGCACGATTGACTGAGTGAAACTGTTATCTATTGTTTCCACGATTCTGAGACGTGTTCCGATTCTAAAGGGAAACAAAATTTGTCATGTTTTTCGGTTGCCAGAAACTACTCCCTTATTGTTATTCAAGGAGTTTCTAGTGGCCTCTGAGTTAGCTGGCACAAGTAATTAAGTTTAATTTACTCGATATGGACATACCGACCGTAGTCCTATGTCAAGCCTATAGGTTATATTATTCCAATGCGCAGAGCCTATTAGGGAAATAGGAACTACACTACAGAATCATGGAGAACATGGAGCGGACGCAGGCGGAAAGAGCGGCTGCCACGGCTGCACACCAGCGAGAGGTAGCTGGGTCCCTCAATGCCCTAAAGACCCTCCTCATGGCATTGCTGCCACAAGGCCTGGCGCTGATACATGCTGCTGCTCCCACCCCATCCACATCTCCGGCCCCTGATGTGTCAGTGCAACACAGTGCTGGAGACAGAACACCACCACCCACATGTGAGGCACATGCAACAGCAGAGGACGAATAAGCGGATGAATCTGCCTTCATGGTCAGGAGGGCGCAGTAGCATTCATCTCCGCCATGTGGCCTGTTTCTGCTTGGTTCTGCCCTCTGCATCATCACCTTCCACTGTCCCCCGATGCACTCTGCGACACTCACCTTGGACCTCGACATGGACTGCCATATTCTGTTTGCTCACCAATGACACAGCTATCAAACTGCGGACTGAAGTCCTCCTCTCCTGATGTACCTGTCATTCCCTGAAGGACTCTGGCTGGCCCTCCACGGGCCTACAATGTGAAGTGGGGTTGGCATGGCCCTGTACTTCTCCAGCTGCAACACTCCCTTGAATGTGTAATAAACATTCATATTCACACAGATGTGTCATGTCTATGATCTTTCAAGTGTGAAAGTATGGATGAATGTAGGGTCAGTGATTCCCCCTTTTGTCCATATTGCCCATGTTGTGGGACTTTTGTCACAGGGTGACAGATTGCCGATTGCGGTCCGGGTGGCGCCGACACTACAACAGAGACACATCCATTAGTCACTTCCTTGTCCAGCCCAGGACGAAACCACGCCCAGAGCCCCGGGGTCATTGTTCACACCCTTACGCTGGACTGGCATACGCCAGGACAGCCCACTCCAGTTACGCACACAGGGGGGGAAGACAACGCTACATGTCCCAGGTCTTCACTGTTGGGATCTGCAGCTCACAGGTCTAGTTGTCAGCATGCCACAGCCACTCCCTCATGGCTGGTGTACACCCACACCACACCCATCCAGCACAGGCGTCACAGGACATGTGACCCTGCCAATAAAAAGGGCCTGGCGCACGTGCTGGACGCCATTTCCACTCTCTAACTGGGTGTCTCCGTGTAGTTCTCATGGATGCATGAGGGCCTAGGGCCCTGCCACCTCACATTGCCCAGTGCTGGGGGTGACATGATGGCGTCCGCACCACGGGACTCAATCATTAGGGGTCCATGACTAGCGGGGCACAGACTTGATGGCACCGGATACACTGCGGCAGGCACAGGCACACCGCCACGGGACGGTGTCTTGCGGTGCAGTGAGATAGGGGCTCCTAAAGTGCTGAGCAGGTGTGCAGCCTGCGATGATGCGCCGTCCTGGCGGTCCGGACTGGCAAGGATTAGTGTGAGCCCTGCTGGACCGCAGTGTAGGCCTGAGTCAGCGGGCAGGGCGGGCCTCCCGCCACGTGGCGTTGCCTCACGCTTCACAGAGTTAGTGGCACCTCAAGCGCTGAGCGGGTGTGCAGCCTGCGATGATGCAGTGTGCACTGATGTGGTCTCTGCCATTGCGAAATCAAGACCCAGTATGAAGTGTGTGACCTGGTGGCCTGCGGTGCGGGGCTGCATGATGTGGAGGGTGCCATGGTCGTGGGCCCCGGGCTTGGAGATCCCTCCGGAACTTGGTGGGCCCTCTTGGAGACACGCCAGTGGCGGAAGGTGAGCAGTGAGGCCTGGTTGCGCGGGGGCGGGCAATCACTGCTGGGCGGCGGGAGGGGCTGGGGTGCAGCAGCCTGTGTGCGCAGGGGCGGGCTAGCGATGATGGTTTGTGCAACTGTATGGACTCTGCCATTCATGTCTCTGGAAACTGTTTCAGATGAGGGACTTGGGGGACTGCTGTGAATACCGGCACGTGGTTGGAGACACACCGGTGGCAGCAGGTGAGCAGTGAGGCCTAGGTCCGCAGTGTCGGCACTCTCTCACCCTCTCTTTCTCTCTCCCTCTCTTTCTCTTTCTCTTTCTCTCTCCCTCTCTTTCTCTCTCCCTCTCTCCCTCTCTCTTTCTCTCTCCCTCTCTTTCTCTCTCCCTCTCTTTCTCTCTCCCTCTCTTTCTCTCTCCCTCTCTCCCTCTCTTTCTCTCTCCCTCTCTCCCTCTCTCTTTCTCTCCCTCTCTCTTTCTCGCTCCCTCTCTCTCTCTCTCTTTCGCTCTCTCACTCTGTACTTTGATGGGCGCATGGCACACCTTCTGATCCAGATTTCTGTTTTGCAGGCTGTGACTTACAGAATGTCCTGAGACGACCCGCCATGCCTCTTCAGAATTGTTTTTTTTGGTTTATTCTGTAATAAACGTATTGTTTGGATATTATGATATGGATGTATGATTTCCCTTTTTCTGACCACACATGTATGTTGGGTGTTGTGATTGTGCGACTTCAGGCGATTTGTTTGGTTCATGATTTCGTGGAGTTGATGTGCAATATCTTTGTCCAAAGGGGGGGGGGGTGTGGGGGATGCCCGGGATAGGGACCCGGGGGTGGGGGGTGGGGGAGGTGGGGTCCTGTGGGTGGTGGCAGTGGGTGTTGTTGCCCTATTGGGGCTCCGGGATGCATGATGGGTTGCTCCAGGGCATCTGTTGTTCTTCATGTGTGGCTATGGGCTGTGCTCCCTTGTCTGATGCTGGTTGTCGTCCGACTTTACACCCGGTAGGAGCATGTGTTAGTTTCCTGCTGCTAACGTGCCTTAGCGCATGTTTTGTGATCTTATCGCCGATCTGGTTGGTCGTTGAGAATGTTGTTGAGTGGTGTTGTCGCGGCTTTTTGCACGGGAACGCCTACTCTGCATATCATTAGCGTTAGTTGCCGGGGTCATCTGTCGCGATCTTTTTTGCGACTGCTATCGCAGGTAAACTGGTGTTATGGGCTGTTAGCACCAGCTTGTGAATGGGGAGATACATTTATCACGGATTTGGCTGCGATAAAGTGCCGATAACTCGGCGATAGATCCTTGAGAATATGCCCCTCAGTGTGCTGAAAAAAAAAGTTTTTAGCAGGTGCTTTCTGCTGTGAAGAGCTCTAATGTCCCTGGGTCAGGTTTGTGCTGTGAGCTGTATGAACCTGCCAAAAATAGAATGTGATTTCTGCTTGTGACTGACTCTCTAATCTCATCCTCCAAGAATTACCAACAAAGCATTAACCTTTGACGTCAGAGATACCCTTCTAGTGGTCTAATTGCAGTGTGAAACTGGAAAATCTGGAATCAATCCTAGCTTCCCTGCTTGACCAAAATGTGTGATCAAAGGTAAATAATTTATTTCACCAAACCTCCTTTTTATTCATTATAACATGGGAGAGCACCTTTGAATATATCCATTCAGGGTTTGCTCTGTACAAAAATCTATATGTATTTGATTTAATAACCTAAAATGTTGCTCTATTTATAATAAGAATCTAATCCATGTATAAGGTACACATGTCAACTTACTCGCCTCCTAGTCAGGCCCCCCCAGGATATAGCAATTTCGCAAGTAGCAAAAAACACGCGAAATCAGCACTTTTGTAAAATTCCTGTGATTTTTACAAAAGTGCCTGCCAAAATCGGAATTGTTGATAAATTGAGCCCGATCCTCCTTCTATTGGCTCTGCTCTGTGCTGAGTCAATAAAGGGAGGGTGAGCAACTGGTTAACAGGTGACAGAGGTGTTAAGTTCCTCTGTCACCTGCCTTTAAAATGCACAAGCCCGCCTCCTGTGCTATCAGGTCCCTTCCTGAGACCTGCTGCCCTTTACTCTTTATTTATTTTTTGCACCTTTATATAGTGCAAACTCGGCATGTATTGGAGCGCATTGCATCAGCTCCAGTTACATTAAACAAGGTTTTTTTTTTGGTATGGCGAGATTAAGTGATTCAATCAGAATCACATGTTGAGCCGATGCTGGGACTGAAACCTGGCTGCTCAGGTCCAAAGTCTGCAGTACCACCACATCCTCTCAATTTACCACAGAAAAAAGGAGTCACCCCATTCCTGTGTCTCCTCTCTCCCGTGATAAACACCCCTCCTCCTAACAGCCCAGAACACCTCATGGCCCTGTCTTCTCACCCCCATTGTCCTCCCACTCCCAAGTCTTCAGTGTACTCACCACTCCATTTGCCTCCTGCTGTATGTAGTGTGTCCCTTAGGAATAGAGGATGTCCAATGCGAGAGAGAGCAGTTTGCAAATTTAGAAATGCACTCTCTGGCAACAGACACCATCATGCTCCATGGTGCAGTGCTGCTGAACATTTCTACCAGGTCACAGAAAGTGAATGGTAAGAGTAGTTTTGTGACAAGCACATGTTCTGCCTGCTGCAAAAATACTGCAAATTTTGGGGTTTGGGATTGCAAATTTTGCTTTTTTCCGCAAAATATGCCATCCCAGCCCACAAAATCATGGGGGGTCTGCCAATTGTACTAATAGCATTGTCTTCAGGGCGGGGGCAGGAATGTTTCCCAGTACATGTTTAAAAACTCTCACTTTTAATAAATACTGTAAAAACAATCTGATGCACTAAGTTGGAAAGCTTCCGTGTGTTAAAGAAATACACTTTATTGATATTTAAAGACACCTTATTCTATTCTAACATAATGTCTGTTGCATAAGCCTACCCTTGGCTGGACTCTGCTCTCCCTGTTAGTTTGTTAACTGACCCCATACTATGTTGCTCAAAGTATGATAAGAATGTATACCACATACTGGGAACATGTGACACTGACTTGCCTCTTGCATTGTTATCAGAGTCTGAGGCCTGAATGTGTCAAAGTTTGTGTTTTAAAACTATCACTCAGGGGCGGCAGCTCCATTAGGGGGGAGGAGCGCTGTCCCCCCTGCCACCAGCAGAAAATAAAACAATAATAAAACGGGTTTTTAACCCGTTTTATTATCATTTTATTTTAATCCCCTGGACCCGCCCCCAGGACTCTGACGAGTCTTGGGGGCGGGTCTAGGTGATGACACTGCTGGTGGGGGATTAGTGGGCACTCCCTTCACTGCGCAAGAGGTGTTTGGCCGGCCGTCTCAGGCCAGCCAAACCCCTCATGCGCAGTGAAGCTCTCTCCAGCCTGAGCTGTGTTGCTGGGGCTGGAAAGAGCAGGTGCAGGCTCCCAGTCTGCCTGGGAGAGCAAGTTGCCGGCGCTCCAGCCAATCTTGAAGCTGCTCTCATGCGAGAGCAGCTTCAGCAATTGGCCACAGGGCAGGCTGGGAACCTGTACCCAGGTCCAGAAGAAGGCCGAGGCGATGCACGGGAGACGGCGGCGGCAAGGTAAGTTTATTTCATTTTTTTATTTTTTGCCCCCAAATCCTCCCCACCTCCCTCCTCTGGCCCGGCCCACCCCCCACATTGGCAGGGGACGAGCCGCTACTGCTATCACTTTTGATAAATGTGTCTTAATGGCATGATATAATATGACATTCCGAAAACGGGAAGCTTTGGGCAGCAGGAGAAAATACATTGTCAGGTTTGCTATTTACTTTTAGAACGGCTCTTCGAGAATGGCCTTTCTCAGCATTCAGAGCTATAACAAGTGCCCGTCTATTTTCTCTCTCCATGCTTTGTCCACTTAAGCTTGTGCCAGTTTAGCACAAGGCTGTAACAACACCTCACACCTTAAGAGTGCTGGGGGGTCGATGGGCAATGGGAAGGCAAACATCAGAAAAGTAGCCCAAGGCTATTTATGAATGAAGCGGCGTTAGCGGCAGCCACCTTTTCAATCACTCAAAAGACCCATTCATGTTTACCTGCTACAGGCTAATTACATGTCCTACCTCCTTCCCAGCTTTGCAGTGCAGCCCATCAAGCAACATAATAGTTTTCATTCTAAAAGACGTGTGGCGACCACAAAGGCTCTCCTGGTTTCTGATGTGACCTACACGCTCCATGAAAGACTGCAGGCACTTCAGGGTAGCAGGGTGCATGCGCACGCAGGCGCGAACTCTGGACGGAACAAAGCTTACAATACAACAATGCGTAGTGTCAGAATTAATAGCATACTAGCTAGAAAATTCTCACTAGAGAGAAACAAGAGGCACGGATGCTGTCTCTCACCAATCCTGTTTTTGTTGGCAATAGAACCCTTGGCATGTTGGATACAAGCAGACCCCCAGGATATTGTGGCATTGATAGGCAAATTTTGCAGCACCAAACTAGATATCTGTGCAGCATACAATTGTGTTTTTTGTTGCATTTTTGCAGCACTTTGGTGTCCCATATCTGGTTGTCCTGTCCATCAAAAGCACTGACTATCCAGCTAATCCACCTAATACCTCTAACCCAGCACTTTTCATTCAGAAATGAGCTCCACTCTATGACACTCCATTCTACTCTGCACCACTCCACTTTACACCACTCCACACCACTGCACTCTGCACCACCCCACTCTACGCCACTACACTCTGCGCTGCTTCACGCTACACTCTCTACTCTACCCTGTACCACTTTACTCTAAGCCAATGCACTCTTCGTCAATCTACTCTACACCAATGCATTCTTCGCCACTGCACTCTACACCACTCCAGTCTAGGCCACACCAATCTACTGTGCACAACTCCACTCTACGCCACTGTACTCTGCACCACTCTGCAACTTTGCACTCTACGCCACTGCACTCTGTGCCAATGCACTTTACTCTGTAACACTCAACTATATGCCTCTGCACTCTACACCAATCCACTTTATGCAACTCTAATCTACTCTGCACCACTGTACTCTAAGCCACTGCACTCTACACCACTTTACTCTATGCCTTTACTCTCTATGCCGCTCTACGCAACTGCATTCTAGCCTGCACCACTCCACTCTGCGCCACTTCACTCTACTCTGAAACTATCTATTCTACGCCACTGCACTCTACGCCACTCTACTCCACTCTGCGCAAATCCACTCTGTGCCACTACACTCTACTCCACTCTACTCTTAATCACTGCACTCTACGCCAATGTACTCTACACAGCGGCACTCTATGTCACATCACTCTTCGCCACTGCACTCTATTGTACATCACTGTACTCTGTGCCACTGCTCTCTCCGCCACTTTACTCTATGCCTTTACACTCTATGCCGCTCTACGCAACTGCCCTCTACCCTGCCCCACTCCACTCTGCGCCACTTCACTCTACTCTGAAACTATTTATTCTATGCCACTGCACTCTACGCCACTCTACTCCACTCTGCGCAACTCCATTCTGTGCCGCAACACTCTACTCCACTCTACTCTTAACCACTGCACTCTACGCCAATGATCTCTACACAGCTGCACTTTATGTCACTGCACTCTACGCCACTTCACTCTACTCTACATCACTGTACTCTATGTCATTGCTCTCTATGCCACTCTGCAGCACTCTACACCAATGAACTCTGACATTCTACTCTGCAACAATGCACTCTCTGCTACTGAACTCTACACCACTCTACTCTGCACAGCTCCACTCTATGCTACTCCACTCTCTACCACTGCACTATATTCCACTGCACTCTACGGCACCATACTTTACTCTGCACCACTCTATGCTGCTCTACTCTGCACCACTCTACGCCCCTGCACTCCATGCCACTCTAATCTATTCTTTATTCTACACCACTTTACTCTATGCCACTTGTCTCTACTCTGTGCCATTGCCCTCTACATCACTCAACTCTACGCCACTCTACTCTGCACCTCTCTACGCCACGGAACTCAACATCACCCAACTCTATTCCACTCTGCGCCACTCTATTCTGGGCCACTCTATTATGCGCCACTTCACTCTGTACCACTTCACTCTGCGCCACTCCACTCTGCACCACTGCACTCTACTATGCACCACTCTAATCTACCCTGCTGCATTCTATGGCGCTGCGTTGTATGTTGCTGAATTCAATGTCACTGCACTCTATGCCACTATACTCTGCAACACTTTATATGCCAATGCACTCTACACCATTTCACTCTACTCCAGTGTATGCCACTAACTCCACACTATATCTCACCAGTATGGCACTCTCTGCCACTCCACTATACAACACTCTTCGCCATTCCACATTAGGACACTTCACGCCACTTTCCTCTGTGCCACTAACTTTTAGCATGCAGAACAGAAGCCACGCTGGTGTACAACATGGCTAAAATGCATTGGCAAAGCCAATAGCTCTTGCATAGGCAAGACCTGTCAGCTTTGCCAATGTTTGTTTTACATGTGGCAACTGCAGCTTACATTTACCATTGACTGCAAGCATTCCAGTGCATATTTCTGGGTGGGGGACAGGATGTATTTGTATCATCAGAAAAAATGGAAAGGTAGAAAAAGGCCAAATGAGAAATAGAAAGATAGAAAAACAATGGCATCTATGGATGAAAAAGAACCTGCAGAATAAGAGAAAAAAACTGTGGGTGATGAAAAAAGAAGAGTGATGTTCAGTCAGTATTAGACCGCATTATTATTCCCAAACTCCAGCATTTGGCAGCACAGGTAGCATGCATTTAGGAAAAATCCTGGACACCTACATATATATAGATATATTTTTTTTTAATTAGTCATTTAGCCTCTGCGATTTCACGAGTGTTGTTTGGGTTCGTTTCTGAATGTATTGTTCTCCCTCTCTCTATCACCCTTGAGCTCTCACCCCCCAGCTTTCTAACACCGTCCTCACCCCTCTTTACTCCCCCCCCCACCCGGGCTCTGATTTGCACTTAAGCATTAAAGCATATGGGGATGAAGGCCTTCAGTTGAAAACACAACAATTAGTACATAAATATCATTATCTGCACCTTTTGTCCAATGCTCACAGTGTACCTACCATGCACAGGCCTTGAGAGGTGCTTTGAGATATGAAACCCTTAACAAGGCTATTTTCAAATCGGCCATCGGTTTCTTTGTGTACTGTTGCAAACATGGACACTTAGGGGCATATTAACAAGGCCCGGCGATAAATATCGCAAAGCGCGCTTAGCGCTTGCATATTTATCGCCGGCTATCTCTGCAATTTATTGCCCGGTTAGCGCGTTATCAACAACGCGCATCGCCGAGGCGATAAAATTCCAGGGATAGCGTGGATATCGCCGTTTTCCATGGTGGAAAACGGCGATATCCTAGATGATAGGGCCTGTGGTCTTAGCCACAGAATCCACCCCCCATGTTAAGTATGCCTTAGTCAGGAATTTAACAGACGTTAAATTCCTGCGTTAAGGCATACTTAACGCGATTAAAATAATCGCTTCCCCGCATTGTAAATATCGCGAAGCTGCCTTCGCGATATTTACCGATGTTGTTTCCACAGACACGCCTACTTTGCATCTCATTAGCGATGCGAATTTAGGCGTGCTGGGAACGGGAGCAAAATCAGCAAAACACGCGATAGCGTGTCTTTGCTGATAAGGCGATATAATTATCGCTGCTTTTCGGCCGAAAACGGCCGCAAAAGCGGCGATAATTTTTTATCGCCACATTGTTAATATGCCCCTTAGTGCTTTTCAACCCAGACCTACAGTTAGTTTAAAATTAGCTTTTTTCCAAATGAAGGTTTACATCTGGTATGTCTCTGATTGTGCAGATAAGGAGAATAGATAATGAAAAGCAGGGCCGGCTCTAGGGCGGTGCTATCGGTGCCACCGCACCAGGCGCTGACTTGGGGGTGGGGGCGCTGTTTTAAAAGCACCTGATGCCACTTTCCTTGTCCCAGCGATTTTCAAGCATCAATAAAAATGTCACGATAACTTCGGTGATTAATGTTCTTCCTGGAAAGAGACCGGAGCTTTGTCTGGTAGTGGAAGTTTTGACTCATAGCGCAGCCTTCTGCGAAGAACGTGTCCCATTCAGATCACAAAGTGCATAGGCTATAAATAGGTCAATGGGTTATCGCTTTTGGCAGAGCGATCCTTTAGTTACTTGCAGTTTAAAAGTTAAAATCCTAATATAGAGCAGTGAGCAAACTGTCCTCAAAGAGCTGCATGCAAACTGCAAGAAATATATTACACCTACATGTTTTTTTGCCCAGTTTTTCCTTATCCTAGTATTGCAAAAAGGGTTCATTTGGGTAGAAATCAATTCTTATTATTAAAGAAAACCCCTAACAATGGTGTTGCATTTTAAATTCTGAATTCGTGCTTTTCCAGACCAAGGACTCTTAAACTTTACAACCTACCAGTATGGATGACATGTGACTCCTACACCTTGTAGGCCCCTGTCTTATGTAACATTTCCTATACACTGATTTACACACGTATGATTGCCTTTGTGCAACGTATGTGTGATGTAAAGTGCTCTGACACCTTAAACTGGTATGAGTGGTGCTATACAACTAAATCAATCTAAGAGACAGTGGTTATGGAGACTTGGGGGGCATCAGCAAATGGTGGTAGTGAGGGATACAGTGGCAAGGTGGTCATGGGGGGGCGCCAACAAACATTGTTGCACAGGGCGCCACCAGTACTAAAGCCGGCCCTGATGAAAAGAGTCGTGGGGGGCGTCCACGCTCTCTCCTCAAAGCAGTTCCCATATTATGGAGGCGAAGAGAAGGCAGGTCTCTTTCCATAGGAACAAACATTTGAAGTTTATCTCTGCCCTTCCTATGACTTCCAGGCAGGCAGAGGCCGTATGCATGTAGCGAAAGGAGAAATGAAAGCCTGCTCTGTAGTGATGTGCAGCACATCAAAGCCAAGGGCAAAGCAGCAATTTATGACAACACAGGAGCAAGAGAATAACAAACAAACACGGCAGTGCCAGTTCAATTTTTCACAGCAAGTTAGTTTAAATACGCAAGCATCGCGGGACTTCACCAATATGATGGCAAATTCGCGAATCGCGAAATGCTGAAGGTTCTGTACAGGGAGACACCCCCGATAAGAGGCCTGTAGTGTCCTGCTGGACCCGTTCTAGTGTCTCAGCCGGCTCTGGTCTTTCCATCCACTTCCTCGAGGGCTGGACACACATGCACCTGACACCCATCCATCACAGGCATCACGAGTGACGTGAGCCTGTTAATAAAAGGGCCGGGGTGCAGGTTCTCGTGGCCAGTTACAGTACCCTACCACCCTGTGTCTGTGTCCATTATTGTAACCATGTGGGCCTAGGGCCCTGACACAACAAGGCCTTAGGTGGACAGAGGAATGGGAAGACCGCACATCCCTATATACAGATGGCCTGCTTTTGTATCTGGCAGATGCTAAAAATTCAATTGAATGATTTCTATGTATGCGTGAAAATATACAATCAGGTCCACTGGAATTATATTGCAGGGAGGACCAAATTATGTGGCACACAAAAAAGGCAAATTTTGCGACCTCATGCAGCACGTTTTGTGATAGTATTACTCCATTATGTTGTAATTTTTACACATGGTAACACAGTCTAGACAACGATTTCACCTCATTAGTACCAGTTTGAGAACCAAATGTGGCAATAAGCAACTGAAAGCTGACCAGTCAACCTTCGTGAAGCACCTTTCATTGTGTGGGACACATGGTGTCACTTTCTTAGTGACTTTTGATCCTTTGAGCTAGAAATATTTGTTAAAGTATGCAGATTATGCAGCTGATGATGGATTATGTGGCAAAACCTGCAAATCCATACTCTGGTTTTTCAGTGAACTTCTGAAAATGAGTTGTGCTTTAACTGGCAAAGAGGGAGCATAACAAAGATGCCACAATGCCCAATGCAGATAAAAACCATGAATAAATATATCAGTATGCAGATCACCTGAGATAAAGACCTATTGTGGTCTTCAATTTCCTTTCCTAGGTGAAGTTCTTGAGAGCTGTGTCATGAAGAAAATAACTGATTTAATTAACAATAATAATTTCCTTGATGAACTTCAGTCAGAAATCAGATCAGGATAAAGCGCAATTACTGCCATGGCTGAAAATGTGGAGACCACTCCCCACATGATAGGCAAAGGCGAACCGGGACTGCTCATTCTTCTCGATCTCTCCGCACAGTGCTTAATTTGAGGCGTTGGTTTCCGGTGCTCGGCACCTGCATTTAATTCTCAACACCGGCGCTTGTGACAGCTGCCACATGGTGGCGCTGTCTGGTAATTTGAAGATGACCACAACAAGTAATTAGTCATTCAATAAACTTTAAAAATGACTATTACCTGCGGCCAAAGCAATTCTTATAGCTTTGGGGACCTGAAATAGTCAGAATTGTCACACTTGTAGGAGTGTGATAGTTAGTACTTGTGTTGTTACTATTGTTGGCAGCATGGCAGGGGCATTGTTTTGGGCAAGCTGCAGTTGCCTCCTGATGAAAGACTTGGCACTTCTTTTTTTTTGTGTGCAAATTAAGCACTGTCTCCGCAGCATTTGACATGATCAACCTTCTTGCACTACTGAATGTCCTGGAACAGCAAATGGAAATCAGTGACACAGTGCTGAGTTGATTTCAATTCTATTTGACTATTAGCTCACAGAAAATAAAACTGACAAACTTACTTTCAAGACCCTCACCCCTTCTTCAATGAATTCCTCAAGCGTCAGACTCCCTAAAGATCTTCAACTTGTACATGGAGCCCTTCTGGTAGCTTTTATGGCACTCCAACAAATCTTTCCTCTGCATCTTTCCTTTAAAATGTGCCTCTCCAGTTTAGTCCTGGCTTGATTGCAAGCCTTCTATTGTGGAAGTGGAAGTCTTTAGGCTTCACCTCAGAAAATCTCAATATACATTGCCACATCAACACATGAGCAAAAGGAGCACATTACCAAATTAGTTTCCTTTGACGAATAAAGTCTCTCATACCAGCAGATGGCTTCAAAGCCATGGCACAAGCTCTGGTCCTTTGAAGAATGATTATGGCATCTCTTCTTCTGATGGAGCCCCAAAAACTCACACTGTGCCTGTTAGAATTGGGTTTCTGGTTAGCAAAGGTATGTACTCTGTCCAAGCAGAAGTCACAATCCTAGTCAGGGTAAGCTAGATGCACACTAAAAGATAACATGTGCTCAACCTCTGGTGGCTTGACACAGAACAGGTAGGCTTATCTAAAGAGGCAATGTGTAAAGTATTTGTGCAACACACACAGTACCTGTCGGGGCCCCACAAGTCTTACCTATATACTCGTGGAGTTATCTCGCAGGGACGACGTGAGCAACCTCCACCGTCCCCCTCCTCACCTGATCAAAGGTAAATATACAGACCTAGGCAAGGATAGGACCAGGGGAAGGTGCCTAATGGTGTTTGGAAGTGACGTCGTCTGGGATGACCGGGTGAGGTGTCTCACTAGACTGAGGATGCTCTCCTGGGTATCGCCAACTAGAGGATGAATAATAAACCGGTTAGTGCGTCTGCCCTCCTTTCTGACCTGATCATATACACACAACAGCCATACAACATGTGAAGTTGGTTCAAGGTTGTATAGTCACCTGAAGGATGAGGACTAGTGCTCCAAATGGGGTCTCTCTGACACAGTATGACAGGAAGCAGGTAAGCCCCAGAAGAGGTTGGTGTATGTGCTCCCGACTTCAGTGCCAGGAAGGTGAAAGGAACGTCACGCACACCTGCGTGGCAGCTGGACTGTAACGGAGAAAAGGTAAGAACGCTCCTGTGTGGTGATACAGGTACAAAGAAAACCGTGACCACTCTTCCTTGTGAGTGTCACGGGAAAGAAAGCAAACAAGCGCTCCTGCGCCGAGAATGAGTAAGAACCAGCCGCGACCACGCTTCCCTGTGCGTGTCGCGGGTAATAGAAAACAAACAAGCGCTCCTGCGCTGGAATGAGCAAGAACCAGCCGCGACCACGCTTCCCTGTGCGTGTCGCGGGTAATAGAAAACAAACAAGCGCTCCTGCGCTGGAATGAGCAAGAACCAGTCGCGACCACGCTTCCCTGTGCGTGTCGCGGGTAATAGAAAACAAACAACCGCTCCTGCGCTGAAAACGATCGAAGGGCAGCCCGGGGTGCTCCTAAGGGTCTGATGGTTGGTTGATGCTTCAGCGCGTCTCTGGAGGCGAGGGATCTGGAAGGAGCCGGCGGAGATCGTCAGAGTTGCAAGGAACTAGCGGCAGGCCTCGGACAAGGTACAGTACTGGAAGCACTAATTGAAATGGGTGCCGCGGCTATATGCGGTCTCACCCGGAAGCGCTTCATGTTAATCAGGTGCACTTCTTGGTCTAAGCGCTAGACCGCTGACCTGTTCTAGCAGTGTTGTGCTGCATACGTACCGGAACCAACCTCACACATCCCGCTGTTTCCCCCAGGGGTGGAACCATGACAGTACCCCCTCCCAAGATAAAACCCCCACACCCCCCTACACGGGGGTAGCAGGGCGAGGTTTGCACGGGCACCGAGCATGGAAGGCGCGGACTAACAGGGGTGCATGGCGTACATGGGACAAGGGCTCCCAGGAACGCTCTTCCGGCCCATACCCTTTCCAGTCCACTAGGTAAAAGAGCCGCCCCCTGGTCCTACGGGAATCAAGGATGGCCCTCACCTCATACTCCTCGTGATCGTCCCTGAGGAGGGGGGGCGGAGGGCTAGCAATACGGGTCTCAGGATGGACGGGATGTAGGAGGGAAACATGGAATACTGGGTGTACTTTCATCTGCTGGGGTAGAGCAAGCCTCATCGCCACCCGATTGATGATTTTCTCGATGGGAAAAGGACCGACGTATCTTGGCAGCAGCTTTTTGGGTCCATGTACGATAAGGTTTTTTATTGATACCCATACCTTGTCCCCTACCCTGTACTCTGGTTCCGCTTGTCTGTGGGCATCGGCGTACTGTTTGTGGTATTCTTTGGCCTTGGCGAGCTCGAACCGGGCCTCCTGCCATAAGTCGTGTAGAAGTGCGTGGTACTCTTGTATGGTAGGAAGGTGGCAGGACAATGTCTTTTCCCATGGTTCTGATCGTGGGTGTCGCCCTTGTAGACAGAAGAAAGGTGACATTCCTATGGACGCATGTTTGCTGTTGTTGTATGCGTATTCTACTATCCAGAGCGCCTCTGACCATTCTTGTTCTACGGACAACAGTAAGCATCGAAGGTATTGCTCCATGGTCTGGTTTGTTCGTTCTGCCTGTCCGTCTGTCTGTGGGTGGTACGCCGTGGAAAGACGGGTTTCCATGCCCATGTTTTTGCACACCTCACCCCAAAACCTGGATACGAATTGGGAGCCCCTGTCCGTGATCAGCATTGAGGGTACACCATGCAACCGGATCACGTTGCGTGCGAAGATCAAGGCTAATTCGAGTGCCGACGGCAGCTTCGTCAAAGGAACGAAGTTTGCCATTTTCGTTAGATGATCTACGATAGTGAGGACGGTGGTAAAGCAGGTTTTAGTCTTGGGTAGTTCCACCACAAAGTCCATGGACACCGTATGCCAGGGGTAAGGAGGTACAGGAATGGGGTTCAAGAGTCCTACCAGGGGGCTGGAATGGATTTTCCCTTGAGCACAGACGGCACAACGGGCTATGTGGGAACGAACAGCGATGTCCATGGAAGGCCACCAAAAGTGTCTGTGTAAGAGGTCCATGGTTTTATGGAATCCCGGATGGAGAGACAACTGGTGGTCATGGCACATATACAGGGCCTGTTGCTGATGGTCTTCCAACGGGAGGTAGTACTGGTCCCCTTTGAACAAAAAACCATCCCGTGTAGTGATCCAGCCAGGTCCCCAATCCACTCCTCTGTTTCTTTTTGCTTCAGGTCTTCGTGCAGCTGGGTGAAGAAGGAAGAAGATAGGACCACCCCTTGAAAGCAATGTTCAGGGAGGATGTATACGGGTTCGGTCTTCAGTACGTTATCGTCGGTTTCGTCCAATCTGGACAGGGCATCTGCTTTGGCGTTTTCCTTCCCGGGGCGATAGGTGATCAGGAATTCGTATTCGTTAAAAAACAGGGTCCACCTCAATTGTCTGGAAGTGAGGGCTCTGGCTGAACGAAGGAACTGCAAATTCCTGTGGTGCGTGTAAATGGTAACTGGGTGTCGTGCGTCCTTGAGGTAATGGCGCCATTCCTCAAAGGCAGCCTTGATGGCAAGTAGTTCACGGTCTGACACGGTATAGTTGCGTTCTGCTGGCAGTAGCTTTCGGGAGTAAAAGGCCACAGGATGCAATAGACCTGTTTCGGCGTTGCGTTGTGACAATACCCCTCCCAAGGCATTCTGTGATGCATCTGCTTCCATTATGAAGGGTTGTTCCGGGTCAGGATGCCGTAGGACGGGAGCGCTGGAAAACCTTTTCTTCAGGTCCAGAAACGCCTCCTCGGCTTCAGGATCCCAAGAGAACTTCACCCCTTTACGCAGCAAGCGGGTGATGGGTGTGATGATGCTAGAGAACCCAGTGATGAAGCGCCTATAATAGTTGGCAAACCCCAGGAATCTCTGGACCTGTTTGACGGAACAGGGCGATGGCCATTGTAGTACTGCTTCAACTTTTCTGGTGTCCATTCTGACTCCGTCAGGGGTTAGGATGTGTCCCAGAAACTCGACCATGGTGGTGTGGAACATGCTCTTCTCTAGTTTCACGTAGAGTCCGTGCAGCTGTAGTTGTTGCAGGACAGCACGAGCGTGGTTGATGTGGTCAGGAAGACTGTTGGAGAAGATCAAAATGTCATCAATGTAGACAACACAGAAACGGTCAAGGTACTCCCTTAATACTTCATCTATGAAGAATTGGAAGGCCGCGGGAGCGTTGCACAGTCCGAAGGGCATGACTCGATATTCGAAGAGGCCGTATTTCGTCCGGAAAGCGGTCTTCCATTCGTCGCCCTCTCGGACCCTGACGAGATGGTAGGCTCCTCGTAGATCTAGTTTGGTGTAGATAGTAGCATCCTTCACTTGATCCAAGAGGTTGGAAATGAGTGGTAGAGGATACCGGTTTTTGATGGTTATGGTATTTATGGCTCTGTAGTCAATACATGTTCTTAGATCCCCCTCCTTCTTGGCCACGAAAAAGAGAGAGGAAGAGACGGGCGATTTGGAGTGGCATATAAACCCGTTTCGCAGGAACTCATCCAGATAGGCGCGTAAATGGTGGTTTTCTTTTTCTGTGAGTGAGTAGATGCGGCTACATGGAAGTGTCGAACCAGGTATGAGGTCAATCCTACAATCGAAGGAGCGGTGTGGTGGCAAGGTAATGGCCCCCTTCTTGTCAAATACAGAAGCCAGGTCTGCATATGCCTCGGGTACGTCTTCTTGGGTGACCGTTCCCATCCCCGTTAAGGACACTGAACGGGCTTGTATAGCAAGATCACCGGATACGTTCTCCTGCGGATAGCAGGCGATGGCGCAATGAGAAGAGTTCAGGGTCATGATCCGGGTCTTCCAGTCGATGTGGGGATTATGTGTCACCAACCAAGGAAGCCCCAGAATAAGCTTGAACTGAGGTGCGTCGATTACGGCAAAGGCAATGGTCTCTGTGTGCCCATTTGTGCATATCATTCTCATGGCTTCTGTCTGATACCGTATAAGTCCAGAGGTGAGGTCGGTGCCGTCCACAGCCTTCACGCTTTCTGGTTTTTTCTTGGTCACAGTCGGTATACCCAGTCCCTCCATGTAGCGAGTGTCAATGAAGTTTCTGGTGGCGCCAGAGTCGATGAGGGCTGTGACTGTCCATGTTTGGCCTGTCAGTGATTGCAATGTTACCGTCATTCCCATGTGTCGAATGTTGGCCAGGGATTCGGTGATGGGGGTCCGCATGGAGGGAGAACCCAGTAGACCAACCCCTTTGCCTACTGGGTTTCGCCGTTTCCCGCTTCGTCCCTGCGGGTCACTGAAAGGGCGTAGGGTTTATTGGCCTTTGTTTTGGCAGGTTTAACAGGGCACTCCCTTACGAAATGTTCGCTTTTGCCGCAGTACAGGCATAAGTTCTGTTTTCGTCGTTTTTCTTTCTCTTCCCGGGCTAGGGGTCCACGGACTCCGCCGATCTGCATTGGTTCGGGTGCATCATGGGCCTTCCCTGGTTCACTCCTGCTTTTTTCCTGGAACGTCATGCATCGGGACTCGGAGCCCTTGGTTTTCTCGTTTTTTCGTTCCTGCAGTCTGAAGTTCAACCTAATTACTAGGTCGATGAAGGACCTGATATCCTCCGGGGGTTCGGGTTGTTGAGAGAGAAGGTCCTTGATCTCATCCCGCAATCCCCTGTAGAAAACGGACACCTGTTTAGACTCCGGCCATCTGGCTTCGATAACCAGCCTGTTAAACGTGGTAACGTAATGCAGCAGATCGGAAGAGCCTTGTTTCAAATTAAGAAGCTCGTTGTCTGCGGCTTGCACAAACGTGTGGCGGGCGAACATTCGCCGTAGGGTTTCCTTGAAGACGGGAAGGCTGTATAGCAAGGGGTCGTCGTTTTCGACCAAAGGTATGGACCACTGGACAGCGTCTCCCCCAAGATAGGACAAGATAAACGCAACTTTGGAGGCGTCGTCTGGGAAGGCGGAAGCACGTGCCATGAAGTGCAGTTGGCATTGATTCAGAAAAATGCTGAACTTGGTGCTATCACCATAAAATCGCTCAGGGGGTGCTAGCTGGATAGGGTGAGGAGCTATGACCTGTATGGGCAGGCTACGATCGTGCTGAACGGGTACTGACCCCCCAGGATTGAACACAGGAGGACGTAACACACCCCCCTGTCTGGCTCTGACAGCTGGGTCTGGGTCCCAAGCCCCCGAGGACCCCACTGCAATCTGACCCTGTAACGTCGTGATGTCTTGGCGCAGACTCAGGTTGTCTGCCTGTATATGGGTCAGCATAGCTGCTATATCCTGCAGGGTAATGTCGGGGTTGCTCATGGCGTCCAGGCGAGATATTTAGCGTGGGCTTCCAGTTCTGTCGGGGCCCCACAAGTCTTACCTATATACTCGTGGAGTTATCTCGCAGGGACGACGTGAGCAACCTCCACCGTCCCCCTCCTCACCTGATCAAAAGTAAATATACAGACCTAGGCAAGGATAGGACCAGGGGAAGGTGCCTAATGGTGTTTGGAAGTGACGTCGTCTGGGATGACCGGGTGAGGTGTCTCACTAGACTGAGGATGCTCTCCTGGGTATCGCCAACTAGAGGATGAATAATAAACCGGTTAGTGCGTCTGCCCTCCTTTCTGACCCGATCATATACACACAACAGCCATACAACATGTGAAGTTGGTTCAAGGTTGTATAGTCACCTGAAGGATGAGGACTAGTGCTCCAAATGGGGTCTCTCTGACACAGTATGACAGGAAGCAGGTAAGCCCCAGAAGAGGTTGGTGTATGTGCTCCCGACTTCAGTGCCAGGAAGGTGAAAGGAACGTAACGCACACCTGCGTGGCAGCTGGACTGTAACGGAGAAAAGGTAAGAACGCTCCTGTGTGGTGATACAGGTACAAAGAAAACCGTGACCACTCTTCCTTGTGAGTGTCACGGGAAAGAAAGCAAACAAGCGCTCCTGCGCCGAGAATGAGTAAGAACCAGCCGCGACCACGCTTCCCTGTGCGTGTCGCGGGTAATAGAAAACAAACAAGCGCTCCTGCGCTGGAATGAGCAAGAACCAGCCGCGACCACGCTTCCCTGTGCGTGTCGCGGGTAATAGAAAACAAACAAGCGCTCCTGCGCTGGAATGAGCAAGAACCAGTCGCGACCACGCTTCCCTGTGCGTGTCTCGGGTAATAGAAAACAAACAAGCGCTCCTGCGCTGGAATGAGCAAGAACCAGTCGCGACCACGCTTCCCTGTGCGTGTCGCGGGTAATAGAAAACAAACAAGCGCTCCTGCGCTGAAAACGATCGAAGGGCAGCCCGGTGTGCTCCTAAGGGTCTGATGGTTGGTTGACGCTTCAGCGCGTCTCTGGAGGCGAGGGATCTGGAAGGAGCCGGCGGAGATCGTCAGAGTTGCAAGGAACTAGCGGCAGGCCTCGGACAAGGTACAGTACTGGAAGCACTAATTGAAATGGGTGCCGCGGCTATATGCGGTCTCACCCGGAAGCGCTTCATGTTGATCAGGTGCACTTCTTGGTCTAAGCGCTAGACCGCTGACCTGTTCTAGCAGTGTTGTGCTGCATACGTACCGGAACCAACCTCACACATCCCGCTGTTTCCCCCAGGGGTGGAACCATGACAGTACCACAATAAATACACCACAAAAATACTCCACAATGGGTTACAAATATATCAAATATTTATCTGAGTAAATCAAGACCAAACCAACAAAAATACAATCAGTAGAACTAGAGTTATGAATTTTTAAAGAATAGACCAAAAATAGTGGCTTAGAAGTCAATAGCGCTGAAAGGTTACTTGAGGTCGCAATAGACCGGGGTAAATCCAAAGTTCTGGCCTACCGCGATAGAGCATGGGTCAGACACAGTTTCAAACACGTCCTGCTGAAGTTCTACTTTCTCAAGTTGAGCCAACAGTCCCATTTGCAGGGGAGATGGTCACCGGGAGCAGGTCGAGTGTCACTAGCATTAATCCTGGGGGAACAAAGATTCGGCCGAGTATCAAAGATGACAGATGGTGCCTCACTTACGCGGGTGGAAATTTTTGTGTGACGAGCGAACGGTGCAGTTCTGGAGCAAACGTATCTGTTTGCAGTCATGAAGAGCCCTGAAGCTTGACTCCAGGAGCCCAATGACCACTTCCAAGGGCGCCGGACTGTAGAGGCGCCTCTTGGGGTTCAGGAGCAAGTTGAAGCTGGGTCCAGGAGCTGTAGGTGATGAGTTGAAAGTCTTTTGTGTCCCTGAGACTTCAGAAGAGCAGGAGGCAAGCGAGCAAGACTTTGGAGCATACTTGGAAGAAAAGGGCAAAGTCTAGCTCTCCTTCAGCTCAGTCAGAGAGCAGCTCGGCAACAAACAGAAAAGCAGGCCTTCCAGATCATCATTCAAGTTGAGTCCTTTAAGCAGCACAGCAGTCCTTCTGACAGAGTTTCAGTTCCAGATCCAGAAGTGTCTGATTTTAGGAGGTCAGACAGTCTGTACTTATAACCAAAAGTGCCTTTGATGTGGGGTTGACTTCAAAGCAGCTCTCTGAAGAACACAGGTTCCCTGTCAACCCAGTCCTGTCTGCCAGGTTATCTGTGGAAGGTAATAAGTCCTTTGTGTTGGGACAGGATACTGCCTATTCAAGTTAGCCACTACTTTCCATCCTGCCCAGACAAGGCCACCAGAATGCAGATGTATGCAGATGGGTACTCAGACACACCTATACTTCCTGAATTGTGGCTGTTTAGAGGGAATGCACAAAGTGTAGCTGTCACTTAGTCCAGAAGTGTATTGGAGACAGGCTGCAAAGCACACAGAGTTATACGCACAGAGAAATGTCCACTTTCTCAAAGTGGCATTTCTAAAATAGTAATGCTAAATTCAACTTTACCAGCAAGGAGGATTTATCATTACCATTTCATACATATGAAACATGAAAAAGCTACTCTTCTCTGAGCAGGAATTACAGTTTAAAAGTGTATTAAGGAATTCCCAATGCTAATCTATGAGAGGAGTAGGCCTCCCAGGAGTAAAACATGAAAAAGGCTGTTTGTCACTACCAGGACATGCAAAACATACCAGTACATGTCCTACCATTCATTCACACAGCACCCTGCCCTTAAGGCTACTTGGGGGTTACCTTAGGGCTGCCATGTGTAATAAAAGGGGAGTTTCAAGCTTGGCAAGTAGCTTTAAATGCCAAGTCGAAGTGTCAGTAAACTGCACACAGAGGCCCTACAGTGTCAGGCCTGAGACAGGTTTGAAAGGCTACTTCTGTGGGTGGCATAATCAGTGTTGCTGGCCCACTAGTAGCATTTAATTTACAGGCCCTGGGTCTATGGTATACCAATTTACCAGGGACTTACAAGTAAATCAAAAATGCCAAACAGGTGTAAACCAATTATACCACATTTAGAGGAGAGATCACATGCACTTTAGCACTGGTCAGCAGTGATAAAGCGTCCAGAGTCCTAAAGCCAACAAAAAGAAGGTCAGAAAAAGAGGAGGAGGAAGGCAAAATGTTTGGGGTGACCCTTCAGAGAGAGCCATTTTCCAACAGTGCCATTAAAAACCTCCCTGATACAACTGGTTGGCTTATATCTGGCACCAGAACACTAGGCCATATCTCATTAGTAATATTTGTGCACAACTGGCTTTCAATGAAAAATATGAGCCATTTGTTTACAATTCAGGATTCTGCAAAGGCGAGGACATGATATTGAAATGGAACTTTATAGAAAATCTTCTGCATTCATTTTCATATGGCTTTTATGTCTTTGTTTACTATAATTATCAGCCAAAGATCATTAAGGGAGGTCTAAAGCACATTTAAAGTGCTTTCTTCTTGTTTTTGCTCTTTAGATTTTGTGCTGATAAGGAGGGAAAAGTACCTGCTTTAAGTGATTTTCCTATGTTTTGTAATGGTCATGCCGGTGCAAAAAATGGCCAGGTAGCAACTCTTCTGGCTTCCCATAAACTTGAAAAGCTTATTCAAACTGGCTTGCATTCTCCATAAAATTATACACAAGACTTACCCAACTATCTTGCTGATAAACAGATCATGTCAGGTGACTCACACACAACCCAAAAAGCTACCTCTCTCCACTTGGAAACACAACTCTTCAAAAATGTAGGCCTGGGTAAACTTTTGCTTATGCTGTAGTAATTGGAGTTATTTTACGTTACTTTTGTGAGGTGAAATTACCGAAAATTACACAATTACAGCTGTTTGCATGATTATGAGTAATTTGGCATGAAAAGCCTACCGTGGGAGCTCAGGAACAATAAGCTTAGTGAGCGGAAGAGGCTGCTGCTTTTCAAATTCTGTTGCATTTAGAGCTACTTTCTCACCACAAAATGCATCAGCAATCCATTTTGGACATTATGGTGCATTTTGCGCTAAGAACATAGTACTAAATGCTGAGTTATGCTTCTTACATACAGTGGCAGCTGGCTGGGATTGGGGTGGTGTGGCGGGGGGTTTGAAGGAAAAAAAAAAAAACTTACCTTATCCCAGCTGCCGTCTCTCCTTCGTTGCTGCTCTTCCTGGCAGTCCTGGAACCAGGACGCACCCAGGCTCCCCTAAGCCAATAATCAAAACGCTGCAATGCACGTGATTGGTCTGAGTGCCGTGGTTCGGTGCTCAGACGGGGCATGGGAGCCTGGGCATGTTCCTCACCAGACTGTGCATTACAGCCTGGTGAGGAACATGCAAAGTGTGCATGGCTGGCCGGCCCAAGACAGCTGGCCAAGCAGTCATGCGCAATGAGGGGGGAGATATACTAAGATTATACACCGTTTTTGTCTCACAAAAGTGACGCAAATTGGCGCAAAATCTTTTTTTCCCAATTTACTTTCAGCGCTAAACTTGTTTAGTGCTGGAAATAACGGGAAAGTAATGCAAAGCAGCGCACAGCGCTGCTTTGCATTTCTTAGCACCAAGGGGGCATACCATGGGTGGAGCATGGGCGTTCCCATGCAACCACCCAAGGTATCTCACGCTAAAGCCAATTTACTAAACAAAGAAAACAGGGTTTAGCGTGAGAAAATTGCACCCTTTTAAAGTCGGCAAAAGTAATGTGAAATGCTTTCATTTCTCCTTCCTTTTCCGATTTGAAAGTGTGCTGCACTGTACAGCACACAAAGAGGGAAAAGGCTTCAAGGTATTTCAGTATTTTGTACTAGAAGGGTACCTTTCCAGTACAAAACCTATGCTAGACTCACTGAGACACCCTTGCACAATGGCACAAAGGTGTCTGCGTGGCACACGGCAGCTGATTTCAGTGCCGGCACAAGGGAGAGGTGAGTGTCTTATTTTAGTAAATTGAGTGGTCTCCTCCTCCCTCTCCTTTTCACGCAGAGCAGAATTTGCGGCTGCTGCAGTGCGCTATGTGAAAAAATGGTAAATCTCCCCCTTAGTGTGTGCACACCACTCCTTCCCCTGTGCCATCAGCCCCGCCCCGCCCCACCCTATCCCATCCCCGTAACGAGGTCATTATCATTATCATTTTATTTTTATTTATTTCTGCTCTGAGAGCAGTGGGGTGACGCTCCTCCGCCGTAGCGGAGGAGCCACCCCCTGCTTACCTAATTCCCCCTACCCTTTGTACGTTTGCTGTAATTTTGTGTAATTACACTCTAACAAATTGGCCTAATTATTTGTACATCAAGCTTTTTCAGGCAGTGGACTCGAAGGCTGGAACTCCTTTTCATTAATCGTTGTTGTCCTATCTTCAAGAGAGACCTCAAAGGCCTTATTTCCAACACCAGTTCCAAGGACAAATGTCTGCTTGATAAAAATGCACATATCTTCCCACAACTTGAACATCAATCAGCTGACTGGGATATTTGTAATAGAACTTCTGACAGATGGCAGATGTGCAAACCACTCATGCCAAGAAAGGGTTGAATGTCAAATTGCAAATTCTAACTGTTTACGGTAACTTTGGGAGCACATACCTCTTGCATCATTTGGGACACCAACTCCAATCCCTTTCACCTAGCTCTGTCTAAATCGAAGCCCAACTGTTATTGTAGTCAATCTGCTCCAAAATAGCCCAAGGCAAAATTTGTGTTACACCGGCATAATTAGCTTAATTTCAGCAGGTTCACATTACTGTTGTTCTTTGCTAAATTTCGGAAATGACTCTGTTACGCCACATTTCTTAATTATGTGCTGTTCATGGTAAAAATTTACACGAATGACAGAGCGAGAGCGACTGTTGGTCGCTATGATTTTGTTTTTAGTGCAAAATGCATCCTTGTTTCCAAATTAAACGTGAGGATCGATTTTACGCTAAAATACAGCACCATATGACAGTTTTGCATTTTGCATAATTATGTGTAATTTTGCAGAAATTTCACATAATTACATGAAAGAAAATTATGCAGATTTCGCACACCTAATCCTAAAGTCAGAGATCTAAAATGTTGTACACGATGCTGGTGGCAGATAGGGTGAGAGGCACCATGTTAAACCGGAATCTTATAAGGGAAATCCACTGACTTGTTTCAAGCAAATCGAAGCCTTGCAGAAATGGGAAGAAGCAGGAAATCCTTTGTCAAAGAAAGCTTTACTTCACATTATGGTTGAGTGTATAAGTCCCAAGGTGTTTATTGACAAAAGAAAAACAATGGTCTGTGAATCACCGGCTCAACAGACCAGGGCATCCTCTTGAATTAGTTATGGCTGCAACCTCTTAGAACAAAGCATACCTGACAACTTGAAGAACAAGCTCACCATGTGAGGAGGAGGTGAGCCCTTGAATGGGGCAAGGCCTTGTGCCGAGAAGTACCTACAGGCACTTTTGAACCCCATCCAGCCCCCAACCCCCAAGACCCCTCCTCCCCCCAATAAAAAAGCTTGCTGAGGCTAGTGCCAATGTCCTGGGGTGTTTTCACACCCCTTAATGGACGTCAGCAGTTCAAAGCCTCAGAAAATGAGATAGAAAACCACTATTTACATTGATTTTCAGCATGTTTTCCCTGCCACTGTGTGATATCGGCTCCTCACCGGGAGACCGTGTGATGGGAGCCGATGTCGTGTGTCACACTGTGGCAACGTGTGAGTTGGCAGGTATGACAAAGGTAGGACCCAAATGTATACTCTAATATACACAGATTTCTAAAACTGATGAAATGGCAAAGGCCACACCCAGGGCCGGACCGGCTACCGGGCGTTTTGGCATGCTGCCGAGCTGGGGGCTGATTTCGTTGAAGGGGACCTGCGTGTGCTGAACGAAATTCGTTTTGCTTTGTTTATTTCGTAGCACACGCAGGTCTCCATGAACGAAATTAGCCCCCACGGCAGTGACATCAGCCCCCAGCTCGGCAGCATTCCAAAACGCCCGGTAGCCAGTCCGGCCCTGGCCACACCAGCATTCCCAGCAGGTGCCTTAGCTGAGCTCAGGAACTAGAGAATGGCCTTCATGTGTATAAAAAATATAAACAGTTTTCAGCTGAGCAAGCTAACTCTCAACTTCACATTTCAAGTGGCAAAATGTAACGCACTTGGATGTCAGAGACGGGCACATCGTGTAGGCAGTCTTGGCAGTAGACGTTTAAGGTTAATTTAAGGAAGGCAAAATGTGTTTACATTTTTTCACACTCCCTCCCTCCCTCTTGTGCTATTCTATTGCATTAATATCAGACCAATATTTAATCATCGAAACACTTCCTTCTCCTGCTTTTCTTCAAGTGCCTTCATCGAATATTTTATCATAATTATCATCCATGTCATCATCAGAGATGGTCAATGGGTCAGAAGAGGCCCCCTTGCCTCTGGTATTGGATGCGATAGAGGCATGTTTTTCAAGCACAGCATCAAAAGCAGAAGAGTAATAGGTAAATGGTTTTGTTTTATTACAAAAATCCTCTACCATTACCCCGAGGGCAAAGACCTCCCTATCATGGTAATACAACATGAAGGGTGTGATGTAGTCAGGAGTGCAGGAGCAGACAACATCATTTTTTTCAAAGACACAAAGGATTGTTCTGCTACCGTGGACCAGGACAAAGGTTCTTGGGTACCTTTTTGACAAAATTCTACAATAGTATCATAATGCCACCATAACTCATTCCCTGAATACATAACTCCACCATCCCTAAAGGAGTGCACACCTAAGAGATGGTGGAAGTTTGGGTAACTTATTCACAGCCTCAATGTAATCATCAGGCAGAAGTCTCTCTGTGGTCGAGATGTTGTTTCCTATCCATCGAACCAGTGGTAAACATCATTGCATTTTCTCTCGTGAGACTTTATTCCATGTTTGCATTGGTCCAAGGAATCAAAGGCAGCCAGCAAATCATCAACATACTGAACCAGAGTTGAAATTCCGGGGCTCAACAGGGTCACTGAGGGGCATATCATCAACGAGGCGATAAACAATTATCGCCGCTTTTGCGTCCGTTTTCGGACGAAAAGCGGCGATAATTTTAACGCCTAATCAGCAAGGTCTCGCTATCGCGTGAATCCTTGCATTATCGCCCTTTTCCCCAACGCCCATCTTTGCATCTCTAATGAGATGCAAAGTAGGCGTTACTGGGCGTACCCCGGATGGACTACGTTGCAAATATCGCTGATGTTCACATCGCGATATTTACAAGACAGCCCACATGATTTTAGCAGAGGTTAGATTTTGGCGAAAACGGCTGTTTTCGCCAAAATCTAACGTCTGCTAAAATCCTGACTTAGCCATCCCTAACATAGGGAGTGGATTCTGCTGATACGACCACAGGGTCGTATCAGCAGAAGTATCGCCGTTTGCAGGGAACATCGCTGGAAATCCAGCGATGTTCCCTGCAAAACGGCGATAACTTCGCTATCTCTGGAATTTTTATTGCCCTGGAGAAACGCGTTGTTAATAACGCGCTACCAGGGCGATAAATTCCAGAGATAGCCTGCGATAGGGAATTCGTCGCTAAGCACGGCCAGCGATAATTATCGCTGGCCGTTGATAATATGCCCCTAAATCCTTCTTAAAAAAGATGAAAGATGACTCTGTATTCCATTGAAGAAGACAATTCCATGTATTTTGGGACACACTAGAAGAGAATGCAAAAAGAAAATGCATTTCAGAGTGAAACGGAATAGAGAAAAAAGCAGACTATATATCAACAATAATAAATCATGTGGCGGTAGGTGGCATACTGGTAATAATATTTTTTGCACGTTTACAATAGTAAACACACATCTAACTAAAACCTAGTAGCAAATACTATGCTCTGGCAGTGATTCAAAGTTTATAAACATGAACATATTATTTTCAGCAAAAATATGTTAAGTATTACCCAGAACTGCTGTAAATAGTGTCACACGTCAATCACTCAATCAATCAAAACACTTTATTTGGTTCATATTGTATAAACCATAAAAGCATCACATCAATACATTAAAAGTTCGATAAAAGCATCCATCTCACAAAATGATACCAGTTCATAAAAACACTGATACATATAAAGACTAACCCTGGGCAAAGTACTACGCTACGCTCGCGTAGTTTGCGAAGTTTGCGCTACTTCGCACAACGCGAATTGCACGTAGCACAGTGCAAACACGCGTAGCGTAGCGTAGCGTAGCGTAGCGTAGTGCAGCAGTAATTTTTTGCTTGCTCGCGGTCCTCAACGTCAAGTTGGCGACCGCGAGCAAGCAAAATGACATCCCGGCGAGACTTTTTCCTCGTTCGCGATCAGCAACATCAAGTTGCCGATCGCGAGCGTGGAAAATAAACCTCCCGGCGAGATTCTCAACGCGGGGAGGTCAGGTTTCTCATTGCGAGTGGTCGCGTATGCTCGCGACCGCTCGCGATGAGAAACTACCAGTCCGCGTTGAGAAAGCTGCCGCTCGAGTAAAAATCTACTCGAGCGGCAGTAAAAGACAGCTCGCACTGTGCAAGATGCCGTTTTCAATGATTGCACAGTGCGGACAAGCATCCGGCACTGTGCAATCATTGCGAACAGTGCACTACGCAGTTCGCGTAGTGCTACGCGTAGCTCGCGTAGTGCGAACTGCACTTTGCGTAGCTTCGCGTAGCGCTACTTCGCGAACTACGCCCAGGCTTAATAAAGACTCGATTTAATATAAAAAAGAATTAAAATGTATCTGACAAAACACCTAACATAATACATAGCGGGACAGGGTCTAAGTCACATAATAAGGTCATAGAGCACATTAACTAATTTAATTCCCTGGGTCATCCAAAGAGGCTCTAATGTGGAGCACTTTAGAAAGAAACAAACGAACTATTTTGCACACTGTTGCATCCCATAGATCGTACATACACTTAAAAGCCGCCTGCTGATAAACTATTTTTTCTTGTAGAAGACAGGTTTTCCTGGCAGTTAGGAAAAACGTACAGAAAAGTGCTAAGGGCTCGGTTGTCTGCTCCAACTGATTGTCACAGGGACATTTCCGCATCGTAAATCCCCACCCTTCATTTCTTGGAAATGCAGTCAAACATTGAAAAATAAGAAGGCGAAAGTGAGTTACCTAGAAACCTAGCTCATTCAATGCAGTATAGTGTCCCACTGACAGCTTATGGAGATCTGTTTGGGCCCTTCTCTCACCACATCACCTAAATATATAGGGGCTTATTTACAGGCCCCTTGCGCCACTTTTGCGTAATTTTTAACATGGGAAAAGTGATGTACGGGTGGCGCAAGGGGCTTGTAAATAAGCCCATACTCCTTTAGATCTCTTTTAGAGTAGCTAATAATGTTCTCTGTGTGTACCCAGAGATCCCTCTCTGTTTGACCCCAAGCCCAGCAGAACCTTCTTTATGTGCCATAACCAGGGTATTTTATTAATCTATCTAGGCCCATACAATCCTTAATAACAGATCTCATGAACGAGGTTTCTTGTTTGAAGCAAACAGATTGCCATAATAGGAGCAATTTGCTTTCAAGGGTATCCAATAGAAAATCAGCTCCCACTTCCTAATGGTGTATTCTGGCGTAGAGTGCGGTGCAGCTAACAAACTCCTTAAAAAATACAGTTTTTTGGGAGAACACTATTGTCCCCCATATGCCAAATCCCGCGCTATATACTGCAGCAGGAATAGTTTTAGTGTTATAGAGGGTTAACAACTCTGTGATGAGTTTGATTCCTAGGTTAGAAGCAAACCTAGTCAAACATTCATTACTTCTAATCATGTTGGATACACAGATCTCCCTGTGATGCTTCCAATCCAATTTGGAGGAGAACTGGATCCCTAAGTAACTAAAGGTATTCGTACTTTGTAGTTTAATCCCGTTAATAAAGAAGGTATTATGTTTCCCTCTTGCGCGATCGCAACTCATAGTGTAAGTTTTGGCATTATTCATTTTCATACCCCTCCCTTCCATAAATTCTGTGCAGGAGTCTATTACAACATGCAGACTATTTGGAGTAAGTTCCAACACGGCCACATCATCAGCGTGCAAGAGTATTGGAAGTTATCGCCTCCCTATCCTAGGAGTATCCACACCAGCCGCACGGAGCATTTGTTCCACACCATTTATGTATAGGAAGAAGGGGAAGGGTGTCAGTTCACCCCCTGTTGAACCCCTCTCCCTATGCCAAATGGTGGAGTCAATTCTCCCTGTATCCCAAAACAGACAGTAGCAGTTAAATTATTGTACAAATACGCCAATAGCGAAATAATCTCCTTTGGAGCCCCCTTTTTATCCGAACCCTCCCAAAGGTTTCTTTGATAGGCCAGGTCGGAAGCACTACTTAAATCAATAAAGCATAAGTGCAAACACCCATCCTTGGACAAGGTGTACTTCCCCATTAATATGTTCATGTTGAGAGACTGCTCAACTGTCCCCAAGTCTATTCTAAATCCATATTGGGCATCTGAAAGGATTTCATTTTACTCTGCCCATGCCTTTAATCACCCTAACAGGACTCTCCTGTTAATTTGGTGGAGGAGTTGAGTAGAGAGATGGGCCAATAACATTTTGGATCATTCCTAAGTCCCTTTTTGAAAATGGGTATGATGAGAGAAGTAGACCAAGATGGAGGTATATGGCCTGTCCCAGCCGTGTTCAATACCTTGGTCAGAAACGGAGCCCACAAGACTTTTTCAGCCTTGCAGGTGTCCATTGGGACAATCCCAGTTAGAAAGTTCCTCACCAGAGGATGGGAGACTCCCTCATCTGGATTGGGGAAATATAAGATTGAGCTAAAATGATGATTGAGGACTCCACGTCAGGGCATCTTCTCTTGGTGAACAAACGGGCATTAACCATTCTCCAGAATAGAGTACTATACTTGGTTTCAGCTGCCTGTAGGAGGTTCACCCTAGCCTCCCTTTGAAGGTCTTTCTTTCTCTCCTTTATGGCATTATTATAAGTAGCTATGGCTTCCTGAACTTCCTGCACATCCCTTTGATGTTGTTTTAGTATTTTAAGCAGGTTACTCCGTGCCTTTGAACATTGGTCATTAAACCAGCCCTTTGTGTCATTTCTAGTTCGCTTTGGCCTTGCCGTCAATACTTAATTGATGGAGTTTGATACCTCAATGTGGGCATCATGCGTCTTTGCGTGATTTGTTTCTAGGGCTAGATCTGTCATACATTGATCCAGATTCCTGGCCACTAGATTTTTTTAAAATCTAGCAGGATCTAGCCTATTTTATTTTGATGCCATTCAGACTTATGGGGAATGTTATTGATCTTCCCTGAATTTGGGAGTCTGGGGATGTTGAACTTCAATTTAAAGATAACTGGATTGTGGTCGCTTATACAGTTGGTTCCCACCTGTAGGTCTAAAATGTTTGTTCTTTTACCATCTGAGGTGAGAATATGATCGATATTACTGCTATGTCCCCTTTCTACAAAGGTGGGTAAATGAGGAGAATTGCAATTACAGCATTGTTCAACTAATTTCAGATTGAATTTCATCATCAGATAGTTAAGAGCTAAACCATAAGAGCTATGTTTAAAGTTAGACACAGTATTTCCACCAACATCAGTATACCCACAGGTTAGTTTGGACATATTAGGGCAATCTGTGGTGTTAAAATCACCAATCCAGATTATGTAGGGATCCCAGTCAATAAATCA
This sequence comes from Calotriton arnoldi, assembly GCA_963921515.1. NCBI lineage: Eukaryota > Metazoa > Chordata > Amphibia > Caudata > Salamandridae > Calotriton > Calotriton arnoldi. Next base: position 79,697 of record CAWUFW010010265.1, read on the forward strand.
TTCAAAATCTATTTCTAATGTTTTGACCACATCGACCTTTATTGAATCAAAAACATTATTATAGAAATGTGTAACCGTTATGACCAGATTGTTTCCAAGAGTAAGTGTAATGAGTTGATAATAAGGGGAATCTGTAAAACGCGTCTTCCTTTAGGTGGACTTCCATCGAGAACACACTGTACATATGGTGCTTTCTGATCTACTGGGATTAAAGTGTGCACAGAGAAGTTGGCTCCCTTCAGATAACCTAAAATGATGAGTTTCTGTTCAGAGTTGGAGAAGGGAAATCTGATTTTTTGGGCTGATAATAAGAATTGTTGGATAGATTTAGGCAGACTCATTTACAGTGTACAGATAGACCACAAATAAAACATGAAGATTTACCAAGCAGGACAAACGCTCCCTTTCCCCATCCTTTGCTCCACGCTACTTTTCCACCTCCCTGTTCACTAAGCCCCCTTGTTAAAAGCTGCACTCCTATTCCCCCCTTCCTTCCTCTGACGGTTTACAGAAAGGGTTGCACTTGCAATGCCTTTAGCCACATATTGATACCCTACAGAAACCAGCTCAGCCAGGTGTTTTTTTACTAACCAATGCACATGGTTCTTAATTGCTCTTGCCCTTTGGCAACAGCCCCTGAGTGAAAGCAGCTCCCACTGCCACTTGAGCTGATTTGGCAGCATTTACAACACCAGAATGACAATCAAATACATCTTTCAAACAATTGAGAACCTCAGATGGTATTCTCCTCTTGCTTAACCTCCAGTTATTAATCTTGATCCAATCTGTTTTAGTAGGACAAACTTCAATAATAGCATTCAGCAAAGCTTCTCTAGCAGCACTCAAAGCAGCAATATCCATTGGTGATTGTGGTGGTCAGTTGGCTTTCACCACCAACAAGGTCTCTGACTTCTCCTAACACATAACATTGATTTTCACAAGACTAGTAGGGTTATAGAATTCAAAAACAATTTACAACTCTTCCTTGAAATTTGGGAGGTTTTCTCAGATCTTGGAGACTTGTCAAGTAATAGTCAGAGGGTTGGACAGGGCCAGGAAACATGAATTGTAACTGGACCCCTTTGCCCAGGGGCACTTTCATAAGGGTAAAAGGCATTAGGATTAACATGAGAGCAGTCCTTTGAATCATTGTTGTCATCATCACAATGGGATCAGGCTCTTATACTGGTCTGGGGCATACATTCATAGTATCGAGCTCTTTGCTGGCATGTGTGTGCCAGATTATCCTGGCTAAACGCCATGCCTCTTAATTAACAGCGGTGGTTTGACACTTTAGAATGGTGGAGCACAGACCAAGGGGCATATGTACAAGTCCCTATCGACACCGGAGCATCACTTTTTTGACTCTCCGGTGGCCTTGCACCATTTCCCATATTTACAAGGTGGCACTAAGCCACTTAACGTGGCTTAACGCCACCTTGTCAATATACCCCTTTCTGTCGCAGTCCTCTGCAGCAAAGGGACATGCAATAGGTGTTGCAGTGTGCGTTCGTCCACAACACCCATTGCTTTTTGACACTGCCTCAGATTTACAAGGCTAGGGCAGCGACAAAAATGAACACCAGGAAATACCTAGTCTTAGCATGGTGATACATGGAGAAATTATTAATTTCTCCTCGTTTTTTGCTCTTTCTATGTGTGCTGCCATAGAAAGAGCAAATTGCCATGAATTATTGTTTACGTGCAGGACGGTGTCCCTTCCTGCGCATAACCAATCACCCCTGCAGAGCAGGCACACTTGCAACATGGCGGCAGAATGCCTGAGCTGGCGCTAGGCAGCTTTTTTGCGCCAGCGCTAGGGGAAACACAGGGGTGCACCCTATTCTTGTGAATACTGCGCATCCCTGTGTTTGAAAAATGTCGGAGCACCTTGTTGCCAAATTTGGCGTAGCACCGCGCTCCAACATTTCTTTGTAAATATGCCCCCAAGATTGTGCCATCAATAGTGGTAAGTGGAGCATTGTGTCTACCTCAGATCTAATCCTTGCACTTGTCGTGCTCCTGTCAGTTGTGCTTCGGCTTGCTGAGCTGCTGCTCACTGCTCTCGTTTGCTCTCTCCTTAGTTTTGCTGCCTCTGCCTGTGCCCCATCAGCCTGTCCATCAGCTGATATTTCACGTCTTCTGGTCTGACGCACTGGGGAACCTCCGGCATCTCCTTCCTGATCAGGAAAGCTGAGAGCATCTAGCATGTTCTCCTCCCTCTCTTCAGTCACTTCCAAGACATCTTTCGTTATCTGGGCAAAATGGTATGGAGAATGGGGTTCAGTGTAGATGCAGGCTGCAGTCTTTCCCTCAGGTGGCTAATTTGTCATCTACGTTTCTCTTGGGTGTCTTTGAGACCCCCTCACCGGAGAGTCCTGTCAGCTTTTGATGGCTTTGTCACCCCAGTTTAAGAAGGCCAAGCATTGCTCTGGAGTGTGATTATGTTTGGGTTTCTATAATCTTTTTTAACCTTATATGAGCACTCCATATCAAAAGTGCTTTCTTCTAGAAAATACGTGGTTTTTGTCTCGGTTAGTGCTCTTTATACAGTTCTCTATGAATCTATGAAATATAGGTGGGGCCTACTATTTGGTATTATTCAGCTCCCATTTTCCTTACTATGCCTTCACTCACAGCCAATGGAAATGTTCACGTGTTCTGTCACATTTTGATGCTACTTCACCATGTGGAGAAGGTGGAAAAATGGGGCAAGAGGGAAAAGGAGGGTCTGACAGGCCTTCCCCACCAGCTACCTAGGACGGAGGTGCGGAAGTATGTTTATGCTTATCCACTGGCACCTTGCCATTGGAACACTTCTGGTCAAAGCCTGTTGTGGCTTGCAGAAGGGCATGGTTCGCTGAACCAGTGTACCTCTTTCAACACTTACATTCAAGAGTGCCTGCTCTGGGATCAAGGCAGCCATTGACGTCCCACCCAATCTTTCTGATCAAATACAGTGGATTTCAGTCGCACCTCTACCTCCTTATTTCCGGAACTCCCTACTTCCTGCCCCACCAATTCAACCTCCTTTCCCTTGCCCAGATTGATTTTTTATAGAATAAGAGTAACAAAAGAGTACCTACTAAGTAATCAAGTATCACAAACAGACTCATATTTCAAAATAAATTACTCTAGACTGTTGAACCTAATCAGAGAGCTGAACACTGGGTCTTCCTCCACCAAAGCTACCCACAGACAATCCTCCGACTTACCTCGGTGCCAGAATGTGTCCGGTGTAGGTACAGTCTAGATCCCCTCACTGCTGCGGGCAAGTCTTGATGATTCCCTCCAGATGCAACAAGTTCTGTTGCAGAAAGCTTCACTCCATGTTTTGGTTTAGTTTGAAAAGTCTTTATTGACAAAAGTGAAATCAATTTTCTGTGAATCATTCACTCAATAGACCAGGGAATCTTCTGAAATCAAACATTGGAGCCAAATGCCCCGAGCAAAGGTGGGGGTAGCAGGTATATACACTAATACACACAGGTTTCTAGCATTGATGGCATGAATACATTCTTGTAGAGAGCCACCCGGGCTCTCCCCAACAATGTAGCAAGCATGCACTCCTCGGGGCGGGCTCGACCCGAGGAAATATAATAAACAGCGAGAGACCGCTCGGGGTCTTCCCAACAATGTATAACCAACAGTGTGGTGTGCCCCTTTATTTCAGTGAGGTGCAGGCCCCATCACCCGGGCCCCGCCGCGCTACATTGGCGACGAGGCCGGTCGAACTCCGGTGCAACGCAACACTGTGCCTGCTGCTGAGTGCGCGGTGCCCACCCGCGACACTCTGTCGCCCGAAGAACGGAGGGATATCGCCCCCCCTCGTGCCTGCTATCGGCGGCCTGGGCTGTGCTCCTGTGCCCAGCGCTGCCACCCCGCTGTGCCTCGCCTCACCTGCCCTGGCTGCCGGCACATCTGGTGTCGGCCTGCTCCGGCCGCAGCAACCTCTGGCCCCGTGACGCCGCTTTCCAGCCGCGGCTCTGCGCCCCACCCTGAGCGGCATCGGCGAGCACGTCCAGCGCCTTGCTGGCGCGCATCCAGAAGACGATGCCCGCTCTGGTGAGTCAGCCAGCCCCGGTGAACCGCCTTAGTGATGCGCTGCAGCGCGGCAGGCCTCAGGCGCCCTTGCATGAAAGAGGATCGTCCCACGTGACTGGCGCCTCCCGCTCTGAGCAGCAGTGGCAAGGACAATAAGCCACAGAGAATGGTTCAGGCCCTGCAGGCCTCAATCACTGTAGATAGGGTAGGGTGGAGTCACTTACCTTGCAAACGTTTACCATGAGTATGCCTTTACCAAGCATGCCTTTGCGTGGAAATGGCATGCTTGGTAAAGGCATAGTCGTGGTAAAATTTTGCGTTGTAATGGTAGTCGTTGTAATTGACATCGCATAGTAATACCCGCGTTGTAATTGCATGTGTGGTATTGCTATGCGATGTAATGAGTCATATTCGCAATGACAGAAGTCCCTATCAAAAGCTCTGTGGGCTTGACCACCAAGGTTGGAGGTGGGTCCTTGTGCACACAACCAAAGGAGCAATGTAGGCAACCAGCCCTCACACCTTCCACTCATTGCTCCTCGGGAGCAGGATGCAAGGTTCAACGTGACCAGATGAGTGAAGGACCGAGCAGAGGTGAGGCCAACAAGGGAGACAACAAACATGCCTGCAAGGAAACTGCTGCCTGCTGAATAGAAAAAAAAGGGCAGCGTGCAGTAGTTGCCACCGGGTGCCAGATAGCTTTCGACCCCAGCCGCCCCCTCCCAACAGTGCACCACAACAACTCTTTCAGATCCACCAGAAAATGAAAATTATAGGCTCCCGCCAGCTGTATGTGAGGGAGTCCCCTCTTGGAATAACCACTGCCAGTCCTCTGACCTTAAATGCACTGGCTCAGGGGTGCCCTTTTTCTGAAGATCCACCAACAGATGCAATCAGAGACAGAATTCGAAGAGCCACATTCTCAGACTCTTTTCGTTTTTTGGGGGTGGAAAGGACATAGAGGATAGTTCCTTCTTCTAGGCTCATCAGTTGGCACACCCATGTGCATATTTACTTTACTTGTTGAATCATTAGATTATAATGTAAAGCGAAAATGGCAAAAAATGTAACAAACGCAAGGAGAGAAAGGTGAATGGATACAAATGTGTTCACCAAAATGAAGGATCAAATTACTCTGCTTGTAATATAGTTTCAACAATACTTTTTTGAGAAATAGGCCCAACTACCTTCAAACTTGCTCAACAATTCTTTGATTTTGAAGAAATGTTTTCTGATTGCTACTTTTATACTTAAATCTTTCAGTCAAGATTCAAGGTTGTGATGTGATCTAGTTCAGTTACTTTTAGGGCAAGTTTCCAGTGCAACAAAATTTTGTGCTGGAAAGTAAATGTTTTCCCTAGAATTTGAGCTATTTTGTGTCACTTTGCATGACTTTGCACCAGCATAAAGGGGCTTATTTACAAGCCCCTTGCACCCCCGGTAAGTCACTTTTTCCCATATTACACTCATCAGCGGCACAAGGGGCTTGTATATAAGCCCCAAAGTCTTGATAAATCTGCCCCAACTTGTAGCTATGGAAAAAATAGGGGACCAGATTTACGACCCCAGTTGCATCTAGCTAGCACCATGCAAAGTGTTACATGTGTGATGCAACTCAAAAAGTTGATTTCTGAAGCCACGCAAAGCCGCTTTGCGTGCCTCTGGGTGGCTTCATAAATCAGGAGTAGCACAACACAGCCCAAATCTCTGCATTGCTTTACCCTGCCCTAGGAAGGAGTTCCATAGGCATTGCGTCAGTATTCCAACGCAGCTCCGAGGGTTTTTGACGCATTCCCAGATTTACCAGAACTGGTGAACTTGGGAATACGCCAAAATTATACTCCTTCCTAGGGGAGGTGTAACGAGGATACATTTTTAAAATATTTTTATTATTTGTTACTTCCTCTTTCTATATGTGCTTCATTCTGCGTCAGACATAGAAAAAGGAATATGCCTCTTAGGATTTTTGTGTGCAGGAAGGTGCCCTTTCCGGCACAAAAACAATCCTGCATGCAACACAGGCACCCTCGCACCACGGTACAAGGGTGCCTGCATTGGCGCGAGGCAGCCAAAATGGTGCCAAATCAGGTGAAAAGGCCGGAATGTGCTGTAATCTTTTAAATATGGTGCATTCCTGCCCTTTCCCTGCCACACAGCTCAGCAAGGTGACTTGCTGCGCTGCACTGCATGACGATATCATAAATATGCCAGAGAGAGAGAGCTAGGTACCAGCACCACTCTCCACAAAGTGTTTGTCAAGCAGTGACCTGGAATACAGAAACCAGAGGCCAGATTGCCTAAATTCTCATGCCATGCAGTGCAGCAGCCATAACCAGCTCAGCTAACTATAACTTACGCCCCTGCAATGCACTGCTTATGACCTCACATATTACATCCCTCATGACATGGTTCAGTGACATCAGTGATGACATCACTGAGGACATCTCAAATAACATCACTGATTACATCATCCAGTGAGTGTGAGTGCTTTCTAAAAGTTCATAAGTGTTAAACATATATACCAAGGTACTACAAAAGTTAAAATAGTATACTTTCTGTACTACTAATGAGTGATACTATTTCTGACATATATTATGTGAGTGGTTGTGTGACTGTGTGTATCTGTGTATGAGTGGATGTCTGAGTGGGTGTGTGAGTGGGTGTATGGGTGTATAAGTAGGTGTGTGAGTAGCTGCGTGGGTGAGTGAGTGGCTGTGTGAGTGACTGTATTGGTGGGTGAGTGGGTGTGTCAGTAGCTGCATGGGTGAGTGAGTGGCTGTATGGGTGGGTGAGTGGGTGTGTAAGAGACTGTATGGGTGAGTGAATGGTAGTGTAAGTGGCTGTATGGGCGAGTGAGTGGCTGTTTGAGTGGGTGTTTGGTTTAGTGAGTTGATGTGTGAGTGGCTGTATTGTAGAGTAAGTGTCTGTGTGAATAGATGTATGGTTGACTGAGAGGATGTGTGAGTGCTTGTATGAATGTGTGAATTGGGTATGTATGTTTGTGTGGACATGTGAGTGAGTGTGGGAGTGCTTGTATGGGTGAGTGAGTGGCTGTGTTAAAAGTAGGCCTGGGCAGAGTTCATGGAGTTGCGCAACACAAACTCCGCGGAGTGGTTAAAAAACTCTGCCTCACTATGCGGAGTTCCGCGGGCAGGCGGAGTTTCCCAGCCTGCCTGTTCGTGTTGCATTTTTCCATCAAACGCAACACGTAGTATGTCCTCACCTTCCAAATCGCACGTGAATGGCATCATGCAGTACGCATGGACGCAGCCATCTTGTTTTCTACTCTTTTTATGATGCTGGGCCTGTTTTTTAATCCCTCTTTAATCTTTGTAATCCTCCGCCCGCTTAATGAATATACCCCACATTTTAATGATTTTTTTCAATGTTTTTTCATATCTTTTTTTATTTTTCCCTCTTGACTTCCTTATATCTTCATTCCTTCCTTTTCCGCTTTCTACTCACTCAGCACCATGGCAGAGCAGGGTGACTAGGGGAGAGGCGGTGCCAGGCCCCCTCATACAGCCAGCAGAAGCCACCTACTTTACAGACAGTGCGGCTGTCCAGGTGTGCAGCCCCAGGCTATCTTCAGCGAGGAGGAAGCACTAGTTTTTTTTGTGCAATGCCATATCTAATATGTGCTGGCAGCAAGCGGCAGGCTCGGCAGTAGATACCCCCTGCGGGAGCATTGCCTGCACTGAGGGAGGGTGCGCCGGTGCGTGTGGAGCAGCAGCCAGGTACATCGCAACCTCAAGCAGTTGTCGCAATGCTGGTCGGATATTCTTGACTGGGAGCAGGACCTTCTTGTCCTGATCGTGTCAAGATCCAGGGGCTCGGTGAGTATTATTATTTGTTGGGTTTATGTTCTGCAGTGCTAACATTTTTTCCAAATAGCATGTTGCTCACAGTCAGAGGTAAGTTACGTTTAGTTTACATTAAGAAAATATTATTATGTGATCCAGTTTCAGCTAGGCAGGTGCTCAGAGCTACCTAATTGTACTTATTATTGACGCTCACTGTGGTTGATTAATTAAGAAGCCATTGCAGACCCTTCTGTCCTCCTGTCACCATAGTGAATCAGTGATATCACTGAGTTAGCATTCCCTGTGACTTTCTTTATGTAGCTCATACAGTTCCAAGCTATTTCACAGTGATGTGTACTATGCATCTATGCATTGCAAAAAAGAGAGACTGAGTTGGTCCATGATGAGGTTTGAGAAATGAGAATAGAATCAAAGATCATTCATTGCAATGCATTAGTTCCAAATTTAGTTTTTGTTAAGGAAATTTGGAATAGGGATTTTGGTATTATTATGGCCAACTCAACGATAGTCAATAGACTTGAAGCTAGTACTATAGGCGATTTGTTTTAGATAAGTACAATGTGACTGCGTTTGCTTGTCATAATAATTTTGTGGAGATTACCTGAATCATTCATCTATTTTTTTTTATCTTCTTCATTTCTTACATCAGCACCCAAGGGCAAGAAGAGGGACGTTGGGAATGCGGGTCTGGGAGTAGCTGGTCAGGAAGAGGCGCCGACCACCAGCGCCTCTGCCGAGGGCTCTGCTAACCCCAGTAAGTCCTATTATTTATTATTATCATTTCCCTAATGTTGGCTTTTATGATTGTTGTGCGCTTAGGGTAGAATCTTGGGGTATTGGAATGTTGGTGCTGGGTTCCAGGACGGTAGTTGCTGACTGGAGCCTGGTGTTGCTGGGGAGAAATAAAGTTGCTCTGACACCCTTATCTGCCGTCTTCCTTTCACGTGGCGACGAAGACGGGATACAAACTCACGCATGCAAAGCACAATGGATTAGGTCTTTTTCCTCTGCCACTATGCTACTTTTAAGTTTTTTCTTATTTATTTTTTTGCACACTGTCTCTTTTTCTTCCAACTCCCCTATCCAATTTTAGTTCAATTCCTGTTATCCCTGCATTTTTTGTTTCCTTATTTCATGCTTTTAATTTTGGTTGCTGACATTTTCTGGTCTCTAGTTCATATATCTTCTGTTTTGCTGGTAATCTTTCCTCCTCCCTTCTATATTTTGTAGTACTGTAAGACTAAGAACACATTTTTGGTACTCTGTCTACCGTGAAGATTGCAGGCCAAGTAAGCTAGTATTATAAATAATATTCACCATGTATGTTTGTTGTAAAGGCTTTTTTTTCTTGCTCATGCTCTAACAGTTAATGAGAGAGTGGCCATGGTCATGGATCCCGTCTCCCAATGTTGTGCTGTGTAATTCATTTATACATTATACAGTATACCAGCAGTTTCCATGACAGTGCAGCATGGCTGGAAAGCATGAGGTCCCACTGTATTTGCCAACCAACACCATATGCCGTTCATTGTCTATTATTATTCCACCCCTTCATTGTGCTTCAATGACTGAGTCATCATGATTATCACAGGTTATAGCTCTGCCCCTCTATTATGAAATGCTTTTGGTTGGCTTTACTACCTGGCTTATCTAACATTGTCAACCAACAAAATGCCCAGAGTGATATTTTTGTTAGAAGATACTGCAGTGCTAACCCAACTCTAGCGATGTGTGTATAGCGGTTGTATTTTTTTGATTGAAAAAATTAAGGGGACGCGTATCTGTCATCTAAAGAATTTATAATGCTTTAGTCTAGCCACACAGACCACCAGTGACGCCGCCTCAAGTGCTGCTGCAAGAGGAGAGTCAGTTGGAGTGGGAGAAGTGGTGGCAGGGACGGGCACAGGTAAGTCACATAATTGCTTACTTATTGAAATCTACTATTATACTCACTAGCTCCCAGGGCGTCGTCGACTTGTGACTGTGAACCCACCCGCCTTACCATCTGCAGCGGTGGTTGAGTTATGGCCTCTTCTATCTGCAACTCAGTAAAAGCTCAGATAATGTGCGTTGATGGCATGAGGGGAACAGGAAAGAACAGAAGGTTAAAAGAAAGGATGGGTGAAGTGGTATATGAGTGAAAGGGTGGGTGGGTGAAATTGGGCGTGGGTAGGTAAATGAATGGATAGGTGAAAGGTTGTTTGGAAGAAAGGGTGGATATTGAATGGATGGATAATGGATTGGAAATTTTTGTGAAAGACTTGATGAGAGAAAGTAAATCTTAAAACATGGTGGCTATGGGTGAATTAGAATGAAAGGATGAATTAATATTTGGATTGCTTCGATGAATAAGCAAAGCAGCTCTTCTCATGGAGAGGGGCATGCTGCTCACCTATTACGCTTTGTATGGTTATCAATGCTATGGTTCAAAGTGGGGGTATTTTTAAAAATCTTGTGCTACTCCCTTGACTTACTGTATTCGTTAAGAGAGGCAGATGTACTCCTCCCATCATCATTCATCATCCCCTCCCCACCCATGACCTTTTGCCACCCATGACTGAAGTGCTGTATGGTTCAATTAGTGACTGCAGTGTTGGCTGTGCAATATGCATCTGCTTCAATTACTGTGGCATTTACAAAGTTTTCAATGCAATGCAAGCCTAACACACAAGGTGTGTTTCCCTTTGCCCAATCAGTCACCTCTTAGTACTTCACTCCTTTATTCTTTACTAAGTTCTTTCATCCCAGCATACTAAAAAATTGAAAAATCCATTCTTGGCATGTGTCACATTTTATAGCCATGTGAAGTGATTCCAAAATATATTTCATGGTTTCTCATAACATATTTATTTTACGCCTGTTCAGATTTTTCCCTTTTGACTTCCGTCAACTACAGTGACTGAATAAGCCAAAGCTTAATAGTTACATTATGAATCGATGATCAGTGTAGCAACAGTGACCCCTCTATCCTATATCAAAAGCTCTACCCTACCCACCTAATCCCTCTACCCTACCCTGCAGAAGAGTAAGTCAAGTTTCCTTTCCTTACTGCCCAGTGTATGAATTTGGTGGAAATAATTTGTGGTGGCGGGCGAGGCCAGTGAGTAAAGTGGGACTAAGTGCATGATTTGAGTTCAAGTTTGGAGTATGGGATACGCTGTGACGAAAGTACCAAATACAGAATACATTGCTCGTTCCTTTCCCAGTAGTGCAGTGCATCATTTTCCCCAACATCTACTTACGGCAAACAGGATAATATCTGCATTTTATACATGAGGTGTTTGACATAGTATCTTCTTTGTTATTCATCTGCCTCTTTGGAGTCAGGGTAGAAAGAGAAAGGCATTCAGAGAAAAGCAGGGCAATTGGAATAAAAAATAGATAATTGTCAACTACAGCTGCCCTAGCTGCAGACAGTAGCAAAATTCCCGACGCGCTGGCTAGTAATGAGCATGCCTCCATTAATTTAGCACAATACACAACTTGTTCTCCATAGTGCAAAGTACCTTACTCATTAATGAGAGGTCATTTACTTTTCCACACAAAGGGGCCTATTAGGATGTCAGTCGGAGTTTCCTCCGACCAACACCGTGGCAGAAACGGGACCGACCGACCTCTGGTGGGCTGTCCCGACCGGCTAATTATGATGCAACCGCACATGGTGCGGTCGCATTCCCCCATTTCTCTATGGGAGCTTGTGCTACGGCAGTAAACCAGCCGTAACACAAGCTCCCATAGAGAAATGGGAGATTGTGTTAATCCCAGCACCTGTTGGCAGGCACCTCAGGTGCCTGCCACAAGGTGCAGGGATTAACACCTCGGCCCCCAACCAGAGGCCGCAAGGGAAAGGTGGCCCTGCTAGGGCCCCCCAATGACGCTCTCTGACAGGGTTTCCATGTCGGAAAGGCCGGCATGGAAACCCTGCCGGAAACCGTGCATCGTAATACAGACGGTGTAAACCGTCGTCCATATGGATTAAGGGCTTGTTCCGACTGGCCAACGTGCTCTTTGAGCCCGTCGGAAGCCAGCTGGGATGACCGGCCTGTTTCAATTCAGACCGGCTGTATCGTAATCAGCCTGTCGGAATTGAAACCGACAATGTCGGTTGTAAAGCCTCTGACCTAAGGTCAGAGGATTTACGACTGACATCGTAATCGGCCCTAATGTGTCTGTTTAGTTACTTGAAATGCCTTTAGAAGAAAACAAAAGTAAATCATTGTTTTTTTAATCCGGTGTTATTCTGCCTTAATACTTTTCTGCCACACAGTGAGTGCTTTTTATGTGAGGCATGTGTGGGTAAAACATAAAATTGTCCTTGTGAATCTTCTAATCATAATCACATCAAATTCCATTGGCCATAGAGAACCAGCAATGTACTGCTACTGTGCCACCCACTAATTTCAAACAACTGTTTGCACAGAGCATTATTTACAATTGGCTTTTTTTCTTTTTGTTTTTCTCAATATAACTACTCCTGCTGGTCTAAACGTAGGTCCCAACAGGCATGAGATAGTGGCCCGTCGCCGACGGCAGAGGCTGGATCGTATCCAGCAAGAATATCGGCTGCTGGTGGCCCTGGAAGAAGAAGAGGTGGAAACAGCTCCCTCTCACCCGGGCCCCAGTTCAGCCGGTCACCCTCAGCCTCCAGCCTACCGGCCATCCCATTGCCGGCGCAGTCGCCAGTTGACAGGGGCCCTGACAACAACTGCTGCTGCCCCCTCCCACACTGACAGGACATTGCTGCGATGCATCTTGCAGCGGCTGGACGCTCTGGAGAGCCGGCTCGTCAGGATTGAGCAGAGCCTGGACCAGCTCCGGACCAAAATGGACAATGCCCTCTTTTAGTCCTTTTTCTAATTTTTTGTTTTGGTGGGAGGGACTTGTGGGTGGAGAGAGTGAGAATGGAGTTGGGACCGTTTTTTTTTATTTGTTGGACATTTTTGGACATTGGTGGTTGGGTCAATTTGTTTGGGGAGAGGGGTGGGCTTGTTTGTAAAAAAAATAAAAATAAAGGGGAAAATTATTATATTTCATCAAAATTTATGCCTTAAGTAGTTTTTTTGTATTTTACTTTTACTTTGCACTACTGCCTTTAGTTTTTACGCAGCCTCTTTATTTGCTTGTAGGAGAGTATATCGCTTAGTTATAAGAAGTTGTACCTCTGTAACTATCTTTACCATTAGGGGCGATACTTTCAATCCATGACCTATATTGTCAACAACAACCAAGATAAACGATTAGCAGTTAGTTACTTAATCACTAACTTAACTAGTTCACTTCACTCTATAGTTGTCTTACCTGAATATAGATAAAGCAATAACAGGGAAGGCATTACAACTTCACCAGCGAGGTCCCACTCCCACCCAGGTGAGCTGCAACTGTAGGATTAATCGGAAGGATTGTCCATCGCAGGCAACTAAATGGAAATAAAAACACTGAGTTAGTGGGTTATAAATTATATCAAAGATTTACAAAAAGTTGAGACCAAACTACTACATGGCACAACAAAAAATTCCGGATAATGATAAAATAACAAATAATAGTAATAGTAACTTCTGAACAATGGGGACTGGACTCAATGTCTGGAGTGGACAAGGTTAGGCATTTATGGTTGCACGACACAAGGCCTGAATGATGATGCTGACGACTGATATTCTTCCTTCTATATCTAAAATATGGATCACTTTTATGCACTGGTGGGTAAATGGGGCCAGTGTGGGCTATTGCTTAGGTAATAGAAGATTCTGCAGTGAGTTGGTGTTGCTTTCACCACATCCGCCCCACCAAGTTTGTGATCCATTGATGGGGTAAATTAAACCACACTTCAAGAAATCACACAACCCGGGGGAAGAAGGTTAAGGGTTTGATGAATGGATGGGAAAGTGGATTTAGGGAAAGGTTTAACAAAGACAAACACTACACAAGGACAACATTCATCTGGGCGTTGAGCAGCACATCATTGTCATCAATCTGTTGTGGAAGGCAGCAAAGGAATGAGTATGACACAGTACAGTTAATTGTACTGCAAATAGTCCTTCTGCCCCAGAGACCCAAGTTATCAGAAAGCTAAATGTTCTGTATTCTAGGTTCCAAAAAATAAAATCCTGGAGGTTTTCTCCAAATATGATTGTTAAAAATAAAATGATACTGTTCAAAATTAGGTGGTGCATCTGCATTCTCATCGGGAATGTCCATCACTCTTGGGTGCCTGTCTGGACTGGTACGGTAGGTAAGCAGGAGTGTTGAGCTCAGCTTTCACCTTTCATTCGTACAGGAGATGAAAAGGCCTGTGGTTTGCAAAACAGAAACTGTATTTTAGAGTCAGAGAGAAGGACAGAAGGAACATAAGCCTCATGAGGAGTGTACCAAGCAGACTCAGAATCAGAGCAAGAAAAACAAGAGGTCTCAGAGTTTCACTTTTGCCACTAGTGTAACACACACACAGCAGCATTTCACAAATCAGTGCACCTCTCTCCATTCCAAAAGCTGAGTACTAGACTCGGAGTCATGGCTTCTTTTTGAAGTCAATAACTTATTGCTTCTAGCTGTTGATGAGGAAGACCTGCCCTGAATTCTTCCTCCTCCTGACTCTGAGTAACTCGGTTCCAGTCATGATCCAAGCAAGATAGATGTGTAGTGCACTGCTGTTAAAGGACAAGAGAGAAACATAATTGCAGAATTTTGTATAGGTTTTTGATTGTTAACTAAAGAGACTGTTCTGGTCTCTGATGAACCAGAAGAAAAGGAGTGGACCTTGCAAGTAAATCTGGCTAAGAGTGAAAGGGACAATCACCTTCAGGAAAAAATTATCACTGATAATTTAGGCCCCAAAAATTGCAAATCATCTCAAGCAAGTTCAGAAATTACAGTTCAGCACCCCACATCATTGTCTGCCACCACATGAATCATCAATCATCACTTACAATCACTCAAAAATCACTCGGTGATGCAATAGTTACCTGTTTCAATCCAAGCACGGTGGTAGGTACACTGTCTCCTCTTTGATGAAAGCAACATAATGGAATTTGGCAGTCTTGTAAATCAAATGATTGATTGGGGCAGCCCTCCTGGCTGATGAAAAAAAACAGAAGGATCATAGGAGTGGACCATACAGGTTAATTTTTTCTAAGTAAGTTTGTATCACCTCCAGGAAAATATTATCACCCATCATTCAGGCCCCAAACATTGCAGGTACACTATCTCCTCTTTGACGCAAGCAACACATTGAAGTTTGGTATTGACACTCTTGCAAATCAATGCTCTACTGGGGCAGCCCTGCTAATTTATGCAAAAAAGGATAGGCGTGAGAGGGAGGTAGACATTGTCTCCATCGTCGTGAAGGAATTGCGGAGGCCTATTTACTGCACACTGTTCCAACTGCAATCCGGCAATATTTGTTCTAAAAACTGGTGGGGCAGCATAAATCTCACACAAACATAATGTTCCACTAGCTACTTTTTTTTTGCAAAGAAAGAAGTTCAACGAGAAATAATTAAAAAGTTCAATGATGGCACTGGCATACTCCGGGAAGTAGAGATTGTCCTCAAACTCAGGTGGTTCAGCCAGACGTTGGTCAGCTAACACACTTGATTCTGACCAATCCTCCTACTCTGCTGGTCCAGGAACGGCGTACTTGTGCAGTCTAAAATGTTTGTTCATTTTGATCATAGTCAATATCTCTACGTTTTGAGGCAAGAAACTGGTCCTTCTCACTGTAACAACTGCACCAGCTGCACTGAACACATACTCAGCAGACACACTGGGGATAGGACAAGCCAGATATTTTATTGCCAGCCTGCTGAGCTCTTGCCATTGGTGCATCTTCCCATACCAATACATCAATTGGTTTTGATCCACATAGATCTCTTTTGGATCATTCAGATTCTCTTGGAATATACTGTGGATGGTCATTGGTGCTGCCACTTGCTCGACCTCTTTTGCCATCACCTCTACACTGAACTTAAGCCCTGCTGATTGAAATTAATATAATGCAGAGGTTAGGTCCGGTCCTTTTGTTGGTGTTGTTGCCGGATTTATAGTTGATGATCTTGTTGGCTACTGTGAGACAAGTAAGTAAGTAAGTAATTTTTTTTATTATGCTTGATTAATGAAAACCATTGCATACATTGAAACATTTAAAATAAAAATATGTTGCTCATGTACAATAAAAAGGCACTATTAAAAAACCTGCATCTTTACCGCAAATAAACAATAAAAAAAAAAAGTCATTAGGGGATAGACTCAAGTTATTAAAACCTTCTGCTCCATGCTCTTGTAAGTCTATAAAGATTGTTCCAGATAGCGGCTATTCTAATGTAAGTTTATTCATAGCCAGCATGGACGTATTTTTCAATCTTATTGCAGTTATATCAAAAAAATTTGGAAGCCTGCAGTTTAGCTGCACTATCTCTGGATTGAAGCACAGCATTACCGCCTGTCTGCAGGTCCTAACTCCATGCTGTCAGAACATTGGTTTTAGCAAGGTTATCCTTATATCTCTTAGGTTGTTGCAGATGCAAATGACGTGAATGAGGTCCTCGACACCACTGCCACACAAACGACAGAGCTGGTCGCCTCCTCTTCTCTCCCAAGGAGGTAGAAACTGATTGAAAGGCCTGACCCCCAAGCGGAGTTTTAGGAATTTTTCCTTGGTGGTGATTTTTATTCCCGTTTTCAAGTAGGGTTGGGGTTTAAGGGCGTTGTATGTGTTTAGTACTACCCAACTGTGAACTCGTTTGGCTAATGCTTTTTTATCCTCTAAGGCAGATATTAGATGAGTTACCTTTGTTACAGCTTGTTGAAAAGCGGAATGATTCATTGAAATGTTCCAAAGGTCTGTCAGACCTAAAAGTTTGATGGATTCCTGCAGATACTCTCTGACTGGCGATTTTCCAGGGCGAGACAGCTCCGTCCAGAGATGGTTGTTCAGGGATCCTTCCTCATCTTTTTTAATTTTATGCCAGCATTTCACGTATGCTCCCCTTCTTTCAATTGACTGTTTTTGGAGCCCAAACTCCAACCATATTTGGGCCGGGGAAGCATATTTAGGGAGTTGGAAGATCACTTGATATGAATTAGTTATTATGTTGTCAAGGACTGTTGCATCTTTTCCTTTCATTGATTCGCTCCCGTATGTTATTGTGGGCTGTAGTTTAGCTCACAGGACCCTTAGCAGAGGGTCAAGCGTCAGGTCCGGCAACAACTTCTTCAAGGGTTTTATGGCTAAGTAAGTCATTACCCCCTTTCTCCGCAGAGATTCCATCTGTGGTTTAAACGAGTTGTTTTGGTCTAGTATTAACCCCAGGTATTTGTAGCTTGCTGCTTGGTCTAAGCGATGACCATCCAGGAACCAATTAGTGTTTTTCTTCTTATGGTAGTTTACTGCCATAATTTTTGTTTTGTTGAAGTTTATTTTTAATGCATTCCGTTGTGAAAAACTGTGGGTCACATTCAGGAGGTGTTGGAGTCCAATAGGGGTCCGGCTTATCAAAACTAAATCGTCGGCGTATAACAAATTTGACAATTACATATTTCCTAGTTTTGGGGCATGGGCTGTACATCTATCCAGTTCCCCCGGGAGATCCGCTAAAAAAAAGGATAAAAAGCAATGGGGCTAGGACGCACCCTTGTTTCAGCCCTTTTGAGGTGGATATTTTTTTTGATATGTGTGTACCAGCGCCTAGCTTTATCCTGATCCAGGTGTTAGTATGGAGGTTCCTGAGTTGGTCTAAGAGAGAGGGAGATATCCCCCAGCCGTCCAGTTTTTGCCAGAGTTTTATTCGGTCTACATGGTCGAACGCAGCTGTAAAGTCCATAAAACAGAGGAACAGGGGGTATTTTCCCTGTTTCGCTGCGTCCATAAGCAAGGTCAAAGCCATAATGTTTGTTGTTGTACCTTGTCCTAGCCGGAACCCTGTTTGCGTTGGCGGGATTATATGATTCTCGGAAGCCCAAGTGGCTAGGTTGTTTGAGATGAGCCCCGCGTAATATTTAGCCTCGGTGTCTATGAGGGCTATCAGGCGGTAGTTTTTCGGCGCGGGCCTCTCGCCTTGTTTGTAGATTGGGCTTATGATTGAGCCTCTCCATGACTCTGGAATTGTGGACGTTCTAAATGCATGTTTAAAAACTGGTGCTAATGCGTTGCTCCAAAATTCCGGGTCGTATTTGTACAGCATTGGCGGAATTCTGCTGGGGCCAGGAGCTCCTGCCAGACTACCCCTTGCTATTTGTTTCCTTATTTGTGGTGCTATGGGGCTGTTGAGCTTCTCCATTGTTCTAAGTGGGCAGCTTTGGGCTGATCTTGATTCCGTCTCCCGTTGCTGTTGGATTGGCACTAGGTTGCCACTTTCCTCTGAAGGGGCAGGGTTTTGGTATGTTGCTTCATTTGCGGGCCTGCTGGTGCTTTCATTTCCAAAGTGAGCGGGGGAAACTGCTATTTGCTCTGCGTCATTAAAGTGGTTAAAAAGAAAATCAACCCAGGCTGCTTCGGTTATATTGGAGTTTATGCGGGGATGGTTAGGCCGCTGTAGTCTGTTAATAGATTGCCAAAACGTGGCGCTATTTTTCTGGTTTGCATCAGAAAGAAGTTTAGCCCATAGTTCATTGTTCTTGGTTCTTTTGCTGTCCCATCTCCTTCACTTGAAAAGAGCCTTCGATTCGCGAAGGGAGTGCTGCAAACTCTGGTTTTTCGGTGATTTGCGGAGTTGCCTTAGGGTATGATTTATGGTTTGGTTTAGTTTTTTAGAGACTGGGCTCCTTGCCATCGTCATTGGCAAAAATGCTCTGTTCCTGTTTCGGACCCGTCTTGGTTGTAACTTTATCGCCGAGAGACGTGACAAATTTTTCCCAACTTTCCAGCGGCTGAATTAAGTTGTCCTGTGCTTGATTGAGTAGTTCTTTTGCAGTAGTTGATACTACTTCTATGTTTGTTGAAATACACCTTAATCGTTTTAGATTAATTGTTTCCGCAGAGACGATGGTTTTGTCGGCCTCCAGTAATAACATTGAGTTTGCTTTAAGTTTCAGTTCTTGTGGCATATGGTCACTAAATTCGTTATTGCCTATTTTGAAAGAGGCTATTTTATTAAACAGAGTTAAAGTTGCAAATGTAAAGTCTAAGTGAGAGGATATTTTGGCTGAATGGTATGTGGGTGCTGGAGGATTGTCCCCCTTAAGACAACCATTTACTGCTCTCAAGTTTAGATGCTCTAGTTCCAGGAGAAAGTACTTCGAGCATCTCGCTGGTTTGGCTTTTTTTGAGGGACCTTGAGCTGGAATTCCCCATGCACCTGTAAGATCTTGTGTAGAGTCATCGTACTGGTCTCGCCCTAAGAGGTGCATATTAAAATCTCCAGCCAAAATGATGTTAACTGTGTCCTCCATTACTCTTTTTAGTTTCTTAATCAGCTCCCTGGCTGTATTTAATTTATGTTTGGGGTGTACATAGATGTTTATTATTAATACCTTTTGAACGGTCTGATTAAGGTTCAGCTTTACTATTGAGGCCTGGATGCAACTTGGAGGAGAAATGTGGATCTTTAGGGGAAAGATTTCGCCAATTTGTGTTATTGAGGATAGGAACAGTAGGCCCCCTCAACGGTGACCGAAGTCAGATCCCTTAATAGCGGGATAAAACTAGAGGTGTAGCCTTGTAGCTCAAAGGGTTTGTCTTCCCAGGTCTCCTGAAGCAGGATCATGTCAAAGGATTTTAAATAGTTTAAGACCTCATTATCGCTTGATTTGGAGGCTAAGCCATTGATATTCCAAATACATATGATAATTTCATTGTGAGCCGGTTGGGGCTTCAGTGAACTGGACATCCGGTGTCAATTTGGTTGTGCTGAGGTTACTGTACGCTGTATGCACGGCCAGTTACTCGTTAGTGTTGAATGCATCAAGAGGGATTGGCCTTGCGTTGGAGAACAGCCCCTTGCTCCCCTTAGCACTGAGGTGGACTTTCTATTTTGACTGTTAGTTTCTGTGGTTAGAAATGGTGCTGGATATAGTGGTTTTGGCACTAGTTTCAAAATGATCCCCCAGCTTTGGAATCTATTTTTTTCTTGTATGATTCTGCTTGCTGTCTCAAACGATTTCCATCTAGTTTTGGACGCTTCGGAGCTTGGCAGACTGTTATTTGGCAGGAATTCTATAGAAAGTAGATCAGAGGTATTGATATTAGCTAGGTTTGGGATGGATTGCAGAAGCCGTAGCAGGTTCCCTCTGTTTAGAATATCTACTCGACCTCGTGATTTATAGTGAGGGGAAAAAATGATGGTATCAGTCTCCTCTTCCCTGAAGGATTCCTGGGTCGAAGGCTGAAAGCAATCACTATTGATGGCTATATGTGAAGAAGGCCTAGAGTTGTTAGAGTTGTTTGATCTACAATCAGAACTATTTTGAGGAGTTGACAGTGGGTCATGTGGTATCCAGGTTTTGTCTTGCGCGTCAATGCTTCGCTTGAGAGTTATCCTTTGTGGTTGTTGGAGCTCAATATGAGTGTCCTGTGGGCCGCTGCCCTGCATCAATTTTGCAGATTGGACATCTTCAGCGGGTACACTACAGACTTGAGGTGACATGGCTGACGCGTGTGAAAGGTGTGCTTTCTCCTGGGTATTGCTCTGAGATTTTGAGCTTTTTATTTGTTCGCTAACGGGTGGTCTCTTCGTTGTTTCATGTGACCAAGCCTTGCTTTTTTTGGTTTTTAGTGAAAGGTGGGGATCCCCTGACAGTGTCTGTGAGGTTTTTGTTTTTATTAGTGAGTCCTTTGTGCCTTCTTCCATTGATGGAGCTGGGGAGCTTAAGGTATTTTTAATGCTGGTGTTCATAGCAGATAATCTTAGCTGTAGCTGGTTGGCCGGATGTTGGACCTGAAAGGTTATTTTCCTATTCCTTCTTTTCCTTTTTTGCTTGCGACGGGTGTTCACTGGTGTGTTTTTATCAGATAATTCAGATAATCCCATTTTATCGGGGGATGCCACTTTGGAGTTTTGGAGGGACCCTCTCCCACCTGGGAGGTGAACACAGTTTGTTGATATCGTTTCCGTGGATTGGGGTTTTGATTTTATTTCCCCCTCTGTGGATAGATCACTGCTCGCTGCAGTCTGGGTTTCTGTTATCGGTTTCATGACGGATAATAGGTCTCCCAGTAATGATGGTAACATAAGTAGTTTGTCCACTATTGGAGCACAAGTACATTTTTGTTGTGATAACTTATCATTAAGGGCCGCTTCTTGCCCTCTCTTTATTAGTCCGTTCAGATCAGCTAGCTTCCTGTCAATCCCTGAAGTGAAGTCTGCTAAGGTTTGGAGCACTGTGAGCTGTAGATTCAATTTATGGGATTGATATTGTAACGCCGCGGTTGAATATTGCATCGTACTTAATATTGTTGCCCAGATCGAGTCTTTAATCGTTTGGCTTTTGTCACTGCTCTCTGAGCACGCACTGTTTGTTGAAATTTTAGGGTCATGACTATGCGAGGCAACTAATTCCTCCCACTCTTGAGATGCTAGAAAGGACATGTCGCCATTGGAATTATGGTGACCTTCTTGGGGGATCACCTGACTATGCCCTGGCGATGTGATTTCTAAGGGTTTACCGGCAGCCGTCAAGGTCGTTGAATCTTCCAGTTGGGTGATTGGCAAATATTGAGGGGAAGAGTTAGTAGACTGCAATTTTTGATCCTTTAGTTTTTGTTCTACCCGCTAAACTGTATTATTGAGAGTAACTAGCCTTTGGGGATTGAGAAGATTGTTGGGGATTATATGCAGTGAGCGAGATGGCCCCTGGGCCGTCCTGTAGTTCTTGTATTTGCTCGTTATCAATGACGTTATCAATGACCCTTGGTTGGACTTCATGACTGATACTGCCATACTCCACTTTTATGTTTGACCCTTTAGTCACTTCAACTTTTTCCTTTACTTCTAGGTTTTGCCGAGTGGTATTGAAGTTACTGTTAATGTTTCTGTTCGTTTTGGGATGAAGAGATTCATTTGAGTGAATTAATACAACGGTTGATTTATTTGGGGTTTTATTAAGGGTTGTAAGGTTAGGTCGGAACTTCTTGGTTGCAGAGGAGTTTGCAGCCCTTTAATTTCACCGGTTTTGGAAAATATTACTGTACCAGGATCTTTCAGAAAATAAAATTTTGTATATATCTTGGGCTGGAAGGAGCAGGGATTCCTCTGTTGGGGAGACCCCTCTATTGTTATTAGATCTTGTGTGACCAAGCCTGGCCTCGGGTTGACTGTAGGTTCTGTCTCTGATTCCTTTGGTGATGTCCTATCCTGATTAAGAGAGCTATTGCGAGTTGAGGTGTTAATGGGGAGACTTTTAGGAAGGTTGGAGATCTTGTTAGCCATCGGCATGTCGTTTATTCCTTCGAGCTTTCCGCGTTTTATTTTTTGTGTGTCTAGGTCAAAGCCAAGAGGGCCATTGTCCTTGCTCCCGCTCTCACTCTCATTTTTTCTTTTTGTTGTTTTTGTTGTTTTTGTAGTTTTTGACTGTGATCTTGAATTTATTGGAGTCTTTCTTACTCTGCCAGACCTCATGTTCTCCTTGTAGGTGTTCGGTTGCGGTTGTGTTTATGTCGTTATGTTGTTGTGTCCTACCCACTTTCCAACCACTATGTGACCAATGATTAACTTATGAAGAGCTGCGCAGCCTCGATATGGACCTCAATATGGACCTCAATATGGACCTCAAGGTGCTCTTAGCGGGATTTTGCCAACTATGGTTGTTCTTGTTCTGTTTTGATGCTTGCGAAGTGCCTTGCCAAGGGAAGCTTGCGGGTGCATAGACTAACAGGAGTTAGGCTGCCAGCAAGTCACAGAGATAAGAGGTTTTATAAAGTTAGGAGTTAAAATGAAGGTCTAAAATAGGATGAGTGAGGTGAGCGAGCGGGGCAACGTGGCAAGCAAGGCAAGCGGACAGCATGGCAAGCGGGGTGAAAGGTGAGCGGGACTGACAAGCAGCCCGCAAGACGCACCCGGACATAGCTGGGCAGCCTCTGCGGGGTCGTCGAGCTCACACTTAGCAGCCTCCCTAGTGGAGAGCTGCACTCACACTTTCACCCACTACCACGCGCTCACGCTCACCTGTCACGCTCTGTATTACTGGATTTGCTGTTGTTACTGAACGCAAAATGGTACTCCAGACTCCTCGCTCTATCTGTGCCTCTGCTCCTTGAAATCCTATGGGTCCAATGGTCCAGTGGTTCAGAGGTCCGGTCTGTGTCTAAGACCAAGAGTCCAAGAAGCTGTGGGTAGGAGAGCTCTGAAGCTTGGCCACAGCCTCAGCACGGCCCCACACGGCCCCACAGCTGCGCACGGCCACGCTCTGCCTGCTTGTCATCCCCCCCACCCCAGCTTCAGCTGCCTGCCTTGCTGCTAGCTGGAGAGGGACCAGAGCCAACCCGATAACGGGATGGTCCCAGCAGGCTACGTGGGCTCTGCAGGCTTTTGCAGACTTGCGGATGGCAGGCGGCAGACTTGCAGGGGACTTGCGGAGGAGCAGGAAACAAGAACGGGGAGCCAACGCAGCCCAGTCCACAGCTCGGCAGCTTTCGGCGGCGGCGGGCTTTCTCTGCTTTCTCAGCTGCAGCGGCGGCGTTCTCAGCGGCTTCACAGCCCGTTCACAACCCGTTCACAGCCCGCTCTGCTCCTTGCACACGGGCCCAGCTGGACGGAAAACGTGAGACAAGACTGCCCTCTCTGGATGTTGAAGGCGGCACCCCAGAACTGCGGGGTGGGACTCTGGGCTCCAGCCGTTCTTCTTCCAGGTCTCTGGCTTGCTCAACAATCCACCACTTGTATTTTGAAACATCCCCTTCAGAACAACATAGTGTTGCACAGTTGTACTCTTTGCATGAGATGATGTCATGTTGAAGCCTTGTATAACAAGCCAAGCGAAAGATTGAGTTCTCAGAACCACATAGTTTTGTACAGATGTACTCTTTGCATGAGATGATGTCATGTTACAATAGTGATCCAGTAGTGGATCACTGTGGCGTGCGAATAATATCATACGCTGACGACACGCAGTTGGTGTTTTCATTTAAAGACACCGCGAAGGCGGCGTTTGACAGCTTTAGGCATTGCCTAATTAAGATCGTCTCTTGGATGACAGATAATTGCCTCAAGTTGAACACCGAAAAAACAGAGGTGATGTTTTTTAATCAACCTTCACCTCCATCGGCTGATCTCTGGTGGCCGATGCAGCTGAATCCCCCTCCTACCCTGGTCACCTCTGTCAGAAATTTAGGTTTTAAATTTGACTCAGAATTGTCGGTTAAGGCCCAGATTGGCCAAGTTTCCAGAGCGTGATTTTGGAAGCTCAAAACCTTACGTAGATTTCTCCACCTACTACCGATGGACTGTCGGGCCACAATAGTCCATGCCTTGATTACATCTCAGCTGGACTATGCTAACAGCCTGTATCTGGGTCTTCCTGCCTATCTCATCCAGAGGCTTCAGACAGTTCAGAATGCCGCTGCTAGGTTTCTCAGAAATGTGCCTCTTCGACGTCACATTTCCCCTCATTTGCGCAGTCTTCACTGGCTTCTGGTGAAAAGGAGAATCGAATTCAAGGCCCTGTCTCTTGCCTTTAGAGCTACTAGAGATAGCGGACCTGGTTATCTGAGGCAGAGACTTCAGAAATACCATCAGAACAGGACCTTGCCCTCAAACTCACAGTTGCTTCTCTGCTCTCCTTCTTTCCTTAAAGCCAGGATTGGAGGGCGGGCCTTCGCTGTAAGAACAGCCGCCCTTTGGAATGCTATGCCTCTTTACCTGCGCAAAGCTGAATCGGAATCCACTTTCAGGAGTGCCTTGAAAACATGGCTTTTTGATCTGCCTTAGTTTGTTTTTCTCCCTCTTCTGTCTTTCCTCAGCGCCGGGACACCGCCGTTGGTGGTAGCTGTGCGCTTTATAAATGCTTTGGTATGGTATGTTGAAGCCTTGTATTACAAGCCAAGCAAAGGATTAAGCTCTCAACCAAGGCATGCACTTCTGTGTTTTCGGTCACACCTGCAGAACCTTTCAGACATCTTCTTTAGCTGGTCCTGTAGCAGATGCAACAATGTGATAGCTTGGCCCATTGTACTGTCCTTCTTGCTAACTTCCCATGTGAAAACCTCAAAAGGGAGTAGCATCTGTGTCAGGCATTTGACTAGGCCCCTTTTGTCCGCATCCATGGTCATAGCTTTCCCAACTGCATCACCTCCTCTTTATTTTTTGGAAAGAGTGGGATTCTTAGAAGGAAGCTGTAACATTTCATAAAATAGAATTGCACTTCGGTTGCTGTGTCCAGATGTATGTTTATTCTTAGTAATCAAGTAATCAGGTACAGCATATAGATAAGGTAGTAATCCAGTAAAAGACTCCGGTAAAGGCCCCACCGGGAGCAGATGCCCTGCTGCTCAGCCTCCAAGATAACTCACAAATCCACATCAACTCACACAGATAGAACATTACATGACATCACAGAGACTGGCTGAGCAGTAGAGAACAAGACCTAAGAAAGGACAAAGAGGAGAGAGAGAAAGATGCAACACACCTTTCCCCTTAACAGAAACAATGAGGAAGAGAGAAAAGCAAGTAGAGGAGCAAAAGGATAACAGAACAGAACACCAAACACACACACAAATTACCTTCTTCGCAATAGTAAGGAGAAGAGGTTAAACACACAAGAAGACAATAAAAGAATAAATGAGCGTGGTTAATATGCTCCACATGACAAACCCACTCATTCATCACTCACACAAAGAAACTGAACACCTCAATAAATTTGAGCAATAATAGTTCAGTACTGCAAAATATAAATGAAATTTGAAAATGACATTTGAACACCTCTAACAAAATAGAGCACCTAAGTGGTTCATAACAAACAATCACCAATAAAACTGAGCACCTTTATGGCTCCTCACCAATAAAACTGAGCACCTCTACGGCTCCTCACCAATAAAACTGAGCACCTCTACGGCTCCTCACCAGCAAGCATAAATAACACTGAGCATGAAAATGAAATTTGAACACCTCTAACAAAATAGAGCACCTAAGTGGTTCATAACAAACAATCACCAATAAAACTGAGCACCTTTACGGCTCCTCACCAATATAACTGAGCACCTCTACGGCTCCTCACCAATAAAACTGAGCACCTCTACGGCTCCTCACCAGCAAGCATAAATAACACTGAGCATGAAAATGAAATTTGAACACCTCTAACAAAATAGAGCACCTAAGTGGTTCATAACAAATAATCACCAATAAAACTGAGCACCTCTACGGCTCCTCACCAGCAAGCATAAATAACACTGAGCATGAAAATGAAATTTGAACACCTCTAACAAAATAGAGCACCTAAGTGGTTCATAACAAATAATCACCAATAAAACTGAGCACCTCTACGGCTCATCACCAGTACGCATAATGCGAATTGAGCACCTCAACATAAGTCGAGCTAATGAATGGCTCAATAGCAGTAAGAAATAAAAAAAAAATATCCCATACACACACATCTGCAGCTTGTTATGTTTACATTTTTGTGATCTATTTGGTTGCATATTAACTAAGTTACGCAGTATGCTATTTCCGCTACAATTTACAGTTTAGTACATGCTGCAGATGTGTGTGTGTGGGATTTATTTTTGGAATTTGGAACCACTTTTGTGCTCAAAATATTTGAGGGGTTCAATTATATTTATAATTCCTGTTAATGATTTTGAGATGCTCTATTTTTTTTTTCATTTATATTTGAATTTCTGGTGATGCGTTTTTGAATCATTTCATTTTATTAAGACCTATTTGAGCGGAGCCACTCTTGTGCTCAATTTATATTGAGGTGCTCGTTTATATTCATTCTTGCCATTATTTGTAGAAGTGTTCAATTCTGTTATTCTTGCTGGAGCCATTTATTTACTCAACTTATGTGGAGGTGCTCAGTTTTGGGTTATGCTTACTGGTGATGGGCCACAGAGGGCTCAGTGTTGTGATGAGCCATAGGGGTGCTCAGTTTTATTTCTTACTGTCATGTGGAGCATATTAACCACACTCATTTATTCTTTTATTGTCTTCTTGTGTGTTTAACCTCTTCTCCTTACTATTGCGAAGAAGGTTATTTGTGTGTGTGTTTGGTGTTCTGTTCTGTTATCCATTTGCTCCTCTACTTGCTTTTCTCTCTTCCTCAATGTTTCTGTTAAGGGGAAAGGTGTGTTGCATCTTTCTCTCTCTCCTCTTTGTCCTTTCTTAGTATCTTGTTCTCTACTGCTCAGCCAGTCTCTGTGATGTCATGTAATGTTCTATCTGTGTGAGTTGATGTGGATTTGTGAGTTATCTTGGAGGCTGAGCAGCAGGGCATCTGCTCTCGGTGGGGCCTTTACCAGAGTCTTTTACTGGATTACTACCTTATCTATATGCTGAACCTGATTACTTGATTACTAAGAATAAACATACATCTGGACACAGCAACCGAAGTGCAATTCTATTTTATGAAATGTTACAGAAGCTTAACCTCCTGTTCTGCTCCAACAACAGGAATATGTACTATTGCTGGCTGCGGCTGCTGTCCACTTTGCTCTGTTTCCTGAAACAATTGGGTACTACTTTGTGAAAGGGACACACCAAATTCCTTGTCACGTCTCGTCAGCGTATCCATGATTGCTGTGGCCACCTCAGTGACAGACATGGTTTTCTTGGGCTTAGTTATGGGTGGTGCTGTTGATGCAGGAGTGCTGCTCTCAGCTTGCTCCACAGAAGCTGGTGCGGCAGGCACACGGCGTGGTCCAAAAAAATGTTTAGGGCAACACGCCACTGGTGGGAAGCTGCTTCTTCTCACTGATCACTTTCTTTGAAGTATCTTTCTTTGGGGCCATCTTAAAACTCTCAGTTGGCCATTGCACTAAGCTGCACAAGCAGAAGAGATTGGAGGACTGACATGTGACATCACTGCACAGGCCGTCTGTTTGGCAGTACCGCGGGTGATGTGTCTTCTCTTGTGCACCTAAAAGCAAACAAGCAAGAAAAACATTTAGTGAAACGTGGCATTGTTGCAGATTGAAATAGTACAGACAAAGGAAATATTAGTGTGGTTGGTTACTTAGGTTATAACCACTTTAAAGTCAAATCACACTACCATACCATACAATTTAATTCCCCATCAGAATAAAAAACAATATACAGAATGATAGAGCTCTTTCCTTTATGTGAATATATTCTAAAGGAGACGCCTGTGGCACTAAGGGAACTGCATGGGGAAATGGAAAAGTAATCTTTAAATAAAGGTTAGTGTGCACCTATATGGTAGGCAATGTGGTCCAGGGGAAAGTTGAATAATCATAATTTCACAAATAAATGATGCTGTTGTGTCTGAAATGCATCACAGCCAGTGTGTCCAGGAGGAAATAAAATTATATACCTAAAATACTGAATGCGGCTGCGCGGCTGTGAGCCTATGGTGGATGGATGGATGGATGGATCGACCGACCAAGGCAAGATGGATTTTTTTAATTAAATTTAAAAAAATTAAACTAAACTAAACTAAAAAAAATTTAATTAACAAAAAATGTAACCTAAACTTTTTTTTAACAATTTTAAGAAATACTTGGAATTAAAAATAAAAACATTAAAATAAAGAATAAAAAAAATTGTAATAAAAAATAATTAGATAAAATGAAACTTTTCAATAAAAATTATGTTTATATGGGAGGATGAGAAGAAACCTATTGGAGGTGCAAAATAAAAAAAGCAAAAAATGCATGTAGTATTATATAAGCATCAAAATCATATTCTTAATATACATATGCAGTGGCGGCTCGCAGAGGTAACGCTGTGGAGTGGTGAGGCGGGGCGGGGAGGGGCTGGGTGGGGGTAGTGAAGTCCGACATACGACTGCAAAGGTGAATGTAAATAAATAAATAAATACCTGCCATCGTATGTTGGACTCCACTACCCCCCACCCAGCCCCTCACCGCCCCACAGCGTTACCTCTGTGAGCCGCCACTGTACATATGCTACAATAATCCTTAAGCATATTATTAAACTGATATCTCACATCCATCTATGCAAGCCTATGGCAAAAGCACACTGGCTGGATGCACAAAATGGCTGCCAGCCAGTGCCACATGGTCAAACAACAGCACTGAGCAAGCAGGCATGGGGAACAAAAAACACATGCAAGCCTCTGGCAAAGGCACTCTGCCTCGATGCAAAAAATGACTGCCAGCCTCATGGCCAAACAACAACCGCAACAAGGAGGCGGGGGGAACAAAGAAAATATATTCAGGCTTATGGACACAGACTCCACAAAATGGCCCCCAACCACATGGCATGGAGAACAGGGAAAAATCAATGGTAACCTATTGGCAAACACACACACCCTGGACAGACAAAGGAGGCATGGTAACACTGAAGAAAACTCTACCATTAATTTAGCAGTGCCAAAAAATGAAAATTAACTGAGCTATAAAAAATTTACAACAACACACATTCTCCAAAGACATCAAATGTTACCCCACATATCCACTTTTTATTCACAGAAAATGTGAAAAACAAAAAATACCACCACATTTTTAATTCAATCCAATGCCATCTCAGCCCTAAATAACATTTTAAAACAACATATACCACAGAAACAGTTGTTTCATGCACCCATGATTATCACTAGCCTAGGCCTACTGGATGACCCCTTGGCCAACTAGGCCACATAGTAAAATAAATGAATATTACAAATTTAGAAAACATGGAGAAAATGTACTGAACTGTGCAATATTGTTCCTTTACAAAAGAAGAAAACAAATGCAAAAATATAACTAGGCCCCTACTTAAAAAATTGCAGGCCATCCACCACAAAAAAAAATCGAATAAAAGTACAAATAAATACTGGTACATGCCCTCTATCAAACAAAACAGCACCCTTATACAAGTTTGAACTTACTTGTGAAATCTCAAATACAAAGTCCTTAAATCCAATTTGCAGCAGACACAGAGGGGCATATTATCTAGATCTTGCGATAATTATCGCAAAGCGCGTTTAGTGCCTTTTTTATTATTGCCGGCTATCGCTGGATTGCATCGCCCGGTTAGCGGCGTATTAGCAACGCTTTGCTAACAGGCGAAATACAATCCAGCGATAGACAGCAATAATGATAATTAGCGTGTGAAATCCGGCGAGGATTTCACAGCGCTAATGAAAAGCTTGGTAATAGGGGAATGTGGACTTAACCATACAATCCACCTCCCATAGGCAATAATGCTAAGTCAGGTTTTATTCAGGCGTTAGGTCCTTGCAATAATGGGCGCTTAGCGCGCCTTTTCTCATCGCTTCGCTGCTCAGGGGCAGCGTTGGTAATAGCGCGATGTTGGTTTAGCGAGCTTTTCACATGTTGTCCTGGGAGGGAATGCCTACTTTGCATCTCATTAGTGATGTATATCGCTAAGATGCGTGGCGTTAGGAATTCGGCTGCTTACATGCGCTAATGCATGTTAGCGCCGCCTTCCTAATAGGGCGATAGGAATATCGCTGCTTTAGCGGCAAAAAGTGCCGCTAAAGCGGCGATAATGCCCTTGATAATATGCCCCAGAGAGTGATCCTTCCAGCTACAAATCCAAATGAAAAGTGACCAGGAGATAGGCAAAGCACTGGGAGGAGCCTGCTGGACAGGAACAGGAATTTGGAGTCTCTGGGGCACCACATTCCAGTTGGAAAAAAAAGTTTTAAAAAACAGGCTTCTCTCACAAAAAAAAATCCAATGTCCCATTGGAGAAGAAAATCCACTCAAAAAACTTCCCAGCTGCTTCTCGAGCACAAAAGCTGCTCTAGCGGTGTGTTCGTTGTTGTGTTTAACAAGAGGGGGGACTGTGGGGCTTTTTTCCGAGGTCCAGCATAAGTGCCCTGTCAGATCCTAATCGATAATGGTATGCTGTTCCTCATAGAGTGGTGCCTAGTAAAGGATAAAAATCAGGCGACCAGTCGCTATCATAACCAATGATAGCGAAGCCGGAACCTGACGTAAGAGAGGGAAAGGAGGGGATCCCGCTCTATCGGAACTAGGGTCCTCACACACCCAGCAAGCTAGGTGTCATGCTTCATCATCTGGACCTGCTCCTCGTTGGGTCGGCGCTGCAATACCCAACGGGCACCCATGATGGGGCTCTTTATCGGAGATCTTTTGTTCTTTGCCGTATGATGAAGTGGGGGTGTGTGGCCCGTGAAGTGTAGATCTAGTGAAGTGTGTGAATTAAAACAGGTAGGATAATCCAAGTAACAATTTTATTCAGGCTGGTTATCCCCCTGACTAAAAACGCAAAGGGTGGCAGCTTTCCTGACGTCAAGGTTCAGTACAAGCTATGCTCATCTCCTAAGGTCAACATGTTTCTTGCCTAGTGGTAATAGTAATCCGTGGCAATTCTTCAGGACCTACTCCGTGTAAAGTGAATCTATCTACACTCAGTGGTGGGGCTAGTAGCTACCTACCACATGTAAGCACTACGATAAAGGTATTTAATAGTGTGGTTCAGTAACCTGTAGAGAGGGCTATATAAAACAACTTAAGTGAACACCCATGTTGTCGTCACATAGAGTTCCATACAGGTTCTTAAATATCTCCTAATGTTCTCCATTTTCCCCATTTGAGAGGAAATACAACAAAAATCTAGGCACAATTAAAAACAGTTTGCATAGTGTGCGTGGTATTGGGCATGATAATCATCCCCTAGTGCATGTAAAAATATAGTTGGACACTATCCAGCTATACTAGGAAGACTGACCTACCCCTAGGGGGGGGGTTTTGGTTGCTAGGTGGAGGATTCTTTAAAAACAGTAGTGAATATGCACGAAACTGTAGCCAAAAGCGTGACGTCACAACAATAGTGGAAGGAATACAATGACAGAACCTGTCATGCAATATCTCACCTCCCATAGATGGGATTGTCACCTCAATCGGTGTGCGGCGACTTCTATTGGACACCTGGTAGCATGGTGCCCTGTAAAACACAAGGGTTAGAAGGGTGGAGGAGTCACAAGTATGTGAGGCAGAAGTGCGTAACCAAGCCCCTACTCATTGCCTGTCCGAAAGTAGCGGTAAACCAGGGTGTGCCTACAAATCCAACCGATATCTCACGCCGCCCACTCCACCCAACCTGCGCAAAGAAAGTGGACACAGGAGTCGGCAGGAGAGCGGTAAAGGTCCCCACCTCCGGGGACCCTGTGGCGGACCTGTTGCTAGTCCGCACTCCTCCTCGTCCGCCCCTCAGTGCGCATGCATGGGATGGACAGGGAGCGAGTTGAAAAGCGGCAAATCCACTCACCATGCCACCAGCACTCAGGTAGCAGTGTGGGGCGGTCACGGCCCTAGACCCCAATGTTTTATGTACTCACCATTCCTCAGGGGGACGCGGTCGATTCACCTACCCTCCTCGCCGGCACCGGATCGGAACTAGTCAGCTCCCGTGGGAGTTGAAGTACTGCTCCCGGTCACGTGCGCGGAGGGGAGGCGGTGTCTCATCTACGTCATCCCGTGTATTGCCCTGTGAACTTCAGGCTGGCTGCCTGAAGAACGTGGCGGCCATCTTGGAATGTAGTTAGTCCCACTATGAGTTAATGTAATCGCTAGGCTCTCTAGTGTGAGTAGTCAATCACTGACCCCTGTGTCTACTGGATGAATCCTCTAATGAAATAAAGAGTGACAGCATTCACTCAATTGATGTGTGACAATATAGGACGTGGGTTCAGTAGTAGAACCCAGGGCATCCCTAGAATGCTGCACTGTTCCTTGTCATGGCCCAATTTGTCTAGCGAGGGGTGACCATGTGTATGTTGGCTGTCAAACGTAAGTGAGGGAGTACAATCATTTACGAGTGCTCTAGTTCAGAAATGGAACCCGGGGTGTTACGGGTCTCTGATACTGTTCAGTGTCATGGAACTATATGTGATGTTCATAGAACTGAATGTGATGTACATAGAGACTGCGACGCCCCAGTAGGGGTATGTCACATGGCGGCTAATCTTAGCCCATGCCCGGGGTCTCCTGTATTGGCCATCATAGAGGCCATATCTGCTATCCAATCGTATAATGATATGCTCAGTGTAATGGCTTCATATTTCCTGTGCACCAAATATCATTAAAGGTGGATATACATACGGTAAGCCTTGGGGTCATCTGTTGTTCAGGGAGGACCATGGGATATCGTCATTCAGGCCATTGACTGATGTGGACAAGCGATGTATCCACCGTTGCTCTAACCTGAATAGTGCCTGTTGGGTTTCTTTGGATGGGATTCTAGTACCAACCACTGTAGTGATTCTGGGCTGTGTCCCTGTTCTTGGTAATGTGTGTACATCTTAGTTGTGACCCTCTGGCATCTTATATTACTCTTATGTTCAATAATGCGGGTCCTGACTGGTCTCATAGTCATGCCCACATATCTCTTCCACAGGGGCAGGTCACCAAGTAAATGCATTTTGATGTGTTGCAATTAGTGTGCCTCCTCATAGTCCAGGTAAAGGTGTTTGACAACGCTATTGTTTTGACCACTCTAGTCTGGTCACAGACTATACAAGTCCCACATGGATAATGCCCGGTGATGGGAGGGAGGTCCCAGAGTGTTCTCTGTGTGTTGTCTTTACCTGGGAGGGGCCTTGTATCTACAATGACATCCTTCAGATTTCTTGTCCTTTTGAAGGCGAATCTAGGTGTCGGAAACTCTATCTCACCCGTATTAAGGATGTTCCAGTGTTTCCTAATGATGCCCTTGATGTGTGTGGAATCTGATGTAAATGACGTGACACAAGTCAGGGTCTCAGTGGGGTCCCTCTGTACAGTTTGCAACAGCGCATCTCTGGAGTTATTCAGTGCTCTCTTGGAAGAATCTCTAACCAATCGTTCTGGATAACCTCTTTCTTTTAGATTCTGTTCCAGCACCTTAGCCTCAACTTTGTAATCAGTGGTGGAACTGCAATTCCGCCTAATGCGGAGGAACTGTCCAAAAGGGAGGTTGTCTATGAGGGCCCTAGGATGGTGACTCTGGTATAGTAATAAACTGTTCCTATCGGTTGGTTTCCTGTACAGGTTGGTGCTTAATCCTGTGTGTGTGAGTTTCAGATTCAGGTCCAGAAAAGGTACACTGGTCTCTGAGATGGTGTGTGTAAATCTCAAGAACTGATTCTGTGTATTCACCCACTCGCAAAATTCTTCACAGGTCGAGCGATCACCTTTCCAAAAAATTAAAATATCGTCAATAAACTCTTCCACAAGGTTAGGTTATTGACGTAGGGATTGTTGGCATTCCTGATGACCTTCTCTTCGAAGGTCGCCATATAAAGACAGGCCACACTCGGAGCAAAGGTACTCCCCATGGAAGTACCTTGCGACTGATGGAACAATTGTTTCTGGTACTCAAAGTAATTCTCGGTTAATGCCAGTGTGGCACACCCCATGATGAATGAGATCGGGGTGGGTGAGCTCCAGTTTTCTTTCATGAGCCATGATTCTATGGCAGTCAATGTGTCTTGCTGAGGAATATTTGTATACAACGCTTCTACGTCAAGAGTGACTAGAAGGTTGATCTCAGTCGTATCCTGTGTTTCATCTATGATGCGTAGTATATCAGTTGTGTCTCGCACATATGAGGGAGTCTTTTTCACTAGGGGCTGTAGGAAGTGATCGCAGAATCTTGAGAGGGGCTCCAAGAGTGAACCAATTCCAGAAACTATTGGTCTCCCTGGTACCGGTGTAGTGCCTTTGTGGATTTTAGGGAGTGTATAGAAGTAGGGCACCTTAGGGTCCCTTGTGACCAAGAAATCTGCCTCTTTTTTCGATATCCACCTGTTGGCCTCTGCCTCAAAAACCATACTACTGATTTCAGTTTTGAGTCTGGTAGTGGGGTCAAGGTTGATAGGGGTGTAATATCTTGTGTTGCTCAGTTGGCGTTTACATTCATGGTTGTAGTCAACAGTGGATTGAATCACTGTAGCTCCCCCTTTGTCAGCTTGTTTTATGGTTATGCTGACATCTTCTGATAGTGATCTAGCTGCTGTTTCTTCAGCATTCGACAGATTATGGAAGGCTCTTGTAGTGGGGATACCAGCCAGATCCTTTAGTACTGCCTTTTCGAACGTCAATATCTCGGGGGAACCATCCCATTGTTGGGAGTGAAGGTAGAATGGCTACTCAATCCTGAGTCTCCATTTTCAAGTTGAGGAGTGTCATGAAAGAAGGCTTTCAAGCGGATTTTCCGGAAGAATTCTTGGATTTCACAAGTATCCCTAAATCTATCTGTTCTGGGTGTTGGCACATATCCTAGTCCCTTTTCCAGTACTCTTTGCTCAGTTTCGGTCAGGGTCCTGTGAGATAAATTGACCACTAGTTCCTTTAGTTCCATTTCCCCCTGGTCCGACTCCTGGTCTCTTTCATGTGTGTTGCCTGGTCCTGCCATTGCACTCCTTTCTGCGACCCTCTGTTTCGCCCTCTTCCTCTGCCCCAGCCTCTGCCTAAAAAGGGGGTTGCCCATTGGGTAGTATTGGGGTTGGCCTTGAGGATACATGGGGAATTGCCAAAAGGGTGGAGGCGGCGGTGGCCCCTGGTAGGGGGTGCGTTATTGTAATTTGGATGGGGGAGATAGTAACTCCTACTCTGGGTGCTGCTGCCCCTACTGTCAGTGCTAGAGTCACTGTTAGAGGATCCCCTCCTGCTTGTATCGGTACCCTCATCCGATGAGTAACCGTTTTTAGATGAAGTATAGTCATCTTTCAAGTAGGGGTAGACCGTCTCCTTATTAAACCTCTGGATATCCTTCTGCAATTTGGCAATTTTTTGCTTTAATAGGTATTCCTTGTTCTCAGTGATCTCACTATTAATTTCAGCCAGTTTCGATCTATATGGGGTAGATTGAATGGCCGATTTCAGGGCCGCCTCTGCTGCCTGGATCCTGGCTAGTAGGGCGTCTGCCAGCCTTTGGGCGGTGTTAATAATCAAAACTAGAAGGTCTCTAGTGCATTTCCAGGATACCATACACCAGTCTTTCTTGAACACTGGGTCATCCAGAAAGATTCTGGGTAAGATGTTGACGATAAGGCCACTGGGGGCGATATTGGCTCGCAGATATTCTGCCATCATAGCCCCGTGGAGGGTGATCTTCAACCATTCCCTCTTCAGAGCAGATAATGCGGCCCAATCCTCACTTTGTGACCCTGTGGCCGCACTCGCTCCAATCCCTAACAATGATGGAGTCTTCTGTAAAATATCGGCTACAGCTTCCTCATTGAAGCTGAGGCCCTGGTTGTCTTCCATGTTGGGTGGGTAACAGGGTATCCCACCGTCGATTGTGTAGAAGGGGCCAGTGAGTGTGATTCACACTATTTGGTAACCTTGTGTCCCATGGGTGTTACCCGTGCAGGTAATGTTTAACAAGAGGGGGACTGTGGTTCTTTTTCCGAGGTCCAGCATAAGTGCCCTGTCAGATCCTAATCGATAATGGTATGCTGTTCCTCATAGGGTGGTGCCTAGTAAAGGATAAAAATCAGGCGACCAGTCGCTATCATAACCAATGATAGCGAAGCCGGAACCTGATGTAGGAGAGGGAAAGGAGGGGATCCCGCTCTATCGGAACTAGGGTCCTCACACACCCAGCAAGCTAGGTGTCATGCTTCATCATCTGGACCTGCTCCTCGTTGGGTCGGCGCTGCAATACCCAACGGGCACCCATGAAGGGGCTCTTTATCGGAGATCTTTTGTTCCTTGCCGTATGATGAAGTGGGGGTGTGT
This sequence comes from Calotriton arnoldi, assembly GCA_963921515.1. Classification (NCBI taxonomy): domain Eukaryota; kingdom Metazoa; phylum Chordata; class Amphibia; order Caudata; family Salamandridae; genus Calotriton; species Calotriton arnoldi. Next base: position 116,318 of record CAWUFW010010265.1, read on the forward strand.
GGCCCGTGAAGTGTAGATCTAGTGAAGTGTGTGAATTAAAACAGGTAGGATAATCCAAGTAACAATTTTATTCAGGCTGGTTATCCCCCTGACTAAAAACGTAAAGGGTGGCAGCTTTCCTGACGTCAAGGTTCAGTACAAGCTATGCTCATCTCCTAAGGTCAACATGTTTCTTGCCTAGTGGTAATAGTAATCCGTGGCAATTCTTCAGGACCTACTCCGTGTAAAGTGAATCTATCTACACTCAGTGGTGGGGCTAGTAGCTACCTACCACATGTAAGCACTACGATAAAGGTATTTAATAGTGTGGTTCAGTAACCTGTAGAGAGGGCTATATAAAACAACTTAAGTGAACACCCATGTTGTCGTCACATAGAGTTCCATACAGGTTCTTAAATATCTCCTAATGTTCTCCATTTTCCCCATTTGAGAGGAAATACAACAAAAATCTAGGCACAATTAAAAACAGTTTGCATAGTGTGCGTGGTATTGGGCATGATAATCATCCCCTAGTGCATGTAAAAATATAGTTGGACACTATCCAGCTATACTAGGATGACTGACCTACCCCTAGGGGGGGTTTTTTGGTTGCTAGGTGGAGGATTCTTTAAAAACAGTAGTGAATATGCACGAAACTGTAGTCAAAAGCGTGACGTCACAACAATAGTGGAAGGAATACAATGACAGAACCTGTCATGCAATATCTCACCTCCCATAGATGGGAATGTCACCTCAATCGGTGTGCGGCGACTTCTATTGGACACCTGGTAGCATGGTGCCCTGTAAAACACAAGGGTTAGAAAGGTGGAGGAGTCACAAGTATGTGAGGCAGAAGTACGTAACCAAGCCCCTACTCATTGCCTGTCCGAAAGTAGCGGTAAACCAGGGTGTGCCTACAAATCCAACCGATATCTCACGCCGCCCACTCCACCCAACCTGCGCAAAGAAAGTGGACACAGGAGTCGGCAGGAGAGCGGTAAAGGTCCCCACCTCCGGGGACCCTGTGGCGGACCTGTTGCTAGTCCGCACTCCTCCTCGTCCGCCCCTCAGTGCGCATGCATGGGATGGACAGGGAGCGAGTTGAAAAGCGGCAAATGCACTCACCATGCCACCAGCACTCAGGTAGCAGTGTGGGGCGGTCACGGGCCCTAGACCCCAATGTTTTATGTACTCACCATTCCTCAGGGGGACGCGGTCGATTCACCTACCCTCCTCGCCGGCACCGGATCGGAACTAGTCAGCTCCCGTGGGAGTTGAAGTACTGCTCCCCGTCACGTGCGCGGAGGGGAGGCGGTGTCTCATCTACGTCATCCCGTGTATTGCCCTGTGAACTTCAGGCTGGCTGCCTGAAGAACGTGGCGGCCATCTTGGAATGTAGTTAGTCCCACTATGAGTTAATGTAATCGCTAGGCTCTCTAGTGTGAGTAGTCAATCACTGACCCCTGTGTCTACTGGATGAGTCCTCTAATGAAATAAAGAGTGACAGCATTCACTCAATTGATGTGTGACAATATAGGACGTGGGTTCAGTAGTAGAACCCAGGGCATCCCTAGAATGCTGCACTGTTCCTTGTCATGGCCCAATTTGTCTAGCGAGGGGTGACCATGTGTATGTTGGCTGTCAAACGTAAGTGAGGGAGTACAATCATGTACGAGTGCTCTAGTTCAGAAATGGAACCCGGGGTGTTACGGGTCTCTGATACTGTTCAGTGTCATGGAACTATATGTGATGTTCATAGAACTGAATGTGATGTACATAGAGACTGCGACGCCCCAGTAGGGGTATGTCACATGGCGGCTAACTCTTAGCCCATGCCCGGGGTCTCCTGTATTGGCCATCATAGAGGCCATATCTGCTATCCAATCGTATAATGATATGCTCAGTGTAATGGCTTCATATTTCCTGTGCACCAAATATCATTAAAGGTGGATATACATACGGTAAGCCTTGGGGTCATCTGTTGTTCAGGGAGGACCATGGGATATCGTCATTCAGGCCATTGACTGATGTGGACAAGCGATGTATCCACCGTTGCTCTAACCTGAATAGTGCCTGTTGGGTTTCTTTGGATGGGATTCTAGTACCAACCACTGTAGTGATTCTGGGCTGGGTCCCTGTTCTTGGTAATGTGTGTACATCTTAGTTGTGACCCTCTGGCATCTTATATTACTCTTATGTTCAATAATGCGGGTCCTGACTGGTCTCATAGTCATGCCCACATATCTCTTCCCACAGGGGCAGGTCACCAAGTAAATGCATTTTGATGTGTTGCAATTAGTGTGCCTCCTCATAGTCCAGGTAAAGGTGTTTGACAACGCTATTGTTTTGACCACTCTAGTCTGGTCACAGACTATACAAGTCCCACATGGATAATGCCCGGTGATGGGAGGGAGGTCCCAGAGTGTTCTCTGTGTGTTGTCTTTACCTGGGAGGGGCCTTGTATCTACAATGACATCCTTCAGATTTCTTGTCCTTTTGAAGGCGAATCTAGGTGTCGGAAACTCTATCTCACCCGTATTAAGGATGTTCCAGTGTTTCCTAATGATGCCCTTGATGTGTGTGGAATCTGATGTAAATGACGTGACACAAGTCAGGGTCTCAGTGGGGTCCCTCTGTACAGTTTGCAACAGCGCATCTCTGGAGTTATTCAGTGCTCTCTTGGAAGAACCTCTAACCAATCGTTCTGGATAACCTCTTTCTTTTAGATTCTGTTCCAGCACCTTAGCCTCAACTTTGTAATCAGTGGTGGAACTGCAATTCCGCCTAATGCGGAGGAACTGTCCAAAAGGGAGGTTGTCTATGAGGGCCCTAGGATGGTGACTCTGGTATAGTAATAAACTGTTCCTATCGGTTGGTTTCCTGTACAGGTTGGTGCTTAATCCTGTGTGTGTGAGTTTCAGATTCAGGTCCAGAAAAGGTACACTGGTCTCTGAGATGGTGTGTGTAAATCTCAAGAACTGATTCTGTGTATTCACCCACTCGCAAAATTCTTCACAGGTCGAGCGATCACCTTTCCAAAAAATTAAAATATCGTCAATAAACTCTTCCACAAGGTTAGGTTATTGACGTAGGGATTGTTGGCATTCCTGATGACCTTCTCTTCGAAGGTCGCCATATAAAGACAGGCCACACTCGGAGCAAAGGTACTCCCCATGGAAGTACCTTGCGACTGATGGAACAATTGTTTCTGGTACTCAAAGTAATTCTCGGTTAATGCCAGTGTGGCACACCCCATGATGAATGAGATCGGGGTGGGTGAGCTCCAGTTTTCTTTCATGAGCCATGATTCTATGGCAGTCAATGTGTCTTGCTGAGGAATATTTGTATACAACGCTTCTACGTCAAGAGTGACTAGAAGGTTGATCTCAGTCGTATCCTGTGTTTCATCTATGATGCGTAGTATATCAGTTGTGTCTCGCACATATGAGGGAGTCTTTTTCACTAGGGGCTGTAGGAAGTGATCGCAGAATCTTGAGAGGGGCTCCAAGAGTGAACCAATTCCAGAAACTATTGGTCTCCCTGGTACCGGTGTAGTGCCTTTGTGGATTTTAGGGAGTGTATAGAAGTAGGGCACCTTAGGGTCCCTTGTGACCAAGAAATCTGCCTCTTTTTTCGATATCCACCTGTTGGCCTCTGCCTCAAAAACCATACTACTGATTTCAGTTTTGAGTCTGGTAGTGGGGTCAAGGTTGATAGGGGTGTAATATCTTGTGTTGCTCAGTTGGCGTTTACATTCATGGTCGTAGTCAACAGTGGATTGAATCACTGTAGCTCCCCCTTTGTCAGCTTGTTTTATGGTTATGTTGACATCTTCTGATAGTGATCTAGCTGCTGTTTCTTCAGCATTCGACAGATTATGGAAGGCTCTTGTAGTGGGGATACCAGCCAGATCCTTTAGTACTGCCTTTTCGAACGTCAATATCTCGGGGGAACCATCCCATTGTTGGGAGTGAAGGTAGAATGGCTACTCAATCCTGAGTCTCCATTTTCAAGTTGAGGAGTGTCATGAAAGAAGGCTTTCAAGCGGATTTTCCGGAAGAATTCTTGGATTTCACAAGTATCCCTAAATCTATCTGTTCTGGGTGTTGGCACATATCCTAGTCCCTTTTCCAGTACTCTTTGCTCAGTTTCGGTCAGGGTCCTGTGAGATAAATTGACCACTAGTTCCTTTAGTTCCATTTCCCCCTGGTCCGACTCCTGGTCTCTATCATGTGTGTTGCCTGGTCCTGCCATTGCACTCCTTTCTGCGACCCTCTGTTTCGCCCTCTTCCTCTGCCCCAGCCTCTGCCTAAAAAAGGGGGGTTGCCCATTGGGTAGTATTGGGGTTGGCCTTGAGGATACATGGGGAATTGCCAAAAGGGTGGAGGCGGCGGTGGCCCCTGGTAGGGGGGTGCGTTATTGTAATTTGGATGGGGGAGATAGTAACTCATACTCTGGGTGCTGCTGCCCCTACTGTCAGTGCTAGAGTCACTGTTAGAGGATCCCCTCCTGCTTGTATCGGTACCCTCATCCGATGAGTAACCGTTTTTAGATGAAGTATAGTCATCTTTCAAGTAGGGGTAGACCGTCTCCTTATTAAACCTCTGGATATCCTTCTGCAATTTGGCAATTTTTTGCTTTAATAGGTATTCCTTGTTCTCAGTGATCTCACTATTAATTTCAGCCAGTTTCGATCTATATGGGGTAGATTGAATGGCCGATTTCAGGGCCGCCTCTGCTGCCTGGATCCTGGCTAGTAGGGCGTCTGCCAGCCTTTGGGCGGTGTTAATAATCAAAACTAGAAGGTCTCTAGTGCATTTCCAGGATACCATACACCAGTCTTTCTTGAACACTGGGTCATCCAGAAAGATTCTGGGTAAGATGTTGACGATAAGGCCACTGGGGGCGATATTGGCTCGCAGATATTCTGCCATCATAGCCCCGTGGAGGGTGATCTTCAACCATTTCCTCTTCAGAGCAGATAATGCGGCCCAATCCTCACTTTGTGACCCTGTGGCCGCACTCGCTCCAATCCCTAACAATGATGGAGTCTTCTGTAAAATATCGGCTACAGCTTCCTCATTGAAGCTGAGGCCCTGGTTGTCTTCCATGTTGGGTGGGTAACAGGGTATCCCACCGTCGATTGTGTAGAAGGGGCCAGTGAGTGTGATTCACACTATTTGGTAACCTTGTGTCCCATGGGTGTTACCCGTGCAGGTAATGTTTAACAAGAGGGGGGACTGTGGTTCTTTTTTCCGAGGTCCAGCATAAGTGCCCTGTCAGATCCTAATCGATAATGGTATGCTGTTCCTCATAGGGTGGTGCCTAGTAAAGGATAAAAATCAGGCGACCAGTCGCTATCATAACCAATGATAGCGAAGCCGGAACCTGACGTAAGAGAGGGAAAGGAGGGGATCCCGCTCTATCGGAACTAGGGTCCTCACACACCCAGCAAGCTAGGTGTCATGCTTCATCATCTGGACCTGCTCCTCGTTGGGTCGGCGCTGCAATACCCAACGGGCACCCATGAAGGGGCTCTTTATCGGAGATCTTTTGTTCCTTGCCGTATGATGAAGTGGGGTGTGTGGCCCGTGAAGTGTAGATCTAGTGAAGTGTGTGAATTAAAACAGGTAGGATAATCCAAGTAACAATTTTATTCAGGCTGGTTATTCCCTTGACTAAAAACGTAAAGGGTGGCAGCTTTCCTGACGTCAAGGTTCAGTACAAGCTATGCTCATCTCCTAAGGTCAACATGTTTCTTGCCTAGTGGTAATAGTAATCCATGGCAATTCTTCAGGACCTACTCTGTGTAAAGTGAATCTATCTACACTCAGTGGTGGGGCTAGTAGCTACCTACCACATGTAAGCACTACGATAAAGGTATTCAATAGTGTGGTTCAGTAACCTGTAGAGAGGGATATATAAAACAACTTAAGTGAATACCCATGTTGTCGTCACATAGAGTACCATACAGGTTCTTAAATAACTCCCAATGTTCTCCATTTTCCCCATTTAAGAGGAAATACAACAAAAATCTAGGCACAATTAAAAACAGTTCGCATAGTGTGCGTGGTATTGGGCATGATAATCAACCCCTATGCATGTAAAAATATAGTTGGACACTATCGAGATATACTAGGAAGACTGACCTACCCCTAGGGGGGTTTTTTTGGTTGCTAAGTGGAGGATTCTTTAAAAACAGTAGTGAATATGCACGAAACTGTAGCCAAAAGCGTGACATGTCACAACAATAGTGGAAGGAATACAATGACAGAACCTGTCATGCAATATCTCACCTCCCATAGATGGGAATGTCACCTCAATCGGTGTGCGGTGACTTCTATTGGACACCTGGTAGCATGGTGTCCTGTAAAACACAAGGGTTACAAAGGTGGAGGAGTCACAAGTATGTGAGGCAGAAGTGCGTAACCAAGCCCCTACTCATTGCCTGTCCGAAAGTAGCGGTAAACCAGGGTGTGCCTACAAATCCAACCGATATCTCACGCCGCCCACTCCACCCAACCTGCTCAAAGAAAGTGGACACAGGAGTCGGCAGGAGAGCGGTAAAGGTCCCCACCTCCGGGGACCCTGTGGTGGACCTGTTGCTAGTCCGCACACCTCCTCGTCCGCCCCTCAGTGCGCATGCAGGGGATGGGCAGGGAGCGAGTTGAAAAGCGGCAAATCCACTCACCATGCCACCAGCACTCAGGTAGCAGTGTGGGGTGGTCACGGGCCCTAGACCCCAATGTTTTATGTACTCACCATTACTCGGGGGGACGCGATCGATTCACCTACCCTCCTCGCCGGCACCGGATCGGAACTAGTCAGCTCCCGTGGGAGTTGAAGTACCGCTCCCGGTCACGTGCGCGGAGGGGAGGCGGTGTCTCATCTACGTCATCCCGTGTATTGCCCTGTGAACTTCAGGCTGGCTGCCTGAAGAACGTGGCGGCCATCTTGGAATGTAGTTAGTCCCACTATGAGTCAATGTAATCGCTAGGCTCTCTAGCGTGAGTAGTCAATCACTGACCCCTGTGTCTACTGGATGAGTCCTCTAATGAAATAAAGAGTGACCGCATTCACTCAATTGATGTGTGACAATATAGGACGTGGGTTCAGTAGTAGAACCCAGGGCATCCCTAGAATGCTGCACTGTTCCTTGTCATGGCCCAATTTGTCTGGCGAGGGGTGACCATGTGTATGTTGGCTGTCAAACATAAGTGAGGGAGTACAATCATGTACGAGTGCTCTAGTTCAGAAATGGAACCCGGGGTGTTACGGGTCTCTGATACTGTTCAGTGTCATGGAACTATATGTGATGTTCATAGAACTGAATGTGATGTACATAGAGACTGCGACGCCCCAGTAGGGGTATGTCACATGGCGGCTAACTCTTAGCCCATGCCCGGGTTCTCCTGTATTGGCCACCATAGAGGCCATATCTGCTATCCAATCGTATAATGATATGCTAGCGGTGTGTTCGCCATTGGCTCTACATTGGCACCGTCGCGGCCGGAAGCCGTGCAAGCGATCACAAAGTCTGGTGCGAGCACGCTAGCGGCCCGAGAGAGTGCCAAAACAAATCTCGAGCGTGCGAATGGAAAAAAACTATGCTTTGCACCTGGGAAAGCGGAATTTAGAAACTCTGCACTCCTCCGCGGAGCACGGAGTGCCTTAATTCCACAAACTCTGCGAGCCGAGTGGAGGTTACCACCCGGGCCTACTTAAGAGGCTGCATTGGTGAGTGAGTGGGTGTATGTGTAGGTGAATAAGTGGGTGTGTGAGTAGCTGTACTGTAGGGATGAGTGTGTGGCTGTGTGAGTGGCCATCAGTGATGTCATTTGAGATGTCATGTCATCAGTGATGTCACTGACCATGTCATGAGTGATGTAATATGTGCGGTCATAGAGAGTGCATTGCAGGGGCATACGTTATAGTTAACTTAGGTAGCTATAACTGCTGAATTTCACTGGTTTTGTATGAGTGAAATTTGAGCCGAACTATAACGTCTGTGCAACCATTTTTTTGTGTGCATTTCTAAGGTTTTTTTAAATTCTATTTCCTAACTATAACGTCCCTGTAACCTTTGTTTTTTTCAGTGAATTTCTATGGTTTTTTAATTCTGTATCCTAACTATGAGTAAATTTGTAAAGTTTTTAAAAATTTTATTTCTTAACTGTAACCACTAACTTTTGACACTTGGGGGCCGATTACAATGTCGGTCGGAGTTGCCTCTGACCGACACCATCACTATCTCTGTTCCGACCACCTGATTATGATGCGACCGAACACTTTTCGGTCGCCTACTCCCATTTCTCTATAGGAACTTGTGCCACGGCTGTAAACCAGCTGTAATACATGCTCCCATGAAGAAATGGGTGTGTATGTAAAACCCTGCACCTTGTGGCAGTCACCCCATGGTGCCTGCCACACAGTGCATGGATTTACATGGGGGCACCCTTGGTACCCCCTAGGCCACCAACTGCAGGCCGCGGAGATCAGGGGGACCTGCTAGATGTCCCTAAAGTCGCTTTCTGAAAACCATTCCATGTTGTAAAGGCCGGCATGGAAAAGCTGTCAGAAACCGACATCATAATCCCAATGGCGGAAACACCACCCATAGGGGATTACGGTGCGGTTACGACTGGCCGGAAGACTCCGAGAGCCGGACGGAACCGCGTCGGAATGACCGTCCGGTTGACGCTCTGACCGTCGACATCCTAATTCGGCGGCGTGACCGCAAACCGACCGTGTCGGTCGGAAAGCCTCCGATCATGGTCGCAAAGCTTCCGACTAGCGGTCAAAGGCTTTCCGACCTAGATCGTATCCGGCCCCCTAAGTGTGCGAGTAAGTGCATGAGTCTCTCAGTGGGTGTATGAGTATCTGAGTAGGTTTGTAAGTGGGTGTGAGAGAGTATGAATGGGGGTGTAAGTGGGTATTCTGAGTGGGTCTGTGAGTGGGTGTGCGTGTCTTTGATATGGGTGGGCAGTAAATTCCACTCTGCGCTGAGCTTGGAATGCGGAGTTTGGCAAAAACTCTGTCAACCACTGACAGAGCGGTGTTTACCAATGCGCTCACCCCTAGACTTCATCCTCCAACCAGTAGTGCACCAGGAGGCCCTTTGCAGAGTAGTTGAGCAAGGGGCCGAGACTCTGCCGAGGTCTGAGCAATCCCACTGTGGTGGACTTACTTGTGGCAACAATAGGGGTTCTTGCCCCTAATGACCCTCAGCAGCCAAGGGGACTACATCCCTCAACCAGTAGTGCACCACGAAGCACCTTTGCAGAGTGGTTGAGAAAGGAGACACAGCCTCCGATGAGGTCTGAGCAAACCCACTGTGGGGGACTTACTTGTGGCAACAATAGGGGTTCTTGGCCCCCAACAACCCTCAGCAGCCAAGGGGACTTCATCCCTGAATCAGTAGTGCACCACAAGGCCCCTTTGCAGAGTGGTTGAGAAAGGGGGTGGGCCTCCGTCAAGGTCTGAGCAAGGCCACTGTGGAGGACTTACTTGTGGCAACAATAGGGGTCTTGTCCCCCAACGACCCTCAGCAGCCAAGTAGGCTTCATCTCCCAACCAGTAGTGCACCGGGAGGCCCCATTGCTGAGTGGTTGAGAAAGGGGGTGGAGCCTCTGATTAGGTTTTAAAGTTAATTTGGCCCCAGGGAGGTGGTGGCCCCTGGGGCCGGGGAGGGTCCATGATGCCCCCCATTATAAACAATTTAGTCTTGGTGAGGTGGCTGTCCCCAGGGCATGTAGGGGTCCGTGAGGCCCCCTTGAATTCTTGGCAGTTAGCCCCAGGGAGGTGGCGGTCCCAGGGGCCTGGGAAGGTGGTCTGCGTGCACCCCTAATAAAAACATAAACCCCTGGAAGGTGATGGTTCCCTGGTCATAAAAATGCCCAAGGAGGGGTCCCCATGAGCCTTCTCCTTTAATGTTCATATATACATATATATACAGGTTTTAGGGACGTTATAGTTAGGAATTAACATTTAAAAAACCTTAGAAATTCACTGAAAAAAATACAGGTTACAGGAACGTTATAGTTAGGGTGACATTTCACTTGCATAAAACCTGTGAAATTCATCCGTTATAGTTAGCTGAGCTAACTATAACTCGCGTCCCTGCAATGCACTGCTGATGACATCACATATTACATCACTCATGACATGGTCAGTGACATCACTGATGACATCACTGATGAAATCCTCCACATAATCTCTGATGCACCTACTCACACCCCAGCCAACTAGCCTACCTGTTACCTCCAGCAAGCCCCACACAGTGGGATGGCTGAGAGGTGGTCATAGGCCACGCCCCCTTTCTCCACCGCTCTGCAAACGTGCATCCTGGCGCACTCTTGGTTGGAGGATGAAGTCCCCTTCGCTGCTGGGGGTCCTTAGGAGCCAACTAGCTTACCTGTTACCTCCAGTAAGCCCCACACAGTGAGATTGCTGATAGGTGGTCACAGGCCACTCCCCCTTTATCCACCACTCTGCAAACACGCCTCCTGGGGCACTCTTGGTTGGGGGATGAAGTCCCCTTGCCTCTTGAGGGTCCCTGGGGGCCAACTAACTCTCCTGTTACCTCTAGTAAGCCCCACCATTGGATTTGTAAATGCTCGTGCAAAATGAGCAGCTAAAGTGCAGAAGTCATACGATGAGATATCAAACTATGATATATTTGAGTTAAATCTCACTGACCTCTAAAATAAATAAATAAATATCTACATATATACCTATATATATATATACACCAGTGGCGGCTGGTCCATAGGGGTGCCACTAGACAATCAACAGGAAAAACTGCTCACTAATTGGGCAGCAAGAAATGTAAGCAGACGAATTGACAGCTTTGACAATTCGTCTGTTTACATTTCCGGCCTGTGCTGGCAGCTGCTTCACAGCCTCAAGTGCGCATGACAGAGTCAACAACAAACGCACATCGCACGCAGGCGAGAGCAGCAGGCTCTCGCCTGCGTGCGAGAGCCTGCTGCGCATCTGCGAGAAGAGCGCTTTTTCTTTCAGCTCCCCACTCCATTGACATTACATTAGGTATGCTGCGCATGCCTAGTGTAGTGCAGGAGTGTGAAGATAGGATCCTGCTCGGGCGGTGACGTACAGTCGCCCCATGCCCTGTCAAATGCCAGGATACAGCCGAGTAGCCGCCCCCAGTCTTCTGATTTGCCACTTAAGCAAAAGAGCGGGGAGAAGTTAGTTCCACGTCTGTGAGAGGAGACGTGATGCGACGCGGGACCGACGGAGGAGATGCCTGGTAAGTTTGTTTTTATTTTATATTAAACGCCTCCCACCCCCCTCCCCGCGCGTACCCCCGAGTCATGCCGGCCGGGACTGCTTCATGCTGGGCGTCGAGTTCGATGAGGATCTGGGCGCCATCGACGGGCGCAAGTGCAAGGTGAGTGCGACCAAAGCGCCTCTGGCTACTCAACCTTTTCTAGCAGCTAGGATATCAGTTGGGTGTTTCTGTGTTTTAGGGGCTGGGGCCAATTGAACATCGGAAGAACCTAAAGTGAGGGCTCGGAGAGACCCCACTCACTTCTAGACGCTAGAATGCAAACTAACCACTACTGACCACTGTTTATGAATGCCAGGGTTCGGAATAAGCCACGTCTCTGCGCTAATGAGATTGACTTGGAACAGCGTTCACTCTAGCACTGATGTAGCAAGGTGCCAGGAGCCACAAAACAGGCAAAGAACACCCCCCCATCCCTAAAGTTGGGTAGAACGGGGACGCCTTTAAATGGGTCCACAGCGGCGCTGACACCACTGGAAATCGCTACACCTGCTGTGGGATGCGCACCTTCTCGGCACTGTTGGCCTTCACTGAGGTTTGTAGAGCACAGCCTTAGGGTAGTGACCAGTGTACAGAAATGCTGGCATGAGTGTGCATCCTAAATTAGTGCACTGTGCAAAAAAAAAATCATTCAGAGTGAGACAATTTATAAACCCAACAGCGGGCAGTGTGAACACCTTCTAGGCGCTTCCAGCCTGAGGTAGAAGTTTCAGTTTTTAGTGAATAGCGCATATTACTAAGAAGACCACTTAATGCTGTAAATCTGTGCTTTCTAGCACTTCGAAAACACGCACAATAGGAAGAACCTGTGCGCTGATCAGATAATTTACTGTTTCTCACTACGGAAACGAGGTACCAAATAAAGAGATCAGTCCTCTTGCTTTAGCATTTCTCACCTCCCCTCCTTTGCGCAGATACACCATTCCCTAAGGTAAGTTTCAAAGTCGAGGGACATACCGATATCGTTGCACTGGTTCTGGCCTTTCCTCTCTCTCGTGCTTATACTGTCCCTCTCTCTCGTGCTTATAACCTCTCCTCTCTCTCATGCTTACACTCTCTCCTCTCTCTCGTGCTTACACTCTCTCCTCTGTCATGCTTATAGTCTCTTCTCTGTCATGCTTATACTCTCTCCTCTCTCTCGTGCTTACACTCTCTCCTCTCTTTTGTGCTTACACTCTCTCCTCTCTTTTGTGCTTACGCTCTCTCCTCTCTCTCGTACTTAAACTCTCTCCTCTCTTTTGTGCTTACACTGTATCCTCTCTCTCGTGGTTACACTCTTTACTCCTTACACTCTCTCCTCTCTGTCGTGCTTACACTCTCTCCTCTCTCTCGTGATTCAACCCTCTCCTCTCTCTCATGCTTACATTCTCTCCTCTCTCTCGTGCTTCCACCCTCTCCTCTCTCTTGTGCTTTCACGCTCACCTCTCTCTCGTGCTTTCATTCGCCCTCTCTCTCGTGCTTTTACCCTCTCCTCTCTCTCGTGCTTACACTCTCCCTCTCTCTCGTGCTTTTGAACATAGCACCACACACTAGCGCTTTGCCATCCTATAAGGCACATCCCCATGTACACTGCATCTCACAAGAGAGTGACAGTCAGCTATCACCACGAGCGTCGGATCAACATCCTGTGATTTCATTCCGGCCAAATGTCTTAATCTCCCCGTGCCTACGAATAGGAATGTGACCTTGGTCTGTAATGTCATCTGGTGCTGATGTAAAGCACTTCAATGCCATTGGGCAGAGTTTGCGCTATAATAAAACTGCAAAAAAAAAAAAATCATCCCAATGTCTGCTGTCTCTTTGAACACCTTCCGACTTCTGTCACGCAATCTTTTAGTTGCTCAATGAATGAGTCCACAAGAGAATGGGGGTGCACGCCATGGCACTGCTTCTACCATTATTTTAATCACTACTGGGATGTTACTGGCACCAAACTTTTCACAATTGCCCATCCTCGCTTTGCATTGTGTGCTGACCCTGCATGTGCACCTTGCCGTTTCACAAGCCATTGTGGATGGCCCGTGAAGGGCAGACATGTGGTTCCCTTAGGAGAGGACAACAGCAATAATAGAGTGCCATAATCTTCTTTATAGAAGGAGTTGAAGAAAGAGCGCAACCTTTAGCAAGATGAGCTTCTCAGATTTTCAGACACTTATATTAATCGTGCAAAAGAAGGACGTGATGTTAGTATGCTGGCGTTTTGGAATGAAGACGGGGGAATGCGGTTTGGAGGAGGGAGGGGCCAGTTAACCTGCAGAACAGACGGAGTTGAATCGTGAGAGGCTCCTGAAAGTGAACTGGGGTTATTCACTGGCGCATGCAGGTCTTGCTCTGGGAGGCGAGGTGGAATGAAGAGAATCTCAAGCAGCTGGAAGTGTTCCAACCCCTGCCTCAGCGGTAAAATCATAAATCCCAGTGACAGAGTGAGAACATTCCTCTCATTAGGACACGCTGATAGAGCAGGTTGAGTTGGCGACACTGTTGCTGCACACACGGGTGACATTGTGCAAAGGGCGGCACACCTTTTCCTGAGAATTGTAAGAACAAAAGGGCATATTGCTGTGTACTTGGCCCGACAGAGATGACATGCTCAGGTGTACTGCGAGCGTCACATCCGCCCTCACCTCCTGCTTCGGGAAGTTGTGATCTTGGGCAATACACTTTGAGGAGACGTGGCTGCCTCGTGGCTCGAGTATGTGGCTGGAGCCTGTGGCGCACACCTCCTGCTTTCAAACCAGTACCGGCGGCAGCCGTACAAACCTTCTCCTAGACTCAGCGCGGCATAGGAAGGTTGTCATGGGCCCCAGTTCAAGCAGGGGATTCTCTTTTCAAGTCTGTGTTACGAGGGGCAAATAACATTGTCATAGGAGGCCATCAGGGTAGCTCAGTGGGCTGCTTGCAAGTTGGAGCTAAGTGGCTGCGACTGACACAGTCGGGTCCAGCCTGCTCTTTCCCAGCACTGTACAGCACTGCACAGTCAATGAATGTATTTATTGTATAGTTAAAACCATTACAAGTGTATCAGTGTGTTCAAAGGTTAATATGGGCAAATGATAACATCAGCATACGCAAAGATTGTCCTCTATAGCTCATAAAAATTGGCAATTTCTTAAATGATAAATAATTCAATCTTATTGCTTTATTAACCTTCCTGCTAACTCAAATTTGCTTGAAAATGCACCATTTGCCCACTCTTTTTTCAAAATTTTCGCGGGTATCCCCCTTAGGTTGTTCGGGCTCGCTCGCTACGCTCGCTTGCTGCAGTGCAATACGACAATAATTTTACGCCGCACCACTTTCAAATGTCACCAGCCGCCACTGATATACACACAAAAACACACATATATATATGTATGTATATGTGGGTTTTTGTTTTCTGTTCTTGCAGTTTTGTGTACTGTCAACTCGGCCCAAGGGCATTGGAGCACTTTACACAAGCTGAGCCCCAATTACATTGCACAACGTCAGTTTAATTTTTTTGCTGTTTTACTCAGAGGGAGAATAGGAGATTTGCGCAGAATCACAGGATGATGAGAAATTGGTAGCTCTGGTCGTAAGGCCATATCCTCTCCCATGCCTGCAAGGTTGCATTTAGTGCAACTAACCACTACGAAGATACTTAAGTACATGGCACGTTGATACTTTTAATAGGAGCAACCTATTTTTTATATGATGCTGTGTGATATTTCTAACATTAGGCATGTCATGATTTAATTTGCTGCGATGGATGAAATGGTCACATAGGAATAGAGGTTGGAGATTGTGGTGTAAAACAAGCCGTGTGTGTTTAACAGAATGATTTTCACAGACATTTTGGTCTAGCTATTTTATTAAAAGTGGGAAAAGTAGAAAACGTCACCTGAGACTTTTTGGCGAGCGTTCCCCTTCCATCGGTGACTAGTCCCTTCAGATGATGTTGCCGCATTGGTACCCAGGATGCTGTTGCTATCTTGGTACATTCTGATGCAGCATCCGCTGCTCAGAAGCAGTTTGTTGCTTGCTTCAGTGGACCGTTGCTGATGAGAAACTTTGCAAATTAGAGGATCGAGGAATGAAAGATGAGAAAACAGTGGACAGGAGCCTGCTTAACTAATAAGAAAAGGGGCTGTAAGCTTGTTAAACGAAGGCTTGGTGGAGGAACGAGTGTTCAGCACTAATCTGCAGTGAAGAATCACCCAAGTGTCCTGCCGGATGCCAAACCTATACATATGTCAGCCATCCAACACATTCCAATTACCTCCTTCCGCTCCCCGGAATGAGATGGAAACGCAATTGTGACTGATGTTACTGGCCTAAGACCATGTAATGTCAATCAAATGTTGTATCTACAATAGCCCTAGGCTGCAAAAGCAGCTTAACCGATAAGTAACTTTTTGTTCTCTCGAAGAAGGGGGTGTAGGAGGATATGCTAGCTAAGATGCTGACACTGGAGTCAAGATGTATTTAAGTAAAAGCCGGTGATTCTGGGCAGAGGCCTTCTTCTGCCTCTCTGATATGATATAAATGTAGATAGGGTAAATATGTACAAAGCAGCCTTGCATTCATTGGTACAGAACTGTCCTGATTCATTTTTGACACCCACTCTCCCAATTACATGTTGGTTTTGTAATCCACTCTGAAAAGAGCTAAGCTCAACACACTGTTCAATGTTCAGAATCTTATATTTCAGGTGTTGCTGCTGTAATAAAAAAGTTTCTTCGAGGCGCTCTGTTGATTCTTGGAGCTATATCTGTGCTCTTCTGCATTTTTAGTCACCCTATTTCATAGTGATGCACTCTATTACTTCTAAGGCCCACAGTACGATTGGTCCCCTGGGAGTATAGTTCTCCAGAAAATTCTGAAAAAGTACTATGGGGCTTATTTACAGGCCCCTTGCGCCGCCGGGACGTCACTTTTTCCCATATTAAAAGTGACGCACCGGCGGCGCAAAGGGCTTGTAAATAAGCCCCTGTGTTTCTGGGCCTAAGATAGCTCGGTTTTTAGGTCTCGCCTAGCGATGCAGCGCAAAGCGCTGCTCGCTATGCGAGATCTATTGTTGCCGACTTTTGGTCGGAAGCGGGACAGGAGATGTGCACACGCATGGTGCGAGCAGGAGTTGTAATAACGCCGCAAGCCGTACGCGTGCACATCAACTGTCTGTGCCGAAGCTTAACAGACAGGAGATGTGCACGCGTACGGCTCGCGGCGTTATCACAACTCCTGCTCGCACCATACGCGTGCACATCTCCTGTCCAGGCGCGGCAGGGCCGCGCCCTCCCGGTGTGTCAGGCGTCTTGGCACACACCGGCCGGCTCTGGAGTGCTCGAGTTGGGCGCTGTTCCGATCTGAGGAGCCCACAGAAAGGTAACAGGGCGTCTCCATGACCACAGCGAGCTCCGTGTGCGGCGCAGCCCCCCAGGCCTTCAGCGTAGCGTCTGCGGCCCTGGGCTCCGAGGCGCGCGCTCTTTTGTTGTTCTATATTTTTGCTTTCAATACTGGTTCCATTTAGAGCTCCTTTTCATAGCACAGTAGCAATGTTTCAGATTGCTGTGTTTTTCCCTCACCTCCCTCGCTGTGCTCCTGCTCCCATGACTCTGACCAGGAAACACGTGGACAGTAAGAGCTGTACATACAGCACGATAAAGTCAGGAAAGCCAGAGTAAATCCGTCTAAGGCTTGCTCTGACTGAAACATAGTTAATGCAGAAATGGTGGCTGATGCAGGGGTCAACTTGGAGGGGTGGAGAGGAGGTAAAATGTAAACATTAGCCTACAATATCTAGTCATAGGATACTAATATTTTTTTTAAAATTTAATTTTAGTATTGTACTCAATAGCACTTCAAGGTTCGTGCAAAGTGATAAAAGGGTGCGAAAAAGGGACAATGTAGAATCCGGATACATTCCAGTCATGGGCAAACAAATGATATGGGTGGCATGAAGCTTTGTCACTGCTCAAAAGGGTGTTTGGGCTCAATGTCTTCATAACCAAATAGGCTCTCCATCTTTTTCTAAATTTGAGGAAATCCTGTTCAAGCGTGGCGTGGAAGAAGCGGATGTTCGAGAGCATGATGGTATGATGTTAGAGAGCTCTGCCTCAGGCCGCTTCAAAGGGGGAAGCCAGCAGCCTTTAGAAAGCCAGCCTTCAACAATAAGACGGTTAGTACTCCTAGAGTAAGAGCTTGTTTTTAATGCATGGCCCCATATCACAGTTCTGCCATTTATAAGTGCTGCCAATACCGAGATGACATTTAATTCAATATAATGGCATTCACTTCATTGACCCCTGAAAAGTTACTGTGAGAATTGCCTCTGGCAGGATTCTATCTTATGGCCTCTGGGTCTCACAAGTGTACACACACACGCGCGCACACACACGTTTTTAGTGGTAGTTTAACTAACCATCGAAACAAGCAATGTACACACAAAAAATAGATATGGTGTTTGTACGGCTGGCATTTAAAAAGGCAGCATTAAAAGACTTGTTGCAGATGAGATATCTAGAAGAAAAAAATTCAAATGAAAAAGTGAGACAAGCAGTATGTTTGAATGTAAATGTACAAATTAATTCATTTGGAAATGCATACTTGAATTGGGAAGTTAAACATTAAGAAATAATGAACTAGACACTTAAATTGAGCATTTTTTTAAAACTAATCTGCATACACGTTTAAAAAAAGTTAAACTCTAATAGTCATATTCCTTTGAAATGGAAAGGGTTTTCTTTTTTAACAAATATACAAACCTTGTTGGCACTGAGCTCCAATCTTGGAATGTACCGTATGGTCTGCATGAGTTAATGTTCCTTCTTATGAAAATATCTAAAACGAGTGGCGAATATTAAGAGGGTGGCCCTCCGACTATACCCTCAAAATTTTTAAGTGATCCTTTTTTTATTTTTATACTTACCATGGCTCGTCTGCACTTTAACCAAAGTAACTTTTCTCAGATATTAAAACTCCGAAGGACGTATGGTTTTCTTTTAAGAATTGAATTGCTCATGTATTAATTTTCATACTATTCATTTCAAACCTTTCACCTAGTCCCACATATGAAAGTAAAACCGGTCTCTTGCTCGCACTGTGGATCATAGAGCACAATTTTAAACTTTCCATAATGATATAGAGCGCAGAATCACCCCAATGAGTCTCTTGGTGCTTCCTGGTCTTTCAGAGAGTGCTTGAGAAACAGCACCATAGAGAAAGGGCAAGGGCAGAGAAAACCCAGGATGGAGCAACAACCAGGAGCTGTATCAATCCACTGAGTGAAAAACGCATCAATCAGTGAGGAAGTGGCTTGTTCAAAGCGGTAAGAGCCTCTACAAAGTGTGGGTGTGCATTGAGAGCCATTAAACCAAGTGTAGCAAGGGAGTCGGATGTAATAATGGAGTTTTTGGGCTCAACAAGTAAAGCTTATTAGGTCTCGCCTAGCGAAGCAGCGCGAAGCGCTGTCGCTAGCGAGATCTATTGTGGTCGACTTTAGTTTGGAAGGGACACAGGACAGTGATGCACTCAGTAGTGTAAGACCGACTTTATACCAGACAGCCACCACCTCACGCCCACATAGAGTGAGGAAGGCTAACACGAGGGGCAGGCAAGCTACCATCACCTTTTACCCCCACAGGAACAGGCAGCATAATCGATGCAGACGTAATACAAGCAGGAAGTGCCATTCATCAGCGTCCATTACAGTGTTTCTGCCATTAATTATTTGTACAGTCGCTCCAGGCTCATTTACATCCCCAGCTCTTGCACACAAACAGAGCCCTGTGGTGGTTGCCAGTCCCATGCTCTCCATGTGTACAGTTGTACAGCGCCCCCACATCTGCATGACAAGGGGCGGCCTCGTCAACTGTGGGCCTGCCCCAGAGGGCTACTTCCCGGCCCTTTCTTCCGTCCCCTCTCCATACATGTCCCCTTCCCCGGGAGCCTTTGAACCGTGCGGGGCCCCTTCTGCTACATGTGTTCATTTGGAATTGCATGTTGAGCCGCGTCCTCTTAAAAGGGGAACCTATTTGGGTGCCTGGGCAGGGGGAGGACGGGTAACCTCTCTTCAAAGCGCATAGCTGTCTCTGCAAAGGGACTTCCTAGCGCTAGTCCAATGTAAAAAAACAGACTGCAGAAAAATGGTGAAGACCATATTGAAAGGAGGGTGCCTAAGTAGAGAAAAGCCAGGTCTTCAATGTTTTTCTGAACTGCAAATAATGTTTTTCTGAACTGCAATAAAGGTGTACAGTGTACTCCTTTTATCCTTCAGGAAGAGCTAGTGGGCAGTGCTCTTGGGTCTTTGCTTCCGGTTGTTTACTGGCCCTGGTGGTCAGTGTCTTCCTACAGCTGACATTTTATGGTGGAACAAAGACGTCGTCAGCGCTGTCCGCGAGCGGGTACCCTCTGATGTTACGAAAATGTGGCTCTGAAGATGGCTGCAGCGGCAACAAGTGGTCACATGCCTGGAGACACCACCACTGAGCACGTACTAATTACAATAAACAAGCATTTGCAATGCAATAGGTCTCGCATTTACGCGAGTTTGAGCTATTGGCATTATAAATGACGATGTCTTTTATGTATGTTTTAAAAAACGAAAACAAACAAAAAAAGGCATTGTCATTTACAATGTCAATAGCTCAAACTAGTGTAAATGCGAGACCTATTGCATTGCAAATGCTTGTTAAATACTGCAGCTGTAATACAGAGCCCGAGACACTGGACATAGCCTTGTGCAGTCCCACAGGGGCAGTGGACAGCTCCTGGTCTTGGCCTGTGCTTGTCCTCCTGCTATAGAATGAGAGGAGCAGCTGATACCCCCGGCTCCATCCTCATCCACTCTGCCCTCAGCTGACCCTTTCACCCACCACCACCTGCACCTGGTCCTTAAAAAATCCCCCACGCCCATTATTTATCCCATAATGTGGAGACAAAGTGGACTTTGACCCGGTATTTCCGGGCAGTGATTTATTTCGTTTTCTGAGAGAAATAGCCAGTAATCCCAGATTCAGGTGCAAGGAGGGCTGGTCTTTAGCATGTGCGAGCTGGGCCCACGCCCAGGGCGCAGAGGTTTAGAGGGGTGCAGGAGCGGCCTCTTGCAGTGTTCTTCCAACGTGGCTCTAATGAAAAGTGCTTTTAAACACTCTGGAGCTTATTAACAAGAACTGACGCATCTCAGCGATGCATCAGATTAGTTATGAATCGCTACATCATTTTTAAATGCCATGGATCCACCATATTTACGGTATGGCGCACCATGGCGTAAGGATCAGACAGCATCATAAAATGTTGATGCTGCCGCAGGCGTGTTGTGGCAGCGGAAACTGACTCATTGGGAGGAAAACTGACATAAGGCTGGTTAGCGGCATGTCATGTCACGCCGTAAAAAACCTGGGCGTCAAAATGCACCAGGAACCTTCCATGAATAATCATATCATTGCTACTTGTGGCACCTGTTTTGTGACTATGAGACTTCCGATGAAGGTCTTTCCTTGGCTACCATCCTCTGCCAGGAAAACACTGCTGCAGTATGCCACCTGGACTGCAGTAATGCGGTGTTCATGGAAGGCAACAACACCTTACTATCTAAACTCCAGGTAATACAAAATAGGGCTGCCTGCTGGATGTGTAATCTCCCATCAGGCTCCGCCTCGGATCCTATTCTGAGAGATTTCCATTGGCTCACTGTCCACAAGCGCATCCTGTTTAAGATCTATTGTCTCACCCATAAGTCCTTCATGGGTAATTCCCCTCTCCTCCTAAAGGATAAACTGCATCGCTATCTGCCTTCCCACACCTTGAGATCTAGCGACAAGGAGTTTCTGATTGGTCCTCATGTTCACAATGTGAGATACAGTGGTAGAGCCTTCTCCTTTATGGCCCCCACTGCCTGGAATCAACTGCCTCTCCATCTTCACCATTGTGAAGACTTCACTACATTCAGGAAAATGCTTAAAACTTGGCTGTTTTAGTCGTTGGTTTTCTTGCTTGCACTGGCCGAGTGCCGAGATATACCTTAAGGTATGATTTGTTGCACTTTATCAAGTAAGATTAACACAACATAACATAACTCAAAGTGTCGCTAACCACCCTAGAGTCATTTTTCATTGTGTCAAGCATTAAAACACTTTTTAAAATGACGCTTCGAGAAAAAAAGCATTGGTATACTCCACAGAAGGCAGCCATGGAGCGGGGAGAATAGAACAGCAGCCAGGACTACAACCCCAACAACACCAGCACCAGACCAGATATCCAGACAGACTCTCAGGGGAAGAGGAAGTGCAACTTCAGTGAAGAGGAGAATTAAATCTTGATCTCTGAGGTGACGGAGCACCAGCATCAGCTCTTTGACACCTCAAAATTGGCATTAGGAAAGAAAGAGCCCATTTGGCAGTCCATAGTGACCAAGATCAACAGTGTGGGACAAGCCAAGAGGACAGTCACCGACTGCAAGAAACTCTGGCACGATTATAAGCGCAGGACAAAGGAGAAACTGGACAACAACCTGAAGGCAGCCAAGAAGACTGGAGGTGGAAGAACCAGCACCACAGGAGGACCTGGATGCCTTGGAGGAGTGGATGGCAGCTGCCATCGCAAAGGAGTTGGTAGCAGGAGTTCAGGGACAAGACAGTGCAGCCCATGAGGAACAATACTACTCACAGTGTAAGTTGCTACAAGGGGCAATGTGGGAAAAAGGTCATGTTGTGCAGTGCAGTTAGCTAGGTACCAGTGCTCCACTGCACTGTGTGCAGAGCAAATGGCAGGAATCTGTGTCATGTACCATTAAACATCACATATATGTGTCACACTGCCCAGTTACATGTGGCACAGCTCAGTCCAGCTCCCTCGCGTTTATCCCTTCCATGTGTAAAGTGCAGCCCCAGTCCAAGTTTACCTTTGTACACTGGCACTTGTAGTGCAATGTATAACATGAGTCACTAAAACTACAAGACCCACAACACAAAGCAAAATACATGAGGCCTCATGTACAAGAGAGCTGCGCCTCCTGAGCATCACTTTTTATGATGCTCCAGTGGCGCAGGCCTCCCAATCCTATCTATGAGGTGATGCAAAGCCACCTTGTGTGGATTTGCATGGCCTCATAGATATGGATTCAGGCAAGCCAGCACAAATCCCTGCCCTGCCTTATCACTACATCAATGAGGCATTCCATTGGCATTCTGGTGGGTTTACTCACGCAACACCCAAGGATCTGTAAACCTGGGAATGCATAAAAAATGTGGGCCTCCCCAGGGGAGGCGTAAAGAGGACAAATAATAATCTCCTTGTTCATCCCTCTTTCCATGTGTGCTACATTCTGTAGCACACATAGGAGGAAAACGCCTCCATAGATTGCTTTTGTGCAGGAAGTTGTCCCTTCCTGCACAAAAACAATCCTGCCAACAACGTGGACACCCTTGCACCATGCCTTGGCACTAGGCACAAATTTGTGTGCTGCCACAGGCAGAAAAGACAGGAATGTGCTGAATATCATCAATACTCTGCATTTATGCCCTTTCCTTTTGACTCAGGGCAGCGCAGCAAAGTGACTTGCTGCGCTGCCCTGTCTCCAAAACCTTAAATTGAGGCCCGGAATGGAACAGCACATCAGGCATGGACATATTAACCCTGCCCAACCTGACTGTTACAATGCAGGCTACCTTGCACCATGATGCCACTGTGACTAACTTGGCCCATGAACACTAATCTGGACTGTAAACCAATGGAATGCAATGGGATTGTCAGAGGAGAAAGTGCACACCTGAGAGAGGGACTGGTGTGGGGCATGTGAAGGATTAACACATACGAACATGCCAAGAGTTACATATATAGTAAAATGTTTGGAACTACATAACACACAGCAGTCCCGACATGGGGAGTGAGAGCACACAGGTGTCAGCTCCCAGTGTAGGGAGATGCCAAACTCCTGTAATAGCCAAAATCAGACTGGGTGTGGGGGTGAATGCAAGCGATGCACACCAAAGGACCATGTGTGTTGAAACAAAAGATGGTGTGTGGCTCTGGTGGGCCCCTCATAGTGCAGTGCATTGTAGGCGTTGGCTGATCATGTCAAACTGCCACTGTGTCTGAATGGTGAGACATTGCATAGCAAGGAGGTGAGAAGGAATATGTGCACTGCAAGGTAGCCTGACCAAGACACATGCACTGCTGTGTCTGAAAGTCTCACACTTAAGTCGCAGCTAGGAAGGGATGACAGAGAAGAGGCGTTTGTGGAAGCACATCCTACATGTGATGTGGGGCTGGGTGATTATGTGGCATGTGGCAAGAGGGAGTCATAAGGCTAAATGTCTCACCATGCCACATGTTTCAAAGTCAGAGGATGTGAAACAGGGATCTGTCAAGGTATAGGATGAACTAGTTTGCCACCACAAAGGGCAGGAGTCAGGGATGGTAGGAGGCTGAGGTGGATGGGCCCAGTTGTGTCACAAACCTTGGCAGGTGCATGTCACCAATTCCAGCACGAGCACCGTGTGGGCTACAGCTCATCCCATAGCCCTTAAAAACAGCCAGCCATGTCAGTCCATTGGATATGGTCACGCATATTGTTGGTGTTGTAGGCAAATGAGAGTCAATTTAACAACTGGGTACCGTAAGTGTGTGGCAGTAAGTTGAGTGTCTGGCCCAAAATCAGGTTTGGCAGAGGATGTGTATACATGAACAAGTCAGGGGGCCTGAGTAAAAGGTGTCTGAAACTCTGCAGAGGGCCTTTTCTGTCAATGATTAAATGGCCTGAGTGTCAGTGAGCAATCTACCTAGTATGACTGGGCCCATCCCCTCAGAGATGCTACACAGTGCCCACTGTCCACAAATATGTAGCCATCTGTGTGTGTTATAAATTCACATGAGTATACCCAAAAAGGAAGGCCATGGCAACTACATGCTCTCACACATTCATGCAGTGTTGCAAGGTTGGAAGTTGCATCGAGGTGTGCAGGATCTGTGTGAAGAACTGTACCCTTGACGTCATGTAAGCACAATGTGCATGCAAGACAGCACAAGTAGGCAGAGTGTCATGGTGTACTGTGTGAAAGGCAGTATGCAGGATCATCACAAATACATGACCAAACCCACTTCACCTTCACAGGAGCTGTGGGCTGATTACTCATATCACCATCTGACATAGACCAACAACAACAAATCTCTATTTCATTGCAGAGAGTGTAGCAACTACTCCTGACCCGCTGCATGTCCTGGACGAGGATCCTGCTGAGGACGAAAGTCTGCCAACCCTCGACCAAGACACCATCCATCAAATCTTGTACTCCATTTGGACACCATATCTGTTTGCAAGAAGGGCCAACACCGTTTACGGGTCTCCCGAGGACCCGCTATCAACCAAAAAACACCACCAGCCACCCCACCCTCAGCCCTGGACTCCGAGGACCCCCAAGTTGAATTCTAAAGTTCTGCGGTAGGATTCCAGTGGGAGCTGGTAGACACGGTGCAGGCAGTGATAGAGACCGTGGAGGGCACCCTAGAGAGAGTCTGTTGGTACCTCAGTCCCAATAAGGACAACTCGGAGGCTTGGTAAAGTCCCTGGCTGACATCGCTGGCGTTATGAGGCAGAGGCACGAACAACTGCCCTGCTGAAGTGGTACCAGTGAGGTTACCAACCAGCTGGGGGCGATATACAATATTCTGGAGTCCATGGAGCGGAAGCAGGACTCCTACATTGTGACAATGGGTGCCTTACACCGTGACGTTGTTGCTGTGCTGGCAAACCAGCAGGCCCTTCTCTGTGCTGTGCTGCCTTACTTGTTGGCTCTGAGAAATGCGGCTGGGGACAGGGGATCCACATATTCAGCCCCTGATGTGTGTGTGCCTCCGTTGCCACCGGCACCTACAAACACCCAACAAATGGGAGGCACCACACACATCAATAGATGAAGATGTGGATGTTCTCTCTTCCCAACAAAAACTGGCTGGTATGATTTCTCTGTGCCACATGGCCAGTTTTCTAATTTACCTGTGCTTATGGCCATGCCAGTGCACTCCTCCCTTTGCTTTCCCACCTGTTGATCTCACCCCTTTTTGGACTGTCTATATGGCCTATCTTCCCTAATTGCAATTTCGTCCTCCTCCTCACTGAAACACTCCTCTACTTCACATGTCCCATGACATGTACCCCCCATGGACTCTGTCTGGACATCCTTTAGCTCACAAACTATGTTTGGGTTGTTGCCCCAGGGACTGCCAGGTGGAGGATACCTCTATGCATACTGGCCAGCAGACAACAGTGATGAGACAACAAAATGGTGCTAGGGAGAGTGTGTAAGTGGCTGCCATCAGTGTGGCACACAACACATCCACGTTTAGTCACAATGATTTGACTCAATCATCCACGCAAATCATGTAGCATCACGTACACACCCAGTGCAACATTAGGTTAGTACCTGGTTTTGGGCTGTGTGTCCATTCGCAGCAAGAGTGCCACCTACAGTGCACAATAACGTTTGCAGATCCCTTACATGACTACATTGCAAACTTGACAGGATCCACTCCTTAGCTGCCTCACCTAGTTACACATGTACACAAACACAGCCAGGATATGCTACAGCATGTGCTATACCCAACCAAAGCATATATGACAACTGCCACACAGTCAATGAGCAAGCAGAGTGAAAGTGCTAAACATTTTTTATTTAAAACGCCATTAAAAACTAACATCCAAAACTAACTAAACTACACTAACTATTCCTACCTAAACTATGCCTACATTAACCTATGCTAAATCAACTACACTATCCAACGTAATACTAACTTAAGTTAACTTAACTTATTCTACTCTCCACATATACCACAACAGACAAGTTATAAATCAACTCCCCCTTAATACACATTTGCACATGAGACAAACATAAACTACACCTATACACAAACTACCTTAACATTAAAACCTAAACAAATATATATATTTTTTTGTATTTTTTAAATATCTTGGTTTTTTTTATACACAACTACTAAACATTAACCCCCTACCCACTTAACAACCTACCCACCCATATCCCCACCTGACAACACATAAATATTAAAATCTATAAAAAAACACTAAAACTAACCTACCTTATCACTCATCTAAAACCTATCCTAACTTATGGGAAAACTATCTACACTATGAAAAATAGAAAAAATAACTTGGGAGGGGCAGAACATTGGAGGCAGCGTCTGTATCTGCGCAACAATTTTGCCCACTGATTGCTATTTAGTTTGTACCATCCGCAACAGTGTTGCCATCTGGAAGTTCCAGTCTTGCCAGCCTCAATGTCATGTCTGCATTGTCCTTCAGGGCTTGCCTCTCAAAGTCCGTAGGCTGAGCAGGAGTACGGGTCACCGGCTGTGGTGCCACTGTTGGTGGTGCTTTGGAGGGTCCTGCCACTGCACTGGGATCAGACGCATGGGAGAGGGCCACTTCAGGCCTGGTGCTTGTACTGTTCTGTGCTTTCTGGGCCCAAGGTGTTGAATTCCAGGCCCTTGCTGCCCTTGCTTTCTCATACTGGAAGGCCTTGGCCATATGCCTGATGTGGCGGTACCTCTCCTTTCTAATGCAGTACTGGTGTCCCTGCTCAGGGATCATGTTGTCTGTTGGGGAGGAAGGACATATGTATCAGACCAAGCTGAAATTGTCCAGTTTGTCATCAATTACTTGCATGAATTACAAATAGCTGCACAAGTGGCATGTCTAACTAAATATGATACATCTATGGAATAAATCAGGACCAAACGTCACAAAAAAGCATGTACTTCTCCTAAAGTTACAATACAAAAGTGCTCAGGCTGTGGCCTTGTAGGTTCATGAAATGGTAGTGTCTGGCCTCATAAACGTTGACCCATGTGCATGTTGAGACAGATTCTGCACAATTATGTTGGGTACACATGGAATGGTACTCATGGTCCATCTAGGTACTTCCTGCGGGTAGTAATTTAGCATGCAAGAGGGTAAAATTAATGGCCTATCACCTATGTGATATTAGCAATGTGTAGCATGAACATGTATTGTGCCTCAGCAATGCCTCACTGTTATGGCAGATACACAAGGCCACACACATTGCGACATAGATTGACACTGTGCCAGAAAGTTGAGACATAGAGAGAGTATGGCTAGCTACCTCCAAATCAACAGACCTGTTGGACACTTCTCCTACGATGACACATGGACATACCTGGAACACTTTAACCTAGACCATGTAATGGAAACCTACCAATAGCACGTGGCGTGGCACTTCACATATCCAAGAGCGTATCCATAAATTTCTGTAAGAATTGTTACCTAGATGCACATCAACTCATACTTAATCTATTGGATGAGGGTGTGCATGCATGTTCTCCATCTCATATGTGTGAGTATATTGTGCTGTTTCTTGCAGGTAATTGGCAAACATGGTTCAATGGTGACATTCCATGAGGGAGACAGTATGGGTAATGGCAGTAGTTGGTGGACTGTGAAATGGCCTGTATGCTGACAACACAGTGCATACATGCCTGTGGTACTTACCACATTGGCTTTATTTCTCAAATGCCTTCAATCATTTAGACTGTACCAATGTTGGTAGGGTGGAGGACGGTAATATTCAGGCATTTGCATGGTAGGATGTGAACACACAATAGGAGGACACATATTTTGGGAAAATGTCCACTGTACACATGTCAATATTTGATGTGCTGTTTGCAATTGGAAGTAGGGTTTCAGATATCTGCTACACCCCAACCACACCTGTGTCCTGCTCAAATTTGGACTTGGGCAAACATTCTTTGCAGCGGCAGCCTGCACAGGTAAACGTGGTGGGGCGGGGCAGAGGCGGGTCAGGGTGGGAGGGGGGAAGTCGACAGACGAAGGAATAGGTATCATTAAATAAATAAATAAGACCTATTCTGTCATCTGTCGGCTACCCCCCTGCTGCGCTCTGCCCCACCCAATCACACTCTTACTGGTAGCATTGGAATCTTGGAAGGTCGCCACCTCACCACGGGTGTATGGGTCTGGCCCACCTACAAGACAAAAACATGGTACATTGCTCTGTGAATGCTAAACATGTACACTGTTTACATATGAAGCACAGTACATTGATGTCACAAATGCCTGGTATTGCCTGTCCATTGGACTTGCAGCATGAGGCGCAGTTGGGATGCCCTCACGATGGAGATATGTATGCCATGTTGCAGTGTATTCAGATGATAGCAAGCACATCAACTATGAGGTGCACAGAGTGCAGACAAGGTACAAGACTGGGGGTGAATGTTTGCCAATGTGCAGCATTCTGTCCATCATCTTGTGTGTTTTGCATTTCGCCCTAAGTGGGAAGGGTATGCCCAGACGTGGGTCCCGTACTCACTACGCCACTGGAGTCAAGCTATCCTGGCTGATGAAGGCTGATAGCCTGAAACCGGTCCTAGGATGCTTGATTCCGGTCCAGGGAAGACATGGCTTGGTAGTTCGGTCTGGACTGTTCCCATGAGGCACAGGGTCAAGACTGATTTGCATATGGCTATGTCTGAACTGGGGTGGCGTGGTGAAGCAAAATAACGATGGATTAAACCCAGATCTGTGACTGGGGGTGAATGTTTGCCAATGTGCAGCATTCCGTCCATCATCTTGTGTGTTTTGCAAGGTACAAGACCAGCCTAGCTTGCAACTTGGTGCAAGGGTGCCAGGCTGTGATGGCTATGTGAACAATCCAATTTGATTGACCACACTCTGCATAGTATGACAATGCTGGGGCCTTCTCAATATGTGTTCTTTGCAATTCTACACATATCAGACTGTACCCATGCTTGTTTGTCTTCTTCACTTAGCTTTTTATATGTGACCAGTGCACTGTAATGAACAATGATCAATCAAGGCCTATACAGGCTCATAAATGTATGATGACCATTTTTTGTCACATAGACGTATGTGTGACCATTGTCCAGCCTGTGGCCAAATGACATGTGAGTGTGCTCCCCTGCAACATACATGGCGGGTGGCCTTCACAATTCTAAGTCAGTAATGACCTACCAGGCCGGGTGACAATACTCCCTGCACAGTGCCGCATGGCTCCCACATCACCTATTGGCCTCCCCGGCACTGGCTGGTATGTTTTGGCTAATGTGATGCCCCTGTGAACAGGCCCCTGTGGCAGTTCAGTGTATGTAATGGAGTTTTGCCTGTATCATGCCATTATAACCTATATACATATCTGGGCCCTCTGAAATGACAACCATTCAAAGTATTGCGTGAAAGCCACACAGCTACAAGCTTATGATATATAGGGACTTACCGGTAGCCCCACCAACTTCTATCCCCAGGTAGTCCTGGAAATCTTGCTCCCAGCTGATGACATCTACCCACGGTGCTTGAGTTGGTAGACGCTCCACTGGTCATTGAAAATGCAAGACAGCTGAAACCGCACTTTCTCCCAATGCTGACGCCTCTCATGGGTTGGGTTACCCTGGCTGACCCGGCCTCCACTGACGATCAAGTTGGGCAGGTACCTGACTCTCAGCCACAGCAGGCCCCCAAACTCCTCCTCCATCAGGTTCTTGGCACTGCCTCTGCCCAACATATCCCTAACCCCAAAAGCCACCCTAAACCCAACAACAGAAACACTATCCCTTCCCCCTACCCCTATAACTATCAACCCCTTTTTGGACAAACACCCAACAATACACTACACAAAACAACCCAAATTACAATGACAAAACAAAAATGACAGTTTGGGGACACAACAGGGACAGCACTGACACCAACAAGACCAAGAAACAGCACCAAACTCTCCAGCAAACAAAAAACACCTCTAGCAGCCAGCACAGACAAAAATACAGTAAGTGGAAGTGAAAGGACCTTCACACTGCCTGGTTTGCAGCATTACTGAGCCATTGCATAATTTCCTGGGTAGCTGTGTCACGTTTCTGACCTAGGCATCACGTTTCCTACTAAAGCGTCATTTTTTCCAGACTCTACCCTATGGAAATAACCAAAGCGAGTTACACACAACACATGACAATGCCCAAAGCAGTGTTTTTGATGCTTTTGCGTTGATACTTGGCTTCTGTCCGACGCTCTTTCCACTGAAGCGTCACGTTTTCAGGTAAAGCGGGACTTTTCCTACAAAAGCGCCATGTTTGCTACAAATATGTTCCTTTCTTACTAGGGTGTCACTTTTCCTACTCAAGAGTCATGTTTTCAAGTAAAGTGGGACTTTTCCTACAAAACATCATGTTTACTACAAATGCGTCACCTTTCCTACTAGAGTGTCAACTTTCCTACTCAAGCGTCATGTTTTCAGGCAAAGCGGGACTTTTCCTACAAAAGCTCCACGTTTACTACAAATGCGTCACCTTTCCTACTAGAGTGTCACCTTTCCTCTTCAAGCGTCACGTTTTCAGGTGTTTTCCTACAAAAGCGCCACATTTACTACAAATGCGTCGCCTTTCCTACTACAGTGTCACCTTTCCTACTCAAGCATTACATTTCAGGCAAAACCGGACTTTTCCTACAAAAGCATCACGTTTACTACAAATGCATCACCTTTCTTACTAGAGTGTCTCCTTTCCCACTCAAGCGTCATGTTTTCAGCAAAGCAGGACTTTTCCTGCAAAAGCGTCAGGTTTACTACTAAAATGTCACATTTACTACTAAAGTGTCACGTTTACTACTATAGTGTCACGTTTACTACAATATTGTCAGGTTTCCTACTACAGATTAGTTTATTTTCGACACATAGCTAGGGAACTAGCTAAGGCGCAAGTTACACACAAAAACATGGCAATGCACAAGGCATTGTTTCTGAGGCTTTGACTTTGATCCAAACGACGGTCTAGGTGCAATCCATCATGCTATGGATCAATGTGTACTTTTTTCATAGATGAAACTAGCCCTTTGTGTGTGGCACAGTGTATTGATTGGTGCAATGCAGGTAAACACTACCAGGGATCATTTTTCTTGCTCATTATTTCTTGACTGACATGCTTGTAGACTTGGGATGTGTTGCATGTGTATGTCAACAGTGCACATAAGTGTGACTCCTTGCATTCATAGTGCGGACACTAGGACAGGCAATAAATTGCTGTGAGATACACAGACATTTTGTCAATTGTGCATATCTTGACATGATCCAATTGAATTATAGTTTGTAATATGCTTGCCATGATGTAGGTATCTGGGTTGCTGGTATTTTATATTGTGGGCCTGTGACATGAACGCAAAGACAAGTAATGGGTTCAAACATTTATTGGCATGCTGGACCTTTAGTACATATTGGTTCATGGTTCATCCCAGAACATGTTGTTCAGGCAAAGAAATGTTGCACTATGTGTGTGCATCTACGATTTCCAGCCACGGTATTGTGGATGTCTCCACCATCCGCCTCTTCCTCCTCCTCCATCGGGTATTGCTGCTGTTGGTCCCCGTCCCAGGGGACATTGGAATGCACACATATGTTATGCAGTATGTCATGAACCAGGATCATTTTACACACCATTGGGGGCGAGTAGCGTAATCTCCTCCCTGAGATGTCAAGACAGGGGAACCTGGACTTGAGCAGGCCATAGCATCGCTCCACAATGTTGCGTGTCTTGTTGAGTGCCTGATTGTATGCCTTTTCTGGCTCAGTCTGGGGGTGTCCATATGGGGTTATTACCCATGGCTGAAGCCCATATCCTTGGTCAGCTGGGAGTGAAAAGAAAGGACAACTGTAAATGCTTTTGCTCACTGTTACAGATACATTCCAGTCCATGTGAGTTATGTTTAGTGATATTGTCATGCATATTTCGTACTGGTTATCACAATATGCATTACTCATACAGGTGGTCATAGGTTCACACATGGCTCTTCCATTACTCTATATAATAGCAAATGCTGAGCATGGGAAGATACATCGTACAGCCTGACTGTCATGTTGATCCTGTTGCTTTCTGTTCTGGCTATTTGGAGATGCTCCTGCTCACTCTACCTTATGTGCTCACACTACATGTGTGAAGTGACAGTTTGGGGATCAGATATTTAGCTAGCTGGTCCTCCCTAGGTAGGTAGTGACATAGCAGACATGTCTTACACTGACACATGTATATGTCCTTGGTAAACCACAGATGGTAGTGGTGGGCTACATGACATTGGAACAGCCCTTTAAGGGTAAATTGTTAGCAGTTGATGTGGTTCCATCCATCCACAATCAAAAATAGGGGGGAAGTAGAGGTTGCGGTTAGGTTCACCCTCCTTACTGAATGTAGAAACACAAAACCCGGAATACCGGAATAAAGAACCTAACCATGGAAGAAAAAAGGCTTTCATTGTGTTAGATTGGAAAGCCCTCTATCCAGAAAGAAAACTTTCTTTCTAGAGTCCCCTCACCCACCAGTGTTTCCCCTACATGTTTTGTTAAGGCAGAATTGAGCCCCATGGTCTGGAGGGGTTGAGGGGCTTGTAGTCACATCTTCATCAAAGCACACCTCATGGATATTCACCTAATGGTTCCCCCGGAGACCGTAAGATGCGGGCTCTTTTCTGCCTTAACAAAAATACTACTTATCAATGAATAACAGTATGTATTAAATCACTAGTGCACACATATTAGGTGGGCACTTTTTCATTTTCATTTTCAGTTTCCTTATTTACAGGACACTATAGGAGTAGTGCGCACGGGGCTGGTCCCTGTGTGGTCCTGAAGAAGAGCTTTAGGGGACAGCTCGAAACATGTTGACCCAATGCTAGGGACACTATACTCATTATAAGTCTGGTTGTTGTCCCCAGTATTAACCCCTGTTTTTAAACATACCAACTAGGAGCAGGAATAAAGTATCAGCCCACTAGTTACGTATTCTTAATTCACTTCCTTTTCCACTCCACATCACTGCACTACACATTTTTCAAATAAAGTGCTCCTACGTAATTTCGCAAGTCGCAGCACGCCTCAATCCATAGCGGATTGAGAGGACTCCTATGATGAAGCATGCCACCTAGGGGAAACCCTGGTGGGTGAGGGGACTCTAGAAAGAAAGATTTCTTTCTGGATAGAGGGCTTTCCAATCTAACACAGTGAAAGCCTTTTTTCTCCCATGGTTAGGTTCTTTATTCCGGTATTCCGGGTTTTGTGTTCCATCCATCCACACAGGATGAACTGACACATTGCGAATGAGTGACGTAGTCTTGCTACTGCCTTTGCCAGATTAATATGTGCATGTCAAAGTGGCACAACATTGTGTACCCATTGAATGGCATCGTTCCCACTATGTGCACATGACACAGGGACTCTGATAATTTCAAAGTGGCACTCTGAATTGCAGCATGGCAGCTTTCTGCGCTGTACAACGTCACTGAGAAAGGGCAGCAGTGCAGAGTAATTAGGCCATACAGCACATTCCAGTTCATCCAGACTGCATTTGCAAACAAGTTGCCTAGCAGATACACATTCACACTTGCACCATAGGTGGTCAGGGGCCTGCATTGCATGCAGGATTGTGTTTGTGTATGAGGGTGCACCTTCATGCACAGGGTGCAGCCTCAGAGGCCTGATTATATACTCATCTGGGCCATGGAACACAGCACACATAGGACATGGGAGTGAATTGGATGACTTCATTTCTTTTTGACTGTTACACATCACCTGGGCAGAACATTTGATTTGGCACATTGTACAATTTTCCTGAAGTGGGATAAATGACATACCTGATGAACCTTGGGTGTGGCATGGCAACACCCTCACAATGTCCATGGCACACATTTGGCCAGCACATTTGTAAACAACCACAATGGTCAACAATGGCATGTAAACTGATGGAGTGGGTGTGTTTCTTGTTCTGGTAGAGATGAGATGTTGCAGCTGTGGGAATAAGTTTCACATGTGTGCAGTCCATGGCACCCAGCACATGTGGGAACCCAGCAATGGCATAAAACCCTTGTTTTGTCTCCAGCTGCAGTTCATGGGTATTGAGGATGAGGAGGTGGTGGGGTGTCAGACGGATGATGACAATCAGGATGTAGGGAAGGAATGAGGAGAAAGATGGCTGGGAGATTCCGGCCACTCTGGCACTGTTGTCTTGAAGAACCCTGATGCCAGCATGTGTAGTACCGCCATGAGCTTCACCTTTGGAGGGATGCTGGTAGACCTGGCAGCTGTAAGCTGCAGACTTGGCATAATCTGGAGCAGCAGCTGTACAATAGACTCCCTCCTCAGCCAATAATAGGTGATGACCTCATCCTCCATGAGTCCAATAAGGGTAGTCTGCAGTTGATAAACGCCCTCTCTTCTCCTGCATTGCCTTTGTGATGGTGAGGGGAGGTGGGATGGGTGGGTGGGATGGGTGGGTGGGGTGGTGGTGGTGGTCGTTTCCTTGTGAATCCCAGCTGCAAAATTCGTGGTGTAGTTGTGGTTGCCACACTGTTCTGTCTAGCTTCTCCTTATGTACAAATGTCAATGCATCATTTCCTACATGTGGGTTTCACAGGCAAAGGATTTTTGATGCTAGCGAACCTCTGCGTGACTCAAGCTGGTGATGTGTCACTTTGGTAAAATCTTGTAGATATCCATGAGTCTGTTTTACGGTGGAAATTACAATGGAATGTCTATCTTGCATATTTTAATACTTATGAAATGCAGGTGGTTCCGACGCAGGTCTCCTAAAAGTTTTGCATCCTCCAAGATACGTCACCTTGTAAATATGGAGTACTGACTGCGCCGCCAATACATCAAAGATTCGGACTCATTCGTGACGCAAGCTCCTTGTAAATAAGCTCCTGTTTTTGAAGGCTGCTGGTGCCCTTGTCTGCGTTTGACTGTTTTCTTCTCATGGCTCTCCTTTGTCTTGCCCCCCCTCCCCCTCCCATTTTGTTTCAACACGCAGGAAGTTAAAGAGGACAAATGAGAGGGTGTGCAAAATTTAGTTCCACCCAGGGTGCTGAGCAAAGGCCAGTGCAAGGATGCTGGAATTAGAAATTCTGTCCCACCAGGGACTCCGTAACTAAATCTGGGAACTTGTGATGAAGGCCTGAGATTGTTGAGCTCACTGTATGTATTTTAGAAATATATACATTTGATGTACAAACTCAAGATGCCACAGAGAACTCCACATTATTAATCACTGTTGCCCCTTGCCATTGATATTGTGGTTGTTGAACCCCTTTACACAAAGCGCTAGCCATGCTGAAGCCCTGGCCACAATTCTCCAATCTTTCAGTCACCCAGGGACTCTTCTTCAGACGTTGGGTTGTTAACATAGAGTCTGACATATCAAAGAAGGCCATACATTTTTGGGCATACATTATCCAATGAAGGGTGTTAACCTCACATTTCTAAATAGCCTATCTTTGTTTAGTTTATATCTACATGTGCAAAACCCACTTTAAGGAGACATACACTTTTTAGGTAAAAATGGTGTGTCCTATTATCACAACTGTTCCCTCTGCCAGATTTACCAATAATTATTATATGGTAATTTATGTCATTTTTAACATTTTTGTAATAATTTCTCTTATGCAGACTGCCATCCATTTTGTGAGCTTTCATCAATCTTTCACACAGTAAGTCAAATTAGAGGACATGCACCGTACAGTCCAAATATCACACCCAGCAAGAAAAGATTTCTAAAAGAAGAAAATGTAGCATTTCACATTGCATCTTTGCTACTGTAATGACTCTACAGCTACACTTCTCATCTGATGTCATTTCCTGTTTTAGGGCTTGAATGCAGATCACAAAATGGAGCAAATCAACAAGGAGGGACCAGGGGCAGAAAAGGTCCAGCACACGAGCCCCAAGAAATGAACTGTAAAACCAACAGGTGTGCTGTTCCTAACAGAAGAGCCCTCACACACTCCGAGGGATGTCATGCTTCATCATAGGGCAGCTCCTTGTTGGGCCGGCGCTGTAATACCCAACGGGCCCCACAGGGGGGCTCTTTGCCGGAGACCTTTTGCCTGTGATCTTCGCAGATGATGAAGCGGGTGTGTGTGGAATGTGAGGTGGTTATACAAAGGTGAGTAGAGTGTGGGGAATATTTAAATTAAAAATAGCTATGGGAACCAGCTGAACCAACATTAATTTGCGGGTTCAATGTCATGGTTAAAAACCTACAATACTTGCTAGAAGAGAGTCTAGTAGTCTCATCAAGCGTTTAAGTAACCACTCAGAAATAAGCCCCTAATGGGTATACTTACGAGCCCTGTGCACGACCGGAATATCAGTTGTTGTGACGTTCCGGTGGTGCACAGGGCTTAGCCATATCTAAATGGCTAAGTAAAGCCACCCTGCGTGGCTTTCATGGCCTTGTAGATATGGAGTAATGCGAGGCAGCGCAAGTCGCTGCCTTGCCATACTCTGTGTGAAAGAGGCATTCAATGGGTGTTGCTGTGAGTGTTCCCACTCAGCACCCATGGAATGTGACGCTGCCACAGATTTACATCAGGTAAACCTGGGACAGCAACAAAACCTCGTGCCTCCCTAGAGCAGGTGTAATGAGGAGAAATGTTCACATTTCTCCTCGTTTTTTCCTCTTTCCACGTGTGCTGCATCCTGCAGCACACATAGAAAGAAGAAAACACCTCTTGTGATTGTTTAATGCAGAAAGGTGCCCCTTCCTGCACAAAAACAATCGTGCCAACAACACAGGCTGCAAAATGTGCACCGGTGCTAGTAGAAAGGACAAGAATGCGCCGTATCTTGTAAATAGGGTGCATTCCTGTCCTTTCGAATTGGCATAGGGCAGCACAGCAAATGATTTGCGACACTGCCCTATGCCAATTTCTTGCAAAAATGCCCCTTAGTCTGATATCAAATGCCTGTCCACGCAGCATTCTGCTGTCACTCCCATGCTTCCTGTCCACTGACCATGGATCAAAGAAATGAAAAGGCCAGCACCCTTCATTTCCCCTAGTCTGGTATTTTTGTTGTTTTTGCTGTTTGCTGCTAATTCTGAATGGAGAGACGGTAATTAGTTTTCCTAGTAGTAATGTCACAAATCGTTAAACCTATTGACTGCGGGGATTTGTGGATCTGGCCGACATTTTTAATTTACAACGTTTCTTGATATGGGTTTGGGAGGTCGAACTGATCATGGATTGTTGAAGCGCTCTTTTTCTGCAGATGTTTGCCCTTGTACCGGGCCCTGAAATGAGTTTTCTTTTGTGAAGGATGAATTTGAGGCCACTGTGGCACACAGAGTTCTTTACTGCTTCAACAGGCACGCTGTGACTTTAACTTCTTCACACATACAAATGCACATAAAAACAGACTTGTATAGACACAAATGCACACAGACACAAAATACCCCCTAACACACACACATAAATAGACATACGCAAGCCCACGTTCACAAATACACATACCCAAGCCCACGTTCACAAATACAAACGTAGACACAGACAGACATACAAAGACACCCAGATGCACAAATTCATACAGGTAGGCTTACATTGTCATAGGTCACAGAAACATTCACATACGTAAATGTACAAACACACATTCATTGAAACAGATGCGCAAAAAGCGCATTAATAAATGTACACACACGGAAGTATATGGGTACACCAGTGTAAATTCTTTATACTACTTGACTCTCACAGTCACAAAAGATAAAACTGCTATGGGTCATGTTCATGAACCAGTACTGTACCAGTCCACAGCAATAAATCACCAACCACAAACTGAAGAGGCATTGAACAACTGAAGAGATCTATCACATGCCGCTGGCCAACTGAGGACTTTAACTTAGCTAACTACTGCGGGTCCCCACTAGTTACACACTATAATTTTGAAAACTCGCAATGGCAGTCAGATATGGGATGATAGTAACAAAGTCCATTACAGTAGATCTCTGATCCATGTTTTCCTCCAACCTAAGTCTGTTCAGGGACACAAACTTTAAACACAATGGGGCATATTATCAAGCCCCTATCGCCACCACAACGTCACTTTTTGTGACGTTGTGGTGGCGATAGGGTGGCTTAACGCGGCTTAAAGCCACGTTAAGTGGCTTAACGCTGCCTTGATAATAGTGCCCCTTTCACACTAAATTTAGCGTGAAAGGGGCGTGCAGTGGGTGTTGCGGTGGGCGTTCCACCGCAACACCCATTGAATTCGACGCTGCCACCTATTATCAAGGGTGGAGATAATAGGTGGCAGCGCCGAAGTTAAGACCAGGAAAATCCTGGTCTTAAGATGGCGAAAAGAGGAGAAATGCTTTATTTCTCCTCTTTTTTGCTTTTTCCATGAGTGCTGCCTTGTGCAGCACACATGGAAAAAGCAAAATGCCATGGTTTGTTTATGTACAGGAAGGTGTCCCTTCCTGTACATAAACAAACATTTTTTAAAAATTCCATTTTGTAACTTACATGTGTGCTGCATGAAGCAGCACACACGTAAGTTACAAACTGGCATTTTAGGTTTGTTTATGTGCAGGAAGGGACACCTTCCTGTACATAAAAAAACTTCCCTGCTCGCAGACATCCTTGCACTCTGGTGCAAGGGTGCCTGCGTTGGTGCTAAGTTGGAAAACTTAGCGCCATCGCAGGGGGAAACGCGAGGCTGCACCATATCCTTGATAATATGGTGCAGCCTCGCGTTTCTGAAGTGGCGGAGAGAGGCGTTAAGCCAAGAAGGCTAACGCCTCTCTCCACCACTTCCTTGCTAATATGCCCCAATATCTTAAAATGGACAACCTAATGCAGCAACCAGCAAAGTGGATTATGAAAACAAGAAATACCATAAAGGGATCTGCAGAGTTGCTCAAAGCTGACAGCTTACTGAAAACCATAAACATGTGTTTATTTGTGTATATGTATTTATGTTTATATTTGTTTATTTTGCTGTCTTATACAGTGCTAAC
The DNA here is from genome assembly GCA_963921515.1 of Calotriton arnoldi. Classification (NCBI taxonomy): domain Eukaryota; kingdom Metazoa; phylum Chordata; class Amphibia; order Caudata; family Salamandridae; genus Calotriton; species Calotriton arnoldi. The sequence goes on from CAWUFW010010265.1 coordinate 155,382, forward strand.
CAGATACCGAAGGGTATCACAGGGCTTCACACAGGTGATCAAAAGAGACATTAGTAGTGGCATTTCATTAATGAGCAGAGTATGGGTGCAACAAAATAGAGCTCAGAAGCGAGAATGTTCAAATATAATTACAACTGACTAACCAAAAACAGTGCAGATGGGAGGAAGGTTAGTTGCCCTGGGGAAAACAGAGCAAGATCACAAAAGTTACAAATTTAAGTGGAACAACATGTCTTAAGGTGGGAGATGTTGTTGAAAGAGAAGGTTTCTCAGGTCTCTTTTGAAGGAACCATGGGGGGAGTTAGTTCTAGTAGATGGTGGGTTGGCATTCCATATTTAAGGAGCAACCCCTGATAAGGCTTGTTTCGATTTCCAGTTACTGAGAGTCATTACTTCAGAGAGAACGGGAGTGTACTGAAATGGTTAGCTTGTTTGTTAGGTAATTCACCAAGAACTTGTGTAGAGCCTTGTGAATTATGCCAGCCAGCTTGCATGTGCTCCTTGCTTCCAAGGGGAGCCAGTTGAGTGTGATCAGGATAGTGATAATGTGATGTGATTTTTGTCCATGTAAAAAAGCATGAAATGTACAATATTCTATTATATGGTATTATTGATACTGTGTTGTATCCAAGGCCTGTGCATCTGTCAGAAGCACTAACACTGCAGTCCAGGTCCAATAACATTGCAGTCCAGATCCAATTGTAGAGATGAATATTTGCACACCTCTCTGAATCCGCAGCAAGCCATAGACAAAAGGTATATGGTGGATAGCTATAGACATGGGGAGAGAAGAATGGGAAAAGAGATGTTGGAAATCTGTCCATTCTGCAGGGTCACCCCAGATCTTTTTTTTGCCTGGACTCGTTTTTGTTGGCCATAGGACTCTGTCTACTTTACCCCTGCTAACCTGTGGTACAGTGCTAGAGCTCCCCCTTTTAAACATGGTGCAACTGACATATACCTAATTGGCACTTTTAATTTGCATATAGGTTTCTAGTATGGTACTGCATGTATCCATGACCTGTAAATTAAATGCTTCTGGTGGCCTGCTGCTCTCATTGTGCCGCCCACTAAAGTAGCTCTGTAAACATGACTCCAAGCCTGCCATTGAAGTTTGCATGTGCGGTTTATGAAACTGCAGTTTCGACCTCACAAAACCAGCCTTTTCCCAGGCATAAACCTTCCTTTTTAATACTTATAAGTCATCCTAAGGTAGGCCCTAAATGTCCTTAGGGCAGGGTGCACTATATGTAAAAGATAGAGCATGTATAATTAACTTTTGACATTTCCTGGCAGTGAGAACCCTACAAAGTAGTGTTTCACTGTGGCGAGGCTGACTCTCCCATAGGTTAACACTTGTTAATGCTATTAGTTTTAATAAGTGCACAATTTAGTTTTGTAATAGCTAGATAAGTGGTTCCAGGACTCATTTTTAATAGTAATTCAAAATGCAACTTAATGGTCAAGTCGGAATACTATTTTAGAAATAACACTTTTAGGGAGTTGCCATTTACCTTCCTAAGCCAAAAGGCTTTCCTGCCAGTGCCCATCTGTCATCTGACCCCTCACGTCTCCCCTGTGGTGAGATAGGTATTGCTCCCACACAGCGGAGAGGGGAACTCCTCTCTTGACAGGATGGCCTGAGGGTCTGTGCACAGCCGCTTCTTGAGATTCAAAGGATGCCTACTTTGTCACTGGCAGATAAAATTCACACCTAGGCCTGCCTCCACTCTATCTCCTCAGCCAAGCTGGCAACAAACTGAACTGACCTGAACTGGTTTAGGGGGTGGACAAAGGCTTGCCCTTCACACACAGGCTGGCACTGTGCATAAAAGTGGACCCCAGAGTCCTCTCCTCAGTACACTCCTGGACTGTGGAGAATCAGAAGAAGGACTGTACTCATGTCTGAAGAACCTAAAAAAATACTGAACCTGTTTTCCTTGAACTCATGATCCGAAAAGTTATTCCAAGGGTCAGTTGGCTGACCCCAGTTTGAGTTACAGGGACACAAAAATCTTCCATAGGTCAATCTCCCATCAACTGCCAAGCAGACCAGTACCAACTGGACCTGCCCTGGACCCTGCTGATGGAGTGAGTCCTAATCTCCAAATGGTGCCTCCCTGGCCCTGCACCCTTGGAGCGTATTATAGTGTACTTCTTGTACTTCTCCTTTCCAGCTGACAAAAGAAGGAATTGCTGCTTGGCCTCAGCTTGCTGGTTCGTCCATTTGGAGGAGATCTGACTTTCAGAAAAGTTCCTAAGTTCGAACATAGAGGGATTCATCTAGACGGACACTGAGCAGTAACCAGTCAACATTGAGGCCTTCCTTTGCAGAGACTTTGAACATCTTCTGCTTTAGGTTTTCCTGCCTATCATCGATGACTCCAATGGAAGCCCGCTCTTCAGTAACCCGCCGTCATCGATCCCCACGCCAGATTCTGCTTGCAGCATGCTCTGCCGACAACTCATTGACAGCTGCTTTTTCTCCATGAAAACTTCTAAGTCTGAAGGTACAATTTCCACCTGGTAAAATCTTGTCACTGTATCTGACCAGCGAACTGTCAAAATCTGCTTTTACTTTTGACTTTGACCTGGTCTAGTGCAACCAGATGCTAGACAAAAGAGAGGGGCTTTACAACCAAGGGGAAAGAGCTCAGCTAAACAGTACCAACTCAACCTAACCTGGACACTGCTGCTGGCCTCTGTAGGAGTGAGTCCTAACCCCGAAATGGTGCCCCCCAGGCCCTGGACCCTAGCTGGTGTGAGAGTGTACTCCTCCTATCCAAATTGCAAAAGCTGGGACTTTGAAATTATGAGGAAATGGGGTGTATCATGTGGTTGTGCGACCTCACCGTGTAAATCACTTACCATCCCCTTGAGGACTGGATGGTTTAATTTGTTAAACATTTAGTTCAACCCTAGGTAGCAGTGGCTCTGAGCAGCAAGGCTTACATAAAGGAACAAGTCTAAAACATTTAAACTGCATCAAATAAATTAAGAAGAAATTGACGAGACCCAAAGAGATCCAACAGCAATTTATTAAATTAGACTGTAATTTTCTGCATTTTTAGACACTGCAATGAAAAAGATCCACCGGAGGGTTCTGAAGATATTGAATTTACAAGGTATAGTAAATCAAAGCATTTCACTCAGCAATGAACAATCAATGGCAAATTTAACGAATTTGATAATTAGAAACTTTGTAACCAAAATATTGAGCTAGTTGTATTGCGGTCACTTAGGCGACCAACTTCAGTAGGGACACAGTCTGGCGGACCAGCAAGGTCCCCAAAAACAGTTGCCTCAGCAGGTAAAGCAGTCCTCAGTAAGTGCCAGGCACTTTTATCTGTTGAAGTGGTTTCCTATGAAAACGGTCCTGATGCAAGTGATGAAGGATGCTGAAGATGTTCAATGATGCTGTGGATGCAGTGCAGTTGACAGGGGTTTTCCTGTAGCTACTCCTCAGTCATAAACATTTTACCAGCTTTCTGTCTGGAGAACTGATGGAGACTGGTATTGTTTTGAAAGCCAGAGCCATCAATGCCCAATGGCCTCAGCTTGCTGGTTTGCCCCGCTGACGGTGATCTGACTTACAGAAAAGTTTTGTTGTCCAAAAGTAGAGTGATTCAGTGGGACTGATGCTGAGCAGCAACTCGTCAATGTTGAGGCACTTCTGGGCACAGACTTTGGATTTCACCCACCCTGAGGTTTCCCTCCTTCCTCAATGACAGCATCAGGACCCCACTCTTCAGCAATATGCCATTGTCGAGCCATGTGCCAGATTCGGCTTGCAGCTTGCCCATCTGGCAACTCATCGACTACTACTTTTTTTCCATAAATTTTTCTAAGGTAAACTTTCCACCAGGATGAACCTAGTTCCTGTATCCGACTTGCAAACCATCTTGCCCTTAACTTTTGACTTTAACCCAGTCTAATGCGACCAAATAACTGCGGTTCATGCTTTGTGCTTTTTTACACTATTTTTAATTCTATATTTAAAAAAAATCATATTTCCAATTATACATATTGGATATTTGTTTTTGTGGTGTTACTGTATTTGATAAAATGTACTCTATAATTGTACATTGGTTTGAGATTTTGCTTGTGTTGTTTTTTCACTTTATTACTGTTTGACTAATGCATAAATATTTTATGCATTGGCTCTAAGTTAAGCCTGACTGCTTTGTCCCAGTCTACCGGAGCGCTAAACACAGGTTTATTTTAGTGACTTTAGTAGTTCATCTTGACATGTTTTCTGATTAATATTTGAGATGGGTTCTCACCCTCTCAAATAATACTCCAATTTCGTGCAAGAGAGATAACAGGGACACTGGATGTATCGCCCCTAAGAGTTGTCACTGACTTCTTCTGATCATAGTGGATATATATAGACAGAATCTTTAGTATCTTATCAATGTTTTGCAGCATCTCATGCTGTCTTTTATTAAAAAAATAAACCTTCAGAATATCTTTGGGTTTCTGATTCTCTATGTTCTTTTAGAACTCTGCAATTCCGGAAAACTGAAGCATATTGTCTATAAAACTAAAGTCATAAAGGTTTGGACTTATCTCACTTCTTTCTCTGATAAGGTAATTAAGATTTTTTTGTGAGAATATGCTTTCTGGTTCAAGAATATAATCTAAGTTGTTTTCTAACGGTGCAATATAATAAACATATCTCAGACTATATATTTGTGTACAGCTTAGATGCTTCAAAAACGTTCACAAACATTATCCAAGATGTCCAAGAACTCTGGCAACAAGATCCTGGCTGCAGCAACAATGTATCTCAATTCCCTAGAATATGCTCTCGACCAAGAGAAACTGATACTCAATTTCAAAATGGCTGCTGCCATTTACAAACATAACACGACTTCTGTGGCTTCATGTGAAATGTAGGGGCATATCTACAAGGGCCGGAGTTAAAATTATCGCCGCTTTAGCGTCCGTTTTCGGACGAAAAGCGGCGATAATTTTAACGCCCTATTAGCAAGGACACGCTAACACGTGAATCCATGCTTCTTCGCCCTTTTCCTATCGCCCAGCTTTGCATCTCTAATGAGATGCAAAGTGGGTGTTCCTCCCCAGAATAACGGGAGAAATGTCGCTAAGCGACATTTCTCCTATTATCAAGCCCCACGCAAAGAAGCATAGCGATAAGCAAAGTAGCGATAACCTCTGTTATCGCTACTTTCCTTACGCCTGCTTTGACACTGACTTAGCCATGATATCCTATGGAAGGTGGATATCATGGCTAAGTATGTGTGGCCCTATCAGCAAGCTATCGCCAGAAGTGGTGCGATTATCGCTGGATTTCCAGCGATAATCGCACAGTTGGCAGCTTGCGCTCTGAATTTTATCGCTTTGGAGATAAGCGTTGCTGATAGCACACTATCTCCGCGATAAAATTCAGAGTTGGCCGGCGATAATTATCCTCACGCTAAGAGCGCTGAGCGATAATTATCGCCAGCCCTTGTAGATATGCCCCGTAGTTTCTTTAATTATGCTGAGGTGGCTTGCCTAGTGCCTCCTGTGAAGGCATGAAGACCTCCTCCAAGAAGCACCATCACCATGTTTCCTTCCTCTGCGCGCTGTCTTCCAGTTAACCTTTTCTTGTATGCATGCCTTCTGTGTGCGAAGGTGTTTACAGGCCACAAATCATGTCAGCATCTGCCTGCTTTGCTTGCTTATTTTGAACCTAGTGTCTCTGTCCTGGACATGCAATCATTTATGAGCTGTTAATGTGTTTCCCCAGAAAAATGTTTGTAATCTTTTGCAGTACTGGGCAAAAAGTATTTGTAGCGGGTGCTGATTCTTACTTGCCCAGTGTGACTTTAGTGTCATGGTGGGGTCATAGCTAAACTTAGACTGTGGTAATAACACAGACAAATTACTGTACATAAATTGCCTCATTGTCTGCAAAATCCACTTCACTTGGCATGATTATGAGTTGAGAAATGATGATGGACTTTACAGGGGCAACAATAAGCCATTCATGCTACTCTCCAAACAAATGTAATCAATTTTATGCCTGGCTTGACAGTGCAGCTGTCTGCATGACCTATTTATGATGTCTATAAAATATACATAGAGTGGACCTTTGATCTGCCCAGAGGAGTAGTTCTGTGTCATCTCGTCCTATTGGCTGTTTTGTGTATCATTCTATCAATCAATTGTATGCCTGGCTTGACAGTGCAGCTGTCTGCATGACCTATTTATGATGTCTATAAAATATACATAGAGTGGACCTTTGATCTGCCCAGAGGAGTAGTTCTGAGTCATCTCATCCTATTGGCTGTTTTGTGTATCATTCCTTATCTTGTGGAGTGCTTGCACAACAGTGCATGAGGGAATATTTCACTTCTCAGTGAATCGCTATGAATCATAACACAATAAATTATTTATCTCATATACACATTGTGAATCTAAAGCAATTGTTTTGTGTTGTGTTCGTTTTCCCTCTCTCTCTCTCTAGGGGAAGGTGTTCGATCCCTCACTAGGTAAGAACAGTGATGAGGCAAGAAGCTCAGTGGCAGGAATTTATGGAACTACTTGGCAATTTAAAGATGAAAGTGAGGCCACTTCTCAGCAGTGCTTGTGTCACCTCTCCATTACCCTTCTCTTTCTGTCGGGCAATATGTTATTTTCTGGATGTTTTGCGTGTTCTGAGGATTCTAGACTGTGTACTTTTTTCTTCATTAGCATAAAGTGTCTCTGGGCGGATTAAGTTGCTCCTGCCCTCTACTGGTCATCTGGCATTAGATTTGAAGACAGCAATAGTAAGATATTAGCTGGCACACAGATGGATGGGCAACGCCTTGGAACTAGGGATGAGCGATAAATTCCAATCTGTCTGCGGGGTTGGCAGAGTTTTGGCCACTCTGCGTTACTCATGAAACCCTGAGTTCTGTGGTTGTTTGTGGGTTTGTTCATGGAGGGTCTTCCGTGCAATTATCCATGGACAGAGCATTCCCAATGTAGACTGTGTTGAATGTTAGGTTTCCCCAAAGTTTTTATTTGAAGATGGGTTGGTCTTGGGATCTTGTGCTGCCGATCTGCCTGCTTGGGAGTGAAACAGATACTGGTCTTCCGACCAGTCTTAGTCCTTTTTGGACTCGGCCTAGTTGCCTCCGCTTTGCGTGCCACATCTGCATTCTTGCTCTCTTCTCTCTCGCTCTCACACTCCCACCTTTCTCTTTTCCTCTGCTTGGCTCGTTTATTCTCCAACTCGCTTCCTTCACTCTGCCTCTTTCAAACTCTTTGACCTTTTGCCTTAATTTTGCCTCTTGCCTTTCCTTTGTTTCCTTTATTTCACTCTTTGACCTTTTGCCTTGTGGTTGCCTCTTTGCCTTAACTTCGTTTCCTTTATCTCAGTCTTTGGCCTTTTGCCTTGCTGTTGCTTCTTTGCTTTCCCTTTGTTTTCTTTATCTCACTCTTTCACCTTTTGCCTCGCTTTTGCCTCTGTGCTTTCCCTTTGTTTCCTTTACTTTGCCTCTTTTTTTCACACTTTACCTGTGCCCCTTCGGTTGCCCAGTCCCCATCCCTCTCCCAACACCCTTCAACACTTTTCTTTCTCTCACCTCCCCCGCTCCATACCTGCTCTTCTCCCGCCTCTTCGTCCCGCGACTTCTTCCTGTGCCTCTTTCCTAGCCCTGCCCACCGCACCCCTGCACTCCTCTCCCCTCCCAGGACCTACTTCATGGCGGGTGCTGAGCGACACCGTTGAGCAATTGCCTAGGCCCCACCTCCCCACTTAGCTGGAACTGGTATTCTGACCAGTATTAGGCCCTTTTGAACCATGCCTCACTGCCTCTGCTCTCCATGCCTCATCTGCATTCTTGCTCTCTTCTCTCTCACTCTCATGTTGCCCCGTCTCACTTTGCCTCCACTTGGCTCCTTTTTCTCTCACTTGTTTTCTTCACTCTGTCTCGATCACACTCCTTGACCTTTCGCCTTACTTTTGCATCTTGCCTTTCCGTTTGTTTCCTTTATCTCACTCTTTGACCTTTTGCCTTGCTTTTGCCTCTTTGCTTTCCCTTCGTTTCCTTTACTTTGCCTCTTTTTTCACACTCTTTGACCTTTTTCTGCCACTCGATTTTGTATCTTTCTTGTGTTTCCTTACCTGTGCCCCTTCGGTTCCCTAGCTGCATCCCCCTTCCAACCCCTTTCCGTGCTTTTTTTCCTGCCGCCCCCACTCCTTACCTGCTCTCTAGTGTCTTCCTCCTGCGTCTCCTTCCTGTGTCTCTTCCATAGCCCTGCCCACCACCCCCTGCACTCCTCTCCCCTCCCAGGACCTACTTAATAGAAGCCGCTGTGTATTCGCACTGCTGGTGCACCAAAGGCAAGCCAGTCGGCATCTGGACTGCGCCCAGCGCCGCGACCCCTAGTTGGATCACCATCCACACTACGCCGCTTTACCACAGCGACCCTCCACGTGCTGGACCCTGGATGCACCTCCACCCACTGCTGGTACACCACACAGCCCAGTATGACCTTTTCCTACCCCCACTGTCACTTCTCATGCAGCAAATCAGCTCCACACACACCCCTCACTGAGACGCCCACGTCACCAGCTCACAATCTCATCCCACCCAGCACCACACCTGTCCCTTAGCACACTCTCGCATGCATTCTTCTAAACCCACATTCACTCAGAAAACATGGCATAAAAATCTGGGACCTCCTGAAAAACAGCTCACCGCACCTCCTCTTCTTAACAGAAACCTGCAGTACCTACTCTTCCTAAGAGAAACATTCCTAACAGTCAACCTCAGCTCTTGGCATAGCTGTGGTCATCCCAGCAGGATTCGAAATTGCAATCCAGCACTGCCTCCACAAACCCGGCAGAGGTTTCGCTATCATCCACAAACATACCAAAAAATGCATGACCACCACGGACCCAGACATCCACTTCATGGAATACTTGCACTTCAACTTGCTAGCCAACAGCAGCACCACCATGAAAGACACCCTTACCTTCAGACCACCTGGTCTGTGAGGCAATTTCAGCAACCTCATCTGTGATTTCATAACCATCAACTCCAAGAACTTCGTTCTTCTCGGCAACTTCAACTTCTATATGGAAGAACCCTCCGACCATTGCACTTCCAACCTCCTTGAGAGTCTACACAACATAGAACTTACCCAGCTCATCAAGGACCCAACTCACAACAAGGGACACACTCTAGACGCAATCTTCACCTCCAGCAATTGCATCAGCTACCGCTCTGCCTCTTCACTCACCCGGACCAACCACTACATTGTCCACTTCCTTATCTTCACGTCTCTAATCAAGTCTCCCACCTACACCAACCAACCTAGCTGAAACTGGAGCACAATAACGGACACAGACTGATGCTGCACTCTCGAAGGAAGCCAACCTGACGCCACCAATGACCTAGCCAAAGATATTACCAAATTCAACCAGTAGCTCTCCAACTGCACGAACGCTCTCACACCCATCAAAACCAACAAACATCACAGAACCAACAGGGCCAACTGGTAAACAGAAGAACTCTGGGACTCCAAAAGATTTGGCAAGTAGCTGGTAAGGATGTGGAGAACCAATAATGACGCAGACTCCAGGTTAACCTTCAAGGCCGCCCTTAGGCACTAACAATCACCTCCTGAGAGTTACCAAGAAACGATCCCTCATGGATAGGATCAAGGCTAGTTCCAATAGCAGCAAAGACCTATTTGCCATCATCAAGGATTTCACCACCCTTTGACACATCCTCTAACTCAATTACCCACTTCCAGGAACTCTGGGTCGACCTTTCAAACTACTTCAGCAGCAAAATCGAGAAGACCTACAATAACTTCGAAAAACAACAACACCCAAAGGATGTCATCAGAAACTACACACACACCACTCAGACAGACACCTAACCAACTGGAGGACACTCACTGGGAAAGACACCACCTCAATCATGAAGATTTTCTACTCGTGGCCCCGACTGACCCTTTACACAACATGTCTACTCCCTAGGAGGATCGGGGTCAGCAAATTTCTCACCCCCATCATCAACTCCTCCATCAAATCTGCTACCTCCCTGAGGAGTGAAGACACACTGCTGTCACAGCCCTCCTAAAAGGGACTCACCAACCACCTGGAACTCCACAACCTTCTCGGCCATTCCCAATCCACATTCTGCAGCAATCACAACAAAGGGACAGCACTCATCACCGCCACAGTTGATATCTGCTTCCTCCTAGACCGAGGCAATTCCGCTGCCCTCATTCTACTGGATCTCTTGGCAGCTTTCGACACCGTGTCTCACTTCAACCTCATCAAATGACCACACAACACAGGCATCCAAGGCCCAGCCTCCAAATGCATATGCTCCTTCTTCCAGAAAAGAACTCAGAGAGTCAGACTCCCCCACTACACAGGGGAGCTAAAAGACCTGATCTGCGGAGTCACTGAAGGATCATCCCTCAGCCCCACCTTTTCAATATTTATATATTACACCACGCGCATAGATCATCAGATCCCACGGCATCTCAATCATCTCCTATGCCAATGAACCCAAGCTCATCCTCTCTGTCAGAAAAATCCCCCAATACCAGACCCAGCTTAACCAAGTGCATGATTCATGTAGCAGAATGGATGAGAACCAACTGCCTGAAATTCACAAGGATAAGCCTGAAGTCGTAATCTTCGGGAACAAAAACTCTGCCTGGGACTCCACCTGGTGGCCATCAGAGCTCGGACCTGCCCCGTCCCCCACCAACAATGCACGCAACCTGGGGATCATATAAGAAGTTAAACTCAACATGGCTGCTCAGGTGAACACAGCCAGTTCCTCCTGCTTCTACATGCTACACATCCTACAAAAAATCTTCACATGGATTCCGAAGAGCACCAGGCATTCCGTCACTCAAGCCCTAATCACCATCAGACTCTACGCCGGAATCCCGAAGCACCTCCTACACTGTCTTCAAACCATCAAGAAAGCTGCCTCCAGACTCGTCCTGGGCCTTCCTTAATGCACCCACATCATGCTCACCTCAGAGACCTCCACTGGCTGCAAACAAACAAACATTGCTAATTCAAACTCCTCACACATGCATACAAGGCACTGCACAACATCAGACCAGCATACCTCAAATTCCGTGGGAAAGACCAGGGTGTTTGGTAAAGCCGGGGTTCTGCCTCCACTTCCACCAGCCTACCAGACATCTACGCTCTGCCTCTCTGTCTCTCGCATGCGCACCTTGCATCCACAGAAGCATATCAGGAGGGCAAGTCTAATAGCTCGCACCCAAAGCATGGAACGATCTACCGCTTCACCTTGAAGCCTCCTCCTCTCTTCTGGAATTCTGTAAGAAGCTGAAGACCTGGGGGCATATATACAGCAGAATGGCAGAGCATGGTGTGACACCACAATTGTAATGTGGCGCTCCAACATTCATTGCAGGGAATGAATGTTCATGTGCAAGAAGGTGTCCCTTGGTGATTTGTAACTTCTATGTGTGCTGCAGAATGCAGCACACATAGAAACAGCAAAAACAAGAAAAAATTAATAGTTTCTCCTTGTTGCACCAGATTAGGACCAGGTTTTCCATAATCTTATTTTTGACACTGCCCCACATATACGCCACCCTTGTAAATAGGGGGCAGTGGAAAAAAGCAATGGTTATTGCGGCGGAATGCCCACTGCAACGTCCATTGCCTGCCCCTTTCACTCTAAGTGCTGCGTGAAAGGGGCATTATTTACAAGCAGCGTTAAGCCACGTTAAGTGGCTTAACGCCGCCTTGTAAATAAGGCAAAGGGGTTGTCGCCACCAGAACATCAGAAAAAGGGACTTTCTGGTGGCCATATGCCCTTGTAAATATGCCCCCTGAGTCTTCAACTGAATTCCTGCAGTCAACCTTCACACTTGCTCCAGTGGCTTGATACAGCCACGCTGTACAAATCCAGTCAATATCACATAACAGTGATATAGAGATATAGAATGTGCATTAACATATTTTTGTAGTTTAATGACAGCACACTTAATTTGAACTAGTACAACAACGCTTATGCTCATGCCAGCTTAACATGCAATACCTGGCCTGCTTCTTGTGGTTTTCTCTGGTGGGGGGGTCACATGTAGCGGGTGAAAGTCCAAGGCCCAGTCAATCGTTCCCTAAGGCATGCCTTAGTGAGCTGTTTGTCTTTATTAGGACTTTAATGTAGCGCTTTCATGCTTCCTACGAGCTGCTTCAGCGCACTATTAAACACTATAATGCTGCAAAGAGAAGGCATAGGCAATGAGAGAAGGGCAGTGGAAGGAACCTGTGTTCAGTGAAGGCAATGAATACTGTTTTCACCTTACTGTAGCCTTTCGCCACTGTCTGTTTGCAAGTAATGTTATGTTGTTAGCATTTTATAAGACCCATTCTACTGCTACTGTGGCCTGATAGTGCTGTAGGCTGTCAGAAGGTCCATTACGAAACAACATGGCGTAGCTTGCTCAGTAAGATTGGGGGGGGGGAGCTTCAGATTTTCTAATACAATATTTTTTGAAAATAACCAATAGTTTGAGGACTTTCAAAACAGAGAGGGAGAGAGCGTGTGTACGTTTGTGTCTGTGTTTATGAAAACATCTCTGGAAAAATCAGACTGACATCTCACAATACCCCAATGAAAGCACGTGTACCCAATTATTTATCAGAAAATACTTTTATTGGGGGGGGGGTTGTTACACCCCAAACAGCCCCCCTCCCCCTCAAAGCTACGCCCCAAACAATTTTTGGATTTCCATTGCAGGCCAGAGTCTGATCCAGTGTTCTCAGTGGATATTCTAGTCCATCCCCGGTTGGGTGGTGCCATGGCCAATGATCCGCGAGTACCTGATATTAGTGCCTGGGAGGTCCGGGTATTCGGAAGGGCAGCTACCAGTAATTGCTTAGCATCTCTTAGGTAGGTAACATACTCTTTGCCTGGACATTAGAAATCGTCTTGGTTTGCCGGCTGTGTGACTGCTTGTAAGGGGTGTTTCGTGGGGAAAAGTGATGTTGGAAAGAACATGATGGCTCACTATAGGGCGCATCGGTATTGAGTTAGATAGTTGGACTATTGTGTTTAAAGCTTACTGTTGGGCATGGGTGTGTGTTTGTGTGTTTGAATTTCTCTTATTCGGTTTACCTGCATAGAGCAAACCAAGTCAGACAGGAACTGTAGTGCTGTGCGCTTTGTACCAGGAGACATCCAAGAAAGGGTGTCCTCTGGAGCCCGCCTGGGAGACACTTTCTGATCAATAAGGAATGCTGATTGAATACAGTGATGTGAAGGTATCTTGGTGGTGGGGTCACGTGTGCTCAAGTGGATCTCCACTGTGAATGCTTTCTGCTTTGCAGAGATAAACTTGGTGTAACACATTGACACCACGGTTTACATTTCAACATTATCTAATCACAACTGTTGAATATCTTCTGACGGCAGATGGATGTCGACAGACTTTTCCGGGTGTGTCCTGCTGTGCACACTATGTACAGCTGTGATGAGGGGCTCAGCTGTCACAATGATGCCCCTAACCTTGAATTAACCTTGAACCATGCAGCCTGCCTCATGCCTCCTACCTGTCCTGTGCTGTGCATAATGTAATCTGTATGATGCCTTCAGCCTTTTCTGTGCTGTGTAAAAGGTAGACTTTTTGATACCTTCTGGCTGTCCTGTGAATTAGATGCCTCTAACCTGTCCTGTCCTGCGTATAAGGCAGGTCTCCTACTGCTTTGTGCTTGTCTTGTGTATAATACACACTCTCAGATGCCTCCAGCTTCTCCTGTGCTGGGTATAATGCAATCTGTTTGAAGCCATCAGTCTGTCCGGTGCTGTCACAGTGCGGTGCATTGTGAAAATTGCCTGATACCTTCTGATTGTCCTATGCAGTCTAAAGGTTTCAGTCTGCCCTGCGTATAAAGAGCACCTAGGGCGCGGTGGGTGGTGCGGCATGAAAAAAAAATTACCATGTTGGAGTTCAGAAAGTGAATGAGCAATAAAGATGCCTATATATTTTGTTTTTTTTTCTTGTAACATTTGGTGTACGTTCAAAGCCAAAGGTCAAATGTCAAGCTAGGTCATCTGGCAAATTGCTGCTGATCTTTATGAATATGGCCATTGGTGTTTATTTTTAATTTCTGACTAGAAAGTAAAAGGATTTTATAAAACGAACAATGTGACAATCTTGCTGGGTAACAAAGGGAGTAGAATGTATTTTTTTTTGTAACACACAACAAACTTTCAATACCTGTAAATGAACTGTGCAAATGTTTTAAAACATATCACCTGTTCTGAAAGCCAAATGAAGCACATTTTTATGTAAGTCTGAAGTGTGATGAAAATAAATATTTTAAAATAAGATCAATACGCATCAAGACACTTTACTTGGTGATGCGGAAATTAGAACTATTGTCTGAAACCCGATTTCCACACATTATCATTTGCATTATACAGTTTTATCAGTAAAAAATCTATGTCTGTGCAAATATAGTGGGAATATCAATGGAAAATGTGCTCTCTGTAAATAACAGTGTGGTACCACACCATGCTTTATAATGTATTTGTGACAGTTTCTTCCAAAATTCACCACCGGCTACACACTGCACCCTCCTGCTGAATTGGCGTGGCTCATTTATTACTCTTGTTCTTTGTGTGACACTGAATCCCTGTGACTTAAATGATGGCAACACCCCCACTCTGAAACTTGTTCCAACACTACTGGGTGAGAGGGAAGGGGAGAAGCACAGTAGACAAAATGGTATGGGGATCAATTTCTAACTGGTGCATGGTGCTTGTTGGCTGCGCCAAGCTACAGGCTCCGTCTGGTTATTTGCACCTGATATTATCTTTCTTGGCATCCTGTCAATGGAGTCTACGGTCTACCCTGTGACGGTTCTATCCTAGTGTCTGCACCCAAAATATTGCAGTTGAGGAACTTGCCAACTATCCTTCCACATGTTGACCTTTTTTCAATGAAACTGGATCAAACTGTACAAGATCTTTTCATTTATGTTTTGTCATTGAATTCTATTGCCTGGATTACTCCTATGTGCGAGACCTATTGCATTGCAAATGCTTGTTTATGTTGGTAGTAGTTGTTTCCTATGTTTTTCAGGAATTAGCATATATATGGGTAGTTTGGTAGTTCTCTTTGTGGAAGACCATAGAGAGCATTCATCTCCGGAATTTGGAGGATTCTTCCTCTTTTGGCAGTGCATTCTGTATTGAGACCATCATGTTCTGTTCAGTTTTACCTAAAAAGGTGTTGATTTTGAAATTATAAGGATTGCATTAGATAGTAATCTTGCATACCTTGAAGTGATTAATCCCTAGATTTTGCGTACAATTTCTAAACGTTCTGGTGAAGCTCACATGGTCTAAATGCAGAATGTGTAAATGTAGTCTTAACACCAGATCTGAATATTTTAGGTGGAAGACCGTTAATAGCTTGAGTTTCAATTTCTACCTATTTCGGAGTGTTTAAAGCTTAAGATTTTAATAAGTCACACATTTCAAAGAACATGAAAGCACAATAGTATTCTTCTAAACCAAATGTTTATCTTAAGATATTAGTTCCAAATATCTATGTCTTCAAAGTTTCAGATGTAAACATTGAGATACAGTTTGGAACATTTAAGGGATTCTTGGTAGAATACTCATCTTTAGTCTTAACTACAGGTCTAGATAGTTTGTGCCAGTGATTAAAATCGGAGTTCAAGTTTTTAGAAGCTCCTTAATATTTTCAGTGTTAACTCTTCCACTAAAGGTATTAAGATCTGTTATTTGCTTTGTTTCCAATTGTAGGAACCATCTACCATAATCTTATTTACCATATTTGATATTGCCATTAGGGTACATTTTTGTTTAGTTATAATTTGATATATCCCAAATTAACTAAGTTCTGTAGTACTGAAATTGATTACTTTTGTCTAGATAGCATTAGTAATATGTTGTCTGTGAATAATAGACATTTATACAGATTTTTAACTCCAGAAGTAGAAGTATTAGATTGTCTAACAATAGATAACAATTCAAGGGTCCTGTTAAAGAGAAGAGGAAAGAATGGGTACCCATGGTTGGCTACATTGTTCTTTCAGAAAAAAACCAGTTTGTATTAAAGCAAGTACATTGCGTTAACCCTGTTGGTGGATCCAGCGCTCCAGGGTCAGCTGAAGTGTGAAGAGAGTGGTATGGGTGTGTTCATTGTGCATGAGACCTGCATAAAGATGAACCTGCCTACAGATCCACAGTAAAGAAGTTTAACTTCTCACTGTAGAAGCACAGACAAAGGGAAGAGGAGAAATCTCTTACCAACGGTTCGGGGGAGAGTCCCCATTAAGTGACAGATCTGGAAAACCATAGTGTAATGAACTATATGAAGGAGAAATTACTACCCTGGATAGCAGCCTCAGACTTTGAAAGTGCTGTGATTATGGTACATTTTAAGGATGTGCACCAAAGTGACTAATGTTCATTGAAAAATCTTAGTGAAAGCAGGAAGAGCTAGAACTCACTTCTTCTCATCCCTCCGAAAATGAAAAAGAAAACCACCCAGTCCCGATCCTTTTCAGGTAGTGTACCCAGGTTGTGGAACGCACTCCCTATTGAACTCCGATGCAACCCCTCCTTCTCCTGCTTCAAAAGGGACCTGAAACTCCATCTCCTCGACAAATACTTTACCGACAAAGCCAATTGAACCAGACTCTGACAACCCAGTTGGCTCTCCTTACTACCTAGACCTTCAAGAATTGATGGTCTTCTGACGGTTTCACCTACCTAAGCTACCTCTTGACTCACCCCTCTAATGTATTGTCTCTAAATGTTTATTGTTATGCATATCTCCTCATGTATCCTTATACCATGCTTTTCACTACTCTATTCTTTCATGTTGTAAAGCGCTCTGATACCCACGGGTCTAGCTAGCGCTATATAAAACTTACAAAATAAAATAAAAAATAAATGTACTGTTCAAGAATGTTACGTTCAGGGCATGAATTAGGTATTATTTGACATCAGAAATAAGAGCTAAAGCTTGACTGGGTGAAGGGCGGTGTCAGTGGTTATGACTGTGCAGGTGATTTGTTTGCCTGCTTGTAGGTTTCCTGCTTAAGAGTGATTCTGTTGTATTCCTCTTAGGGTGTCCATAAACGGGCTTTCCAGTATCATGTCCTTATATAGGCACAATTCGCCCTGCCCTTATATAGGCATAAAATCCCAGCCCTCATTTAGGCATTAAACCGTGCACTCCAAACACAGGCATGGTCTCCGACATCCGTCCACCCTAACGTCACAACGAGTTCTTGAAGAACAGACCCTTAGGCTGCGGGAGTTTCCCTAGTCCAGTACTATTGATTTCTTCAAGGACTCATATATTACGCATGAACCATTATTCCTTAGGGGTTCATTCATGACGTCTTCCGCTGTCCGACTCACGTCAATGCTAACATTCTGAGCTAATTCTCAGGTATAAATATAGCTT
The DNA here is from genome assembly GCA_963921515.1 of Calotriton arnoldi. NCBI lineage: Eukaryota > Metazoa > Chordata > Amphibia > Caudata > Salamandridae > Calotriton > Calotriton arnoldi. The sequence goes on from CAWUFW010010265.1 coordinate 172,848, forward strand.
CCCTAGCCCCTGTAAATCAGAGGAGACCTCGACTTCAGAGGAGCCCGTTTCCCGGCCTGACGCACTGAGAAGGCGCTGTCATCCCTGCACGCAGAGAGTCCAGCTTCCAGTGATCTAACTTCCCTTGCGGGGTGTTGGAGTTCGAGTCTGGCAAAGAGATTCCTACCTCTCTCATTCTTCAGGTATGGAGCAGACTAGAACCTAGAGGGACTCTTGGCATACTAGGCATACTAGGCATACTAGGCATACTAGGCTTAACATACTCTTAGTATACTATAGTAAGGAATACTTCACCTACTTCATACCTCGTCCTATACCTAGGTTGGGTTAGGTACATTGGGGTAGAACTAGATTAGAAACGCATCGTATGAGTACTCGCATTTTTAGTCTGTGTTATTTATGTAACAGCATATGTACTAAAAGATAATGCTCTCGCAGTATTATTTATTTCTACTGCTCACACTGTACATTATTTATCTCGCATACTGTCTTGTGATCGTAACAGCACATTTTACTTACACCAGAAACAAGACTGTTCAATAAATCCTTTATTGAAACGCCCGTCTATTTCTTTCTGTGTAACTTGGAGAAAACTAAGCATGCACGACTGAGCTGAGTGAAATAGTTATCTATTGTTTCCACGACTCTGGGACACGTTCTGATTCTAAAGGGAAACACAGTGGTCATGTTTTGCGGCTCCAGAAACTACTCCCTTCTTGTTGTCAAGGAGTTTCTAGTGGCCTCTGAGCTAGCTGGCACAAGTAATTAAGTTTAATATACTCGATAGGGACATACTGACCTTAGTCCTATGTCAAACCTATAGGATATATTATTCCAATGCGCAGAGCCTATTAGGGAAATAGGAGCTACACTACATGGCGCCCAACGGTTTGGTAAGGCAGTAATTCAACGTTAGATACTGAGTAACTCAGCCGTGCTTTTTCTCTCAAGAGACCCCTACCCATATACTCCAAAAGACGTCTGGAGTGGGCAAGGTTAGGTATCCACCACGGCTACATAGGGCAGTACCCTATATATTAGCTGTTTGGTTTGCTCAACGTTGAAGGATACAGTGTTCCAAAATATTGTGCACCTTATCTTTGTTTCCTTGAAACTTGTTTTACATTTTTCAAAAAACAAAATGTCCTTAAACGGGGACAATGCCGCCGGAAACGGTGGAGCTGCGGCTGATCGAGCCCAAGCAGCAGCCTTTAACATTACAGGTTTAAATGAAACCGAGGAGGGTGTCATAAACATCGCTCCAAACTTAAGAAGAGACATTACTCTAAAACTTATAAAACATGGCCTACCACCAAGAGGCGGTAGAGCAGTTTTCGTGATAGAGGCACACAAATCCCTTCAGACAGAGGTATTCTATTCATGGGTAATATTTCCTGAATCCAATTCAGTAACACACATGTTTCACTTCTACAAAGAAGATGAACTACCAGAGGAATACATTCCTTTCGAGGATATAGAAATTCCATTAACATACCAGGAGCATCAGCTCTGGTTTAAAGGCGCCCTAAAACATCACAGAAACATTACCAGGCTCGGTCCACTAGGTAGACCAGGAGCAACATGGCCGATTCTAGCCGGCTACACACCTCATCCTGAACTGGATATAATGTCAGATGAGGACTTACTTGTTCAAATACAAGAATTAATAAAAATCTACAGACAATTGGTCCAATATGTCATGCGGACTTTCACAGTCCAACCACCATTGACACTTCCAAATCAAACCCCTCACCAGGGGAACACTCTAAAAATTACACCACAGACTCTATACGCAGTCATGGGTAAAATGCCCACAAAACGTGAGCAAATTCCATTTTGGATAGCTCAAAAAATAACTCAAATCGAAGCAGTATTTCCAAATACTAGCCTGTATGAGAAACACAGAATACTGACAATCAGTTTACCAATGGGGATCACACCAGAACTGGAAGACTGCACCACTTGGGGCTCAGTCTTTGCTGCCATCTACACTAAAACACACGGCATTCCGTCAATTGCGGTAATACCTGATGTCCTGAAACAAATTCAAAACGAATACGGGGCAGAGCCTGCTCTAAATTTAGGTATGAAATTACTGAAAAATTTCGACCAGGTCTCAACAATAATATTATCTAATATTAAAGGGGAGGCAGCAGCAGTGGCGATCCGCCAAAAATTAAGGGAATTTGATGTTACAGAACATCATCAGAGCTACCCAGAATTATAGAACAATCTTATGCAGAATTAGGCAGAGATAGTTTGGGTGGAAGACCAGTGAAACCGAAGCTATCTGAAAGTCCTGAGAAGGACTCAATTAAACAAACTCCTTCATCTTCTAAAAAGAAGTGGGAGTCTACTAAACAAAAATCAAACGAGAAACGTTCTCAATCCCGAGGTAGGTCTCCTCAAAAGGAGCCCTCTGAAAGGAGGTATAACCTCAGGAATAGGGATAATTTGAGAAAACCTGATAGGTATCAAGATACTGATACACGTTCCTCTCGTCCCTTTCAGATCTCATCACAGACTTCGGAAAGAAGAGGACGAACAGAACATAGAGAAGAACGCGTGAAATCGAAAGACGACAAACACGCTCCAAAAACCAAAGTAAAACCTCAATTCTCCAAAAAGAAAGTAGAAGGTCTAAAGATCAGACATGCCGAGAATACTGAGAACAAAACTCAAGAACGGAGAATGGGCTCAGACAATGCTGGACAGTGCAGCAGAAGTCACAATAGTTCGCCAGAACCTGAAGGAACTTCTGGAGATAGTGGACTTGAATGAGTACATCATAGTTGAGACTGTAGACACCAGGGTTAGTACTCCACAAAAGTTATATGACATAACACTCCGGATGGAGGGAGACAAACCAAGACAGGTGAAAGCACTTTTTTGGGAAAGACTATCAAAGGGCTATGACATACTTCTAGCAGAAAAGGACTGGCCACCACAATTTGTCAGGGAGTGCCCACATGGCGAGGACATTATTATGCCTGCCTTCTCCAACCATATACCAATGCATCTAAGATATACATATGCCAGTAAATGGGCAGTGGCCCAGGCCCCAGCGTTACATAAAAATCATGTAGGATGGGATGAGGACTCACCTCACCATAAAATACATCTGAAACATGAACCAACTGCACAACGGCAGTACTCAATAAAGCAAGAAGCTAAAAAACAGGTCAGGGAGATCTTAGATCAACTTGAATATCAAGGGGTGATTGAAACATGCACCTCCTCAATGAACAATCCTTTGTTTCCTGTCTCCAAACCAGACAATACATATCGTCTAGTTTTGGACTACAGACACCTAAACACTTGTTCTAAAACTTTTGCAGTGCAAAATGCACATAGCACAGCATTAATGAATAACATTGTGCATAAAAAATATAAAACAACATTAGACATCTCAAATGGTTTCTTTGTCAAAACATAGCACCTGAAAGCAGGTACTTAACTGCATTCTCCATAATGGGGACCCAGCGTCACTTTTGTCGACTCCCACAAGGGTTCAAGAACAGCCCAGGTTTATTCTCAGCGAGGGTAACGGAGTTACTACAAATTTATGACAATGAGGCATTGTCCTATGTCGATGACATCTATCTGACAGACGATGACTTGGAAAAACACTTGAACAGGGTGAGCACCATTATACTGGGTTTCGCCTCTGAGGGCTACAAGTTCAACTTTAAAAAGTCCCGAATTGCCCATCTCAATGTCCTATTTTTGGGATATGAGCTTTCAAGTGAAGGCAAGAGCTTGGCAGCTAACTTTCTAGAGAAATGTGCGCTGCTCCAACCTCCAAAAACGCTAAAAAACTTACAATCCATTCTGGGTTTCCTAAATTTTGGAAGAACATACATTCTAAATTACGCATAAAGGGTTAAACCTCTCTACGCATTAATCAAACCTGATTTTTCGATCAGAAACTGGACACAGGAACACAGAAATCTTGCGTTCACTCCAGGCTAACATGTTAGCAACAAATCACTTACAAACACGCGTAAGTCAACGAAATTTGGTGATCCGAATAATTTCGGGTCAATGTGGATTCACCTACTTAACCTTCAATGAGGGTGAGAAAATACCAATCGCATACAAATCCCATTTGTACACACAAGCGGAAATGCGCTTCAGTTCAACTGAAAAAATTCTAACAGCAGTTCAAACCGCTGTAGCAAAAGAAAGAGCCTTAGCCCAAGGGAAACGAATTATAGTCGTAACCCCGGTACCAGCTTTAGAAGCGGTCGCAAAGCAAGCATTCCAAATGCTAAAGCATTACATCCAAGATGGATACAATGGGTTAATTCTCTTGCTGCAACAGATGTTGAATATGTTTTTGATCCAGATTTGAAAACACAAGCATTCCTGCAATATGAACAAGAATGTCCTTTGCCCACTGAGATTCTGCCTCTTGATCAGTACGAATTCATAATTTACACTGACGGATCGGCACAACCCGCAATAGGGAGTAAGCAAGCTTACAGTGCAGCGTGTGCAATCGTTAAAGGTCGCATGCGAAATGGCATCTTCAGACCTATGGTCACAAAAACTCAATCTCTAGGAGATTGTACAGCTCAGCGAGCTGAACTACAAGCATTCAAACTGGCACTTGAAAGTACAGATCGAGAATTCCCCACACTAATAGTGTGCGATTCCTTTTACTGTGTTCAGTCGTATAATGACTATATACAAAACTGGCTTGAAAATGGTTTCAAAGATGCGAAAGGTGGCACAATAAAGCACAAAATGCTTTGGGAACAAGTAGTTCAGTTGAAAAACGAACTACCAAAGGCTCACGTGATCCACACACTGAGTCATCAACGTGATGGCGTTCACGTTGCAGGGAATTCATTGGCTGACGAAGCCGCAAAGGGGGCTGTACAGACGGCTTCCGTAGCTGCGATCACTCGTTCGAAAACAAAAATAGACGGTGAGATAATGTTGGCTGTCAATGCATCAAGCAAAGGCAGCAGTGCAGCGTTACCAAAAAAGTTTCCACTCAAGTACTCTTATGTAATTGATGCGAACAACGTTCCTTTTGCTCGAATCCCTGGAGTGGGGGATAGGGTAATTCCAAACATGGAACGTAGAGCAGCCTTGATTTATAAAACACATTTGAGGGAGGGTCTGTCACATCAAGGGATCTCTAAAACAATTTTGACGTTAAAAGAGATGTACTGGTGGCCTGGAATGAATACAGAAATTCACATATTCATCAACAACTGCCTCGACTGTAAATTACATCGAGAGAGCCACCAGACACCATGCTGCGAATGCGGCAACCCAGTACAGACACCATTGTTAGACAGCATCAGACTATCTATGCGCCTGCGTCCTACTGGACAAAGGCATTCCCGCAAATACTGAATCTAGGTTCCTATGGTTATGGCCTCAGCGCTCGGCTGACGCTCGAACTGTTATAAAAGATTTGCGAGTCTTTATCGGCATATACGCAATAGGCACGCTACATTCTGACCGGGGTCCTGCGTTTAGCTCTAGGGCTTACAAAGAAGCCATGGCCAGTCTGGGCGTTGCATTGTGGTACTCCTCTCCATTCCATCCTGAGGGAAATTCGGTTGTGGAAAGGAAAAACCGGGACATAAAGCAGTCTATAACAGCTAGGGTATTAGGTTTGGGTGATGGGTGGGTCAAACACCTTAGTGGGGTTCAGCGCTCATTGAACAACCTGCCAAGAAGTTCTCTAGGGGGGGTCACTCCATATGAGGTCCTGTTTGGGACAAGAATGTGGGTACCAGACCTTGAACACGTAGGCACAGTGGTGGAAAATAAACCCTTTGATATCAAAGATCGTTTGGCTGTTTTACAGGAACTAAACAAGTTAAGAACGAAACAAAGCAACGTATTCCTACAGCCCACCACCACTGGGGATCAACCGGCTGTCCCAGCAAGGCCTGTCTGGATTCCAAAAGTTGGGGATCTAGTCAGAGAAAAAATCGCGGACAAGAAGGAATTTGGACCTTCTTACAGACAACCAGTACCTGTCCTAGCAGTTCAAGGAACAAGAACAGTACTTCTGCCGCCCCTTGCTGGAAGAAAGGAGAAAAGATTTGTGTCCATCGACCTCATCAAACCACAATATGTGGCCAATACTAAATAGTAGGCCTCGTGGACTCCGACCTAGTAGCAGACGCACTCCTCTCGCTACTATCCAAGAGGTTCAGACTGAAAGACTGATAACCATCGAGAACTCAGCTGTAACTGATGGAGGACTAAGCAACCAAGCTATGGAACTCATCCCTCTTGACAACCAAGTAACAGTTCGTCCAAATACACCTGTCTACACCAACGTGGCAGGTGATGAACTGGTTCCAGTGATTTCTACAAATCCTGATGCAATTCCAACAATTGACAGAACTGCTTCTGGCTATTTCATTAACTTTGATACGTTCTCAGAAGATCCGAGTGAACCTGAAACGACGCCAGCATCATTGAAATTCAAGCAGCAAGTACAAGACTTTCTTCACTTTCTGAAAAAGACTTATTTGGTTTCTCCATGGATTGAACTCTGGATTATATCTGGACTTTTTGTTTTCCTGCTCTGGCTAGCTTTTGTAACAACTGTGAGCGTGCTTATAAGTGGCAGATACATCCATGTGAACACTGAAGGAAAAGACGTGAACGTACTTTTGAAACCTCATAAATCTTCCCATCGTGAAGCAAGAGACTTGTCATCAGTGAACATCACAGCTGTTCCTATACAGGATGGTATAGTGTGGGACAAAACAGATTTGGAAATCTTCGGTCCGACGGAACAATTGAACATTCCACATTTGTTTAAAATTTCACTAAGTGATCTAATTACGTCCAGTACCTATTCGGATGATTGGGACTTTGAGACTGTCAATGATATAATGTTTGACCTAGAAAAATCTGCTGCATTTTCTAAACATGAATATTTAGAGGGTTCATTAGACTATGAACAAATGTATTGTTTTAACCACTATGGTCATTATTATTTGCATAAATCTGCATATCAAAGAAATGTGTTTATGTTTAACCAATGGGAACATTGTCCTACACCACCAAAAGGTAGTTCAAAAACATTTGCTAGTAAATTTCCATATTTTTCAGGACACAATACATCTGAACCAGAAATGTTTTACTATAAAAATGTAAACAAGACAGGACTGAAAATTATGTTAACAAATACAAAACAGATTTACTCTGCGTTATTTAATGCCCAACTGTCTAGACAGGGTTTCAACTTTTGGAAAGACACTATAGACACAAAAACAGTCTGGGGTACTAAAGATTGGCAAGTGCAGGGGATAGAAGCTTTATTTAGAGCCTGCATCATCCCTGAACAAATAATGTTTTTGAATGAAACCATCCAACAAACATCTTGTCTTGGATTAGCCAAGATCAAAGAGATGAACACACCTTCTGTACCAACACCTGCCAGTGATAATAATACAAAGGCAGTGGTGACAGTTGACAATATACTACAACTCAACAGATCTAATCCTGATTGGAAAAAATGGTTGATCTGGCCCACAGACACGAATAACTGTCAGGAAAGATTCCTGAATAAAACTCAGGGCTTTACTATTAATAGGCCAGACCCAAGATACGTCCAAAGACAACATCCGGGGGTAGTAACAACATACAGTGTAGGAAAATTATGCCTCGATTGGCTGCATAAGTCTACACTACAGGATGTGAAACAACACTTAACCTTACTTAAAGAGGACGCAGACCTTAGGGAATTCTTGCTTGGACCAAGAAAACCGCGTCAAAAACGTTTCATATATGCCGGCATTTATGCTGCTTATAATGAAGCATGGAAAGTATCACAGATGGAGGCCGCAGAACGAATACGTGAACTTGATCGTATTAATTTAGAGAAAACACTCTCTGTGGTCGACAATGGGTTAACAACTTTGTCCTCCAGAATATATTCATTGGATGGCATTGTATCCTCTGCTATCGACATACTAGAACAAGATTTGGCGATGTTACAGCAAGGCCAGTCTCAATTACGTTCTATTGTGTTATTAAGCTGGACGCTGCAATCTTTGCGTGCAGGCTATGTGCCTTGGCGTTTTATCAACACGTCAGCTCTGTATGCAGAATACAATCTAACTGATAAACAGATCGAACTGGCACAAAGAGGAGCAAGGTATACAGTGCTGAGCATTGAAAAACTGGAAAAGTTACCATTCACAGTGGCAGAAAAACCAGCTCCAGAATGGCTTATTCATGGCAAAATAACATTACCTGTGAGTACTTTTCAGTTTCAGTATTGCCTCAGACATATGCAAGTAGGCAAATATGAAAGGTTGGGTAAGGAATACATTAAGACATCTTGGGATTTACCGTATACATATAGATGTTGGAGTGGGGATCGTGAAGTGTTTTTGAGCGGTACAAACTGTAAACTTGCACTAAGCGGTTCGCTTATATGTCAGGACATTTCTTTACACGGGGCTTGTAATGGTTCTGTGGCAAATTTGTCTTGCCATCAGCAGGGTACACCAGCTGCTGTGATTAATCCAACGTTTGGACAACTTTCTAATGGGAGTTACCTCATGTTGAATGATCAGAGTTGCTGCGGCATGCTGCCAGGCATCCCATATCTGGTAACGGTCAACTCCAGGGTCACTTGCTGTATATGCAAGTATTGTTTGCCCCAATAGACACAGTCAGGGAGTCGCCTCTATGGCCTTCGCTGAATGTCTCTTTTATAAGATTTGATACTTTGAGCAGAATGAAAGCCATGCTTTTACAGCAAACAGTGCCTTTGACCTCGGCCAAAGAAACCTATGATCTACAAGTTGCAAGGACTTCGGCTGAGATACAGACTTTAATAGCTACAAACTGCCCTATACATTTCGTAGAAATGATATCACGTATCTTCAACATGTCTGATACAACTGGCATTATACATGTATTTAAGAGCATCTGCACCCGTCTGTTAGCACCTTTCCAGGCAATACTCGGAATCATCCCGAACTTTGCACATTTGGTGTTTGGTGGCATACCATTAATTCTAGCACTTGTTGCCGGAATTCTATTTCTCTTCCTGCTATTGCGCTATGGCCTATTCGCAGACATCACTCCGAGCGAAATGGAGAAAGCTCTCCTTGAAAGAAAGTGCTGTGAGCGAATAGTACAGCTATTGGGCATGACTCGTCTACGGGACCTTAATACAACTTGGTTCCTGTCATTCAGACCAATCTGGCAAGATTGCATCTTACCTGTTCTACGATGCCTGCTATGCGGTGAAGAATGCGTGTTGGACACCTGTCTAACATTTCCATCGGCTACTCCAACGGATGTCGATACTCTGCTGGACCCGATAACGGCCCATGCTCTGTGTTGTCCCCAGAGGCTACCAATCCTGATGTCAGCATTCATTGAGATCTCACAGACGCTTCCGGCTGCTGCTGAGGTACGAGAAAGATCTACAGGCACACAGGTAACAACGGACGCGAACTTTGCTGCGGCACCCAATGCTGGAAGCGAAGCTTCACATCTCTGTGCAGTTAATCTACTACACGAGGTGTTCCACCTGACACCAACTACAGTGGACGATGTTTTGTCTATAGAAATAGATGATCTCATGTTTACACCAGACCCGTAAACTGCCTCTGATTCAGCGTACTGTGTTCCAGAGATGCAGTGACAATTTGGCCTTCATTTTTAAAACAACTTGGAACTCTACCAAACTTGAACTTTTTCCCATTTTTCGAACGAAAATGGCACTTCCATCTGCTTAAAGTAGAACTAGCCTTATAATACAGACTTAAAGGTACTTCCAGGGACACTTAGTCATCTTGTGTGTCTACAACAGTTCATTGATTTTCAAGACATGAAATGACTTTGATTTTTAAAAAAAAGCTTATCGATCATTTTTTGTCACATGTAAATATTACTGCTTCTTTTCATTCATATTGCATTTTATTTTAAATGTATGCCTGAAGTGAAAGGCTATGCTTAATATGTACAGTACCTTTTGCGTTTTTAATATGTTATTTAATGCTTTTAGGAAATATTTTTAATATGCAGTACTCCATTTTAATGTTTAGCATTTTAAATGTTTAGCATTTTTAGTATTATCGTACACACGAAAGTGGAGTGGGTGTTGTATTCCTCTTAGGGTGTCCATAAACGGGCTTTCCAGTATCATGTCCTTATATAGGCACAATTCGCCCTGCCCTTATATAGGCATAAAATCCCAGCCCTTATTTAGGCATTAAACCGTGCACTCCAAATACAGGCATGGTCTCCGACATCCGTCCACCCTAACGTCACAACGAGTTCTTGAAGAACAGACCCTTAGGCTGCGGGAGTTTCCCTAGTCCAGGACTATTGATTTCTTCAAGGACTCATATATTATGCATGAACCATTATTCCTTAGGGGTTCATTCATGACGTCTTCCGCTGTCCGACTCACGTCAATGCTAACATTCTGAGGTAATTCTCAGGTATAAATATAGCTTCCCTAGCCCCTGTAAATCAGAGGAGACCTCGACTTCAGAGGAGCCCGTTTCTCGGCCTGACGCACTGAGAAGACGCTGTCATCCCTGCACGCAGAGAGTCCAGCTTCCAGTGATCTAACTTCCCTTGCGGGGTGTTGGAGTTCGAGTCTGGCAAAGAGATTCCTACCTCTCTCATTCTTCAGGTATGGAGCAGACTAGAACCTAGAGGGACTCTTGGCATACTAGGCATACTAGGCTTAACATACTCTTAGTATACTATAGTAAGGAATACTTCACCTACTTCATACCTCGTCCTATACCTAGGTTAGGTTAGGTACATTGGAGTAGAACTAGATTAGAAACGCATCATATGAGTACTCGCATTTTTAGTCTGTGTTATTTATGTAACAGCATATGTACTAAAAGATAATGCTCTCGCAGTATTATTTATTTCTACTGCTCACACTGTACATTATTTATCTCGCATACTGTCTTGTGATCGTAACAGCACATTTTACTTACACCAGAAACAAGACTGTTCAATAAATCCTTTATTGAAACGCCCGTCTATTTCTTTCTGTGTAACTTGGAGAAAACTAAGCATGCACGACTGAGCTGAGTGAAATAGTTATCTATTGTTTCCACGACTCTGGGACACGTTCTGATTCTAAAGGGAAACACAGTGGTCATGTTTTGCGGCTGCCAGAAACTACTCCCTTCTTGTTGTCAAGGAGTTTCTAGTGGCCTCTGAGCTAGCTGGCACAAGTAATTAAGTTTAATTTACTCGATAGGGACATACTGACCTTAGTCCTATGTCAAACCTATAGGATATATTATTCCAATGCGCAGAGCCTATTAGGGAAATAGGAGCTACACTACAATTCCGTCAGACATGAAATCGGGATTGATGAGTTTGCAGCACATCACAGGGTGCCTCTGCTTTGGAGGGCTCTCCACTGCGGAAGAAACTTCCAGGGCCTGGCCATGTTCCAGGTGTGTGTAAGAGATGGACATGGAAGTGTGAGGATACAAGTATAGCCCCCACCGTACTTTAAGATCTATGCATATGAACTATCTAGAGGTCCCAGTTTTTAGACGAAAAAGAACAGGAGGCTCACGTTTCTCAATATTAGGACCCAAATTCTGGAATGCCCTTCCGCCCTCATTGAGACTTGAGTCAGATCTCTTTCATTTTAGGAAGACGTTGAAGACCTGGCTCTTCACCCAAGCTTATAGTTAGACCAGGTTCATCCGTACTAGTAACTGCTTCAGGAAGGCAACTCCGTCAGCGCCAAGAAACTGTTGGTGAACGAGCGCTATAAAAGTTCATATTAACATAACATAACATAACAGAGTCTGCCCCCACTTCCTCTGACCCCCTGTGGGGGGCTGGGGCCCTAGGTGCTGACTCAGACTGAGATACGTCTTGAAGATGGTGAAGCATGCCTGGGCCTAAAATTAGGAATAGCAACCCCTTGGGGATGGTAACCAAGTATGTAGGTGTTAGCACCATAAGGGTAGCAGCTGCTAACCTACTTCCTCAGTGCCCTTGAGGAATATGGCAACATAGCTATTGTTTGCAGTCAGATGGGATTGAGGGTGAGAACCCACCAGGGTGCATGTTTGGGTTCCAGTTTTAGGGTGGTGGGAATCCGCTGCCCTTATCTGGATCAGTTGACTGGCCTACAGTTCTTTCATAGTAAACGTTAAGGTTTTTTGAGCCTCACTGCTCCCCCATATTACACCCTGAAAAGTTGCTGACCCCTACTGTCCCCATCCATGCACTCTAAAGGTGTTGATGCAGCATTTTCTTGTGTTCCACAGCTCCTCACAATACGCTCTGTAATTTGCTTGAACCTTAGAGCCTCTTTATATTATGAAGTGATGATGCCTGAATAACGCAGCCCCTTCTCACTGTGGTCTTAGGGTTTCTTAAGTTGTAGAGCCTTCACATTGTGCTGTGGAAGTCCTATATCCCTGTTTTACCACGCTGTTGTGTGCTTATGCCTTCATCTTTGGGTTTTATTATTATTATTTGTATTCTATCATTTCTGTATCAAATGAGATACTTCTATCAAGCCAGTCAGAGGCGTTTGTGGAGCTGAGGACAAAAACTAGTTAAGTGCCCTGTGCAAAGAACGTGGTTTCAATCCAGGCTTCCCAACTTGACCAAACTGTGTGAAGCTGGGCAATCCCTTTTCTTCACTATTCCTTCTTTTCCATGATCATTACATTTGATAGCACCTTGAAATAATTCAGTTCAAGATATGCACTCTATAGAGACTCTCTTATATATACTTCAATAGACCATTATGTTGCTTCATCTGTAACAACAATAAAGGTCTTATACAGGAATCACAAGACAACTGACTTGCCTATTGGACTTCCTAATAAGATCGCTGTCGGAGCAGAAGAGGGAAATAAGAAGATACCCATCCAGTGGGTGAATGCACATTGTGTAATCAGGAAAGCTGGTCTATCCTGGATTCCCTGCTTGACTGTGCGAGCTTTCTTCACGGTGCCTCCTTTTTTATCATCATTATAGCTAAAAGCACCTTGAAATACTTCAGTTCAAGAAATGCACTGTACCAAAACCTTTCTTGGGTATGGTTTACCAGGCCATAATGTTGCACAAGACAACTGACTTGCCTCTTTAGTCACTAATAAAATCATTGTCAGGGCACAAGTGGGGTGGTTCACTATCAATTCTAACAAAGCCCACTCAATGCATTGCTAAACTCTAATGTGTTAAAGTGAAACAGCAAAATGTTACAAAATACACTTTTTTTAAATGTAAAGATTTGCAACACTAGCTCAGTGCCAGTGGCAGTTAGCACTTCCTGGGAAAGATGGAAACAATCAAAAAGGACCTGCGGACTGCAAGGTAACTCCTTCCGGCTATAGCGCCAGTGTGCCTCACTCCGTCACGAATAGCTGACCGGCCTGGTCTCTCGGGGCACCCCCCCAAAAACAACACCTCCTGGAACACATTCGAAACCTTCAGCGAAAACAACATTCACAACTTCCTTATAGCGCTTAAACCATCAAATCACTATAACGACCCCTTACCATCGTATACCTACAGGAAGATCACATCCTCGCTACTCCCACTGTGGACTGAGAGAGCTTGGGCCCACTTAAACATTTACCCTCAACCAGACGGTCTTTCTAGCAGCTTGAGAGATAAGAGGGAGACAACATCGCAAATTTAATCTCAATACAGTGTAACCAATTTGGTCACACAATAATCCACTCGACAACTAAATCTGAGATTTGTAAGATTTAATTATAAATTTTGAAACAAATCAATATAAAACAGCCTCAACATCATCATATAGAAATACAGATCGAACAAACTGAGTCTAAATCTCCTAAAGAGATGCACCCTATATAACACAAAGCAGATAACTAGTTCTATAACGACAATGCAAGTAATCAGGAAAAATAATTGAGTATTAAACTGCTTCAAAGATTCTCAAAGGTAAGCATGAGCACGCTATCTCTCCCTACACTGCCTTAAAGGGACAACCCTAAACTAAGAAGCATGGAATAAAGGTAAAATTAGAAAGGTGTCAGCTGTCAGAGTCTTCAGTAGAAGGTACTCAAACCATGGGTCACTTACCATAAAGCCACATAAAGCAGAAGTATAGGTCTGCTCCCCGTCAAGTCCTAAGATGTCTCTCTGACCCTCACTAAATTACAGCATAACAAGGTAGACAATCCCACATGACTTTCTCCAGTACTTTTCCATAATTCTGGCCCAAATTGGAAACTTGCATCACCTTTTCCACATCGATCAGTTGCAACTTCATTCGTCTTTGGTCATTCTTCTCCTCCTCCATGAGAACTCACCTCTTTGCTCGTTACCGCGTTTCTCCTTGCCAAACTTCATCTTCTCATACCTTGCTATCTAATGAAATCAAAACCCTTCTATACTAACTAATGAGGCTTTGGCCGCACCAGCGGTGGAAACAAAAATACAAGCAAATACATTCTACATTGAAGGTTAAATATGAATTACATGCTAGGCTTTAAATGTGAGCTTGAACTGAATGGTTCCAGAGGCCCAAATTTATGTCAATTTAACCGTGCACAAAATTACAAATACGTGCACATTTCTATACAAATAACAAAAGCAGCTTCTTAATGCATGAATAAATTGCAAAGTATTACAAAGATGTCATTTCAAATGCACCAACATAGATATAATTGCTTGTTACACATATAAATGCTTAACATTAGTCCACACATACATATCCTGTTTTATTAATTGCACAATGAGACACATCTAAACGTTAACTTCTCCTGACACGTTAACATGTATATATTACAAACACCTTTATTAGTCACGTTTCTATGCACACAGTTATGTCTCATTAATTTTCACATGGAGTACTTTAAATATGTAATACTCCATCTTTTCTTAATAACATTAATCACACAGAATATATTTGATTGCTGACTATGCATAATTATGATGCACTCCTACAGTATCTCAGGATGGGATCAAAATTACGCTGCTCCAGGACCAAGATTGTAAACAGCTCACTTCAGCAAGGCACTATCCCTGACTGCCTAAAAGTAGGACAGGTAACCCCTATTCTGAAAAAACCTACAGCAGGTCGCTCGAAATTACACAACTTCCACCCTATTTCAAATATTTCAACTTCAGCCAAACTCATTGAAAAATGCATTCAGCAACCATATAGAACATTTCCAACTCCTTGACCAATTCTAATACGGCTCCCGTCAAGACCACACCACTGAACCGGCTCTCATGCACATAGTGGAAGACTAGCTAAAATGTTGGATCTGAAGGAATCCTGCCTGCTAATTCTCCTCGACTTATCATCTGCCTTCAATACGATTAAACATGACAGTCTCCTGGACTCACTTAAACGGAGGATGGGGCTCTCCATAATAGAACCCAAAGAATAAAGGTTATCCAGTCTCTGTCCAATACCACACCTGTCACAGTAGGGGTCCCACAAGGGTCCTCTCTTACACCTACCTTCTTCAACGTTTTCATGGAGCCTCTAGCTAAAATCTTGAACTCCTCTAACATTCACTACCACATGCATACTGAGGACACCCAATTGTACTTGAAACTCTCTTCCCCAGAAGATATTAGGGACCTCAATACAAATCTACTAGACATCCAAAATTGGCCAACCCACAACCACCTCAAACTTAATGCCATCAATAAGGAATTCCTCCTAATCATCCCACCCAATCACTCAGCCGATATCGCTCTATGGATGAATCATCTAACCGCTCTTAACTGTTCAGCACGCATTATTGACTCCACAAGATCTCTGGGAATAACACTCGACGAGAACCTGAACATGCAGGAGCACATCAGTACCACCATCAAAGGAGCAAACTACCAAAATTAACATTTTAAGGAAATTAAAACACCTCCTCCATCCGGATGACTTTAAATTAACAGTTCAAGCTCTAGTCATCCCCAGGTTGGACTACGGAACTACAACCCTCTGTGGCCTTCCCAGAGCCAAGCTGGCACCTCTAAGGACATCTCTCAATGTGGCTACAAGACTCATCATGGGAACAAAAAGAAATAAACACATCACCCCTGAATTAAAAGCCCTAAAATGCAAAAAAGCAAGGATTCAGTTAAAAATTGCTTGCATGACCCATAAAGCACTTCATCACAACACTCCTAAGTACTGGGCACAAAAGCTAGAATTATCTGGTGGATGCAGTTCCTCTAGGACCACCAGCACTTTGGTACTGAAAACACAGAAATTCCTTAAAAAGAAAACTTGCAAAAGAGCCTTCTTGGGTATTGCTCAGAGAATTTGGAACTCACTAACACCCAAAATCAGACTGATTCCCTCAACGGCATCTTCCAAAAAGAAGTTAAATTCCTACTTATGAACACATTTCTGCCCTAGGTCATACAACTTGACTCATGATCTACACCCATGATTATTTCTTGGCTTTCAGATCTTGCCCATTATCTAATCGACTTGCCCTTTTGATATTACCTGTCTCAAGTTGTGAATTTACACAGATTTTTTACCTCTCAAGATTATGATTTTGTTTGCTTTCTTGTTCCCTTTTCTTTTGTCCCGATCTTCTGTAAAGTGCTCTGATACCCTCACAGATAATGCTCATAACTTCATAAATAAATTAATTAATTAATAAATAGATAAATACTGGTCAGGAGGTACAGGCTGAGCTAAGAGCAGGGTTTCTAGGCTCCTTAGCCTTCAGTGTGCTGCTGTTATAGACAGGAATCCTGTATCCTGTCACAGGATGGAACAAAGGCAGGGCCACCCAGAGATTTATTGGACCCTTCACCACCTATAATTTCTGAGAGATAGGAACAGAATTTCTAAGATATTTTTGTTCTATAGGAATAGACTGATAAACAGATGTAGTGGCTGCGTGTACGAAACGATAAATATAATGCTGTGGCGCATACAAACGCTTCGATTCTTGGCTTACAATGTCAAGCCCATGCTCTACTACAAAAATGCAAGGACTTTTTTGCTGTACAAGAATCACAACAATTTTAATCTATATTGTGGATTCAATACTGAATTGTGTACTAAATACAAATTTACGAGACACAACAATTGATGCATCCCCGTGTTTCTACATGCTACAGCATTATATTTGTCCAATTGTATGACTAACTTTTGTTAAGTATCCTAGGACCTGGAGACTATAAGTAGAAAGCAGAAAGCCACAAAGTCTGTTTATTATTCTTTTCCTTAGGAGAATTTTTTGTGTGTCTTGTTTCCTGATCCACACACCGACATCTTTAGTTTCGTCCATCATTGCCCTGAAATAAACACACACACAAACCCACACTCATCTGCAATGGGGCCCTTGAGGTGAATGTCTGAGGGCAGGATATAAGGATTAAGCCTGGGCAGTGAACTCCGCTCCGCTCATGGAGATTTCCGCACTCTGCGTTATGCAGAGCTCGCAGAGTTCTGAAAAACTTCGCTCCACGTAGAGTAGAGTTTTTTTCCTCGCTGGTGTTCGTCAACATCAACTTGGCGAGCGAGGAAAATCCCCCTCCCGGCGAGATTTTTCCTCATTCGTGATCGTCAACGTCAAGTTGGCGAGTGCGAGCATGGAAATTCAACCTCCTGGCGAGATTTTTCAACAGGGCAGTCAGATTTCTCATTGCGAGTGGTCACATATGCTCACGACCGCTCGCGTTGAGAAACCATCGGTTCGCGCTGAGAAAGCTGACGCTGGAGTAAAAAATCTACTAGTGTGGCAGAAAGAAAGCAGCGCTGCTTGCTCTGTGCATGGTGCTGTTTGCGATGCTTGCACAGGGTGGACAAACACCCGGCGCTGAAAATCACCACCAACGTCATTTATCTAACGCACTCAGCCGCTTACGGAGCTCCACTTAGCGCGGAACTCCACGAACTCCTCCCAATCCTAATAAGGATGGAAGGGGGTCTGTAGTAAGAGAGAAAGTGAGCGAGAAAGAGATGGTAGCAGAAACCGAGGGAATCAGACAGAATGGGACAGAGAGAATGGACAAAATAGAGGCTGAGAGAAAGATTAAAATAAGAGAGAGAAAGAGCAAAGGAGAGGGCAATAGAAAGAGACTAAAATAAGCATAAATGGAGAAAGAGAGGTGAGAAGGAGAGACATGAGAGTTTTAGAGAAAGATATAGAAACAGATTTAAGAGAGAGTCATGAAATAACGACAGTCAAGAAATAGAGACAAAAGAGAGAGAAAGAGAGGCACAAAAGAGGGAAATGAAGAGTGAGCGACAATTGAGGAAAGGGTCAATAAAAATTTGAGAAACAACAACATATTTGGGTAGAGAAATGGAAGACTCCAGATCCGCTAACTCACATGGTGACACTGTGTGATACATGATATTGACTTCCATCACACGGTCACACGGGGAGGAGCCAATATCACATGGTGGCAGGGAAAACAAGCTGAAAACCACTGTAAACAGTGGATTTTCACCTCGTTTTCGGAGGCTTTGAACTGTCGACGTCCATTAAGGGGTATGAAAACACCCCAGGACATCTGCAACAGCCTCGGCAAGCTTATTCTTTTTTTTTTGAGGAGAGAGTTTGTGGGTCGGGTGGGGGCACAAGTGCCTTTTAGGTGCTTCTCAGCATGAGTCCCTGCCCCATCCAAGGTCTCACCCCCTTCTCACAAGATATGATTTATAATTTAGTTGCCAGGTGTGAGACTCCATTCAGAAATCAAGAGTTGGCAAAAAAGGAAAGAGAAGCACAGTGGCTGGGCGCGCCGGCCCCCTCCTACTTTTTCCTCCCTCCACTTCTTCCCCTCTCCACTTCTTCCCCTCTTGGATCTCCGCATGTACCACCTGCCACACCCTCTCTCCCTAAGAGATACACTGAGCACTGTACAGAGGGTTGAACCTGAGAATAACGGGGTTCAGTAGAGAGATGGGGGGCTTGATTATTCCTCTCAGTTCCTTGTGAATTGAAAGCAAGGGAGTAGCCAAAAAATAAAAATAGACCTCACTTTTAACTTAAGCACTGATGCCACCAAGCAAGCAATCCGCACCCTCCATAAAACAGCTTCATTGTCTCTTTTCTCCATGCATCTACCCATTCATTCTTTCACCCTTCTGTCCACCTATTGATATCCACTATTTCACTTTTACATTCAGTATTTCATTATTTCATCATTCATTCAAACTTTCCCCATTCCATCGATCCATCCACTCATCCATCCATCCATTCATCCATCCATCCACTCTGCCATTCATCCATCTAGACTCTCTCCCATCCATCCATCTCTACACTCTGCCATCCATCCATCATCCATCCATCCATTCTGCCATCCATCCACTCGGCCATCCATCCATCCACTGCCATTCATCCATCTATTCTGACATCCATCATCCATCCATTCATCCACTCTGCCTTTAATAAATCCACTTTGCCAACTGTCAGCCCACCATCCATTCATCCATCCACTCTGCCATTCAGCCATCCATCCATCATCCATCCCACCTTAAATCCACTCTGCCATCTATCGATGCCCTCTGTCATCCATCCATCCATCCACTCTGCCATCCATCCATCCATCCATTTGTCAACTCTGCCATCCATCCATCCACTCTACCAGCCATCCACCCTGCCATCCATCATCCAACCCCTCTGCTATCCATTCACTCATCTTTTCACCCACTCATTCTTCCATCCCTTTACTCTGTCATCCTTTCACATGTTCATCCACTATCCAATCCCTTTACTCTGCCAGCCTTTCACTTGTTCATCCACATATATTTCCATCCCTTTACTCTGCCATTAATTTGCCTGTCCATCCACACATCCATTCACTCCCATCCATCTATGCATGCATCCATCTATTGTTTACTCTGCCATCCTTTCCCCTGTCCATCCATCCCATTACTCTGTCATTCTTCTACCTGCTCATCCACCTATCCATTTACTCATCCTTCCATCCCTTCACTCTGCCATCCTTTCACCTGTCCATCCACCTTTCCATTTACTCGCATCCATGCATCCATCTATCCCTTTACTATGCCATCCTTTCTCCTGCCTATCCACTTATCCATTCACTCACTCATCCATCTACCCATTCCTTTACTGTGTCATCCTCTCACCTGTCCATCCACCTATCATTCACTCATGCTTTCACCCGCTCATTCATCCACATACTCATTCCTCCACATTTCCTTCTTTTCACCCTCCCTTCCAATATATCTTCTTCTTTCTTTCCCTGTTCTACGTACCCAGATGTCACTTTTCCTCCCTCCTGCTTGCTTTTCTATTGACACTGTATTCAAGCGTTAATGATGTGCTTTTGTCTGCCAAGTTGGAGACAGAAGAGGCCCGCCCATAAAGGACCCCACCCACGCTGTAGCTGCTAAAGCAGGGGTTCACAACGCCCCTTAATTGAAAATTTTGCTAAACTCTAAGAGCCAGTGCACAAGCTGAGCCATGAAAATATTTGGCATGTAAACCATGCAACAAACATCACATAAAAATATGATGGAGTCTGCAGAATCCAGAAAACTATTTTAACATGCAGAAGCATTTCACCACACTACATCAGATTACACGACTGTATTGAGAGATACATTTTAATACTGGCAGTTTTTAAACATGAGCTTAGAAATATTGATGCCCCCTGCCTTGACGACAATGCCATTAGTAAATAGAGGCAAGTCAGTTGTCATGTGCCCCCTATACCGGGCCTAGATTCTTATTATACGTGGAGCTACGTTATAGTCTTTTGAATTAAACACAAGATGTGCTATTGTACAGCACATATCCTGAACAACACATATTTCAAGATGCTCTCATATGTGATAATGAAGAAAAAGGAGGCTCGGTGAAAAAAAAAATTGCCTAGCATCACACAATTTATTCAAATTTGGAAGTTGGAACTGATCTCAGATTTTCTGAGGTTTTCTGGTTTCACATTTTTAATTCAACCACTAGGTGAATCTCTCTTTCTCGCTTCGATTTGACATCAAAGGTCACAGCTTTGTCTTTAATCTTTGGAGCATTAGGGGAGAGCATGGGTGGAAGGCGGAAGCCAGGTGGAAGCTTGGCTCGTTTTGATCTCGATGGTACAAGAGGATCTCGAGTTGAGCTAAGTGCCTTGCCCTCCCTCAGAGTTTGATAGAACAGGAGGCTAGAGATTAGCTGGAGATCGCTACTTATGGTTTTGGTGGCACCCACCCACCCTGCTCTCTGCCACTGACCCCAGAACTCTGTCTGCCTTTTCCTGGCATGGCACCAGGCTTGATATCGTACAAACAGGAATGAGAACCGATGTTCGGGACAGACCCTTATTCTCTTTAGCTCATAATCTTGCTTGGCGCCTATTTACCTGAAGCTAGCATCTCGGTGCCCACCCATAGGAGGCATAGGTATCAGGCTTCCATATACAGAGAGCTGGAGTCGGAGGGTTCCTGGGAGTGTCACTAGAGGAAGGTCAGTAGAAGGACAAAAACCTGCAGGACTTTGGCCTTCTCTCTGGAGACACAGGAGTAGGATAATCTGGTGCTGAGAGAATGTGACCCTCATGCAGAGTACCGCACTTCACACCCGCATGAGCAGACTCCACTCATGTGCCCCAAATTTCCCTTACAACCCCAATCACCCGAGGCCAGACCATCTCCTCTAATTCTGACACCCCTTCAGTTCGTGAATTCATCTGCCAAGGTTGCAAAATGGCGTCAGTATGTGGCCAGACTGCAGTCAGCGAGTTCTTGAGTGTGATGCATTTCACCCCCACCCTAATTCTGTGTTACACTGTGCTGCATAGTTTATATTGTTACAGTAGGGTTAGGACCCAAGCGTCAAGCTGAAGTTATTCCCTCAGGGCGGAAAGCTTGGCACATTAGAATCAGGCTCGCATCTTGCAAAACCTCTGAGCAGTAGCGGACCTGACGAAGTGTTGTCCGTTCATTCCTTTAACAGATTTGTCATGTGTGGAGTGGTAGCCGGTGCTGACATCACTTGTCAAGCCAGCGCGTTGCACATGCTCTATAACATTTTTACAGAGGGAGGCGATAAGTGCATTTAGTTAGCACTGTTGCATTCCTTTTACCTTACTCAATCGCAAAGCCTCTGTTACTAAAGGGTAATACTGATGTGACACCAAGAAAACCTACTTCCTCTCTCGCCCGTAAAGGGAGAGCAGTTTTTAGTCATACCCAGCCCGCTCTTTTCCAGGCGCTGGCCAGCTGCACTGAATCTAAGAGGACGTTCCATTAAGGTTCAGTCGATATGTTGCCTTAGTCAGGCCGGAGCATCTCCGCAAAATAAGCCCCTAGTTTGCTTTTGTGTAACGGATGAGTTTAATATACGTCTTATTGAATGATCTGGAACTGGTCACGTGCTCTCCCCACAGGAAGGAAAAGGATCTATTTTTTAAACGAGCATTAGCAAAGCCATGGATCTGGCATTGACCGCCAGTATTTTAATTATGTCAGTGCTTGTTTTATTTTGTCATGGGTTTTGCAAAATGTTAATGTTGGTTGAGCTGCTATGCCATCGACAATATAAAAAAAATTGGCTGAAAGGCAAAACACTTTTTTGGGTTAAAAAAACACACACATTGACATAATAGTCCTCGCACTGAAAGGGAACACTTTGGGGCATATGTGCAAGGAAACTGCCGGAGCTCAGCGTTAAGCCAAGATTGCTAATGCCGCGCTCCGCCATGTTCCAAACGCAGGGGTGCGCCGTATTTACAAGAATGCCGCGCACCCCTATGTTTCCCCTAGCGCTGGCTAGCAAAAACACAGGCACCACTTGCACCATAGTGCAAGGGTGCCTGCGTTGCGGGGAATGATTGTTTATGTGCAGCATGGTGTCTCTTCCTGCACATAAACAATCAGTAATGGTAATTTGAAACTTCTATGCACACTATATGTTGCAACTCGTCATTTTTCAATGATTGTTGATGGGCAGGAATTTCCTGCACATGAACAATCACTTGAGGCTATTTGCTGTTTCTATGCAGCACACATAGAAACAGACAAAACGAGGAGAAATGAATAATTTCTCCTTGTTTCGCCAGGTTAAGACCAGGCTTGCCCCAGTCTTATTTTTGGTGCTGCCTCCTATTTACGCCACCCTTGTAAATAGGGGGCAGCATCTAAAAGCAATGGGTTTTGCTGCGGAACGCCCACTACAACACCCATTGCCCTCCCCTTTCATGCTAGGTGTAGCGTGAAAGGGGGCCTTGTAAATAACGCGAAGGACTTAACTTCACAGGAATGTCCCAAGTGTCATTGCCCCATGGTTTATGCTGCAGTGGGGGAATTAAAACTGTGACTGACACATCAAACATACCAATGAATGAATAAGCCTAGCTGAAAAACCCTATCAGCAGGGGCAGTGGAATTATGCAGCAGTGGAGGACCAAATTACGCGGCAAGGTTGCCTAAATTTTGTGGCACATTTTGTGATACTATTACTTTGTTACTTTGCTATATTTTTTCAAGTCTGGGCAAATATCTCACCTCATTACTACCAGTTCAACAACAAATACAGCAATAAGCAACTGAAAGTTGATCAGTCACCTTTGTGAAGGGTTATACACTGCCCTGCAACACATGTTGCCATGTTTTTAATAACTGTTGAACTGTTTGAGCAAGCAAAATCTGTAGATTAACAGAAGATGATAGATTATGTGGCAAATGTGGCAAATCAATAATTATGCAAAAAATGCCACATAATCACATAATTCCAGTGGCCCTGTCTAAAAGTATTATAAACGATATAAATATTATATATAACTTTAATAAAATTAACATGTTTTCACTAATGACAGAAGCAAAAAAGACCACCAGATAAGGGATATATATCCCTACAGACAAAGTGGATTGAGTGCATCTCTTGTGAGAAAATGGGATTGATGGCTCTGAGAAATTGGATTGTTGGTTGATTGGAGTGTGAACCCTGGTCAAGCAACAGCCACAAAGCCTTACAGGGTGAACCACAAAAAGTCACTAAATTAACCTGTGCTTAACCCTGGGCACACAAGCAGTCAGGTTTAACTTAGAGGCAATGTGTAAAGTATTTATGCAGCACACAAACAGTAATAATGTGAAAACACATGAAAGATACCAAAACAATTAAAAAAAATAGATTATATTATAATAAATTATGTAACACCAAAACAACAAAACTCCACTAAGCAAAACTGGAGATATTGATTTTTAAAAATTAAGTGAAAAGAGCACCTAAAAGCACTAAGCGCCAACAAGGGATATCTGGTCGCGTTGGACCAGTGCAAAGTCAAAAGTTCAGGCCGACCACAATGGAGAGCGGGCTGACTACAAGGACCAGGTTTGGCCCGCTGAGCAAAAGTACCTTAATCCGGGCTGCGTCGACGTTGAGGATTCTGTCAATCATGACAATGCGGAGCGCAGACAAGGAGATGCGCCGGTGTCAATCAACACGGCGGTGATGCGCTGGTCCGTGTTGCTTCCTTGTAATAGAATTCATTTCTGCTCTAAAGATACGCAAGAATTTGTGTTGGAAAATATATTAAACACCGTCGTTGTGCTCTTTATCACCCAGGGGTCAATTTGGTGGCAGAAAGATTTAATAAGATGTTAAAGAAGGGCATTCAACTGGCCAAATCTAATGGGGTGTGTTGGAAAGAGAAGATGAGGAGGAACTTTGTAGCATCTCAGTTGACTCCACATCAAACTACAGGCAAGAATCCTGTAGACTTCTTGAAAGAGAGGAGACACAACTCCAAGTTAGTTCCTGGATGGTTGAAATGGCAGAGAGTCTGGTGGGTATATATACTAGGCAATCCTGGAGATGGAGAGAGTTGAGGTTACAATCTGAATGTAAGATACAGTATAATGTGACACACTACACCTAGCCATTAGAGATAAGGATTGATGAGTGTGTGAGAGTTAAGGCTCCCACTTGGAATAGTAAATGGTCAAAATTAACTAAGCATATGAGGATGGTGAAGGTATTTTGCAATGCTTTAAAGGCTCAGGATGGGAGAATATCAAATTTAGGTAGGATTTGAAAAAAAGTTTGAATGTGGGCTAAAGGTGTGTCTGCCATGGTTCATGATGAAATGGGTTCAGACAAAGAGGTTGAGGATGCTGTTGTGAATACCAGAAATGGGAGTAGTGATATTGTTGGTGGACGCTAAAATAATGAGGCATGGAGATTGTGTCATCCTTCCGACCTCTGAGTTTTTTTGAGAGAGTATATTACCAAATATAGGATTTTATTATTCTATTGTTTTCTGTATAATTTTCTGTTACCATCTCCCGATTCCTTTAGTTTTGTTATGAATTTTGTTCTAGCAACTTTCTGCTGTTGGTTCAGTTTTGTAAAGAGGAAGATGTGTGGTATCTTCCACACAGCTCCATCAGTCTGTCGTACAGTCTTGCTGCATGAAGGTATTAGAAAACATAATGTTAAGAATCTGTGTTTACAGTAATTTAAAAAAGATGGGGCAGATTTACAAGAACTGACGCCTCTCTGCATATCAGCAGAGATGCTTCAGTTAATTTGCGTCACACAAAAAAACCCTTGCGCCACCATGGATGCGTCGCATTTAAAATGCGGTGCACCGTGGCGCAAGGATTGACAGATGTGTGACGCATCTGTCGGCGTAAAGGTAACGCATTGCTGGAGTCATATCGCAAGCGCGACGCAACTCCAGCAATGCTCAGGGGCGGCCTATACTTATTGTGCTGCGTCACTCCTTACGCCTGCTTCAAGCAGGTGTAAGGTTTTGATGCAGTGGCATTGTAAAAGTGACTCAGTGAAATCTTGTTGATTTCGGGGCAGATTTACAAGCCCCTTGCGACACATTTACGCCGCCGTTGCGTCACTTCTGTGACGCAGCGGCGTCGTAAACAATGCGCCACGTTGCGACAAATTTACAACGTGACGCATTTAGGGAGATGTGTCACATTGTAAAGCCCTGTGTCACACTATACCTGCATCAGGTATAATGTATGCAGGGTGGGCGTTCCCACGCAAGAAAGCCTCGTAAAAGTGATGCAGTGAAATCTACAAGATTTCACTGAATCACTTCTACGAAGACACTGCGTCAAAACCTTACGCCTGCTTGAAGCAGGCGTAAGGAGTGACGCAGCACAGCAAGTATAGGCCGCCCCGAGCAGTGCTGGAGTTGCGTCGCGCTTGCGACACGACTCCAGCACTTCCTAACCTTTACGCCGACAGATGCGTCACACATCTGTCAATCCTTGCGCCACGGTGCGCCGCATTGTAAATGCGACGCATCCACGGTGGCGCAAGGGGTTTTTTACGTAACGCAAATTAACTGATGCATCTCTGCTGATATGCAGAGATGCGTCAGTTCTTGTAAATCTGCCCCTTCACTGCGTCACTTTTACGAGGCTTTCTTGCGTGGGAACACCCACCCTGCATACATTATACCTGACGCAGGTATAATGTGACGCAGGGCTTTACAACGTGACGCATCTCCCTAGATGCGTCACGTTGTAAATGTGGCGCAATGTGGCGCATTGTTTACAACGCTGCTGCGTCACAAAAGTGACACAACGGCGGCATAAAAGTGTTGCAAGGGGCTTGTAAATCTGCCCCGATGTATGTTGCCTGGCCTGTGGCTGGGGTGTCTAAAATAAATAAACCTGTTTCAGTCCCTTGGCTTTTGCTTATAATTATTCTGTGCCCAATTTCACAGGGCCCAGTATTAGATGTCATGGGGTTGGCTTGATGCAGTGTAAAGGTGACAGATCTAAATAGAGGAGGATACATGTGGTACTGTAATTAAGCTGATAAAAATAAACATGGCCCGTTTGGAGGATGAAGACGTAAATTTAGCGCATCTGATTGTCAGGAGGTGTTTAATGATTATACATAAGATGTAGGTAGTAGCATGGCTCTGTTAATTGGGCTAGGTTTGGTGGTGGAAGGGAAGTAGTAGCAGTATCTTTATTCGATTTTTACATAGAAAAATCATAAAAGCAGAACAATATACAATGAATTAAAAAAAGTTTTCCCCTCACCAAATCGTCACAGTAAAATAGTACTATAAAAATACAAAATGCATAGGGCTTATAACTTAGTCTCAGTTCACAATAGCATCTTCGGGTGACTGTTTGTTTTTAGACTACATCCAGAGTCCATATGATGGCTATACTTTGTGACCATATTTATTTTGGTTTTGGATAAAGTGTCAAGTGCAAAATTCCATTAAGATGTTTGTAGTGGAGTAATACTGGAATGGCAGTAAAGTACAATTTCACCAACAGTTAAAACTAACCATCGTGCTAAGGTGGAAGGGTATTAACATTAGAGTTTGATGATGATATTAGTATGGATTAGAAAATATGGTAGCCGAAACAGGGCCCCTATCAGAATACCTAGAGTCATGCAGTCATGGCATCTCTCTTTACCATGCAATCATTCCCACAGTCATTATTACGAAACCACTCATATCCAACAATCAATTCAGGATCAGCACACCTACAAATAGACCAAAAGAGGAGACAGGGATTTCTCCCATTAGACCTTAAAATATTGATCATGCACCTTCCAATCTACACCAACCTCATCTCCTTCTGGAAGAGCCTGGTAATATCCTTCATCTTACCACCAAAAGGAGCCCTGTAGAAGCATACTGATAGTAAAGTGCAGAGAGGCACACATACAGATGACGAGCTGCAAATCAAAGTGAATATATCGCTAGATATATAGTCAGCTAGATAGATAGCCAGATAGAAGGACAGATCAATAGATAGCCCTTAGATAATAGATAAATAGATAGTGTAGGGAAGTGGATTATTATGTGGTGTGGTTGTGAGACTTCACCATGCAATAATCTCACAATACTATCTTAGGGTCTGTTGGGTTTCATTGCTAAAACCTTAGTTCAGTCCTGGGCAGCTGTGGCACAGACAAGGGAACACGAGTTAGGCATTTCAAAGTACCAAAACAGTGAATAAGAAGAAAACATGACTCAATAAAAATCCGACACCAGTTTGTAACAAGCATTTGCAATGCAATCGGTCTCGCCTTTGGGACCTTATATGTATTTAGCTATGCAGCACATTAGCCTGGGTGCTGAAACATCAACTGTTCTTTAACATGGAGGGAAAATAAGCACCAAACTGCGTGACATGCCAGGTATGAAAACACATGGAGAGAAATATTGCCTTTCAGTGGAAAATGGTATAGTCCAATGCTCTGTTTTTAATATAAAATCAGGGCCTTCAGTGGTCATATCACTGAAAATACAAGATTTGAAAAAATATTACGGGTGCACGTGGAAGGCAATTTCTATGGACTGGAATCTAGAGAATGCTAAAGTGATTCTGGTATTTTACTGACCTCTGCTGGTCGTTTTCTATCAAGAAAGTTAAATAGAGGCAGTTGCCAGAAAAATAAAAAAAAGAAAGTCTCTCAGCAGAAAGCAATTATGGTATTTTACTGACCTCTGCTGGTTGTTTTCTTTCAAGACGGTTAAATAGAGGCAGTTCAACAGAGAAAAAAGTCCCTAAGCGGAAGCAGACAAGTCCTAGGGTGATCTCCAGAGCCCACATAGTACATACACATATAAGTATATAATAAGTATATACTAAAGTATATACAAGAGGTCTCGAATGCTCGACCTAAAAATGACTAAATATTGAAGTAATACTATCACAAAATGTGCTGAACAATGCCACATAATTTCCCTTTTCTTGCCGCATAATTTGACCCTCCCCTGCCGCATTATTCCAGTGGCCCTGCCTATAAGCTATACACAAGCATTGGAAATGCAATCGGTCTCGGTTTTGTTTAAGTTAGAGCTATTGGTATTTTAAATGGCAATGTCTTTTACCTATGTGTTATGGAGTGTATGTATGTGGTGTGTAGTGGAATTATGTGGGTTGGATTAGTTAGTTGTGTAATTTTGTGCCGTGTAATTGTGTGGTGTGGAGTGGATTTGTGTTGTGTTTTGGAATTATGTGGCATGGTGTGCAGTGGAAATATGTGGATAGTAATTATGTCGTATTGAGTGTCCTGGAATTGTGTGGAGTGGGATTTTGTGTGTTATGGAGTGTAATTATGTGGAATGGTATTTTGTCTTGTGCAGTAGTATGTAGTGGAGTTTAATTATGTGGTGTGCTGTTGAATTTTGTGGCACAATGTGGATTTGTGTGGTGTGGATTTGATGTATGTGGTATGTTGTGTAATTGTGCTGTTGAGTTGTAATATGTGGTTTGTGTTGAATTATGTGGTGTGGATTGGAATGGAAATGTGTGGAGTTGAATAGTGTGGCATGGAACTGTGTGGATATCTTTGTGTTTTTGAGAGCTATTGGCATTGTTAATGTCAATGTGTTTTAGCCATGTGTTATGGAGTGGTGTGCATCTATGTGGTGTGAATTGGAAGTATGTGGGTTGGACTGGAATTGTTTGTTATGTAATTGTGTGGCGTGGAATTGTGTGGTGTCAAGTGGAGTTCTGTCTAGTGGAGTTATGTGGCATGGTGTGCAGCAGAATTATGTGGATAGTAATTATGTGCCATTGAGTGTACTAGAATTATGTGGAGTGGTATTGTGTGTCATGGAGTGGCATGTAATTATGTGGAGTGCTAGTGTGTGTCATGGAGTGGCATGTAGTGGAGTGGAATTATGTGGTGTTGAATTTTGTAGCACAATGTGGAATTCTCTGTTGTGAATTGGATATATGTGGTGTATTGTGGAATTGTGTTGTGTAGTTGAATTATGTGGTTTTGTGAGGAATTATGTGGTGTGGAATTACATTTTGTGGAGTTGAATTGTAAGGCATGGAAATGTGTGGCACTGATTGAAATTATGTTGAGTGGAATTATGTGGCATGGTGTGGACTATATTTATGTGGATTGTTATGTGGCATTGAGTGGATTTATGTGGGGTGTATTTATGTAGCATTGAGTAGAGTGTAATTAGGTGGAGTTGAATTGTGTTGGGAAATGGTGTTATGTGGAGTGTAAATATGATGCATGGTGTTATATGGTGGGCTGGTGAATCATGGTTGCATTGTCGGGTCCAGTCCAAGTCAATACCACAGTGTTGAAGGCTGTAAGAAAGGTAGGAGTACTAGCAGAACTGCTCTGCGTGTCGGCAGTACACAAGAGTGGGCCACCATTTCTAGTGGAGCCATCCCTGAACCGAAGATGGACCGAAGGCCCCACTGATGTGGCCCAAGGTGTTCCTTTTATCTAGATATTTTTGAAGTTGCAGGGCGAGAGACTGAAAGAGATCGCTAAGCTTGGAGCATTTCAACCCTGGCTATACTTGAAATTGGAGTTAAATAATCTGAATTTTGCCCTCCTGCTGCTCTTAGTTTATCTATTTTCTGTATGGTACGGCTGCCAAGCTGCTGTCTCTGTTCAATGTATAAGGGGACCTTCCATAGGTACTGCACTTACAGCTGCTGTCTGTGCTCTATCCATCCAGTACGGTTCCAGAATATCGTCTGACAAATATTGTGGTGCTTACAAAACTATTGCCACTTTAGTGATAATAAATAAAAATTGACACCTAATGAGAGATTAGACAGACTGATGAACAGGATTTTCATGCGAGGTAAGCTTGTATTGAAGCTGCCTGCGCTGTACCTGTTCGTCAACATATTACCGACTTGTATTCAGTTCCCTTCCGTTCCAGTCTCCGGGTGATTGCACTTATTGTCCTATACAACTCTGGCCTGCTTGCCTTCCTTTTCATATTAAGCCCTTCATTTGAAAGCCCTCCTCCCCAATTTCCTGGATACCAAACTGGGAGTTGCCATAAATATGGCGGTTACTAGCCACCAATATCTTAGTTTTTGCTTAGTTTCAGTTTTATGTTTGCAATAAAGAAAAAAAAAAGAAAAACGTGTGTGTGAGTGTGGGGAGCAGGGGTAAAGGGGAGGCAGGCGCGTGTTAATTGGAATGCAGAACATTTTGTCTTTTGATGGGAAACATGTGTAAAGCATCACAGGAGGACGCCAAGCTGTGCCGAGAGCTCAGTACCTGGTTTTAGGAATTAGGGCACACCCAGGACCAGGAAGAGGGGCACCGAGTAATGAGGGGCGCAGACTAGATTAAACAAGCATTGGCATAGCCAATAGGTCTCGCCTTTGGGACCTTATAAGTATTTAGTTATGCAGCACAATATCCTTACTGCAACAACATTAACTGTTGCATGGCTAAACACTTATAAGGTCCCAAAGGCGAGACCTATTGGCTATGCCAATGCTTGTTTCGGTAGTCTCGGTGCGTCTTGACAACTCCTGCTTTGAGAACAGTGTCTGTGGTGTAACAGGACTTCATTCAAAGAATGGATCAAAACGTTTTCCTGATTTTTTTTTGTTTAAAATTTTTTTATTGGGATTTTACATTGCTTATTCCTCATTATCATCATACATCATTGTAATACATTAATTCAAGACTGCGTTTGAGAACAGACTGTTGGTAAGAAATAGTAGGTACAGTTTACTGCATCACAGCCTACCTGGATTCTAGATGTTGGGACTGCTTCTGGACGGGACCCTTCTAGTGATTCGTGTCTTTCCAATATAGTTTGCCATATTCTAGTTGGTTGTGGTTCCGCTATGCATGCAGCAATATTCCACACTCTTCTGTTCTGCCCCAAAAATATCCGTTCTATACTTATCTGAATGTGTTCCCATTTTAACCGACATCGGGGTCAACATTACCGATGTAATACCACAAACTGTCAACTAAGGGAGGTAGAACTGGGGTGTGGGGCTGTGGGGAGCTTACGGGTTCTGTGTGGTGGATAACTATTGTGTGGACGGCGGCGTTACTTTTTTACGGCTTGGTGGTGTATACACGTGTTGGAGAAGGAAAAAAAGGGGGACCGGGGGTATTACGCCCACACGGCCCATCGGCCCACTGTAGGATGAGGGGGGGTTCCCAGCAGGACTGTATCAGACTTTGGATTTAGGTCAGAGGATCCTGTCGTGGAACATCTATCGTTAACTCAGTATGGGACCGAGGTGGGATTGGGGGTCCTCTGGTGCTTCCGCTGGAGTTGTTTCGTATGTGAACGTATGTAATAGCTGTGCCCATTCTAGAGAGATAGGGCATTTGCGTAGTCCTCTTACTTCCTCGTCTCTCAACACCTCTTCCTCCGCCCTTCCCCATTTTTTCATGGCACCAACCCAGGCTTCTGTCGGGGGTCCTGTTGGGGCCCGCCAGTGCATGGCTATCCCTCTTTGGGCTAAGAGGACGGCGAGGGATGCAAATCGGTTCTGTAATTTTTCGGTCTTCCGCCTGCGGAAGATCCCTAGGGCACATGCTTCCCATGTGGAACGAGTCGTCAGGTTGGTCGTCACTCTAAGTGTCTGGTGGACGCGATCCCAGTAGCCTTGTATGATGGGACAATCCCAGAATATATGTTTAAAGTCTGCGTCAGGGGTGTGACAGCGAGGACATGCAAAGTGTCTAGCTGGATAAAAACGGTGGAGTCGGTGTGGTGTGAGGTTTGCTCTGTGAAGGACATTAAATTGGATGTTCCTGAATCGTGCGTTCCGGGAGACCTTTTTAGGGTGTTCTAAGGCCGCGTCCCACTCCTTATCATTAAACACCCTCCCCACCTCCGTCTCCCATGTCTGCCGTAACGACAGCAATGGAGTAAGGATCAAATCCCTGATAGCCTTGTAGAGCCATGTGACCAGGTGTCGGCCCACTCCCATGTGTAAGATGGTATGTATGACTGGGTGCGTCGCTGGCTCCCCCTCATTTGGGTCCCAAAAGCGGCGACTGCTGTCTATGAGTTGTCTGTGTATTAAGAACTGGCCCTGTGGCAGGCCGTAGTGTTCGGTCATCTGAGCATATGTCTTAAGTTGGCCGTTTTCAAACAGGGATTCTACCTCCGTAATTGCGAGGTCAGTCCAGGGCTGGAAGGCTCCGGCGGTATAGTATTTCTCCTCTCTGGGGAAACCTACTAGAGGGAGTAGGGGTGAATATGGGGGTCTACCCTTGGACATGCGGTGGATTCTCATCATGCACGTGCGAGCGATGGATATCTGGAGAGGCCGGGTGCGCACGGGTTTGGTGCCTGGTAGCAGCATTCTGTGGATTGCCGGAAGTGGAACGCGGCCCTCCTCCGTGATGGTCTCCCCTATGTGACGTTCTGCTGTCCAGTGCGATAACCACTGCAGCTGGGCCGCTAGGAAATATGCCTCAAAAGATGGCGCACCGAGACCTCCCTGATTCGTGGGCAAGTATAAGGTAGTCAATGCCACCCTGTGGCGACCTCCTCCCCAGATCAGCTCAGTGAGCAGAGTATCCAGTTCCTTAAAGAAGGGGCGGGGTGGTATGACTGGGAGATTGGCAAAGTGGTATAGTAGTCTTGGAACCATAATCATCTTTGCAAGAGCTACCCGTCCAATGGGGGCTAGGGGTAATGTTTTCCAGAACCCCACTGCTGTTCGTATCCCTGTCAAAGCCTTTCGGTGGTTCCCTTCGTATAGGTCCATCGGGGAGTGGTATAATCGTACCCCGAGATATCTGGGCGCCTCGGCATTCCACGCCACTGTTTGAGTTCCGATCTGAATTTCAAATGGAGCCAAGTGAGGGCTCAACGGGTACAGGGTAGATTTTTCCCAATTGACCTTAAGGCCGGAGGCCTCTGCAAAATCGGCCAGAGCCACCCCGATGGGTGTTAGGTCTTGGGTAGCGTCCCGGACATAAATTAGGAGGTCATCTGCGTATAGGGATACGCAATGTACTGTGTCTGCCAGTGGAATACCCCAGCTCCCACCCTCCAAGCGCAGGCGCGCCGCCAGGGGCTCCACCGCTAGGGCGAACAAAAGGGGGGAGAGTGGACACCCCTGTCGGGTTCCCCTTTCTATTGTGAGCGGAGCAGAAATGTACTTCCCTATCCTGATTCGTGAAGTAATGTCTGTATAGAGGAGCTTTGTGTATGCCAGCAGAGTAGGGCCTATGCCAACATTGCGAAGCACCGCAAACAAGTACGGCCATAGTAGCGTGTCAAAGGCCTTTTCAAGGTCTAGTATCAGACACGCCGCCTTGGGGAATTGCGTGCTCGTCCTGTCCTGGATATGGAAGAACCTACGCAAATTCTGCGAGGTGTTGCGTCGTGGGATAAATCCACATTGGTCCGGATGGATCAATGGCGTCAGGATTTGGGCATATCGATCCGCTAATATTTTGCCCAGTATCTTACAGTCTGCATTTAGGAGGGTGATTGGCCTGTAGGATGAGGGGAGCGTTGGGTCTCTGTGTGGTTTTGGGAACGTAACAGTTATCGATTCTCTGAGGGAGCTTGGGAGTTCGCCTCTATCGAGTGCGTCATTGTACATGATTACCATTCCGGGGATCAGGCGGGCTGAGAATGTGCTATAGTATTCAAGTGGGAAGCCGTCCATCCCTGGCGCTTTATTGCGAGCCAATGCCCTGATGGCTTGGGAGATGTCCGTGGGCTTGATCCTCACCTCTAGTGCCTTTCTGTCCCCGGAGGGATCTTGGGTATGGGCAATGGGTGTAGAAATCTGTGGGCGGTGTGTTGGTTGTAATGTCTAGGGGCTCGGTAAGTGTCTACATAGTGCTCGTGGAAAATGCGCAGGATATCTAGCTGTGCGTGTCTGAGGACGCCGGTCTTATCTACTATTTCGGTGATAGGTTTCACCTCCGAGTCTTGCTTGGCTAGCCGAGCTAAGAGCGTCCCCACTCTATTGCCCTCGCGGTGGACCCTGGAGGCATATACCCTAAAATTGTATTTGCGAAGATCTCTCAGTGTCTCCGCATGCGTTGTTTTAGCCCCGGCCACTTGTGCTGGGGTGGCCTCGTCCGTATCTGCTTTTTTCGTTAAAGCCGCCAGTGCTTGTTCTGCTTCCTGTAGAGCCCTTTCCAGTACTCTGCGCACGCCCACTATTTGCTGTATGCAGTGCCCCCTTGCTGTGGCTTTGAATGTGTCCCATTCGATCAGTCGGGAGGACGCTGTGCCCTCATTTAATGTGAAGTGTTGTTGGAGATGTTCCCCGTGGTCGTGAGTGAACACCTGGTCCGTGAGGCATTCTCTCGGCAATTTCCAGGTGGGTATGGGGGGATGGGGCGGCTTCCATCTAAGGGTCAATATGTGAGCATCATGGTCTGATATCACCCTCCCCAAGTAATCCGTGTGTTGTACCTTCTGGAGTATTGTAGCAGAGCAGAGAAATCTGTCTAAGCGTACTCGCAGGTTATGTGGGATGGAGTGGAAGGAGTATATCTTGTCCGCCGGGTTCCTCGCACGGCATGCGTCCGTTAATGCCCAATGCGTTACCCATATGCTAAATAGTTCCGTCTGCCTATACGCGGGCGATTGCGCTGGTGGGGGTTGGGATCTGTCTAAACTAATATCTAAAACGCAGTTGTAATCCCCGCCCAGTATCCACGGGACTAGTGTGTAGTGGGTTAGCATTCCTGTAAGGCGACCCCAGAAGGGGGCTTGCTCTACGTTGGGGGCGTATATACTCCCTATCAAAATGGGCTGCCCTTCTAATAATCCCTCTACTACTGCATACCGTCCCTCCTTATCTACCATTCGTGTCCGCTCCTTGAAGGGGATCCCAGGTCGGATCCAGACGAGGGCCCCCTAGCAAAAGCTGAGTAAGTTGTAGCACATATAGTACCCCGCCACTTCCTGCGTAGGCGCTCTACTTCAGTTGTTGTCAAGTGTGTCTCCTGCAGGACAGCTATGTGTGCTTGCTGCCTCTTTATATAGGCGTAGACAGCGTAGCGTTTGCGCGCAGTGTGCATGCCCCGGACATTCAACGTGACAAATTTTATATCTGTGCTAGGGATATTAGTGGGCATGTTAGTGAGCTCCTGAACCTGCACTGGCTATATACTATGGTCTGCTGGGCCTTTGGGTCCCCCCCTCTCTGCGTGACCACCCACCGCACAACTGTTACCACACTGATCGTTTGCTCCCATTGGGGTGAAGGGTGAACTGATTGGTGGGGGGAATAAAAAGTGAATAACGGGAAACGTTCCCAACTAGAGGGACCTATCGCTCGAGGCGATATGTCCAAACTGTACATCACGTACTGTCTTTAGTTCGTTGTGTATGGGGGGCGGCTGTGCATCTTCGCTGGCTACCGCTGTCATAGCTGCCCGCTTCATGACGATGTATTGTACATGCCTGGGGATGTCCTTGCATCTCTTTCGTTACTCACAGTTTGTTGGTCTGTTATGCCATCTTCATATCAGTGTGTCCGCTGTCTGGGGGGTCACCAGCGGAGGTGTGACAGAGCCGTCACGAGAGGCTTGTGAGTCACTGATTTCTTCCTCTGAGGTGAATATGTGTGGGCCGCCATTTCCATTTGAGCTACCTCCTGACCCCCGGGCCGTTTCTGCGACTGCCCGTAGTGCTCGCCGGCGCTCCGCCATAATTTGCTCGAGGTCAGGTGAGCTTTTGGTGATGGGGGCTGACTCTTGACTCAGTTGCGTGAGAGTAATCCGTCTGTGTTGCCGTCGCCGCCGGCCAGGGGGCTCTCAGTTTTGTGTGGTTCTACGGTCGTTGAGCTCCCCCAGGTGTTGTTCTATCCAGTTGCCTGCTTCCGTTGGATTCACGAAGAAGTGGGTGGTTCCCTCATGTATGATCTTGAGTCGGGCCGGGAATAGGAGTGCATATTGTACGTTCTTTTGGCGCAGAGTGCGTTTTACGGTTAGAAACGTAGCACGTTGACGTTGGACGGCTTGAGAGTAATCCGGGAACAGCATGACCTGTTTATCCTCCACCCTGAGTGGTCCTACCAGTCGAGCTGCTCGGAGCACCGCATCCCTATCTTGGTAATGGAGTAATTTTAGCAAGAACGGCCGAGGCGCCGACCCTGGATGTGGCTTACGGGCTGGGACCCGATGTGCTCTTTCTACCGAGAAGTATTGAGTCAAGTCTTGTGCCTGTGTGAACGTTTTAATCCACGCTTCAACATATCTGATTGGATTGGACCCCTCCGCCCCCTCCGGTAAATTCAAAACGCGAATGTTGCTTCGGCGGGAGCGTCCCTCCAAGTCATCAGTTTTGTTCTCTAGGGCCTTCACTTTAGTTTGGAGTTCTTTAATGGCCTCTTGATGCGATTGTAGTTGCGGTTCCATGGTGTGAAGCGTTCTTTCTCCCTGCTTGACTTTGTCCGCTAATTTTCTGTGGTCGTCCCTTAAGATGTTGAGGTCTGATGCCAACTCTCCGAATTTGCCCTCCATGGTCACTCGGGAGTGTTCGATCGCCTCTAAGACTTTATCTAATTTAGCCGACATGGAATCTGTGTTGGGGGTTCCCCCGCCGGCTGCGTTGTTTTGGGGTCTGGAGACGCGCGCCTCACCGCTGTTGGGACTGATGTGGGCCCGGTTATCCGCTGCCGACCCATGTTGTTCCGGACTCTGGCCGTCGCGTTGCCACGGGCTTTTGTGGGGCACCCTGGGGTTTGCGACCGGGTAATAGTGTGTGTCGCGGTGCCTCTCTTCGTGTGCAACTGGTATTCACTCCCCGTGTTGCAGGGGCCTCGCCTGAGTTAGCTCGGTCTTTTGCTGTCCCACTCCCAGGCGTTTTCAACGGGGTCTGACCTTATTAGTTCAGGTGGGTATGAGGGGGGGGGGTGCGCGGAGGGGTGTCCCAGCACAGCGTCCCTCTGGTGGCGTTCAGTGACGTGGACTTCTTCTGATTTGGCCACCGCAGCCCGTCTTCCTTTCTTGGCCCCCAGTTGTTGTGGTGCTATTTTGGGGGTGGCACCTCACTATTTCTCTGCGGGCTCCTGCATCAGGGTGTGCTCGGTCGAGCCCCCTCTCTAGCTCTGTGCGTCAGGGGGGCTCCCCGTGGCCCGGGCCTCAGCGTCGCATAAGAGACGGGTCGGTCAATCTCACCACCGTGCCCGCTCGTCGTTGTGGGTCCCCACCGCTCGCCTCCCCGTCCAGCGCCTCACGGATTTAGTCCAGGGGGTCTGGGGGCAGCGATGTGCTCGGCGACTTCGAGAGCCCCGTCCCTCTCCTTATCGGCGGGGCTCCCGTGCCGTCCGACTCGTGGCGGGATTCCCAACCGGGGCACCGGTGACCCGCCGGATCCTCCTCACGATACGTGACGCTGGGCGGAAAAGGCCTAGTGCTGCTCGCCTATCGCACCAGCCGGCGACAGCATCTGGGATGGCCCGCGCTCTCACTGGAGTATATGGGGGACTGCTCTTCCCCCCGTATCTCCCTGCCGCGCGCCCCGATTCCCAGCGCCGTGTGGGGGGGGGTAAAGCGCCCACTTCGTCCGGGCAACCGGGGGCACCAGACGCTGCACCACTCGTCGGGGACAGGGGGCCTCTCCGGTGATGTAGTGCGAGCTCACCTGGACATTTGGGGGTATTCTCCGGGCACTCCAATTCCGGGGATGGACGCTGGGTCGCCCACTCTCAGGTCATTCTGCCGTTGGTCGCCGAGTGCGGATGGGCGCCGCCATTTTGAGTGCGCCTCGGGGTCTCCGAGCCAGTCTCGCTGGGCGACTGTTTCGCCCCTGATTCAAATTCTGTCTTACTGCGGGAGTCCTCGCGGTCTGTGGCAGCTCCGGTGCGGGTTTTCACTGGTTTACCGACATGTAGGGCATTACTTCAGCCAATTTGCGCGGGCTGCCGAGCGGAGCACTAGGAAGGTGCGTCCGCCATCTTGGCTGGCTTGGCCACGCCCCCCCAAAACGTTTTCCTGATAAGGAAACAATCATTGTTTCTAGATTAACTGAATTACATTTTTAAGATGTTTTTATGCTGCAGACTAAATACATTTTCCCGGTAAATCATTAGGGAGAGATTAATACTTTCTGGGCAAAAGTTTCCACTCTTTAGTATAACCAGGGCCACTGGAAATATGCGATTGTGCGGCTGCAGCTTTTTCCGCATATTTATAAATTTGCCGCATAAATCATCTGCTGCATAATCTGCAGATTTTAACAAAAAAATTGTTTCTAGCTCAAATGGTTCTAAAGTTACTAAAAATGCAGAGACGTGTTGCAGCGCACTGGAAGGCCTGTTGCAAAGGTTGACTGGTCCCCTTTCTGTTGCTTATTGCTATATTTGGATGTTAGAATGGATCTAATGAGGTGCAACCACTGCCCAGACAGTGTTAACAAGTATGAAAATGACGAAATAATTAAGTAATACATCACAAAGTGTCAGTGGCGGCTCTTCGGCTAAGGCGGAGGAGCGTCGCCCCACTGCTATTTCAGCAGTGCAAAAAATCAAAATAAAATGATAACAGGACGTAATTATCATTTTATTTTCCTATGCGGGACTTGGATGCAGGTCGGGGTGGGGCTGGGCTCTGTGACGCCAGATCAGAGTGAGGAGCGGTTTGCACTCCTCTACACTCTTAAGTGTGCATGACAGTTTGGCCGGCCAAACTGTCATGCGCACTTAGCATGTTGCACAGCCCCATGGAGAACATGTCCAGGCTCCCAGGCACTGCCAGCCGCTCAGACCGATCACGACGCTGCTCATGCGTTGCGATTAGTTGGGAGAGTACAGGAGCCTGGGTGCTTTCGGTTCTTTCCAGCAGATGAAGAGGACGGAGGAGAGGCGTGCGGCGGCGAAGGCAAGTTTTTTGTTTTTTTTAATCCATTCCCACCCCCCGACCACCCCCGTTCCTAGGCAGCTGCAACTGCAAAATGTGCTGCATTACAACACATACTTTGCCTTTTCTTGCAGCATAATTTACTCAACCTTGCTGCCTAATTTGGCCATCCCTGCCGCATAATTCCAGTGGCCCTGAGAACATCAATAATACCCAATAACAGCAAGCAACAACTGAAATGTGGTGAGTTTACCTTTATAAAGTGCCAGTCGTGGCGCTGTACCACTTGTAGCGCATCTTTTTATTAACATTTTAATCATTTGATCTAGAAACCATTTTTTTCTGTAAATTATAAAGCAGAGGGTGGAAAACTGCATAATCCCATTTTCCAGTGATCTCAGTATAAGGCAAGTTTAATGCCATATTTGAGTTATTGTGACAATTTTTTTAAGGGTATCATGGTTCTGTCAACCTACTGTACAATGAAATATCAGTCATTTTGAAATGTTCCTTTATATTTCTCATTGCTGTAGTTCTTTATTATAGCTCTCTGAATTGTTTAAATTATTAAATACGTACTAGTCTAGGTACCACTGGTGAATGACAGCGCTGCAAGGCCCTCCTACCGGCAGGCTAGGCACTATAAAAATGTCTACAAAATATATCTACAGGAAGTTTTCATCGGAGGCGGTGCTTTAAATGAGGCGGAGCAGAGTGCCTACATTTCTTCACATTTGTGGGAGGCACATCACCGGAAAGGGTCCGATAGGGGCAGTGTGCCAGGACAGTGGCAGTTTAAAATACGACTGGCGATATTTTAGATGTGTTCAATGCTACACAGAGATATCTTGTTTCCACAACCCTCATTTACTCAGTTACCTGTGATTCTTGGCACTCCTTCACAGGAAAGGGTGTGTATGGCTTGTTCTCTGGGTTGTATCCCAGGCCCCCCCCCCTCCCACCACCACCACCGTGCAGGGCTGGCCAAGTCTCCCAGAGAGAACAAATATGGCTTGTGAATCTTGCTGGCACGTGAACCTGTTAACCTCCTGTTTGCACACATGTCACAGACCGGGGGACTTGAAGGCCTCCGAGTTGCTGCGCTTCTGAAAAGCAGCCAGTGATTGGCAGCGCACGCAACATCCATGCAAGCAAAACAAAATACCAAAATGGCTTCCATGTGACAGGGACCGGACAGGCTGCCGCAGCCCCCTCCCCCACACCCTGTAACCGGAGAGCAAACGCTGCTGCGCCCAGATGCTCATGACAGAATATAGCGCCAGAATGGTGGACTTTTTAGAAAGTCGATGTTTACTGGTTGTGCTCCTAATCCCCACTCAGCAAATGAACTTAATGGTGTGATCTTGGGCAAATCGCTATCTCTGTGTGCTTCAGTTTGCCCTCTGACAATGCTGAAAGTGCTTGGAAACACGAGAATCCTAGTTTTAAGGGCTACCACATAAAATAAACACTGTGGCCCTCTTTACCAGCGGCTCGGTTAATTGTGATCTGTGCGGTAAATCCTGTTATGCCTCACTGTGAAACCTGGAATCGACTGGTAATTGCGACCCACAGTAACAAGCACGCGAGTGGTGCGCGCTCTTGCGAGCAGCAGGCGTGACCACACGCTCGTGCACCATGGCCTTTTGCTTGCGGGTAACCGCGCGGAAAAGGCCATTGTGCACGAGCGTGTGGTCAGCTTTCAAAAGCCCCTTACATAAAGTCTCGCAGAGCAGCCCTTGCGCGCTACTCGAGGCTCGACCTAACAAGCATTGGCATAGCCAATAGGTTTCGCCTTTGGGACCTTATAAGTGTTTAGTTATCCAGCACAATATCCTTGGTGCAACATCAACTGTTGCCCGGCTAAACACTTATAAGGTCCCAAAGGCGAGACCTATTGGCTATGCCAATGCTTGTTTCATATTGGCATGAATTAAACCAGGGGCCCTATGACAGTGCCGTGTGGGTTTTGGCTAACATGTTAAAATAAACACTCTCTGGTCTTTCTTGACATAAATTCCTTTACACTGCACAACAAAATTAGAGTATTTGGCTTCTCTCCCATCTCAGTCTGTAAGATCGTTTTCCTTAAACAGATGCACATCAAACAAGCCAATGACAAATATGGGTGGAGAGTGGGCGGGGCTTCAATTCCGTACTCCAATACAGCATGCCGCAGAGCAGCGCATGCGCTGCCCAGGCTCGACCTAAAAATCCGGCCATTGTTACTTCCTGAAGAAGTGTGACCATGATCATGCGATCACACAGACATTTGTGCGGGGGTAAGGAGGAGTTATCTTTCCCAGCTCTCCAACAACTGTAGACTGTAAACACATTTTCGAACAGGAATTCATCGCTCCACTTGGCACAGTGCTCAGCAGTGTCTGTGGATGTTGGAAGACCACTGCCACTCTGTGTCAAATGTCGCCTCTGTATACCTTGTATGTATATTTATATGTGTGCTGAAACATGGTAAATCTGTAGAACGTGTTGAAACACAAAACTCCAGCACTTTCAGATTCTGAGCTGTCCTGGGATTTCGGCTCAGATATCTTGTTGGAATAAACTTTTTTTTTACGTTTTATTTACTAATTGTGTATTTTTTCCCTGCTAAAAACCTCCTTCAATAAATACTAATTAACTAAAGACTAATGAAATGTCCCTGATATTTTTTCCTACCTGGCTCAATTTTGTACTCAAAGGGCAGGGCCACTGGAATTATGCGGCAGGGGAGGACCAAATTATGTGGCAGGGTTTACTAAACCATGCGGCAAGAAAAGGCAAATTATCCGGCATAATGTGGCACATTTTGTGATACTTCATTTTTTAGTACTTTGTTTTGCTGTTTTACATGTTATTGTCTAGGCAAAGGGTTCAGCTCATGAGTTCCAGTCTGACATCCAAAGCCAGCAAGAAACAACAGAATGATGACAGTCAACCTTTCCGAAGGGCCTTCCATTTAGTAACGTTTGATCCGTTTCAGCTAGAAACCTTTTTTGTAAACAGGTGAAGTATGTGAAGCAGATGATGGATTATGCGGCAAATTCATAATTATGAAGGAAAAGCTGTGCCTGCAAAATGGTATAATTTCAGTGGCCCTGCTCAACAAACTACAAACACTATATGGCATGGAAGAGCATATCCTGATGACTGATGCATCATTCGGCCTCATATGGAGTGCTTAGACTGCAGTGTATTATGGACTATTTTACATCCCAAAAGTAATGTGAAGCATCACTAATTAAGTTCTTTATCTCGTAGACTCATTGAATACAATAATTCATTGTTGTTTTGTTCTTACAGCGCAACAGCCTTTTATTAATGTGTACTCAGGACTCACTGAAACAGACCTTTAGGCTATGCCAGTGCTTGTTGTATATAGCACACACCCTGAACTAAATTCTCTCTCGGCGCTTTGGTGAAATCAGTGCTCATGGAAGGTTTTGGATTGAGAAACTATCACAGAAACGGGCCACCCACAGCACACTGTACTTTCTCAGCCAGTGGGGCTGGAAGTAGTTCTGGCTCCAAGCTCGTTCAATTCTTGGCCTCTTTGCTGCAACTGGTCTCAAATGTGCTATTGCGAGGGGATTCAGATGGCCAAATAAGTGAAAACAGCTTCTAAATTCGGACGGTTTAGCAAATAAATCACCAGGTAGATCTGGATTGTTCCAAAGGTGAAAAGTTCTAGAACTTTGTGCCCAACCATAGAGTTGTAAAGACCTCTTACCTGTAGCCCCGCCATCTCCACTCCCCGGAAATGGAATCATAGTGAAGCCTTCCTCTTTTCTTCCAAGTTACTGACCATTCACCTGCTATTGACAGATCCCATCTGATTCTCTTTTAAGGTGGGTCTTCAAAATGCAGGGAAGTTGTGAGCTATTGGGCTAGAACACCACGGGGGAAGACACTGGGTGCTGGGGCAGGGCTTTAAGTGGGACGAAAAAACTGGGGGGTCTCATAAAGGGGCGTGGTCAATGTAATTAAGGGCGTGGCTTAAAACATGTAAGCTAAAAATCTGTGTTTAGCATAGTGTGCCGCCTGACACTTATTTTGCTGTTTCTGTCATTGCACCCAGATATATGATACAACAAGTAACATCATACCTACAAGAAGTCAGGACTATTGGCTTTGTCAATGGTTGTTAGTTGCATAAGATAAATAAGCAGCAACTATGGCTAGTATATAAAATGGAAAAAGCTTCCACTTAAAGCCCTGGTGAGTCGACACCACAACAATGTTGCTGCTCCTGAGTTTCAAAAAGAAGGGAAATCCAGAGAGAAAATGTCTCTCTTTAAAAGGATTTCCTTCCTTTAGAACGCTCACCTGGCATGACGTCATGCAGTAACTTCGCCACTTGTGAGAAGTGAGCAGTGTGAGTACACGCACATCGAAGTGCGTGCTGTCACTGCAGTCCAGAAAAAAAACCGGACCGCATGTGTCAGGGCACAAAACAGAGCCCGATAGGGACCCGTTTCGAGGCCCCCTTTAAAAAACTGCCGGTGCTCAGACCCGGTGAGACCCGGCCCACTTAAAGCCCTGTGCTGGGGTTCTTTGGGGCTTTGGTACCACCATCAGGAAAGCTTGCACGGGTCGCCCTCCAGCAGTAATCATGCTTATTCCCCCATGTCCACAGATCCAGCTCTTAGGATCCTAACAATTCACAATTTTCACTTTTAAT
This sequence comes from Calotriton arnoldi, assembly GCA_963921515.1. Classification (NCBI taxonomy): domain Eukaryota; kingdom Metazoa; phylum Chordata; class Amphibia; order Caudata; family Salamandridae; genus Calotriton; species Calotriton arnoldi. Next base: position 216,999 of record CAWUFW010010265.1, read on the forward strand.
CGCATGGGAAATTTTGAAATCATATGTGTACGCACACTTTTAGAAGTTCAGCCAACTCAATGACCTCCGCTAGTTTTAACAAGCATTTGAAGGCATGAACGGGGAGGAGGGACGAGCAAGAAGGCAACCGGACTGCGGGGGGAAGAGGGACGGGGAGCGAGAAGGCACCAGACTGAGGAGGGGGGGAGAGAAAAGGCACCGGACTGCGGGGGGGGGGGGACGGGAAGAAATTGCCTCGCGCTGTAACGCAAAAATGAAACGAGCTTGCCTCGCAGTAAAAAAAACAAGCAAATGCAAGACTTATTGCATTTCCAATGCTTGTTTCAAACTTTTTTTCAGGAGATTGAGGGGGCGACCTTCTTAGTCGTATATTTTTTAATGGCACCTGACTAAATGTGGCAAGCAATGAATCCACTGATAGCAGCAATTAGCCTTTCCAAATATCTTCCCCAAACTGGCGCGTTTCATATATCAAAGCCCTGAGCAGTTGATGTCGGTGACGGCTCTGTCTCTGTGACTCTCTAGACTCTTAGCGCCTTTGGGGAAGGGGGTAATTTAGAGGGGAAAGGGAGGGGGTGGGAAAGGGGCTGTGAGATCCAACTTTTTACTGCTTAAAAAAAAAAAAAAACACCCGCCCCAGCGTCTGTCGTGCGATCGCAGGTTTAAAAGCTGCTCACTCAGAGTTCTGATGTTGCATCACCATTACATGCGGTAATGTCGTTATTCTGGCACTTTAGATGTATTATGTGAAGCGTTTCAACGCCTCATCACGGGACGTTTGCGCTATATAAATACAATTGACAATTTATCATTAGGGTGACTTTGTAGTGTCACTGCCAATGGCTGCCAAATCAGCGAAAGTGCATTAATTCTAACACCCACCTGGTAGTTGAAGTATTGACACTGTATTTGCTCTTTTTAACCCCCCAGGAGCTCAGTTTCCTCAGCGATTTATATTACAAAGGGACTTTTCCCAAAAATATTGGATTCAGAGAAAAGTCAGGCGGCTGTGCGGCGAGTGGTGAGGCTAGAGTTTTTTTTAAGCCTACGTCTGTGAGTTTATATCTGGCTGAAGGCCCTTAAAATAAGTACCTTCGAATTTTGAAATCATTTACAGACGTAAGAGACGAAAGAACTGCCGCGGAAAGTCTGTATTAAAAGTAGATGTTGTTTCTATTATTTTATTATTATTGCTTTTGTTGTTACTATTACAATTATTATTACAAACTTTTACATAACAGTTGCGTCATATTCCTGAAGAGTGAGTATGTGTGATGAAGGTGACAAACATTAACTCTGATAATTATTCCCTTTGGGTTGTTTTTCTTCATATTTGCTGCAGGTGGTTATTCAGAATCATAAACTATTGGTAAGCCGAAGTCTTCACCGGTTTCACTATCTTTGTATGCAAAGCGTGAAGAATTTTCAGTTACTTTTAGATGAATTATGGTTGGAAGGCTGGGCGTGAATTATTATGTGGTATTCAACAGTCTTCAGGCGCATTGTATAAATATGCCACTCAAGGGCCATCAATTTAACCTGAAATGCAAACCGAATGGCAATCTGACAGGGAGTATTAGACAATGAGAGGGAAGCGTGCGCTTGATGTCCGCTTCGGAGACCCGTACACCACAGGCTGTGCTTCTGGAGGGGCGCTGGGAGTTCAGAGGACGGGTCCCGGTCCTCTCGTCAAGCGGAGGTGCATCCCCGCTCTATTGGCGATGGTAGCCTGGGAAATATGAGCTGTGGTGAAACCGGCGCTGCTCAACCGTGGCCGCTCACTCGTCTCTTCATAAAGCAAATATACCTGCTTTATGCAGCACTTTTCAGATAACACCCGGTGCTCCTGACAGACCAAAGTAAACAGCCACTTTTAACCCTGAGAAGCAAAAGTAGGTGGCGGAATAATGGAACTGGGGAAGGAAGGGCAGCGGAGGCGAGTGTTTTGGAGAGGGTGGGGAAAGGAGAAGCAGGGAAGGTGAGGAAGAGAGCCGAGGAAGGGAGGGAGCGGCTCTCCTACCCGCGCAGTGCAGAGTGCTGGTTCATCCGCAGTCGAACGTTTAATAGACTGAAAGTCTCACTTTTATTGTTGCTTACCAGAGAGGAATCAACAAACGACTAATCCACGTGAAGCCTCACGGAAGTCAAGTCGTCATATTCTGCGAGAGTGCTTGCAGCAGAGAAAAGACAGAGGAGGGAGGAGGGAGGCAGCGTCAGCACAAGTGAGCGCGGCAGCCTGCTGAGCTGACCACACGCTCGTGCACAATGGCCATGTGTTTCCAATTATCGCGCCCACGTCTGGGCACGATAATTGGAAACAGATGTCTGCCGTGCGGGTAACCGCAGGGAAAAGGCCATGACGCACGAGCGTCTGGTCAGCTTTTAAAAGCCCCTTACTTAAAGTCTCGCAGAGCAGCGCTTGCGCGCTACTCGAGGCTCGACCTAAAAAGGGTCTTACATCTCCGCAGAGGAACAGTCTGCTTCGGTAGGGGGTTGAGAGGGTCTGACGGAGTGCCAGTACTGCCAGCACCAACCACACTCTCCATCGTCACAAACAGCTCGTGCTTCTAGGATGCCGCCCACACACGAAGAGGGGTTGGACACCAACTCGACTTATCAGCCCTGTTTGAACCGCGGACTGCCAAACACAACAAACCAATGTCTCCAAGTGAAACCTATCCACATGTTGAGCTGTAATACTTCTTTGTGGGCATTTGTCTGACCGCAATAAGATGCAGAACTTGCCAAGTGAGGGGGTGAATTGAAAAAAAAGTGGAGCTGCCATGGTAACAGATAAAGCGCGGCGGGCGCCGTGTGAACAACAACGGCCGTATGAGAACTGCAAAAGTGAAAAGTGAAGTCAGATTACACTGTGTTTGCTGGCAAAGCTGCCCCTCTCTCCCCCGCAGCCTCCATGCATGCTCTCTGCTGCCCAGGCGGGAGCGAGCTCGAGGCAAACAAAAAAGAAAATAGTGCCACAACAGAACGTAAATAAAGCAAGCATTTGCAATGCAATAGGACTCGCATTTATGCAAGACCTATTGCATTGCATCAAAGACAACGGGAGGGGGCGTACTGTGTAACACTCGAAGTAAAGGGGCCAGTAGTCATGGGAGGGTACTAATGATGACATGGACATAATAGGGAGGGACTAACAAGCCTCATAATCAATCAGACGGCAGCATTTACAAAAGACAATAACATGAGCCAATTAAAAACATGGGCGGAGAGTGGGCGGAGCTTCCACGGAGCTTCTACTCCATACTGCATTACTGCATGCCTCGCAAAGCGAGCAGCGCATGCGCGCTGCCGCTATAGGCTCGACCTAAAAATGAGTTATATCTTTATCTTAACGGAAGCACCAGAATGAACACAATCCATATGAATTTCTTAAGCAAAACAAATAGTTAAAACATCACATGGGATGCAGGTCATCTGGTCGTACAGAAGCTTTGTGGTACCCTATAAATCTCTGTACTTAGCACAGAACCTGCTTAAAAGTTACTTCTGGTGGTCATCTCTGGCAGAGCCCCCGTCATGGGGACCCAAGCTGAGCGCAACAAAACAGCTACCTGTTGAATGACTGCAGTTTAGAATCAATTTCTGTATCCTTTTTCGGTTTGCGGGACCAAAATAGGGCCTGATGATGTGGTTGAGAGCTGAGTACAGTGAAGCTTGTGAATTCTGATGCTGGAGGGAGTCCTTTAGTGGCCACCACACAGGTCCACGAACTTCCGGGGTTTACTCTGAACTTGAAACTTGGTCTCCCTTGACAACTTGCACGGACCAGCAGCAGATCAAATGCACTGGTCTTTGGGAAGTGCAGATAAGCTGTTTGGCTTTGGTGATTTTCAACTGCTTTCTCTCATATGGGATGGAAGACAAGTACACCCTGACCACAAGGGTGGGTCAGGACTCAGTCCCTCAGCATGCACCAGCTGTGTCCAGAAAATGCCCAGTGGCAGGCCAAAAGGCCACATGAGAAAACGTGACTGAACAGGAGATTACCTCACTACGCCTTGGAGTTATCTGAGATCCTTGGAACTTTAAGAGGTGTTCACGCCCTTTGAGTAACTCTCCCTGTCTGTGACAGTGGTCCCGGCACTCCTTGTGAATGCAGGGTGCAGCAGGTAAATCTTGCGTGCAGCCACTCCTTTGTGCATTCCCAATGGGTCACAGACACATTTCCTCTTTTATCTTCAGCCAGTCCAGCAGAATCTAAGTTCTGGGTGCCGGGGAGGCCCTACGTATCTTAAAATTGGACTCTGGAGGAGTGGAAACTAACTAGCCACTAGCTATGAGTTCCCACAGGGAGCCCTAGCCACTTGGTGACAGATTCCTGCGAAGTGTTGCAATCAAATATCCCAGGATTCACCATTCTGCCCATCTTCAAAATGGTTAAACCCATCTCTAGAAGTGAGCAGCTCAGTAGCCCATCCCAGGCGTGTGGCTAACTCGGGCTACAATCCCCCTAGAAAACTAGTTCAGATGCTGGTTTACCCCTTCCATCAAGATACGAAATGTCCAGGGGCACAAGGAAGAAGTGTGAGCAGTATTTGCTCTACAGGTTCCCCTTTGAAGCTCGCCTTCTGTGGCCTTCCCTCGCCCCAGCAGCTCTATTGTCTTCCCACCTGCAGGGTCATTAGCAGCACCCCCTCAGGGGGAAGCCCGTAACTCGGGGACAGCAGATGTTTAACCAAAGGACAATTTTCCATAAGTGCCCTTGATCTAATAATTATATTAAATTCGACTTCAGAACAGAGTCGAGTTTAATGTAACTATTCTTTTGAAACCAATTTCTGTAGTCTCATTTGACAAGTTAACGATGCTTGGATGCCAGCAGGTGACTTCCATGTTATCAATTGGAGGTACTAGCCATGGTCCAGTAAAAACGAACATGGAATGTTTTTACTGTTTGGATATGTTAAAAAATATATCCTGCCTTCCAATATCTTGCACCCTGCCTTTTGGACATCTCAGGCTTAGCTTATATATGCTCGGATTTGTAGAGTGCGTCTTATCACCCATGAGGGCATCCAGGTGCTGGCCATAGGCACGGGGAGATTAAGTGATTTGCCCTGAATCACAGGATGTTGAGCCGATGCCATTACTCTAACTTGGATCTCTAGCCCCAAAGTCTGCAGCTCTGGCCATTAAGCCACATCCTCTCCCTTAGAGTTTAGGGGTGGCCTGCAGGTATTACATGAGAAGATCTGGGCTTTCTATGGCAAAGTCGATTTAGCAGTTAAACTTCCCTGCCAGGATGCAATGGCAGTCTGGGAGTCATGGTTTTTTTTGTCACATCTGTGGTGAGGCACCAGCGGCGGCTCCTCCGCTATGGCGGAGGAGCGTCGCCCCCCCTGCCAGCAGTTTCAAATATGTAAAAATAAAACAGGTTTAAACCCCGCTTTTTTATCATTTTATTGTGCTTGTGCTGGGGCTTGGGGCAGGGTCGGGGTTATGATAGCCTGGAGGAGGAGTGGTGGGCTCTACCTACACTGCGCATGTGGTTTTTGGCTGGCGGTCTCAGGCCGGCCAAACCCACATGCGCAGTGACCCCTCTTAAATCCCAGCTGCATTGCTGGGGCTGGAGAGAGCAGGCATAGACTCCCATTCTGTCCTGGAGCGCACATTATTGGCGCTCAGGCCAATCCTCGTATGAGAGCAGCTTCAGGATTGGCCGCAGGGCAGGCTGGAAGCCTGTGCCTGCCTGCAGCGGCGGATAGGAGTGGAAGAGTGCGACGCGATATGGCAGCAGGTAAGTTTAATTTTATACTTCTTTGTCTTCAGTTGCCCCCGTTACCTCCCCCTGGCTCTTTTGTAAATATGTTTTTGATCTCCGTTGTCCCCCATCCATCCCCCCTCCGCCCCGCCTCTTTCACCCAATACGAGCCACTCCTGTGGGGCACCCAGGGCTTCAGACCATGGGTGATGATTAAATTGACAGCCCTGGGTACACCCAGTACCATACATTAGTTAACTTGTGCTAATTGTGTATAACTCAATTTGACATACACTGTTAGGAAATAGAGCACTGGGACTCGGCCTGTTTAGAAGAGCCCAGTGCACTTTCAGAGTTAAAAAACCAGCAACATCTGTCAAACATTTGGGGTGGTAAGTATCAAAAGGAGAGTGAGAAAGGTACTGGAGCCAGTTCACTTCCCCTAGTATGTGTGTTTAAATCTCCGTGGAGATCCATGGCGGCCGCAGCAGGTACCGAGCAGGGCTCTAGACCTTGACGAAAGTGTGACTACAGGTCGGGCCCCCACATGGAACTCATGGTGCATTTCTCAAAAACTATCTGAGAATGCGCCGTTAGAGGAAATACTCCTCTACCACATATCACACCTTAGCGCGTGTGTCACATAATTGGTTTTAAAAAAAACTTTTTTAGACCACTCACTTTTGCACTACACATAGGTCCTGAAGAAAGCCATACCATTAAAGGGAGCATGGCTGAAACATGTTGACCGACTAGGATATTGGAGTTACCTTAGACCTCCTATAATATCCGCCTCTCGTTTTTACTCACTGCCAAGGGCCCATACATTAAATTAGTCATTTTTGCCCTGTGGGACCCTTAGGACAGTCTTTTTAACATCCATCCACCCACTATCACTGCACTCTCACGTTACAATACCCGCTCCGCTGTATCCAGGCATTGTAGCACACCCGAGGTGCACTCGGCGCCTTGGGTGGGGCGCAATGATGAAGCATGTCCCCAACTAGGTTGGTGAGTGAGGGCTTTTTTCAAAACATAAAGTGTTTTCCTTTTCAATGCAAACAAACGCTAGGATCACCCACTTTAGAGCTAGTTCCTTTTGATTTAAACAAACATTTGGGGTGATCACACAAAAGCAGGCATTTCCCGATATAGATAAATATCCTTCAGAAACGATACTCCTGGATTTGAAAATAAGTATAAGAGTCTAACCCTTGTCCAGATACCCTCAACCTCAGCAGTCCCCTCCCCGCCTAAAACTAATCGAGGTAGAGTCGGGTTACCTCGCACCCTATTTTGCAATCAACAGACAAGCCGTTTGTTCACAAGAAGAAGAATGAACCACGTGGAAGGAGTTTGCACAACAAATGTTTTCGGTAACATTTTCAGGCGCTTTTAAAGTTTCATATTTATCGCCAGATGCCTACATTACTACTCCTGCCGCTGCCAAAATCTAATGGAACCTAAACAGGTCTCGAGGGGTACAAAGCAGCTCAAAGCACTTCTGAGGCATGATGCGTCCGAGCCTCTTCTGAAATTTTTATATTTTAAAAAAAAAATGTATTTAAACTTCTAAAGCCAATCATCTCACAATGCATAAAGGGAAAAATATGCCTGCATACCTCAGCATATGATCACACTTAACGAGAGCAGACAGCTGCCACCAAAACAAAATGCCTCGAACGAGACGTATTTTAAATTGAATGGAGAACAGACGTGAGGTTCTTTGTCATGTGTTCCTGTTTTGAAAGCCCATTGAAACATTTGCAAGGCTTTGATGCTGCATACAACATTCTGCATTAAGTCTCCATTGTGGTTCCAGTGTTTCAGACAATTGCTTCAGTTGGCATTGTTTATTGAACTGAGAGTTGTAGTCACGGGCCAGTTGTATTGAACCAAATAAATAAAGACAAAGACCACAAAGGATGATAAAAAAAAAGCCAAGGTCTGGAGCATGGTGCCACCTGTTCCATGGATTTCAAAGCAAAGACCATCCCAGTCAGCCCACCAGGACTGGGTTGCACACAATCCTGTTGGACTATTTCAATAAAAGTTACTGTGAATAGTCACTGAGCGGTAACTAAATCAAAATCAAACATTCACAGGCCAATCAATGGAAGTTAAATAATATTTCATCAATGTCTCAGCTTTCTTTAGCTGGTTGTATATTTTGTTGATCAAACTACATAGGTGCAAGGCAGAACAATAGTGACATTAGTGCACACGACGCGGGGCATTAAGATAAGTGAAGAGTAAATTATATATACTGTAAAGAACAACACTGTACAAAGTCCCTGGTTTCTTTTCTTAGCAGTTCAAACAAACAAGGACCTATTTGACAGGTTAGCCATATAGGATACAATCATAATAAACCAGGGGATTAATTGTTAATGTACAAAAATATACAACTGCCAAAACAAAATGGAGGCTTTGATGGAATATTTTTACACTACCACTGATTGGTCTGCGAATGTTTGAATTTGATTTGGTTACCGCTCAGTGACTATTCACAGTGTATTCTATTGAAAGAGTCCGACAGGGCCACTGCTCTCGGTACCCTTTTCCATGGAGTCATCGGGCAACCCCTTTTTGTCCATCCTCCAGTGCTTAATTTGTAAGAAATTAAGTGCCAGGGCCATCAACAGGAGGCCACTGCAGCCTACACCACCCATTGCCCCTGCTAGCGCCACCAATGACAGTACAAAACCAGCTGCTAACCATCACACCTTACAAGTGTGACAATTCAGACTATCCCAGGCTCCCAAAGCTATAAGATTAGCATGGGCGGCAGGTATTAGTTATTTGTAACCTCTTCCGTGCTCATGACGGCCCCCGGCCGTCATGAGTCACGGTGGGCGTGTGCTCACGACGCGCGGGGGCCGTCCGAGCCACGCACGCGTTCGGAATGTCCAGCACCTGGGCGGAATTCCGGCCGCAGCGAAGCGGTTAATGTATATTGAATTAGTAAACAACTTTTGTTGTGCTCACTCTAAATCAGACAAACAGCCCACCATGTGGCAGACAGTCTTAAGTGCCGATGCAGATCACCGGAAACTACCGGCTTAAATTAAGCACTGCCATCCTCCACATATTTGGTGGCAGCGCTCTGTTTGCTTTCTCAGGAACGTGCTCTACTGCCTTTTTGGTTAGGTATGCAAAATGCAATACATACCTCAGGGGTCTTAATTTAAGATCTATGGTATTAGTAAATAGAGGGAAACCGAGTCAACCAAAGCAAAGTTGACAATAACTAATGTCAAGAATGTCAGCAGGACAAATGGCACGTGAATACATGGATGAAATTAAACAGCTAGCTTCGGATGGCATATCACACCCCCATTCAAACAACTTTGCATCAAAGGGCGTTATTAGGATGTCGGACGGACCGCCACTGACAGGCCTTCGTTGGCGTTTCGCCCAACAGCCAGGATAGCAGCCCGACTGCTGCATTACAATGCACTTGGTTGGCCCGCAGCATGTGTAGGGACAGACTGACGACTGCAACAGGATCAAGGAGCCCATCGGGGCATCGGTCGGACCATAATCGCTACAATGAAGGTGGTGCCTACACAGACACCGCTGTAGGGATTATGATGTCCATTTCCCACATCCCACCGCTTTGTGGCCAGGGGAGCACGTGTGGTGCCCCCCCAAACATCCATGCACCACATGCCAGGAACCACATGGTGCCTGGCACATGGTGCATGGATGTTTAAAAACATCCCTTTTCCTATTTCTATTGAGGCTTGTGCTTCAGCCCAGAAGGGCACAGCACAAGCCGCAATACAAAAAGGGATGTTTTCGACTGCCTACATGGTGGTCGCATCATAATATGGCGGGTGGAGCCACTGACTACTTGTCGGCCGGTCTCCATCCTGCTAGGATGGGACCTCCATCGTAATGAGGCCCTAAGTCACATAATCGGCTATGAATGCTTCTCAATAAAACACTCTATTCAGGCAAACTTTGGATAATGCTCACTTGGAAGGTGGAATGATCATCGCATTATTACCGAAGTATATAGGCGAGTCAGATCTACTCTTGTTAATCTCGCTGACACCTGACCCCCTTGACGCTATCAATTAGAATTTCAGTGCAGTAGACAGTATGCAGGTTGTGACAGTTCAATGCCACAAATAAATTGTGGAAGCGTGCCCTAGGCATACTAGTAATATAACATTACATAAGTTAAATTTGTATTTGAAAACTACAGCATATCTGTTGCGTGGCGATAAGATGTCTTGATACCCTACTAAAATGTTTGCATAATCACCCTTAGATAAAAAATGCACTGAAATAGTCTAAAACATGAATCTTAACCCAACACTGACTCATCCAGTTCCAATCAGCTGCAGGACACCGGGCAGCAGGGCATCAGTCAATCAGCAAAAATACCAAAAATAAAGCCTCACTTGATCAGCAGTTCCACCATGTACATCTGAGCTGGGAGTAGCCCCAGTCTGGACTGTCTGATCTGATTGGGTCTTTTATCTCAATAAACCCCTGTATTATGAAGATTTTTATTTATAACACTTTCAACCAGTAATTGTGCTAGTTAGGACAGATGTAAAATAGACTGACCTCCTCATCCAGACATTCAAAGACACAGGCCTGTCTGTTAATTCCTTGTTTATTGATAATCAAATTATACCTACGCTTAGAGTCTCACTCAGTAGTGCAGAGAGGAATGTTTTCTGTGGAGAGGAAGCACTTTAAGGTGCTGCAACCCTGTTGCTGTTGGCTATTAGCTACTACCCCTTCCCTGCTTGAAATAAGTACAGACTTGGAGTATTTTACAACGTTAATGTGGTCTTCAGGATAAAAAGCAAGAGAATGTGTTTATGATTAAGGCGGTGATCACTGTGCCTTCAGCACAGCCATTGCTGTGGGGGCTCTGCAGAAGGAAATTAAGCTTTGCCAAGCAGCTGCCAGAATGCACCTGCTTGGCAAAGTTTTTTTGTTTTTCTAAACTTCCCAAGCTGGTGTTTCTTACTGAAAAAAATCTAATTTCTCTAATGTGCCGGTACATTGGGTCATTTCTTTGTGTACTGTTCAAGACTGCCATGCTTTCTCTGGCAGTCCTGAACCACAAAAATGTAAAGGATGTGGCCAGGCTGTGTGAAACCAATTTGAACCCACTTCTGAACTGGTTGTAATCATCTCGTGAAAGGCTCCAGTCAGCAACCACCCAGAAATGCCCTGATCATGCACTGCTCAGGCATAGGGTCCTGCAGAATTTGATTGGAGGAGGCCGCCATAATTTGACTATGAACCACAACTGATTGATCAGCCCTGGGCATACATGTCGGGCAATGTTTCATGCCAATGTTTCAGGATTTCTCAGGACTTAAGAGAAATTGCACATGAGTGTAATAGAGAAGAGTGCTGTATTCCAGGCCCAGGATCTCTGATTGCTGGCTTCCTAATATGCAAAGGATTGAGCCTAGACTAAAATCCATGCTAGGACTGCTGGGCTCCGTTGGGAGAAGGAGGATCCTGCCTGCTGTGGAAAGGTCCTCACGAGTGTGCCCTGCAGAGGAAGAGCCAGCCTAGAAGAAAAGACCAACATCCCAGCTGTTTGCATGGATCTGTCGGGGTATTCGCAGGCCTGGGCGGAGTTCGCCGAGTCACGCTACGTCGAACTCCGCTAATTTGTCAATAACTCCGCTGCGCGGAGTTCTGCGAGCGGGTGGAGCTGCTTGGCGTGCCCGTTCGCATTACGTTTCTACATCTTACTACTGGACCTCTATCCTGCCCCTTGACACGGTCTCAAACGCTTTCTGGATAGTGGAGCAAGCAGCTAGTGGCTCTGTTTTGTATGATTTGAAAAGCGTGTTGGTTGAGGTGTTAAGTATAAGAGATGTATGCTGGCTTGAAGAATGAAGCCCTGAGACTTGCTCCAGGCTCACTGTGGCAGCATGTAGCACTGTCTTATGCATGAAATGGTGTGCGAATGGAATGTGAGGGATCGTTTTGTGCATTGCATACAGTGACTTGTAGTCTGAGAGGTAGTTGAATCATGATTAATTTGCAATGTTTTTTCTTGCCTTTAAGAATACTAGATGAGGTGACAGTGTTATGCTTTACAAATGCTGATTGATTGATTTGTTGTTGATCATACTTATTGTCTCTGGTAGAGTGTGCCAAAACTTGAATGTAAGAAGTAGGAGCACCCTCCAAGGCAGATTTTGTTTTAATAGGCCGAATGATCAGAAGCGGGGTCCATTTGGATCTGAGTTTTCTCCTTTGACTGTGTAGTTTTAGTTTTTAGGTCCCGTCCTATAAATGGCGCAGTACAGAAGGCTTTGAAAGATTTTTTTTTGCAACTGTTAGTGGGGCTAGCGCTTTGAAGGCTGTGCTAAAGTAGCCCCCCTGCTCAAGATTAGGACTCTCCTACCTGCAGCATTCTACATGTATTCCAACTTGCATAGTAGGTTTTAGGAAGTACATTGTAGGTACCAATTCCATGTTCAGTACACTAGGGGGCATATTTATGAGTTTTGTGGCACAGTGCAGCATAGCAAGTCACCTTTGTGCACTGCCCTGCGTCACCTGGATAGGGTAGGAATGTGCTGTATTTATCCAATAAGGCTCATTCCTGTCCTTTTCCCTTGCACTGTTGCAGGTTTTGCAGCCTAGTGCCAACGCAGGCACTCTTGTGGAAGGGTGTCTGTGTTGTAGGCAGGATTGTTTTTGTGCAGGAAGGGGCACCTTCCTCCATAAAAACAATCCTGAGAGGCTCTTTCCTCTTGCTGCAGCACACATATAAAAAATCGAGGAGAAATAAAGATATTTTGCCTCATTACGCTTCTCCTGGGAGGCGTGTCTTTTTCGTGCATTGCCAGGTTTACAAGGTCTTGTAAATCTGGGAATGCATCAAAAACCATGTGAGTTGCGTGGGAATACCCATGCAATGCCCATGTAAGGCCTACTCAGGGCAGAGAAACGCAACACAGCGATTTGAGCTGCGTTATGTTACTTCAGATTTTTCTAGCAACAAAGTGGCTTTGCATGGTTTCAAAAATATGACTTATGGTTTGGATCGCTCTTGCACCACGTGGCGTGGTGTAAGAGCGACTCAAACTAGGTCATAATTAAGGCCCAAGGTTTAATGATGCTTAAATCTTGTGTGATATGCCTAAGAAAGGAAAGATATGTTGTGGCATTTGGATAGGAAAAAGCGTGTCTATGCTCACTTTGTTAACTTGGAATTGGAGTGAGAGGTTGGAGTCCATAAGCACATCAAAGTTCTTCATTGCCTTGTATGTGGCTGTTGGTGGCCATATCTTTGGCATCAAGCGAATTTCCATAGCAACTCAAATTATACATGAGACAAACCGTACATCCCACATCATGCAATATCTATAACACAATGCCATACCTAACATAACTGACATATAATGCCATACCAGGCCATATCATACCATAAGACACTATAGCACACCATGTCATGCACTGAGCACATGTAAACTATTCAGTACTGTTAGACCTGGCACCATTGGCATGGGTCTCCCCTGGATTTTTTTTGCCTTTGCCTCCTGTGGTTTTGCTGTGTGTTGGACTCTGTTTTGCTGGTCTAGATGCTTTGGGCACTTTGCCATTGCCGTTCAGTGCCAAAGTGCAAGTGTTCCCATTGTAACTTTTTGTTCTGGATTAGTGATTCCATGATCGGCATATTTGATTTACTTGCCAGACCCTAGTACAGTGCACTGTGTGTGCCCAGGGCTTGCAAATCAAATGCTGCTCGTGGGCTGCAGCACTGATTGTGCCACCCACAGAAGCAGCCTGTAAAATGTAACTCTGGCATGCCATTGCAGAGCCTTTGTGCAGTCTAGGGCTGCCATGTCGACTTGGCAAGTGTACCCACTTGCAGTCCTTAAACCTTCCCTTTTCTACATATTAGTCACCCCTAAGGTAGGCCCAAGGTACCCCTGTGGGCAGGGTGCAGTGTATGTAAACGGTAAGACATGCCCTAGTGTGTGTGTGGCATGTCCTGATAGTGAATTACTGCCAATTTAGTTTTTCACTATTGCAAGGCTACCCGCTCCCATAGGACAGCATGGGGAGTTTGTTTATAACATCTTATAAACATAACTGGCCCTGGGAGCAAGGTGGGAAAATAAATTTTAGAATGCCTGAACTCAGAATGTTAAAATGCATCTTTTAGTGAGGGTGATTTTTACATTCTGTGTTTGAAAACACCACTTTTAGAAAGTAGGTATTTTCTTGCCTAACCATCCAGTGTGCCTCTGCGCTAGGGTTGTGTATTGCTTTTCTGGCTTTTGGATGACAGGGGCTGGAGAGGGGCAGTGGCTCCAGAGAGCCTGATGAGTCAGGGCTGGGCTGAATGGACCTGGGCTGCATTTAGAGTAGGGGGAGGAGATTTCCTTTCACTTGAATGGGCTTGGTCTGCCTTCAACAATGCTGTCTCCACCTCCTGCCAGGAAGCTGCACCAGTGAGGACAGAACTGGTTTTGGCTGGGTACAGACACTCTCTGCCTTGAGAGAACAAAGGATTTTTGTGTATAAAAAGAGGGGCCCAGACTCTTAGATCACTTCTGGGAAATCAAGAGGAACCTTTGCCAAGGAGAAGAGCCGGAGAAGCTGAGGAGGAATACTGCCCCTGTGCTGATTGCTGTCTGGGGTTGGCCTGCAGTGGCTACTTGCTGCCAAGGAAAGGAGAAAAGGACTTTGGTGCTTGCTTTGCCCCCCTGCTTGAAGAAAAGATCTACATGGGCTTGAACTGAGCTTGCCTCCTGTTCTAGATGTCTCAGGAACAGCAAAGACCTCACTGTGTCAGTGGGCACCGTCTCTGATCGTCTCCGCAGAAGAAAAAGGGTAACTGACTCTGTCATCGAGTCCGTCGAAGGATTCCGTGTCCTGAAAGCACCGCCGAAAGCAACGCCTCGTATCGCAACACAACCCTGGTCTCACCGACTCCGTCTTCAAGCCGCGGCTTGCACCGCGTCCTGTGGGCACCGCACTCCGCAACGCTTTGCTACACACTGCAAGGATGTCACCGACTCCGTCGCTGCCCGACCCGAACATCGACCAGCTCCGTCGCCGCACCGTGACCTGCCAGCACCGCAGCGAGCATCGTCTCACCCTTCAACACAAGCCCTGGTCTCACTGACTCCGTCAACGAGCCGCTGCCTGCACCTAATCGTGAGGACATCGTCCGCCGCAACGCTCCATTTCACAATGCAACTGCGACCTTTGCCCTGACCGACTCGCACTGACGTGTTAGTTGCAACAAGAAAGGTACTGTGTCAGAGTCTGTCAACGCTTTAGCTAGCCCGTATCGACGCGGTCGGCTGGAATTGTTAGACTCTGTCGTATTCAGTATCGCGGTAGCCCCAGGAGGAGCTACCGAGTCGGAAGAACTGTGTTTTTTTTATTTTCCTGCAATTTAAAGGTTATTTTGCACAAGTACTATTTTTCAAGAGTATTGTATGTTGGATTTTTATCGTATTTGGTCTTGTTGGTTTAGATAAAGATTTACTATTTTTCTAAAACTGGTGTAGTGTCCATTTGTAGTGTTTTCACTGTATTACTGTATGTGTTTACAAATGCTTTACACACTGCCTCTGAGATAAGCCTGTCTGCTTGTGCCAAGCTACCAAGGGGGTGAGCCGGGGTTATTTTAGAAGTGTATCCCCCTTACCCTGACTAGAAGCAAGGGTCCCTATTTGGACAAAGGTACCTACCTCTGCCCACTAGAGACCCCCATTTCTAACAAGTACCAAAGAATTTATTACAGTACCATACTATATCATTCCATGCAGTGCCATACCTAATCATAAGCAATTGAGCAATTGTGTAGTGTACCATGTTCCTTTCAGTTTTCATGTAGAGCCCTCTAACATACTCTAGGATTAGTCTTGGAAAAATCTAAAGCAAATAATATAAATGCAATCCATACTACCATACACCAGTGCTTAATTTGAACCAGTGGTTTCCGGTGCTCAGCCCCAGCAACCCAATTGTCAACATCGGTGCTTGTGACAGTCTGCCACAAGGTGGCGCTGTCTGGCTAATTTAGAGATGACCACAATAACAGTTAATTTTTAATTGAATATACATTAAAAATGACTATTACCTGCCGCGCAAGCCATTCGTATAGCTTTGTGGGCCTGGAATAGTCTGAATTATCACACTTGTAGGAGTGTGATGGTTAGTAGTTGTGTTGTTACTATCATTGGTAGAATTGGCAGGTGCAATGTGTCGTGCAAGTTGCAGTGGCCTCCTGACGAGAGCCCCAGCTCTTATTTTTTTCTACAAAATAAGCAATGCCATACACACACCATACACACACCATACACTCACACTCAATACACAAACCATACCGTAAAAAAACACATCATTCACATCACGCACAAATAGAGGCGGGCGAACCTAGAAATGAACAGGGTGAGCCGCACCAAGAGTCGGGCTTGGGTCTAAAATTCTGCACACGAGCTGAATCATGAAAGGATTTGGCAGATAAATCTAGCAGCAAATAGTATTTAAAAATATGATAACGTCTCCTCAGAATTCAAAAAAGTGTCTTTCTTTAACATGCAGAAGTGTTTCAACCTTGCATTTCAGATTGCCACTGCATTTATTAATAATCATGGAGTCTCATTTACAAGAGGCCTGCACCGCCGGAGCATCACTTTTTATGATGCTCCGGTGGTGCAGGCCTCTCAGTCATATCTATGACTCGTGGCTTTGCATGGCCTCCTAGATATGTAGTAAGTCAAGGAGGCATTCCCATGGACATTGCTGTGGGTTTACCCACACAGCACCCATGGGTTTGGACATATTTGCTGATTTACAAGGATCTGTAAACCTTGGAATGCGTCAAAACTGTGCGCCTCCCCAGGGGGGGCGTAACGAGGAGAAATAACTTTATTTCTCCTATTTTGTTCCTCTTTCTATGTGTGCTACAACCTGCAGCACACATAGAAAGAGGAAATTGCCTCCATGGATTGCTTTTGTGCAGAAAGGTATCCATTCCTGCACAAAAACAATGGTGGCAACAACGCAGACACCCTTGCACCGTGGTGCATTGTTGCGTGCGTTGGCCCTAGGCACTCATTTTGCGCCCGCGTTGGCAGAAAGGACAGGAGTACACTATTTCATTAATACAGAGCATTCCTGCCCTTTCATTTTGACGCAGGCCAGCGCCTAAAAGTTGTAAATGAGGCCCCACAGTTTTTAAATACTAACGTGGAGACATTCATGTCTGCGCTGCCTATCATGCAGGGGCCAACATTATAACCTAATAAATCAAACACAAGGCTGTTTTTGTACAGCGCACATGCTGAATACATATTGCACGATGCTCTTGTATGCAATGTTGAAAGGCACCACAGCGAATCTAAATACTTGACTAGTATCTCATGATTTGGTCAAGCTGGGAAGCGGGTTTCACATTGTTCAAATAATCCATTAGATGGGTCTATTTCTCCTGCTTTAAAGGTGAGTGCTTGTCTTTAATTCGTGACTCATGAGGTAAAAGTCTGGCGGCAGAGTCACAGTAAAGCTTGGCTCATTTTGGGTTTGAAGGTTTAAGAGGAACTCAAGCTCAGCCAGAGGCAGACACCTTCCACAAGCCTAACTTGAACCTTCAGTAGCTGGCCAACCTCTACGCACAAACATGCACTAAACTATGCCACCTGTCTTATCCATTCAGTACAATATTTAGCATACCATAAGGACCAGCACCATAACAATTAACACCAAATTCCATGTATGTGGTCTACAAAGGCAACCGTGGGGCTTATAAAAAAATATGTGTCGGTCGTGCAACACGTGCTACCTGCTATTGTACCCTACTAAACAAGGCATATGAATTGTCATTTGCTGTTCTCAATGGTACTTGCTGAAAACTAGGCGCTGATCCACAGGTGTGGATTTAGAGGCGCATGACCAACCCTCTGCTGTTCAGCGGAGCCGCTCACTTGCTGCCTCTGTTCTGTGTGTGCTGCTGAGGCCTGTCCGAGAAATAATTGACAAGTGCAACCGGGCCCTCAGCACTTACTCTTGCGGGAGCCTGAGGATTAGCCAAGAATAGCATTTTTGTCTAAACACCAAACTTACAAATTTCGTCTCTTGGGAAATCCTGATGGTTCTTGCAAAGGTCGACGGACCTTTGCCACCATTTTTGAATGGAGCTAAAATAAAAGCATAAACTTTGCATCATCATCATTGGTGTTCAGTCAATGATGAGAGGTTGATGAAGTTTCAGCACTTTTATTTATCCCAAAGGATTAGTAATATTTTGATTAGTTGTTTTACAGAAATTCCAATAAAAGTGTGATTAGTTACAGCATAAATCAATACAGAGTGTTCCATAAAGGAAATTGCCACTAAACAAGCTACGGAGTCTAATCTATCCTAAGTAGAACCCATGAATAGTTCTTTTCGGAAAAAGAACAAGATTTAGAATATGAAAAGAACTACCCATAAAAAGTCGTTCTATAAACTCAGCCGGGTGCCTTACAGCTGCAGTAGCAACCACTTTAAAAGAGTGATCTTTGCAGAAGCATTGATCTAGGAAGGTCTCTAAATAAAGGAAGAATAAAGTCACCTTTAGCAATAGCTGTCGGTAATAAAAGTAAAGAAGCCACTCTTCAGTAGAAGAGTCGCACAGGCAGGATAAAGAGATCTGGGTCAGAGTCTTCTTCTAATCAGAGTCTTCTTCTGCTCTAATTAGCTAGGAACACTCAATAATATAAAACCACAAAATAATGTACAGATAATGGTTAGGTGCTAACTCTCCTCCTCCAATGGAAACCGCTCGTCCAATGGTGTTGTCAACTTCCGATTCTTCTCCTCTCGATTCCCATGGTAAACATTCTCGTCTTTATAGAGTAAAACATTGTTTCAAGACTTTGTTACGTGGAGGAAAGTTCTCATGAGAGCCTTCTTACCTAAACTAAAAGATGTATGTCCTTTATGAATACAAAGCAAGTCGAATATGATGAAGCAAAACTAGCAATAATATTCTGTAAGGCATTCATAAAATATATCTAGATCATTATATATTCAAGTAGTCACAGCAGCTCATTGTATTAGGAAATTGACCTAATCATGGTGTGAGGAAGCTAAACTAACAGGGATTTGAAGTCAGCACATTCTCATGCAAGATGCTAGTGCTAGGCACAATGTTCTAAATAAACGTGTATAAAGCTATGAGCAAGAGTCAAAAGAAAAGGATTTTAGGCCCAACTAAAGAGGCACATTTAAGAATGATACAAAAATGTTCTTCTATATTATTTCGCATATGTTTAAGTACTATACATTTTCCCTACAAATGATTAATCTAGGAATCATTTACTAAATTAATAATACTTTTGAATATGATTCTTTCATGTAATAAAACAGGCACAATTTTTCTGCATGTCATTTTCTATGTGAATACATTTCTAAAGCAGTTTAAATGCATTCTAAAGTGTAATTCTAACATGGTCTGTGAGTCGACATTTTATTTGTAAATTAATTTCCCTCACTCTCTCAGCACAAGAAGCCACAGCTCTGTCCTCTCAGAAGCCATTTAGAGAAGATGCTATCACTGCAGTGCTGACAAACATGTCCTGGGTTATGGATACCATGGGTCAAATGATACCATGGGTCAAATGGGGCTGTGAGCACCACGTAGGTCTGCAGCCACAATGGAAGCATTAGTGCACACCTATCTGCACAGTTTAGAGGTTGGGAGAGACACCAGCAGTGATGTAAGGTGAGGTTAATGTTTTCACGCTGCTGGCCGTGTTTCCAAGGCTTGATTGTGCAGTGAGAAATATTCATTGTTCCTCATTTCGTTTCTTCTAGTTGGCAAAAGATCATCCTGTTTTAAGTCTCCCTCTCCAACCACATTGTTCAGAGGCCCTCCGGTGGCACAGTGCCACTGGTCACGTCCCAGGTCCAGAAAGGTGCTGTTATCATCTTTCTGTGCAGAAACTAATACATATAAATAACCTGCCAGCTTGGTGAAGAAGTGGGTAGGAGAGGGGGCTGGTAAACACTTATTCTCTTAGTGCGTTCACAACATGCCAATCGCTAGCTCCAACTGGCCAGGAACATCACATAGCTAACTCCTCCCTCCCATCCTGTAACAAGAAAGAGGAGGCAGTAACCCAGGTGTGTGTTCTACCAAGATGTAGCTATATAGTCAATTAGCATTCAATAAAGGAATGAAAGTTAGTTACATACACCAGTGACATGAACAGCAAAGAAAGGCATCACACCGATTCTACAGCAAGTGACACTTGAGATATTTAACATAGTATCAAAATACACTTGGCTATGATTCAGGAGTGGTAAACAGCACAATACTGAGGGATCAACTACCCCAGTTGCATGCCACTAACAAGGCTTGCATTGCACACAGCACATCTTCTCCCAATTTACCTCCCCTGCAGGGGTAGGCACCTTGTGCCAAAAATTTCTCCTCTCCACCTCCACCTCCACATCAACATTCATTTGTTCAAGTTCCAACCCTGTCTAGGTGTAGGATGAAATGACGGCATACAAATTAATACAATAACACTCAAAACCAGGCATCCGCATAATGCTCCGTCCCTGCCAGGGCACCTGTGGTATGACCAGCCTCCAAGTGAAGCCCCCATCAATAATCAATTCCAGGGGACTGAGGATAGGGCTGAAAGGTCCAGGACCAATCAATCAATCAATCAGGGAATTGTAAGCGCGCTACTCACCCATGAGGGTCTCAAGGCGCTGAGGGGGGGGGGGGTCCGCAGATCTCTTTAGCCGAAGAGCCAGGTCTTGAGGGTCTTACTAAAGGTGTTCAGGGAGGGGGCGCGTCTGATGTCTGCCGGTAGCTCGTTCCAGGTCTTGGCTGCAATGTGAGAGAAGGATCTTCCGCCTGCTCTGGCTCTGTGGATGCGCGGGGTTTCGGCCAGTGCGAGGTTGGAAGATCGGAGGTTTCTTTTAGGTACGTGGAAGTTTTTCTGTCGTTGAGGTATTTGGGTTTGTTGTTGTGTAGGCATTTGTAGGCGTAAGTGAGGATTTTGAAAGTGACTCTTTTCTCCACGGGGCCACCAGCAGGCCAGTCCCCCCTCCAGCCAGGTCCATACCCATATACTCATTACCCTATTCAGGGGGGCAAACCAGAAAAGTAGCCAAAGTTATCGGATAGCCCCTTCTTTGCTGTGAATATTCCACCACAGGGCAAAGAGGTTACTGGCAAGTTTGCCCGCCACAATCACTTCCTTGGAGGTCGCTCCCCTGACTGTATGAAAGAATGACTCCCCGCCGCTATCAGAAAGGCAGACCCTATTCTTAGTGAGCAAATCCCTACTTCTGAACTGGAGCAAATTTAGCCTGATGGTGTTCATCTACGAGCCCAGGTGTATCTTCCGCACAGAGTGATGGATGATTTACCCTCTTCACTGACTCAGTCATGGCCTTGGGACCAGCGCCACACAGGGCCATATTGCCTGCGGTATGACCACACTTCTCCGATCAACTATCCAGCAATGAACCAGAGCCATGTTTTTAAAGACGATGAGACAATAAACTCAAAAAACCCTCACTGCAGCTGACATTATTGTAGGCTTTGGAATGAATAGAGTTAGGCACCAAAGTGACAGCCACACTGATGAGATATTTGAAGACTGGTACTTGTGTTTAGTCCTCCTGTGCAGGAACTAGCCTTGCTGCCCCCCTGCAACTTGCCACTAATAGACCTGCATTATAATATCTACCTCATGGCCAAACGTAAACTTTATGTTACTAACCGATGGTTGAGATTCAACTCCAACCACCTCCAAATTCTTTAGATCAAGCGGGCCAGGAGAAGAGACAGGTCCTTTGCATATCTGGCATTAAGGGCCTGGAATGAGCTTCCGACTACTCTCTGGTGATAGACTTTCAGAGTCATTTAGGAAACCACTTAAAAACCTTGCATTTTCGCCAACAACTGAAGGCAGTATTAGTACTAAGCCTTTTTTTCACGAGTAGCGCCAGGAACTTCCTAGAGGGTATCTGTTTGCCCTACAGAAATGTGAGTCATTCATTTATCTATGCTTCTATTGATCCCAGGGCTCTCGATACATGTAAGGTGTGACCAACTAGGTTCCACTCTACTTCTGACATGATTAAAAACTTACACCATTTGGCAATTTAGCCATTGGCATGTAACTCCGGCCTCTTGTGTCTGGTAAGAGACGCTTGCCATATTATTGGATGCCAATGGTACATATTGTAATTTATTTATTCATTTATTTATTTTTGTTAAGCCATCGTCAATCGCAAACACCAAGTGGATGAACATCCAAGGGCTTTCTTTACAGCATATTGCATAAAATGACAAATGCAAGGCACAGGCAATGCCGGGCTTTGATTTTCTTGATTCCAAACTTTTTATATTGCAATTGACATCTTCCTCCATCTATAGATTCATGCATTTTTAAGATTCAACTAGCAAATTCCCCTGATGAAGGATCCACCAGTCCAAAATGCTTTAGGGATATAATTTAAACTATTGGATGACTACCTTGGTCCTTGCAAGATGTCTAGAATATTATTTGAAGAAAGGATTTGAGAAAATGATGAGGATAAAGAACATTATGAGTTTCTGGACATATTCCTTACCTCCCATTAAGGAAAAGAAAGAACAAGTCATACAGATTCATGTTTGAGCACCCACCTGCTTATATGAAAAAAGTGCATAGAGGGTCTGTGCCCCTCACTGTGGGTAGCAAACCTTCAAAGTCTGCATCCTAGGACTAAGGATACTTCTGGGTGGCACATCGAAAATCTGATTGAAATTGTAATACAGCTACTGAAATTTTGTCCCAAGCAGGGAGTGCCTAATAGGAACCTGTTCCTTTGGATATGTAACAGCCACAAAGCACACAATAGCGGTAGTAGTGGCAGACACTCTTGCTTAGCCTGGCACCTGTAGATAACTGTTGTCCCATGCTAGTCCCTGCCAGTTGCCCCTTTAATTGGTCAATCTATCAAACAGCATTTGTAGAGCGCAACACTGTCACCCCTAGGGGTATCTGGGCGCTGTGTCTCCATCGAAGTGCCAGGTCTTGAGTCTCTTTCTGAAGTCTGCCAGCAAGGTGGCTGTATGGAGCTGGAGGGGAAGGTCATTCCAGGTGCTGGCAGCGATGTAGGAGAAGGAGCGGATACCGCTGCGGCTGCGACAGATGCGGGGGGTGCAAGAGGAGCGCAGGTGTCTAGAGGGTTTTTGGAAGTTCAGTTCATGGTTGATGTAGGCAGGTCCCAGATCGTGGAGAGCTTTGTAGGTGTGCGTGAGGATGTTGAACTGGCATCTCTTCTAGATGGGAAACCAGTGGAGGTCCCTCAGGTGGGGGGCGATGTTCTTCGGTTGGGGAGGTCCAGGATGAGTCTGGCTGCAGCATTTTGCATGGTGTGAAGCCTTCTGAGGAGCTGGGTGGAGATGCTGGCATAGAGGGCATTGCAGTAGTCAAGGTGGCTGGTGACGAGGGCCTGAGTGACAGTCTTTCTGGTGTTGGCTGAGGTCTATGTGAAGATTCTGCGGAGCATGCGAAGTGTGTGGAAGCAGGAGGAGGCGACTGCGCTGACTTGTTGTTTAATGTTCAGTTGGCTGTCAAGGCTGATGCTGAGGTTTCGTGCATGGTCAGTCAGTGTGGGTGTAGGTACGAGTTCTGTAGGCCACCAGCTGTGGTCCCATGTGGAAGTGTTCTTCTCAAAGATCAGTACTTCAGTTTTGCCAGAGTTGAGTTGGAGGCAGTTGTCTCTCATCCATTTGGCTACATTGGTCATGGCATCGCAGAAGTTGGTTTTGACATTGGAGGGGTCCTCGTGAGCGAGAGGATAAGTTGAGTGTCATCTGCATAGGAGATTATGTTGAGTCCATGGGATCTGACAATGTCTGCGAGAGGGGTCATGTAGATGTTGAACAGGGTGGGGCTGAGGGATGATCCTTGTTGTACACTGCATATGATGTCTTTGGGTACGGAGGTAAAGGGAGGCAGTTGGATGCTCGGGATGCATCGTGTTAGGAAGGAGGTGATAAACTTGAGGGTGTCCTGCTGTATGTCTATGTTGTAGAGTCTGTTGATGAGGGTGCTGTGAGAGATGGTGTAGAACGCCGCAGAGAGTTTGAGGAGGATCAGGGCCACCATTTCTCCATGGTCGAGGAGTGTTCTGATGTCGTCTTTGGCAGCGACCAGCACAGTTTTGGTGCTTTGGTTGGCACAGAATCCTGATTGTGAGGAAACCGGTAGGTGGTTTTGTTCCTGGAATTTGGTGAGCTGCTGGTTGATGGCTTTCTCAAGTACTTTGGCCGTGTAGGGGATCAGGGAGATAGGACAATAATCTTTTATATTGCTGGAGTCAGCTGAGGCTTTCTTTAGGAGGGGTCTGTGGTCTGCGTGTTTCCATCTGTCTGGGAAGGTTGCTGTGGAGATGGAGGTGTTGAGGATGCTGGTGAGTTGCATGCTGATTGGGCTCATTGCAAGGTTGTAGAGGTGGTGGGCGCAGGGGTTGGTGTGCGCCCCGGAGTGAATGGAAGACATGATGGCTGAGGTTGTAAGGAAGGTGAGCAGGTACCAGGTGGTAATGGTTTTGCTGATGTTCACTGGCTGGTTGAGATAGTTGGGGTTGAGGACGGTGGGTTGGAGGTTGAAATAGTTGTAGATGTTGGTAATCTTGCTGTGGAAGTGGTCTAAAAGGGTGTTGCAGAGTTCTTGGGAGGGGTGGATGGTGTTCTCTATGGCTGTTGGGTTGGAGAATTCTTTGACTATTATGAAGAGTTTCTTTGTGTGGTTGGCCGCGGAGATGATGTGGGTGGAGATGGCTGCTTTCTTGGCTTCTTTGATGTGCCGGTGATAGTTGCTGAGGGCTGTTTTGTGAGCTGCTCTGTTGGAGGGGTTCTTGGTGGTGCACCATTGTTTCTCCGGTTGGTGGCAGTGGTGCTTCATGGTCCTGAGTTCTGGGGTGTACCAGCTGGCATGTTTGGAGGTCTTGTTGGATTTTGTGGGTCTCAGTGGGGCGATTCTGTCGGCGGTGTCAGTGATCCAGGCGACGAGGTTCTGGACGAAGTGGTCGAGGTCTGTTGAGGCCTCGGGTTGTGAGGTGGTGAGGGCCTGAGATCACTGAGTTTCGTGACCTTGCTCTAGCTGTGGTGGGAGGAGACCTGATGCCTGGGGATGGTGTGCTGGGCATCAGTGATGGTGAAGAGTACGATGGTGTGGTCAGTCCAGGTGAGTTCTGTGGTGTGGCTGAATTTTATTCTGTCGCTGGGGGTGAAAATAGGGTTGAGTGTGTGTCTGGCTTTGTGTGTGGGTTCGGAGACCAGTTGGGTGAGGTCGATGGTGTTCAGGTTCTCCAGGAAGGCGAAGGAGTAGGCATAGTTGTGGTCATCAATGTGGAAGTTAAGGTTGCCGAGTAGGACATAGTGGTGAGTGTTGATTGCTAGGTGGGCGATGAGGTTGGGGATGGTGTCACAGAATGTTGCTCGGGGTCCTGTGGGTCTGTAGGCGAGGGTGACTTGTAATACATGCCATGGTTTAGTAGAGTTGTCTCACTTCTAAGAATCTTAGTACATTCTCATTCTATGTTTCCCCTTGAGCTTGCGTTCTGTTCCAAAGCAGTTAGATCCTGTCTTCTGCTTGGAAGAGTCCGCTCTCGCCGTTTCCCCTGTCTTCTAATAAAGATCCACAGTTTACTCACCACGTCTGGACCCAGTCATTTACAACATTTTGGCGACGATCCAGGATTCAAGGAACCCAGCGTGCACATCATCTCTTCCCATCCGACTTCAAGGAGCAGAACGGAAACAAAGCAGGGTGAAAACGGAGCAAGGCGAGAGCGGACAGCAGCACAGTTAGTAATAAACATCTCCCCAGCACCTAGCATGCGTTTGCGAAGCAGGCTGTAAGTGCAGCCGTGGGGATTGTGTCACGCGTGTGACATCACGGTGTTTGGTTCGTGAGGCGCCTCAGAGCGACTGGACTCCACTGCGGTGTGCCTTCGAGAGGGGAGGTCAGGCGCAACTTAGAGCGGAAAAGTATGGTTATCGGCGTGTCTGCGAGAGGGGAGGTCAGCAACCCGGAGTGACGGCGCCAGGCATCTGCGTATCAGCAGCGGCTCACAGACTCTTTCCTGTTGCTCCCAGCCGAGAGATCCTTCCTCTTCTCAGTCATCCTTGTTGTGATGACGTCCTAGAATCTACGCTTGCGCCAGCGGCAGCGCGCACCCAAAGGCACGTAACCAGCGTCCGTGTTGCTCAGGTTACCAGCGTGGTGTAACGTCACAGAAGTTTTTCTTCCCCGCAGGGAGAGCACGCTCCCAGAGGCACAGTGTTTACTTCAGGGTTGTCCTGGTTACCAGCGCGCAATAGAAAGGCTGTCCTGAGTCAAACAAAGCCTTCAATTGCACAACAACGTGTTTTATTTACACAGGATCACATCCACGTTTCTCATGGCAAACTGGTACATTCATGTGGCAGCATGACCATCATAAGGTATTTCAATTAATTGAGTATTGTATACGTTACCTGCAGCGATATACACGCTAGTGGTATATCCCTTTTGACTAAGTTTTTTACAGCGATATACATGCTTTCAGTATATCGTCGTGTGATTTTGGTTACTTCAAAGCTATTCACACGCTGTTTTTCTTTACTCTTTTGTCTTTCCACCTCTAGTTCTACACACTTGCTTACACTCAGGTGTTCACACTCCATATTACGGTACTATACCATGAATCCATCCCAGTTTTCAGCCGTTTTACCTCCCGTATTTTTAGCACAGCCTGCTCAACCTAGCATTCCGTGGGAAGACTGGATCCTCATGTTTGAGAACTATCTAGACGTACTAGAAGGGCAAGATTTCTCAGCGAAAAGAAAGAAAGCTCTTCTTTTGAGCACACTAGGCAAAGAGGGACAACGTGTTTTCCGTTTTCTCCCACAAGCTCTCCAAGCCAGTGGCCAACCCATACCTGATGAATTCAAAGAAGCCGTGTGCAGACTTGAGGTCAGGTATTCCAAAGAGGAAAACTTAGTTATGAACAGGTACAAATTTTATACGCAACATCAAAAGACAGGTGAGTCTATTGATGACTTCATCTCAAGATTAAGAGAGATGTCTATAAAGTGTAACTTTGGAGCGATGACAGATGAGATGATTAGAGATCAACTCATCGTACAGTGCAACAATAAAAAAATTCAGGAGCGGTTGTGGGCGGCAAAAAATCCCAATCTTAAAACTGCCATTGACTTAGCCAAAGTGGTCGAGCAATCCGAAGGATGCATGAAGGAATTGGAGAAAAGGAATCTCAGTTCAGAGGTTAATGAAATCTCACCACAAGATCATCGCGACACACGTCATGATGACGATGAACATAGTAACATTGCGCCCATCAAGAATAAGGCAAAGTTTGTAAAAAGACCCTACAACTCCAGGCCCACTGCAGTTGTGCACAAACTTTCCAACAATAGAACATGTAGCAGGTGTGGCAGTAATGCACATGCCTCTGACTCTAAATTTTGTTTTGCTTCCAAGCAGGAATGTCTTAAGTGCGGTCGCATTGGTCACTATGCTCGTGTATGTAGGAGTAGGCTTAACCCCAGTGTTTCTACTGTACATGTGGTTGAGAACGATCCAGAATTCGATGGTGATAAAATTTTAGTCATAGAGTCCAAGGATTCCCAAATTGATGATGACAAGAGGAAAAATAGGCCCAAAGCCATTTTCTCTATCGATGGTTGTGATGTGTCTCTCATGGTCGATACTGGCTCAAAGTTTACCATCATTCCCAAGTGTCTCTTTAAAGAGAAGTGGGATAAAAAAACACTACTCCCCAAAGACATTTCTCCTGGTGGGTATCAGGGTGAATCGATTGACATCCTTGGGTATTTTGAGGCTCATATTTCTTTTTCCCACAGGCATATTCTGGGCAAGGTATATGTATCTGACCATGGTCCGGCAATCTTGGGGTGGGTACACCAATACGATTTACACATCATAGTTAATCCGAGGGCGCCCATGCAAGTCATGGTTGTTGAGGATGAGGGTCTAGACAGCATTCTTGAAGAGGCTCAGGCGGTGTTTAGAGATGAACTCGGGCAACTTAAGGGTTATGCCCATCGAATCTTAAGGAAAACTCAGTACCCGTCCAACATAAAGTTAGGCGCGTTCCCATTGTGGTTAAGGGCAAAGTTAAAAATCTCATCAAAGAAATGCTTGGTTCAGGTGTCATAGAGCCGGTAGAGGCTTCCCCTTGGATTTCTCCGGTCGTTATTACTAAAAAGGCGGATGGAAAATTGAGATTCTGTGTTGACTTACGCTCTTTGAACCAGTGTGTTATTGCTGATACATTTCCACTCCCAAACATCACAGAACTAGTCTCCACACTCAAGGGTGCCAGGGTTTTCTCTAAACTTGATCTTAAAAGCGCTTACCACCAGATTAGACTACCTAGTGACTCCAAACATCTCACAGCTTTCATAACTCCAGAGGGCACCTTTCAATTCACACGGTTACCCTTTAGACTTATTTCTGCTGCCAGCGTTTTCCAACGCATGGTCTCTGACATCTTCAAAGGGGTGGATAACACTATATATTTCCAGGATGATATATTAGTCTATGGTCAGTCCGTTGAGGAACACAACGCCATCCTTAGAACTGTTTTAGAGAAACTTAACAAATCAGGTCTCACACTCCGCAAAGATAAGTGTAAATTTTTAGTTGATCAAATTGATTATTTGGGCTACACCATTAGCGCCTCTGGAGTTCAGCCAAAAGAGAACTTGTGCAGTGCCATAAGCTCAGCCCCTTCTCCAGTTGATAAAGATCAACTTCGCTCATTCATGGGTCTCATAGAATATTATTCAAAGTTTGTAAAAAACTTTTCGGATAAAACTGTTTGTTTACGTTCACTTCTCAAGAAAGGTGTAAGTTTTCTATGGTCCACTCAGCATCAAGAATGTTTTGACCAAATTAAGAAAGAAATTTGTGAGGCAAATGTTCTCTCTCCTTTTGATGTCAATCACAAATCCATCTTAACTGTAGATGCCAGCTCAACAGGCTTGGGAGCAACGTTATCCCAAATAGTTTCAGGTTGTGAGAAGACAGTAGCCTTTGCCAGCAGGACATTAACTGATTCAGAGAAAAACTATTCTGTCATTGAAAGGGAGGCACTTGCAGCAGCTTGGGCTGTGGAATATTTTAGGACATACTTGTGGGGCACTAGATTTCTTCTTAGAACTGATCACAAGCCACTGATAAAAGTATTGTCTCCTGGTGGTACTGGCAAAGGCTCTGCGAGACTTGTCAAACTAGCAGCCAAGCTTCAATGCTTTCAATATCAGGTGGAACACATTCAAGGTTGGAGAAATATTCAAGCTGACTGCCTTTCCAGACTGTCTGTTGATTGGCGCTCTGTCTCTGATCCTGCGGTTGTGCATTATAACGATGACATTGCAGTTGCCACAATTGATGATGCAGTCTTTGTGGGTGAGGGTGTGTTTGATGCTAATGACTGGAAGCGTGAGATGCAAAGTGATCACACGTTACAAGAGGTAATCAATTTGTTAAAATCTTCCAGCCCAAAAAGAGAGAGTTGTCTTCCGGTGTCTGTACGTCCTTATTCAAAAATCCTAGATGAGTTGTCCATGTGTAGTGATAACATTTTAGTTAAGGGTGAAAAGTTTATCCCTCCTTTTGGTATCAGGAGTAAACTCTTGACCCTAGCACATGAAGGACATCTTGGTCAAAGCCTCACTCAACGACGCATCAAAAATCATTTCTGGTGGCCTGGCTTAGATGCCCAAGTGGTAGATTGGGTGGAAAATTGCTCTATTTGCAGGGAAGGAGAAAAAAGACTGAAAGTAGGTTGCAAATCTGATGATGCTCATATTGCCAATCCTGGCTTACCCTGGCACACAGTTTGCCTAGATTTTATCGGTCTCATGGGCGAATTACATGAGTCTGACAGGTTTGGCATTGTTGTAGTAGATGTCTTTTCAAAATGGCTGGTGGTAGAATTTACGAATAACATTTCCACTGAGAGCACTATAAAATTTTTAGGAAAACTGTTTAGGGATGAGGGAATACCCTCGATTCTCATTACAGACAATGGCACACAATTAGTTTCCAACGATATGCAAACATTCTTAAAAAGTTGTGGAGTATCTCATCATCGCACTTCTCTATACAACCCACAAGGAAATGGTTTGTGTGAGAGATCCAACAAAGTAGTTAAAGGTATTATTCAAATGGCCTCGGCCAGTGGTTGTATTGTACGAAAGTTGGTTGATGAAATGCTGTGGGCTTATCGTTCCACTCCACATGTTCAGGATGGAAAATCCCCCTTTGAGTTGATGAGGGGCAGGTCCCCTGGGACTAAACTGGTTCTTTCTTGGATGAAACTGTTAGTCACCTCACATGATGTAAAATTGGCACCACAAGAACCCATGAATAGAGTATGTCGTTTCAGCATTGGCGATCAGGTTAAAATCAAAACAGGCAGAATAGGGAGAGGTCTCTCTAAATTTAAAGGGCCATTTACGGTGAAAAAAGTCCTTAATCATTGCGTTATCTTGAATAATGGTGAGTGTTGGAATTTTCGCAGGGTGGCTATGTATCAGAAATGTAATGATCGGCTAGTACAGAACAAACATGATGGACCTGCCAACAATAGTGGATATGTGTTAGCCCAGGATCCTGAAGTTCACACTCAACCGAGTATTTCAGGTAACACTGTGGGCGGAGGTGATTCTCTCATTTCTGCAGGTTCGAATCAATCTACCATACCTACTTTGGAGAGCACGGCTTCCTCTCGTCCTCTTAGGTGCCGCAATCCACCTGGGTATCTCAAGGATTTTGTATATTAAGAAATGCTGTATATTTATGTTATATATCAAGAAATGTTCTTTGCTGTCATGTTTTTTTGTTTGGAAAGGAAGAAGATGTGTAATACATGCCATGGTTTAGTAGAGTTGTCTCACTTCTAAGAATGTTAGTACATTCTCATTCTATGTTTCCCCTTGAGCTTGCGTTCTGTTCCAAAGCAGTTAGATCCTGTCTTCTGCTTGGAAGAGTCCGCTCTCGCCGTTTCCCCTGTCTTCTAATAAAGATCCACAGTTTACTCACCACGTCTGGACCCAGTCATTTACAACATGACTCTTATCGTAGCCTTCATGTCAGCTTGTAGTATGAAGTTGAGGTGTTCTATGAGCGGCGATAGTTCGTCATTGGTGATGGTGCATCTGATGGTTTCCTTGAAGATGATGGCGATTCCTCCACCTTTGTTGTTGGCACGGTCTCGGTGTATCATTTTGTAGCCTTCAGGAGTGGCGGTAGTGATGTCGGGGTTCAAGGAGGGGTTGAGCCACGTTTTGGTGATGAAGGTGACGTCCGTGGAGAGGGTGGTGATGGTGTCTTAGAATTCAGTGGCGAGTTTGCAGAGTATGTGGGCATTGAGCAGGATACACTGGAGCAGTTGCAGGGTGCTCTTGGTCTTCTAGGCAGGATTGGTGCGGGATCATTTGTAGGTTGTGTCTCAGGAGAAGTGGCAGTGTTGGCAGGTGAAGGGTTCTTTGGTGGAATGTGGGGAGGAGGAGATGCAGCAGTTTTTTCGGCATCCAGGGTCCAGGAGTTCCTTGGCGGGGTACCATCCGGTGGCGGGATGGCCAGGGGTCCTGGCACTGGGTGTTATCCAATCGGCGAGGCGTTGATGGTGCGCCCGCAGCACACGTCCGCTGAGTGGCCATTCGCCGGCCTCCATTTGTGGTCCTGGTAGGTGGTCCTAGTGGACCAGGGTGCTGGGCAAGGATATGAAGCGGGTAGTGAATGGACCAGGACAGCAGCCAGCGCAGGGACAGGGATAGCAGGCAGCGTAGGGATAGGGACAACAGGTGGTACAGGGACAGCAGGCAGAGCAGGGACAGCAGGCAGTGCAGAGATATAGACAGCAGGCAGCGCAGGGACAGGAACAGCAGGCAACGCAGAGACCGGGACTGCAGGTTGCATAGGGATAGGTACAGCAGGCAGCACAGGAACAGCAGTCAATGCAGGGATAGGGACAGCAGGCAGTACAGGGACAGCAGGCAGTGCAGCGACAGCAGGCAGCGCAGGGACAGCAGTCAGCGCAGGGACTGGGACAGCAGGCAGCGCAGGGTCAGGGACAGCAGGCAGTGTAGGGATAGGGACAGCAGGCAGCGCAGGGACAGCAGGTAGTGCAGAGACAGCAGGCAGCGCTGGGACAGGGACACCAGGCGGTGCAGGGACAGCAGGCAAAACAGGGACAGGAACAGCAGGCAGCACAGGGATAGAGACAGCAGACAACGCAGGGACAGCAGGCGGAGCAGTGACAGCAGGCAGCGCAGTCACATCAGGAAGCGCAGGGATAGGGACAGCAAGTAGCGCAGGGATAGGGGCAGCAGGCAGCACATGGACAGGGACAGCAGACAGCGCCGGGACAGGGACAGCAGGCAACACAGGGGCAGGGACAGCAGGCAGCGCAAGAATAAGGACAGCAGTTAGCGCAGGGACAGCAGGCAGCACAAGGACAGCAGTCAGCACTGGGATAGGGACATTAGGAAGCGTGGGGACAGCACGCAGCACAGGGACAGGGACAGCAGGCAGTGCGGGGATAGAGACAGCAGACAAATCAGGGACAGCAGGCAGCGCAGGGACAGCTGGCAGCGCAGGGACAGCAGGCAGTGCAGGGATAGGGACAGCAGGCAATGCAGGGATAGGGACAGCAGGCAGTACAGGGACAGCAGGCAGCACAGGGATAGTAACAGCAGGCAGCACATGGACAGAGATAGCAGGCAGAGCAGGGAATAGGGACAGCAGTCAGCACAGGGACAGAAGGCAGCACAAGGACAGCAGGAAGTGCAGGGACAGCAGGCAGCGCAGGGATAGGGACAGCAGGTAGCGCAGGGATAGGGACAGCAGACAGCACAGGGACAGCAGGCAGTGCAGGGACAGCAGGCAGTGCAGGGATAGGAACAGCAGGCAGTACAGGGACAGCAGGCAGCACAGGGATAGGGCAGTAGGCAGCGCATGAACAGGGATAGCAGACAGCGCAGGGAAAAGGGACAGCAGTCAGCACAGGGACAGCAGGCAGCGCAAGTACAGCAGGAAGTGCAGGGACAGCAGGCAGCGCAGGAACAGGGACAGCAGGCAGCGCAGGAACAGGGACAGCAGGCAGCGCAGGGATAGGGACAGCAGGTAGAGCAGGGATAGGGACAACAGACAGCACAGGGTCAGCAGGCAGCGCAGGGATAGGGACAGCAGGTAGAGCAGGGATAGGGACAGCAGGCAGCACAGGGACAGCAGGCAGCGCAGGGATAGGGACAGCAGGCGGTACAGGGACATTACTGCAGCACAGGGAAAAGGGACAGCAGTCAGTGTAGAGACAGCAGGCAGCGCAGGGACAGCATGCAGTGCAGAGACAGGGACAGCAGACAGCGCAGGGACAGGAGGCAGCACAGGGATAGGGACAGTAGGCAACGCAGGGACCGCAGGCAGCACAGGGACAGCAGGCAGCACAGGGACAGCAGGCAGCACAGGGACAGCAGGCAGTGCAGGGATAGGGACAGCAGGCAGTAGAGGGACAGCAGGCAGTGCAGGGATAGGGACAGAAGGCAGTGCAGGGACAGCCGGCAGCACTGGGGCAGGGGCAGCACAGGTACAGGGATAGGGGGCAGGCACAGTACCTGAGGAAGAGGGCAGGTGAAAGAAGGGTGGCCCAGTCCAGCCTCCTCCAGACTTTGAAGGGTGCGGACGGGCCGGTCCTTGGCCCGGGCTCCGTCTGCACGCATCCCGCAATGCGGGAGGAGGCGCCCTGTTAAAAGGGCTGATGGTGCGAAAATGTCAGCAATCCTACTCCCAGTAGCAAAGGTTGTACTATGTACTATGCACCGTGCCATGCTGGGACATTGCCTGATGAGCTTGAGATACTCATAAGCTACGGGTGTACCATAAATACCTTCATCTCCTTTAACTTACCATCTCTTCTCTCTGCCTTCTTCTGCGTTCTCTTCCTACTGGAAAGCATCATTTGAATCCGAAGATGTGGCTGCTCGGGCCTTGAGCGGCAAGTAGATAAGAAGAATTGGCGATGAAAGAATGAAAAATGAAGAAGTTACCATCTTTTCTCTGCCTTCTCGGTAGTTATCTTCCTGCCATCGAAAAAACCCTCCCTTGAGGTGTCTTTTATGTTCTCTCCAACTAGCACCCCTCTACGCCCCAACATTCTTCCAGAAACTCCATCAGCTACATTCTGTTGCAGAACCGACAGATGAACCTAATGTTCGAGAAAGAACAACAGCACCTTATATGTTATGTCCATGTGGCTGACCACTCCTGTACCTCAACCCCTACAGAACCCTGCCACTGCACTGCTTACCTCCTTCCCGACTTTGTCGCTAGTCACTGATTTCATAGCACCCTTTCATGCCCTGCGCGGCAGCGACTGTGTCCAGATTACCTTCATTTCTTCCCATCTGTCCTTTACCACCAACAAATCTTTTTTAATAATGTTCAACAGCTCCAGACCTGACAATGGAACCAAATCATTTTCCCCGAAGTGCACCATTAGCAGGTCAGGTCTCAGGTTGGTTTCTCCTAATTCCCATAACATCAGCAACAGTTGTCCCCAAAGCAGCGCCATAACAATGTCACCTTTTCATTGTCCAGTCTCAGTTGCTGCCCGTAACACTGTCTCCTTGAATGATCCTGCCAGGTACTAGCTCCATTCTTGTGTGATTTACAGAGAAAGAGACTGAGGCAAAGACGTTCGCACCTATCACTTATAGTGAATGTAGTTTCCTTAATGCGGTGCTCCGATCAGGATGGACAGTCCCCTATCCTTCCTTATGAGGGTATCACCCTTAATAAAATTAAACAAACGTGACCAGCAGACACACTTAATTATCAATATTCAAATAGTTCTTGACTTTTTACAGCGTAGGTTGTACAGTAATTTATCCACACGAGTCCTTGTTTCTTTAGAAAACTTCTTTATTCACTTCTTCACAAGATAAAAAGGATTCTCAGTAGCCAAAGCGTTTCGTCTCTATAACGAGACTTCTTCAGGGCTTAATTAGTTGTCCAATATCATAAATGAGTCCTGTTAGCCACAGTTCCATAGCTCCATTCTTGTGCAAAAGGCAAAATTATTACCTACAACTCCTTTTTGCCATCATTAGGTTTCACGTATCCCCACATTTTCCCTGATTTCCATCTACCAAATTCTTCAATTTTTCCACCTGCCAGCCAAGCCCGAAGGCTGATGTTGCTGCTCCCATTCTAAATGAATGGGTCTCGAAACAGGACTCTGGTCAGTCATCTGCCCATGCTCAGACATTCCTGCCTTTCTGGCGAAGCCCCACCACCCTCATGAAAGAACAGGTGTCCTGGTCACCTTCCTCTCAACTTTACATAATCTTCACACATTCTTGCAGGGTAGGTACTTGTCTTCTCTTCCTGACCAGTCCAGTTTCAACCAAGTCTCATTCCCCTTTTGATCCGCCTTACTCCTACATAAGGTAATGTGCAGCCGCCCCCTACCAACTGTCACATCCGCTTCTAATCCAACTCCTGTCTAGTTCCCACCACCTCCAACACTCGGAATGCACTGAAAAACATCGCTTAAAATATTGCCCTGAAAAGATGTATTTCTCAAGCGGATGCACACGCAGTTCTCACCTGGGACGTTATACCTGCCGATATCTGTACCGCGATTGCCTTTCATCCATCCCTCTTTTTTTCCTTTTTTCTTGCCCATTCCTCTAAAATGTGACACACAGATTTCCCTCCAGACGGCACTGTCCATAAAAAGCTATGCCTGTCAGTTTTCCTGCAATCGTCACTGGGGGCTGTCTTCTCTCTACTAAGGACATCACAAATGGTACCACATCTTCCCTTCTCCTTTCTAGTCCCGCCCAATAACCTGATGCCTCCGGGTGCATTCTTCGGCACTATGCCTTAAGGGAAAATCATCAGGTTCGGTATGGTGACATCCAGAAATGAACATGCCATGCCTGTGTTTCTGTACTTAAATTCTGGCTCAGTATTTCCTCCATTCCCTGTATTGATTCCAAGTTGTTAGCCCAGCATTTCTCATGTGTCTCTTTGTATGGTATGCGAAAACCATCAGAAAAGCCATTTCTCAATGCTGACGCCACTTCCCTGTTGGGTATCTCTGCAGCCATGAGGCCATCCTCTTTATTTTACAGGGAGTATTTTCCCTTTCCCACAATACCTTTCTGCCCCCCTCTCCATCTCCCCGTTCCTTGTTGTCCTTCCTCCGCAACAGGAACATTTGTGCCAGAATTTACAGGGCGACCTGTAGCAGGACCCTTTGATGTACTTCTAGCAAGCACCCCTTCATGTCATGTAACTCTCTGTGCCCAGAACCTCCTGTGGTGGGTATTGTCTTGGTGCGTGAATGGCAGTGGTGGCCGGCACTGATCGGGAGTGCCGGGGTGGGGAGGCAGGGTGGGGGGGGAAGGAGGTCAATAAAAAGTTACCTCCTGTCCGTGTTCCACGTCATTCTTGTCGTGTCTCTCCACTCCTTCCTCCAGCCGGAACAGGAAGGGCACCGGAAACATCCAGGCTCCCCTGAGCCAATCACAACGCTGCAATGCAGCGTTGTGATTGGTCTGCGCGCCATAGTTTGACGCTCAGATGGGGAAAGGCGGCCAGGGCATGTTCTTCACCCAGACTATAATGCAGCCTGGGATGAGAGCATGCTATGTGCACATGAATGTTTGGCCAGCCCGAGGCAGCCGGCCAAACATTCATGTGCACGTAGGGAGTGAAAACCACTCCTCCCCTCCCCTGCTCCTTCAGTAAAGCAGCCCCGACCTGCTTTCCAAAGCTGCCACTTCCGCAACAAGAAAAAATAAAATGATAATAACATTGAGTTATTATCATTTTATTTTTTGTTACACTGCTCAATTGCAGTGGGGCAACACTCCTCCACCTTAATGGAGGAGCCGCCACAGGTAAATGGGAGACGTACGTTGCTGGCTGTATGGATAGTCGTTATTCGTCAGCGTCATGTACTGGAACCAAAGCTTCCCCCAAAAGTTTGATGGATCAAGGATCCTTCTTGCTCTAAACTCCTCATCATTCTGAAGCCATGCCACACCGTCAAAACGTATCTGTGCTGTCTAGATGACATCCATGTATTTACATAGTGCTACACTATGTTCCGGGTGTTTTCACACCGTATTCTTGTGTAAATGGTGAACATGGTGCTATCCATATGTGAATATTAGTGAGTACCCTAGGTCTTTTAGCCAAATATGGGCCTGATCTAGAGTTCCGCGGATGGGTTACTTTATCACAAAAGTGACGGAAATCCAGTCCGTCATATTACAAGTGCTGTTGGATATAATGCACTTGTAATACTGCAGATGGCGTATCCGTCACGTTTGTGACAGAGTAACCATCTGCCATACTCTAAATCAGGCCCTATGTTTCTTCCTCTTTCGATCGTCCATACGGTTGTATGATGTTACAACGCATGCCATTACAACGCATGCCGTTACAACTCATACCTTTACCCCGACTTGCTGTCGGGGGTGCGCTGGAAGTTGGAATAGTATAATTTACTATTCCAACTCCAGTGTGTGCAACAGTAGGGAAGGTGTTGGAGTTAACTCCAGCACCTTCTACCCCTTGAAACAAGCCTTTCGCGTTGTAACGAGATGCGTTGTAATGGCATGCGTTGTAACGCTTCCGTTGTAAAGGCTGTTTCCCCATCCATACTGTATGTCTTTCTGTCTAATAGTTTAAATAAGCAAACAAGTTCACTGGCCCATATTTTTTCTCTGATAGCTTGCAGTAAGTGACTGCTCAAGAGGGCTCCTACGCCCAGGGCTTTAAGTGTGCCGTGTCCTGCCGGTGCTCAGCCTTGGCAGTTCTAAAAAGCAGGTGCTGAGACGGATTCCTATCGGGCTCTCCATTTTTGTCCTCACCCTCAGGGTGAAAAAAAAAAATGCCTCTGCAGCAGTACCACCCTTCACTGTCTCTGAGGTAACTTCAAAGAGACTCGTTATAGTACTTTCACAGTCTCATCATTTCAGAATGGAAGCATTTTCAATATTCTATACAGCCAAGCCGTAGTTGTTGCCTATTTATCATATGCAACTAGCAACCATTTGCAATGTTACTTATTGTATTATATATCTGGATAGAATGATAGAAGCAGCAAAATTCCAGATCGGTGGCACACTAAGTTCGGCACAGATTTTTAGCTTAGGTGTTTTTAAGCCACGCCCTTATTTGCATTGGTCACGCCCCTTTGAGAGACACTCCCCCCCCCTAGTTTTTTCATCCCACTTAAAGCCCTGCCTATGCCCATGTATGGTAGGCTCCCTGGCCCGTCCATGCTGCCTTTTTACTTGTCCTTCCACTCATCTTCTTTCCCTTTCTTTTGCCTTGATGTCTCTGTTAGATTTGGGGGTCTCTAGTTGGCAGAGGTCGGTACCTTTGTCCAAATAGGGACCCTTGAGTCTAGTCAGGGAAAGTAGGTACACTCCTGAAAGAACCCCTGCTCACCCTCTTGGTAGCTTGGCACGAGCAGACAGGCTTAGTTCAGAGGCAGTGTGTAAAGCATTTGTGAACACATACAGTAATCAAGTGACAACACTACAAATGGACACCACACAGGTTATATATTTATAAAAATAGGTATACTTTATATAGATTTATCACAAGACCATAAACGACAAAAATAATCCACAATACTTTTAAGAATGCTTAGTTCTGATCAAAAAGGCTTAATTCAAGGTTCTGTGCGAGTCGGTAGCCTCCTCCGGCTACGGCGATGTTGAGAACAAACAGAGTCTAACAAATCCAGCTGACCGCGTCGAGACGGGCCAACACAGCGTAGACAGACTCGGTCACAGTACCTTTTACTTGAAGCGGCAGGCACGGGCGTGCGAGCCGGGTGGCTGTTCGTCGCGGTCGCGATGCAAAAATGGAAGCGTTGCAGGACGCGTTGTCCCTCGATGCGGTGCAGGCAGCGGCTCGTTGACGGCATCGAGACGGAGTCGGTGAGACCAGGGCCGTGCGTTGCAGGGCAAGACGGTGCTTCGATGCGGTGCTGGCAGGTTGCGGTGCGGCGACGGAGCCGGATTCAGGAGCTGGCGTCGATCCAGTCCGGACAGCGGTGCGAGTCGGGCGGTGCGTCGCAAAGCGTGCGAGCGGTGCCCAACTCCGGTGCGGTCACAGGACTCGAACTCAGCAGCAGTGACCGTGTCGGTCGGACCAGTTCGATTCGGCGTAGCGAAGCGTTGCAGGACGCGTTGTCCCTCGATGCGGTGCAGGCAGCGGCTCGTTGACCGAGTCGGTGAGACCAGGGCCGTGCGTTGCAGGGCGAGACGGTGCTTCGATGCGGTGCTTACAGGACACCGAGTCGGTCGTGAGAGTCGGTCACAGCTCCCTACCTCTGTAGCCACTGAAACAGAGTTCCCAGCAGCAATTCACAAAGGGGGTGAAGTCCAATGGTCCTGGGACTTCGGTCAGGGGGCAAGCTCTCTTCCAAGCCCTTGGAGATCCTTCACAAGTTGATGAAAGTCACAGCAAAGCAAAAGTTCCTTTCTCCTTTCTTTGGCAGTCAGGCAAACCACTGCAGGCCAATCCCCAAGCAGCACTTCAGGCTTAGGGATAGTCTCTCCTCAGTTTCTTCTTGGTTCCGCTCCTCAGCAAAGGTTTCTTCTTGTTCCCAAAAGTGATCTAATTTTCCTGGGGTCTGGGTGCCCCTCTTATACCCTGATTCTCTTTGTTCTCTGGAGGCAGAGAGGCCTCTGCCTAGTCCAAAACCAGTTCTGGTCAGTCCTGGAGCACTTTGTTTTTCTGACTCCTTCTTTCCTTTCAGAATGTGGGGCAGAGTGCTCAGCCGCCCAGCAGGAGGTGGAGCCAGCATTGTGGAAGGCAGGCACAGCCCTATTCAGACCCAGGTGCAACTCCTCCCTCCACTCTGGATGCAGATCTTTCTATTCAGCCCTGTGCTGACTCACCCTGTCTCCTGTAGCCACCCCCAGCCCCTGTCACTCAATCTCCAGACAAGGAATACACAACCTAGCAGAGGCAGGCTTGGATAGTTAGGCAAGAAAATACCCACTTTCTAAAAGTGGTATTTTCAAACACAGAATGTTAAAACCAACTTCACTAAAAGATGTATTTTATCATCCTGAGTTCAGGCATACTAAATTCGTTTTTCTACCATGTTCCTGGGTCAGTTCTGACTATAAGGTGTAATAGTCAGTCTGCCCATTCTGGCCTATGGGGAGCAGGTAGCCTTGCAATAGTGAAAAACGAAAATGGCTGTAATTCACTATTAGGACATGCCACACACACCAGGGCATGTCCTACCTTATACTTACAATGCACCCTGCCCTAGGGCCTACTTTAGGGGTGACCAACATGCAGTAAAGGGAAGGTTTAGGGACTGGTAAGTGAGTGCACTCACCAAGTCGACATGGCAGCCCTAGGCTGCACACAGGCTCTGCAATGGCAGGCCTGAGACACATTTTACAAGCCGCTCCTGTGGGTGGCACAACCAGTGCTGCAAGCCCACCAGCGGCATTGGATTTACAAGCCCTGGGCACACTGAGTGCACTGTACTAGGGACTGACAAGTAAACCAATCATCCAATCATGGAGTCACTAATACATACATCAATTCACGATAGGGAGCCCTTGCACTTTGGCACTGATTAGCAGCGGCAAAGTGCCCATGAGCATCTAGTCCAGCAAAAACATATCGGCAACAGTGGAGGCATTACGAAAAAATGGGAGGGAGACCCACGCCAAGGATGCCAGGTCTAACACGTGTCCCCTCCAGCTGAAATGTGGGGAGAACTATCCTACCCCTAGGGAGTTCTCATCGCTAAGGCGGAAAAATCTGGACAGACCATCAGCATTGGCGTGTTCTGTACCAGGGCGGTGTTCCACCGTAAAGCCCATCCCCTGTAGGGAAATGGACCACCTCAACAGCTTTGGATTCTCACCCCTCATCTGCATCAACCATCTGAGGGGCCTGTGGTCTGTCTGAACCCGGAAGTGAGTCCCAAACAGGTATGGTCTCAGCTTCTTCAGTGCCCAGACCACAGCAAATGCCTCACGCTCGATAGCACTCCATCTCTGTTCCCGGGGAAGTAACCTCCTACTGATGAAGGCTACAGGTTGGTCTAGGCCCTCCTCATTGATCTGTGATAGAACAGCCCCTACACCATGCTCTGAAGCGTCGGTCTGAACAATGAACTCATTGGAGAAGTTGGGTGCCTGGAGCACAGGCGCCGTGCACATGGCAGTCTTCAAGGTGTCAAAAGCTTTCTGACAGGCGTCAGTCCAAATCACTTTCCTGGGCTGCTTCTTGGAAGTCAGCTCGGTCAAGGGAGCAACAATGCTGCCATACCCCTTGACGAATCTCCGGTAATACCCGGTGAGTCCTAGGAAGGCTCTCACCTCTGTCTGGGTCTTGGGGGCTCCCAAGCCAGAATGGTATCAATTTTCGGTTGGAGGGGCGCCACCTGGCCGCTCCCAACCTGGTCTCCCAAGTACACCACAGAACCCTGCCCAATCTGGCACTTACTCGCCTTGATTGTGAGGCCTGCTCTCCGCAGCGCCATCAACACTTCCCAGAGGTGACGCAGATGTTCTTCCCAACTGGAACTGAACACTGCGATGTCATCCAGGTAGGCGGCACTGAAATCCTCCAGTCCAACCAACACCTGGTTGACCAACCTCTGAAAGGTGGCAGGGGCATTCTTCATCCCAAAGGGCATCACCCGGAACTGGTAGTGCCCATCTGGTGTGGAGAATGCTGACCTCTCTTTTGCCCCATCAGTCAAGGCGATCTGCCAGTACCCAGACGTTAAGTCAAGCGTGCTGAGGTACCGCGCAGCCCCTAACCGATCTATGAGCTCATCAGCTCTGGGGATGGGGTGGGCGTCAGTCCTGGTGACGGAATTGAGTCCCCTGTAGTCCACACAGAACCGGAGTTCTGGTGTGGCACCAGGCGCGGCAGCCTTTGGAACCAAGACCACTGGGCTGGCCCAAGGGCTGTTAGAGGACTCAATCACCCCTAGCGCAAACATCTTGGAGACCTCCTCCTTGATGCAGGCTCTGACCCTGTCAGTCACCCTGTAAGCCTTGTGCTTCACAGGAAGACTGTCCCCAGTGTCCACATCATGGACGCACCAATGAGTGACACTGGGAACCAGGGAGAACAGGTCAGGGAACTGTCCCAACAGTTGGCGACAGTCACCCTGCTGCTCAGGTGTCAGGGAGGTAGAGAGGTTTACTCCCTCCACTGATCCATCTTGCTCTCGGGCTGACAGGAGGTCAGGAAGAGGCTCGGTCTCCTCCTCCATTCCATCATGTGTAGCTAAGAGCATGCCCACTTGGGACCTCTCCAAGTGGGGCTTCAGGCGGTTCACATGCAGGACCCGCAAGGGGTTCCTGGGAGACTGCAAGTCCATCAAATAGGTAACTGGACTCTTGCGCTCCACCACCGTAAAAGGGCCGGTCCACCTGTCCTGGAGCGCACAAGGCTCCACAGGGGCCATGACCCACACTTTCTGACCAGGCTGAAGCTCTACCAGAGTGGCATTCTGGTCGTACCACCGCTTCAACTCCTCCTGGCTGGCTTCCAGATTTGCCTCAGCAAGTTCTCTGAAACGCCTAGTCTGGTTCCTGAAGGCCAGCATGTAACTGTATACATCCTGGGGAGGTTTCCTGGGAGATTGCTCCCAGCCTTCCTTGACCAAACTCAGAGGTCCTCGCACCGGGTGTCCATAGAGGAGCTCAAAGGGACTGAACCCTAGAGACTTCTGTGGCACCTCCCGGTATGCAAACAACAGGCATGGTAAGAGGACGTCCCATTTACGCCTCATGGGTGCTTCCAGACCCATAATCATGCCCTTGAGGGTCCGGTTGAATCTCTCCAACCAGCCCATTTCCTTGAGGGTGGTAAGGAGTGGTGAACTTGTAAGTTACACCGCACTCCTGCCACAGGGACTTCATGTACTTGGACACGAAGTTGGTACCTCTGTCAGACACCACCTCTTGAGGGAATCCCACACGTGAGAAAATTCCCATCAGTGCCCGTCCCACCACGGGGGCCGTCACTGTCCTCAGAGGGATGGCTTCAGGGTACCGGGTGGCATGGTCCACCAAGACCAGGATAAACCTGTTGCCCATGGCTGTCTTGGGGTCCAGTGGCCCCACAATGTCAATACCCACCCGTTCAAAGGGGGTGCTGACCACAGGGAATGGCTGGAGAGGAGCCTTGTGCTTCCTCCCACTCTTTCCACTTGCCTGGCAAGTCTGGCATGTCCTGCAGTGAGTGGCGGCACTCCTGCGCATCTGGGGCCAATAGAAATGGGTAACAAGCCTGTCAAAGGTCTTGTCCTGCCCCAGATGTCCTGCTAACGGTACATCATGAGCCAACCCCAGTAGGAAGGCTCTGAAGCGCTGGGGTACCACCAGCACACGGGCTGACCCAGGCTCAGCAACCTTAGGCTCTGAATACAGGAGACCATTCTCCCAGTAAATCCAATGTGATCCAGACTGATCACCTGCTGCCTGGTCTGTGGCCTGTTGCCTCAGACCCACGAGAGAAGGGCATGTGTTCTGCTCCTCGCAGAACTCTTCCCTGGAGGGTCCTCCTTCTTGCTGCCAATGGGTCAGCTCAGGTAGGTCCCCCAGTTCAGCTACCTGTTCCCCTGTAGGCTCCAGGGCATCCCCCTCAGGGTCTGCCTCCTCCTGGACCGTGGGAACCTCGGGGGCCGGTTTCCCGTGCCCCCTGCCTCCTCTCTCTCCGGCAGGCACCTGGGCCTCCCTCTCAGGCTCCAGGTCCTCTTGAACACCTTTCGCTGCCATTGACCGGGTGGTCACACATGCCCAATCAGGCAAGCCCAACATTTCTAAATGCGCACTCCGCTCCACCTTAGCCCAAGGTGAGCTTTCCAAATCGTTCCCTAACAAACAGTCAACAGGCATGGCTGGCCTCACAGCTACTTGAAGAGTACCCGAGACCCCCCACTCAAAGGGAACCTGAGCCACCTTGCAGTGACTCTCTGTGTTGTCAGCGGCAACAACCGGATAGAATGCATCAGGGATAACCTGCTCTTTAGACACCAGGTGACACTTGACAGCTGTCACACTGGCTCCTGTGTCTCTCAGAGCCTCCACCCTATGGCCATTAATGGTCACCCACTGCCTGTATTTCTTAGTGTTCTCAGGCAGCGGGGTCCTAGGGACCATCTCAGAGTCTCCTAATGAGACAAGGGAAAACACTGTGGGATCCCCCCACCTTGGGCACCCAACTCCTCCCCCAGGGCTACACTAGCCAACTGCCGGGGGACTGCACTGGTGGGTGCTGGTTTTCCATGCAAAGGGCAACGAGGATCGTTTGCCTTGTGGCCAGGGGCGCCACACTTGTAACATACCAGTGGTCCCTGGTGAACAGGGGGGCCTGTCAGGGCCACTGGCTTCTTCTCAGGGGAGGCTGGGAACCTTTCCCTTGGTTCCCTTGGGGTCTACTTTGGGGCCCTTTATGGAACTCCTTCTGTTTACCCTTGTCCCCCCACTCTTCTGCTGGGGACCCTGCCCACCCTTGGCGGAGTCTCCCACGTGACCCTTGTGGACCTGGGTACTCACCCAGCGGTCCGCCTCCTCAGCAAGCTGCCTAGGGTTAGTCAGCTTACTATCAATCAGGTGCTGGCGTAGCTCAGGAAAACAATTACCGGACAAGTGCTCCCAGGCAATCAAATCAAAGAGCGCCTGAAAATCAGTCGCTTTGCTACCCTTTACCCAACCATCCAAGGCTCTGCAAAAGAAGGTCACATATTCAACCCAGGTACTGCTTTCAATCTTACTACAGTTCCTGAACCTTTGCCTATAAAGCTCAGGGGTCAAACCATACCTAGTCATTAAGGCATCCTTCATGTGGCTGTACGAATTATAGACTTCAGAGGGTAAATCCAACAAGGTATCCCGCCCTTCACTGAGGAACCGTCCCCACAACCCCGCTCCCCAATCCTTCTCAGGGACCCGGTGGGAAGACATGGTTACTTCATAGGCTTTG
The DNA here is from genome assembly GCA_963921515.1 of Calotriton arnoldi. NCBI lineage: Eukaryota > Metazoa > Chordata > Amphibia > Caudata > Salamandridae > Calotriton > Calotriton arnoldi. The sequence continues at coordinate 261,786 of CAWUFW010010265.1, forward strand.
AACCACTGCCCAATGTCATCATTTTTAAAAAACTCCTTCACCACATCTTTGGGAATATACACCCTAGCTTCAACAGGCACAGGCGGTACACTGCCACCAGAGGGAGTAATCTCTAAGCTTTTGGCCTTCAATTCCAACTCCCTCAAAACTTTCTCATGTTCAAACTGCATTTTCTTTTCCTCTAGGGCTAATTTCCTAGTTTGCATTTCGAATTCTAACTGCCCATTCAGCTTGAGCTTGGTCAGCTCCATTTCGTGCATCCTACTCTCTTTCCTGTCCTCCAACTCCTCTGGAGACAGTCCTCTGGCAGAAACACTGCTGCCTACTGGGAAGGTAGTCTTCTAGCCCCTAGACCCAATAGCCCCTCCAGCTGCCCTTCTGCATTCTCAGCCCCCTCCACAGGGGCACTCCTTGATTCGACCCAGGCCCTCAGCGCCTTTTGGAGGTCCTCCTTCTTGGAGAGCCCGGTCATGGACACTTTAAACTTTTTGCAGAATTGCCTGAGCTGCTTGAGGGTGTAGCATTCTAGCCTCTCCTCTTCCCAATCACACTCAACAGAGGCTACTGATGCTGGTTTCTCCATAGTGACTGAACTTGGCATTTGCAAAAATAGGAAATCCCAGAAAAAATGCTATAAAAGTATGTGGTTGCGTTTTGGTCTGCACTCACTAAGTAGTGTTCACCAATCACTGTACATGAGTCACAAATGCAAGTCCAGAATCCTCACCGCTGACCACCAATGTTAGATTTGGGGGTCTCTAGTTAGCAGAGGTCGGTACCTTTGTCCAAATAGGGACCCTTGAGTCTAGTCAGGGAAAGTAGGTACACTCCTGAAAGAACCCCTGCTCACCCTCTTGGTAGCTTGGCACGAGCAGACAGGCTTAGTTCAGAGGCAGTGTGTAAAGCATTTGTGAACACATACAGTAATCAAGTGACAACACTACAAATGGACACCACACAGGTTATATATTTATAAAAATAGGTATACTTTATATAGATTTATCACAAGACCATAAACGACAAAAATAATCCACAATACTGTTAAGAATGCTTAGTTCTGATCAAAAAGGCTTAATTCAAGGTTCTGTGAGAGTCGGTAGCCTCCTCCGGCTACGGCGATGTTGAGAACAAACAGAGTCTAACAAATCCAGCTGACCGCGTCGAGACGGGCCAACACAGCGTAGACAGACTCGGTCACAGTACCTTTTACTTGAAGCGGCAGGCACGGGCGTGCGAGCCGGGTGGCTGTTCGTCGCGGTCGCGATGCAAAAATGGAAGCGTTGCAGGACGCGTTGTCCCTTGATGCGGTGCAGGCAGCGGCTCGTTGACGGCGTCGAGACGGAGTCGGTGAGACCAGGGCCGTGCGTTGCAGGGCGAGACGGTGCTTCGATGCGGTGCTGGCAGGTTGCGGTGCGGCGACGGGCCGGATTCAGGAGCTGGCGTCAATCAGTCCGGACAGCGGTGCGAGTCGGGCGGTGCGTCGCAAAGCGTGCGAGCGGTGCCCAACTCCGGTGCGGTCACAGGACTCGAACTCAGCAGCAGTGACCGTGTCGGTCGGACCAGTTCGATTCGGCGTAGCGAAGCGTTGCAGGACGCGTTGTCCCTCGATGCGGTGCAGGCAGCGGCTCGTTGACGGAGTCGGTGAGACCAGGGCCGTGCGTTGCAGGGCGAGACGGTGCTTCGATGCGGTGCTTACAGGACACCGAGTCAGTCGTGAGAGTCGGTCACAGCTCCCTACCTCTGTAGCCACTGAAACAGAGTTTCCAGCAGCAATTCACAAAGGGGGTGAAGTCCAATGGTCCTGGGACTTCGGTCAGGGGGCAAGCTCTCTTCCAAGCCCTTGGAGATCCTTCACAAGTTGATGAAAGTCACAGCAAAGCAAAAGTTCCTTTCTCCTTTCTTTGGCAGTCAGGCAAACCACTGCAGGCCAATCCCCCAAGCAGCACTTCAGGCTTAGGGATAGTCTCTCCTCAGTTTCTTCTTGGTTCCGCTCCTCAGCAAAGGTTTCTTCTTGTTCCCAAAAGTGATCTAATTTTCCTGGGGTCTGGGTGCCCCTCTTATACCCTGATTCTCTTTGTTCTCTGGAGGCAGAGAGGCCTCTGCCTAGTCCAAAACCAGTTCTGGTCAGTCCTGGAGCACTTTGTTTTTCTGACTCCTTTTTTCCTTTCAGAATGTGGGGCAGAGTGCTCAGCCGCCCAGCAGGAGGTGGAGCCAGCATTGTGGAAGGCAGGCACAGCCCTATTGAGACCCAGGTGCAACTCCTCCCTCCACTCTGGATGCAGATCTCTCTATTCAGCCCTGTGCTGACTCACCCTGTCTCCTGTAGCCACCCCCAGCCCCTGTCACTCAATCTCCAGACAAGGAATACACAACCTAGTAGAGGCAGGCTTGGATAGTTAGGCAAGATAATACCCACTTTCTAAAAGTGGTATTTTCAAACACAGAATGTTAAAACCAACTTCACTAAAAGATGTATTTTATCATCCTGAGTTCAGGCATACTAAATTCGTTTTTCTACCATGTTCCCTGGGTCAGTTCTGACTATAAGGTGTAATAGTCAGTCTGCCCATTCTGGCCTATGGGGAGCAGGTAGCCTTGCAATAGTGAAAAACGAAAATGGCTGTAATTCACTATTAGGACATGCCACACACACCAGGGCATGTCCTACCTTATACTTACAATGCACCCTGCCCTAGGGCCTACTTTAGGGGTGACCAACATGCAGTAAAGGGAAGGTTTAGGGACTGGTAAGTGAGTGCACTCACCAAGTCGACATGGCAGCCCTAGGCTGCACACAGGCTCTGCAATGGCAGGCCTGAGACACATTTTACAAGCCGCTCCTGTGGGTGGCACAACCAGTGCTGCAAGCCCACCAGCGGCATTGGATTTACAAGCCCTGGGCACACTGAGTGCACTGTACTAGGGACTGACAAGTAAACCAATCATCCAATCATGGAGTCACTAATACATACATCAATTCACGATAGGGAGCCCTTGCACTTTGGCACTGATTAGCAGCGGCAAAGTGCCCATGAGCATCTAGTCCAGCAAAAACATATCGGCAACAGTGGAGGCATTACGAAAAAATGGGAGGGAGACCCACGCCAAGGATGCCAGGTCTAACAGTCTCTGACATTTGCCAAGCCATTTGCCAAGCCAAGGTCAACTCTTCCGCACCGGGTTCCCTGAGCCTGCATCCATCTCACCTTTCTGTGCCTTCATTTGCTGCATTCACCCCTTTCTTTTCCATGGACCTAGCCCAGGATTCCCACCATTTCTTATGGAGCTTCTGCAACATTGTTACAGACCTCTCCCTGCCCCATCCCTATTTCCTCCGGAGCCTTCCCCTTCATATGTCACAGGAAGCATCTGCATACTCACTGTCCGAGTCCCGGGCCGCACAAAGGCCCATCCATCCTTTTTTTTAATTGAATTTTATTACGTATAATTAGCAGTACAGCACATAGTCTTAGGAACATACGGTATACAGCATGTACAAACACATATTCACCAGAAGATAGTGCGAATCGGCCGTTGTGCTCGCCCCGTTTTAACAATGCTTTCACCATGTTACAGTGCAATAAAGAGTACCCATAACACATCACAGATTATTCAGTGAAATTTATCCCCTTGTCATCCATTGATTAATACTTTGACAGAATAGTTGTAACATCCCTGGTTCGTTGATTTTATACAGTTACAGAAGGGTGATCCATCTCCCATCCCCAATATGTCCAGCTCAATGTTTAGTGCTGAGGTTGACAGCGGAGTGTCCCGTGTGTGCCTAGTAAGACTGATTACGCAGGTATGTAAGTAGCGGATCCCAAATTTCCTTGTGGCGTGATGAAGGGGGTAGCAGCTCTGCATATGTGGTGAGATGATCCTTACAGTATATTAGATCAGTAAGCCATTCCTTAAACTTGGGAGCACATCCCCGACCCCACCTGCATGCCACCCGCCTCCTCGCTAGTAACATACTCAAAGCACAGAACTTCCTACACGTCGGTGGCAGATCTTATGTGTATCCTAGCAATACTACTGTAGGTGACATTATAATGTGTGATCCAGTCATTTTAGATATCGCGTCCAGCACTTCCACCCAGTATTTCTGTATTTTTTCGCAATGCCACGCCAGGTGTAGGAACCCTGCTGCCTCGCTCTTGCATCTATCGCATCAATCATTATCACGTAGCCTATAACTGTGTAAACGTACAGGGGTATGAAAAAGGCCCATCCAGCCTTGGTCTCTCATTACCTTCTCCCCTCCATCCATTCCACTTCATTGACAGCTGTCTCTTCTCTCTTCTGCCCCCGTTTCCTGCTTCCAGGGATGAGGCTCACCATCAGTCTCTCTTCAGAGCCTCAGGAGCCCTTAGACCTCCACAGTTCATCCCAGGGACAGGCATTGGCCGAAGGGCCGGTGTCTCAGTGCCCTCTGTGGGCCGTTTTTTTTTCTTTCCCAGCCCACAGAGGGAACTGGACTGCGAGAGTAAAACAGCCTCGCTGGGGGGCGTGTGATATGGCCCTTGGGTGATGATCAGCTGTGGCCTCTCCTTGACCCCCTGCCCTGCCAAGCAATCGCCCTGATGTTGGGCTGGGGATCAGATGACTGCAAGAATCGGGTTCCCGGGGGGCCATGTGTTGCTCAGGCCATTCAGCCATTCTCACCTCGGCCCCCCTGGGGCCAATGCAGCCCAGAAACTGTGTTTTTATCTGACACCTCACCCACCACCCTTCTCGTTCAGGGCATGGTGGGCGGGGGAGGGTGGTTTATGATGGGGCTTCGCTGTGTGGGACTGGGGATGTTGTGGAATTTGACCATCTTCACCTCAACCCCCCCTCCCACCCCTATGGATGGTCCAGCAGCTGTGTTTTATGCTTAATCCCCTCCCCTATCAGGCCATTGCCTCGAGACAGAGGAGGGCTGCGGAGGGGGTTGAATAATTTAGTAGTAGTAGGGGCCTTCGCAGTTGTTGTTGCTCAGGCTTTAGGCCATTGTCACCTTGACCCCAGTGTCCTTCCCAAGAATAATATCCTCCCACTTTCATGCCTTGCGTGTGCATAGGCATACATGGCCTGAAGGTCAGAGTTGCATAGATGGGGGATCAGGTTCGAGTTCCAGCATCTGCTCTTAACATCCTGTGATTCTGGGCAAATCACTTCATCTCCAATGGCCCTTAAATAAAAAATCCTATCTTGTGTACTGTAATTGTTGCTCATGAATGGCCCTCAAATAGCCGCTCACACTATATAAAGCTGTCAAAATGAAGAGCAACAATAAAAACAAGCATTGGCAATGCCACTAGTTCTCGCATTTGCAAGAGTTAGAATTTTTGGTGTTGTAAATGACAATGTGTTTTACCCATGTGTGATGGAGTGGAGTGGAGGTATGTGATGTAGAGTGGAATTATGTGGGTTGGATTGGAATTGTTAGTTGTGGAATTGGTGGCATAGCATTGTGTGGCATGGTGTGCAGTGGAATTATGTGGATAGTAATTATGTGGGCTGGAATTATGTAGAGTGGGATTGTGTGTCATGGAGTGTAATTATGTGGAATGGTATTTTGTGTTGTGTAGTGGTATGTTGTGCAGTTTAATTATGTGATGTGTTGTTGAATTTTGTGGGATGATGTGGTATTGTGTGGTGTGGATTTGATGTATGTTGTGTATTGTGTAAATGTGTTGTTGAGTTGATATACGTGGTGTGTTGCGGAACTGTGTGGAATGAAAATGTGTGTAGTGGAACTGTGTGGCACTGAATGAAAGTATGCGGATTAGAATTATGTGGTATGATGTGGAGTATATTTATGTGTATTGTTGCTATGGGGCATCAAATGAACTTAAAAGCCACATTGCCTTTCAGATACCAGCAAAACAGTTGTAAAAATGTGAAAATGTAAATAAGACACAAGGGCTGTCTTTCATCCCACAGAAGTGCATGCTTAATTAACATATTGTAAACTGTATTTATATACCACTTACTACCCCTGACGACGAGTTGAAGAGCTTTTTTATGAGTAGCAAGCTACCCCAGAACCCAGAATTAGAAGCTTATAGTAGATTAGTAATCTTTTTTTCTTTGTGTATTAGTTGCACATCTTTGCTGTTGTACTGTACAGCGCTAATGTCTTCTCGTCCAGACCTGTACCAGCGGCATCAAAGAAGTGCATATCATAACTGTACCGTCCTGCAAAATCTGTATCTACAAAGGGAGCTTCTGGGAGCTACAAATCACTCCAAGTATTGCGGGTGTGTAGGAACGTCATACAGGTGTACACCATGAGAGCACTATTCTGGGCTGCAGTGCTGACTTTACGGATATCATGAAGGGATATGTATGTACTAGGAAAACAGTAGTGTTTTGTACCAGTACCATTTCATCCACATGGTAAGGATGAAAATTTTAGCGGACTCAAGGTTCAAACCTCCTCAAAGTGCGTTTAACCCACTGAGCAATTGTCCGAAGTGAGAAGGAGGGAGAGGTGAACGGATAGAATAAAAAAAGAAATAAATAAATCGGTAAATAAAAAGAAATGAACTTCCACATATTGCGAAACGCTTTTTATAAGTTTGAACAGCTGTTGGCAATTGCTACCACGCTCTCATAAATAAATGAAGAAAAGATCATGGGGATACAGCAGTGGCGGATGGGTGGAGTAGGAAGGAGGAAGCAACAGGTAGCGTTTGAGGGGAGAAGACAAACTAAAAATAAACAAGAAGCTTCCAAAGACACCTCCTCACAGCGGTATGAACTATGGAAACAGAAATACAATAAGGGACCTGTAGAGCTGCTAAAAGCTCCCAGCTTACTAAAAACCATAAGCTGTGTGCATGCTTCTCACAATTCTTCATCGATCACACTTCTAAGTGCTCCATCCCATAACACGATAACCGCACCTCAGTGACCATCACGCATGAAAAGGAAACACTTCCCAACAGGATCAAAAGAAAAACTAAATCCTTCTGCCCACACGGTGTAGAATGATACCAATGTAGGCAAGCGCTTCAGTTCCCCCACAGGTAGGATGCGTTATGTAAATGTTCAAATACAATACAAAAAGAGCTTAGGAGGTAATGTACTTTTTGCCTGCGTTCTAGTTAACAAGAACGTCAATATTAAAAACCTGCTGGCATGGTTCATGGCACCCACAACCTTTTATTGGGCAATAAAAGACAGCTGTAAATAAGGAGCAATGGGCCTTTTAAACTCGTGGGAACCGGTGCACTACACTGCTGCGTCAATGATACCTACTAATTGCAGAACCAAGGGCTGAGAATGACAGGGACCCAAGGGTGAGCTTCAGGATCCTTCGCTCTGTGTATCCTTTGACTGGGGTATGAAGTAGTCTCCAGGTAGGGGGAAGGCAGAGAGAGAGGTATGGCCAGTGTCTGGGTGAGAGAAGGTCCTTAGGATGGAAGACCAGAAGAGTGGTCCAGAGGAGGTTTGGTGGTAGACAGATTTAGCAGCATATTTACAAGTGAATGGCGGAGCATGGCGTTAAGCACAAAATGCTAACGCCACAATCCGCCATTCCGAAAACGCAGGGATGAGCCGTATTTACTAAGATGTGACACATCCCTGCATTTTCCCTAGCGTTCGCGCTAAATTAAGCTGCTTAGCGTCAACACAGGCACCCTTTAACCATAGTGCAAGGGTGCCTGCATTGAGGGAATGATTGTTTATGTACAGGAAGGTGTCCCTTCCTGCACATAAACAATCACAAATGGCGATTTAAAACTTCTATGTGTACTGCACTGTGCAGCACACATAGAAGTTGCAAATCGTCATTTTTTTAATGATTGTTTATGTGCAGGAAGGGGCACCTTCCTGCACATAAACAATCCTTCATGGCATTTTGCTGTTTCTAGGTGTGCTGCACAATGCAGCACACATAGAAACAGCAAAAACGAGGAGAAATAAAGCATTTCTCCTCGTTTTGCCATGTTAAGACCAGGTTTTCCCTGTTGGTGCTGTCTCCTATTCACACCACCCTTGTAAATAGGGGGCAGCGTCAAAATCAATGGGTGTTGGGGCGTGAAAGGGTGCCTTATTTACAAGGCGGCATTAAGCCACGAAACCCCTATCGCTACAGGAATGTCATTAAAAGTGACATTCCTGTGATGATAGGGGCTTGTAAATATGCCCCTTAGTCTGTGTGAGCGGGAGAAAGACTCCAGGAAAAAGTGGGAGGGACGGGACGTGGTAGGATTCAGGAAAGACTACTGGTCTGAGTCTAAACGAGGGACAGGGGGCAGAGAGAGGCCTGAACAAATATGTGTATGGTTTGTGTATGAATGCCTAGTTTGTGATTTGCCTAAATAGTGTGGGATTCAAATGTGCATGCAGCAGTTGTGGTGCAGGACACAGTTCTTCTGTAACACTGCTGACCCGCTCGGATAGAAGCCGCTGCCTATATAGTCCACAAACAGGCGACACAATACCCATCTGCAGCACCTGACAAAATGCTGTGAAAGCAGCCACACCACATGTGCATCATGCAAAACTGCGTACTCACTGCCTGCCTACAGTCACTTACTGCCTTCATTGATGTGGCTCGCTTGACTGTGGCTTTACCCCCATGGACTTTACATAGGCAGCTGCTGAACCTCAGTGAAGGACGGGTTCGAGAACACGTTGAAGAAATGCTGCAGCTAACCTCAGGCCCCTTGTAGTGCTTGCCTGACATGCTGCATACTCAGGGGGCTCCAGCCCCTGGGCTGGCATCAGTGGCTGAGAGGGATATGGGTGTCGAGGCCTGGAGGGAGGGATCCTCCAGGCCACATCCGCCCCCACACACTGGGCGACCAGCAGGGGGTAGAGGCACTTGATAACGGGAAAAGGGGTGCTCACAACAGAGTAGCTCCCGCCTCCTTCATCCAACTGCTGACACACAGAGGGCGGGATCCTCCTGGCTCACAACTCACTCCTCCTCCAGATAGTATAAGTAAATAAACTGTAGTTGGTTGGTGCTCCTTAGCATAAAAATTGAAATGATATATCGGGAGCACCAATCAATAAGGAGCCACGCAAGAAGAGCAATGCAGGAGTGAACCAATGGCAACCAGCAGGTGGAGTTACACTCCGTATAGTGATTACAGCAGGTCTTGCAGATAGTGCATACGCGCTGCCTAGACTCGACCTAATAACCATTTGTTCTTGCTTTATCATTCTGCAAAGGGAACATGAGAATTAATGAGGAAGAGTTATAAAAGCACATCTGGATTTTTTAACACAGCTTTTCTGCCTTTGTTTAGTTTAACTATCAGTCATGGACCATTTAGGCACCTTTAGAACACATTTTAAGATGCTTTCCCTTCTGTTTACTGTTCAAAGTGCATACTGAAAAAAAATACCGGATTTGGGTGATTAGGTTCATTTTGGAACCACCAGAAAAGGAAAATACCAGCCATGCTAGTAACAAACCATCCAAGTGGCAAACCTAGTCAGATCAGGTGTTGTGGCCATTTCACCTTGCCCGCCTGGCCAAAAAGTAATTAGTGTCCCATTTTTCACATAGGTACAAATTAACTTTATCAGTGAACACTGATGCAAAATTTCCATCTTATTCCCCTTAGAGCCTCACTGTTTGGATATCCTATGTTGTGGAGGCAGCGCTCTGACAAGCCAACCTGTACCTCTTGTTGGATGCAGGAGAGTCTAAGATTGCACTAAGATAACATTTCGTTGTGTTCATATTTTCAAGTGAGTCCCTCCTCAGTCTGCATTCGGGGATCTTGTTGGGTGATGTTTGTGGCTTTCCCTCCCCAGCAAAAAGGGACTCTCAAATTTCCTGCCTGACCTCCATATGGCCACACCCCTCCCTCACTGCCTGCATGAGTGGAAAAACAGCAGGTCAATTGGTATCGGTCTCACTGCACTGACCACACCCCCTTTCTCAGTCAGCCAGTAGGATGTAGTTTCTGGATTGAAGTTGGGGTGAGAATCCATAGAATTCCTTCCCACCTCCTGATCACCACACCCACATTAGCCAGGCGAGGGACATAAAAGCAGCAAATAACAAATATCCTAAAAAGCAGAAATAGGGTGCTGAAAAATCACAATAGTTCTGACTGTGCCATGGATGGCCTAGAGTGGCCTGTGGTAGGACAGATTCAGTTCTTCAGGAAGGCATGAAAGGAATCCATTTGTGATGGTTGAGTTCTCAAGATAATTAAAAAAGGATATCAACTAGTTCAATTCTCTCCTTAAGGACTCAGGTGTCAAAGAGACTGCAGTTCCAGAAGGCGCAGAGAAAATGAACGCATTATCTCAGGCAATTTAGGACCTTCAGCTAAAAAGAGTAGTAGTTTCTGCTCCCTCTGAAGAGTTGGGGAAAGGCATCTATTCAATAATGTTTTTTTGGCTCCTAAGATATCAGGAGGACGCAGGATGGCAATCAATCTGAAGCAAGCCATTCAATGGGAAAAAGTTGTCCACTCTAAGATGGAGAGACTGCAGATAAATATCTCTCTGATTCCAACAGACATATATCTGATTACCATATATCTAAGGGATGCATACTTTCATCTTCTGATGGTAAAAAATCATCAGTGCTAACTATGGCTCTCTATCCAGGGAGGACACCGCCAATTCAGTGCTTTAGTTTGGTTTGAAGTCAGCCCCCAGGGATTATACAGAGATGATAGGGGCATATTAGCAAGACCCACGTTAAAATTATCGCCGTTTTAGCGGCAGCAAAATGCCGCTAAAACGGTGATAATGGGCTTGCTAATATGCGTTATGGAATTCCAATAGAAGCCCAGGTTAGATGTCCTGCACATCTAACCTGGGCTTCTATTGAATTCTATAACGCATATTAGCAAGCCCATTATCGCCGTTTTAGCGGCAGTTTCCTGTCGCTAAAACGGCGATAATTTTAACGTGGGTCTTGCTAATATGCCCCATAGTTTCTTTAGTGACTCAACTCTATCTGCAAGGCTGCTCAGATTTTTTCGTAATTGAACAACAAGCTCCTTCAAGTGAGGACATTGGAAGATTTGGTAGAAATCTGCAGTTGTCTAAGGAAACATGCATTTTTGGTCAACAAATCAAAATAGCATTTGGTGGCTTCTCAGGATCGAACCTTTATTGGGTGAGGTTCAAGACAGACTTAGACATACTGCCTGATTTAGAGTTTGGTGTATGGGATACTCAATCACAAACCTGACAGATATCATGTTCGCCTTATTACAAGTCCATTATGATATAATGTGCTGGCAATAAGGTGAACGGGATGCCATCACATTTATGAAGGATTACCCATCCAATAAACTCTAAATCAGGCCCATAGTTTTTTTTAACCAGAATCCATAGCAAACAACATTCAACAACAGTTAATAACTTTCTTGACCACAACTCCAGTGTCAGCAAGGCCCGGGTTGAGAGTGCAGGGTAACATGGTCTCTTGCATTTTCACAGTGCCATGGGCATTGCCCCATTTTCCACTCTTCAATCACATGAAATTTTTTGGGTGCCCTGTTCCAAGGATTACAAGACTTTAATTCTGGTATCCAGTATGAGAATTTCAGTTCGATCCAGAGCCCTTGAAGACTATTGGAGTGGACGCCAGTCTAGTGCGATAGGAGCAACATTGGAAGACAGACTGGTGCAGGGCAGTTGGTCTACCAGGGAGTATTGTCACTCCTCCAATTGGAGGGAGGTGATAGAAGGTTTCAAGAGATTCATTTCAATCACCATATGTTGATAAGATTGGCCAATATCGGTACAGTCTCTTACATAAATCACACAGGGAGTTCAGGCTCCAGCTCTTCAGGGTGGTGGTCTATCTCCTAGGTTGCTGCATTGCACATTACTTGTTTTCGCTATAGACTGGTCATGTTAGGGTGTAGACAATTCTCTGGCAGACACACTGTGCAGGAAATTTCCATCCTCTCAGGATTTTTTCTCCGCCAACGTTTCAGGAGATTTGGGACCCCAGAAATAGATCTCAGTGCCATGAAGACCAGCACTCTGGTCCCCCTTTTCTGCTCCAGGAGACTAGTGGAGGGAGCTTGGGGCGGATGTGTTGTATGCTATTGCCACCCCTCCTCTTTCTTTAATCCCCAGGGTGATCGCAAGCTACAGATGGAAGAGAGGGAAATTATCCTGGGGGCACCTTCCTGGCTAAGGAGGTCATGGTTCCTTCTTCTAAAATCCCTGGAGCTGTGTACTCTTTGGAACATTCCTCTTCTTCCTTTGCCTGTTCTATCCCTGGGGGGGTTCAATTGCATCAGGTTAGCATCATCGGCCTTGAATATGAACGGAAAGGCTTGCAGAAGAAACGTTTGCCCCTTTACTTAGCACAGACTATCCAGTACTCCAGGAGATCCACTCTTAAATCCCTTACTAGACATTGAACATCTTTTATATTGTGGTGTGATTCTCATAATCTGGTTCCTTTAATATGTGGGGTGCCTGAGATTTAAAAAAAATTCTGTGATAGCTTCAATATCACACTTTCTCTTTCCACACTAAAATGTCGTTGAGCATCAGTCACTCCCTTAAGAGAGTTTTGGGTTCCTAACAAGAGAGAGAATCAACTGCGTTGAGGTTATTTAAGTGTTATCTTAAGAAGACCATAAATAAACCCATGGATTGTCCATGGGCTCTTTCTTTATATTGAAAACTTTACAATCCCATCCCATTTAGCTTCTAATTTCTGTGGATATTAATTTTCTTACAATGAAAACAGACTTTTTGGCTGAACTTAATCTGGCTAGAAGGGTTGGTGAACTGGGTGCCCTGCTGTTTAGACCACGTTTTCTATTTTTCTCAGAGGACACAGTGCGGAAAGCGATTTGACGCCTCGTCATGGGTAGTAAGCGCTATATAAATACAATTACAGTACAATACAATTATTCCCAGAAGTGCCCTTCTTACCAAAGGTGGATACTTTCCTCACATAAATCTCAGAAAGTAGCCCATCTGAAATTGTTTAATTGTCCTTCATCTCCTGAGGAAGATGGGCTTCACAGAGTCGACGCGGTGAGAGCTCTACTTATTTATTTGGACAGGTCTCTGTCCTACAGTCAATCTGGTACGCTTTTTGTGATTTTTGGGAAATTGGTTCAAGGGAAAAATACTTCTTCTTTCACAACGAGTCTTTGAGTTCGATCTATGATTGCTTTAACCTATTGTGCAGTCATGTACATGGCACATGTACCTATGCCAGTCTGTATTCAGGGAAGACAAACCAGGAGCCTGGCAGCACCCTAGGCAGAGTTCATTGGTTTTCCTCCTTTATAAATGTGTAGAGCTGCAACTTGGGCTACATCACACGCTTTCTTTCATCATTATACACCTCATAGGTTGAAAAATACTGAAAACAATTTTGGGGCTAGTGTGTTCAGCTCCGTTTTGTCATAATTTATTATTGATGACTATAAATCACAGGATATGCATATTCGTTTTGGGCTTGTTATCATGGCTGAAATCCATTTGTGGCTTTGGTGTTCCTAACAAGTATGGACTGGGATGGGGGTGAGGGACAAAAATTTAAATATTTACTTACCGGCAATCTTCTTACTTCTAGCCCTACTCGTTCGCTTCCTCAGAATTACAATCCACCCTTCTACCCCTGATATTAATGGCCTTTGTCTTGGCTATGTATGTCTGGATGTTGCTGGGAATGTAAACTTCTTTGTGGCACCCTGTCAGGGTGGTCAGGCTTTCAATTTTAGCATATCCTGGTGTCTCCTGTCTCAATGAGGTGGGATAAACGCAGAAATATTGACTGGAATAAGGACGAATACGACTAGAAGTAATGAAGATTACCAGTAAGTAATTTGGCCATTTATGCCAAACTAGCCAGCTGCAGTATAGCCTCTTCACAAAAAAGTGTCAGATAGATTGTGACTCATGTCCATAAAAATGTCTTATCTCTAGCATGAAAGATGGGCCCTCCCGGCAAGATATCATACTAGGGGCTTCGAAATGATTTGTTGGTGTATGCAGTGAATTTGGAGTTGAAACTGTTGAAACATTGAAATGCACTCACTCTGCAGGCAGGCAGCAGGTGTATGAGAGGGGAATTTTCTTTGGATATCTAGTCTACTAGAATACCTACACCCTCCATACTTGCCAGTCTTGGACAGCATCAATAAGGCACAGAATGAAATGGGTTGGAAGATAAAGCTTAGTGTAAAATCTCAACGACCACCCAGTAGACAACACTGGCTACCAATTTTGAGTAAATGTTACATGTTGATCAAGATAAAATAACAATATATGTACCAGAACCATTGTTTCTTATTATTGCCTGCTATTGTTGCTTTTCCCACCCTGTTGAATGAATCAGGTTTTACTTCGAGGACAGTCTTTCTACAAACAAACCTTGGGTGGCTGACACAGTACTGTCCTTTTCAATTTTCGGATGTTGGCATGATTTGGAGCGTCATGTTAGACTCGAGATAGGCAATGCACCACAGTACGAACCCCTTTGAGGTCCTCAACTCGCACCGCACATCGGAGGCTAGCTCGGACGCTGGCGACTCTGGGACCTCAACAGTGAATACAATTCTCGGTCCTGCCCTCACACCGTCGGTGGCCGATGACCTGCTATGAGCTGCTGCTGCCATTCTCACCCTTGCCCTCCCCACTGTGCCTTTGACGATTGGTGTTTGCTTTGACCGGCTGGACTTTCCTGCGGGTTTGGGCCAGATGTGGTGACATCCACAATGGGCCTGCTTACTGTGGCTCACGAACAGCTGGTGACCCATGCCCCACGAGGGTTCCGAACTGGACTAGTTTCATCTGTCCTTGATTTTTAGGTCGAGCCTGGGCAGCACAAGCGCTGCTCTGCGAGGCATGCTGTATTCAGGTATGGACTTGAAGCTCCGCCCACTCTCCGCCCATCTTTTCAATTGGCTGCTGTGACTGTCCTTCGTAAATGTTGGCTTTTGATTTGTTAATAGGCTTCTTAGTGCCTCCTTAGTACCTCCCTGTCTTCTTTTGTAACCTCCCATCAGGACTGGACCTTTTACATGTGTCCTTATGATATTGCTTCCATTAGCCCTTCGGGAGAATTCTTTAATTAATCTAAAGAGCACTGGTGGGACGCCAACTTTAGCAATGGCTGCTGCTTTTTTTTTGTTTTAATGTGCAGCACGCTATGCGCACTTTCAATTTCACAATGGGGCCATGCACGCTCGCGGGATGGTCGCGCAGCAGGTCCAACTCATTGTTTTGTTTTTATAACATTAAATCATGGCGGTCGCGAGTCTTGTGTGCAGCTCACCCAACTCGTTGGCTTTTTTTTACAAATAAAGTCCACGGGGATTGTTTCACTACCTCCCTGGGACATTCAAGGTTTTGTTTTGTTTTAATAAATGTATGTGGGGTATGCAGTTCCTAAAGAAGCATGAGTGTCTATGTGAGTCAACGACTATTCTGTAGGGTACACAGTGTGCGTGACCCTGCAAGAATCAAATGCCCTCACACACCTGGATAGGTGACATGCTTCATCATTGGGCGTTTGCTCCTCATCGAATATATACTTCTACATCGCATGTGTATACAACGCATGCGATTACAACGCGGTCGTTACAACAACCGTGTTGTTACATCGCAGTACCATTACTACGCAAGTCGTTACAACGACTTGCTGTAGGGGGCGCTGGATGTTGGAATAGTATAATTTACTATTCCAACTCCAGTGTGTGTAACAGTAGGGAAGGTGTTGGAATAGTAAATTATACTATTCCTTATCTTAGAGCGCCCCCTACAGCAAGTAGTTGTAACGACTTGCGTTGTAATGGTACTGCGATGTAACAACGCAGTCGTTGTAACGACCGCGTTGTAATCGCATGCGTTGTTACGCATGCGATGTAATGGCTGTTTCCCTCCTCATCGGGCCGGCGCTGCAATGCCTGACGGGTACCCTCAATGAGGGCTCTTGGCTGGAGATCTTCTTGTCTGCCATTTGGTGAAGTGCAGGTGTGGGGGCTTAAGGAGTAGATTGGTGTTGATGTATGACTGTGTGAGGTTAAATATAGGAAAAGAGGTACTTCTCAGAAAAAACTTTAATGAACAAGTTCTCTTACCTATATTAAAAATGTGTGGTGCAAGACGATCTCTGGCAAAGAGCCCCCATTGAGGGTGCCCACCGGGCATTGCAGCGCCGGCCCGACGAGGACAAAACACCCTATGATGAAGCATGACACCTGTCCAGGTGTGTGAGGGCATTTGACTCTAGCAGGGTCACACCCACTGTGTACCCTACAGAATAGTCGTTGACCCACATAGATACTCATTCTTCTTTAGGAACTGCATACTCCACATACATTTATTAGATTATTTGGAGCACGTATGCCGGACCTTGATGCGCTTTAAGTCCCTCCATTTGTTAGACATTTGTTTTACACATTTTTCACCTAGAATAGATTAAAATAAATCTCAAAAGAATGCATTTTCTGTATGATATGAGAGAATGGAATAATAATGCATGGAGTGCAAATGCCACCAGCGTTTGTATGATGCATACAAATTGTATCGATGTTACACAGATTTTAAATATATTTTAGAGTGTTATACTGTGTTAATATGTGGAGCTGCGTAAATCTACCACA
Source organism: Calotriton arnoldi (assembly GCA_963921515.1). NCBI lineage: Eukaryota > Metazoa > Chordata > Amphibia > Caudata > Salamandridae > Calotriton > Calotriton arnoldi. Next base: position 278,351 of record CAWUFW010010265.1, read on the forward strand.
CATTAATTATGCCATTAGGCAAAATATGCACACTCATTTAATTAGCTGAGTACAGCCACTGTGACATGCTGGCAATAGTACTGGCAAGAATTGATTTTTTTTTTAAAACAAGCCTTTGCAATGTAATAGTTTAAGCTATTGGCATTGTAAATGACAATGCCTTTTATTTATGTGTTGGTTTTCAAAAAAGATAAATAAAAGGCATTGTCACTCACAATGCCAATAGCTTAAACTCTTGCAAATGCGAAACCTATTGCATTGCAAATGCGAAACCTATTCCATTGCAAATGCTTGTTTAATTTGTTATCTGTTATTTGTTGGGTGTTGTTGGCTGGGGACACGAGATCTATGTAGCCGGAGAGAGGAGGGGTTATCAGGGTTCTTTTAATTCAGTATAGTTTTTTCTTTGGAGTCTTGCAGGTGTGATAGAGATTTACAGCCCAGGATTGTGTGCAGTGGATGACTGCACTTGGGATGCACAGATGGCCTCATATGTTACACTTAAAGGGGACTGGGGTAGAGACTTGCTACACAATGCACACTGCTTGTATTCACTATGGGCACCCCCACAGTTAGCACCACCCCACAATACAGCTTTGTGACATTGAATGTGAGGGGCATGGCTCCCCTTACAAAATTGTACCGTATACACGCTTACCTTAAGCACCGCCACACACATATCGCTTTGTTGCAAGAGACGCATTTGACACTAGAGAAGGTTCAGAAGGTGCGGGTGAAATGGAAGAGACAGGTTTATGGCACATCCTTGTCAGCTTATGTTTGCGGAGTCCTGATATGGATTGCCCCAGGGGTCCCATTAGTGGCGGACACACTCGATGTTGACGTAGGGGGATGACATGTGATAATAGAGGGACCACTCGAAGGGTCCCTTCTCACAATTGTAGTCATTTATGTGCCCAACACTAACCAAACGTCCTTTTTTGACACTCTCACTCCCGCGCTCTTTCGAGACCTGCATACCTAGTGAATATGGAGTGGCAACTTTAATTGCACTCCTGACATAACCCGTGACCACTCTGCTCCCCCACTGCACAGCGCACCGTGCGTTCGGGTACAACACTTTTGGGACTGGATGGCACATAGGAGTCTCCATGATGTGTAGGGATTAGTTCACCCAACTGACAGCAAATTTTCTTTTTACTTCCCAGTCCATGATATACATACTAGGTTGGATCTTTTTTTGTGCACGGCCTTCTGGGCATGCAGATTGTCCATGCCGACTACTTAGCATGCACTCTGTTGGATCATTGTCCGTTACAGTTGACCCTAACCTGGGAGAGACCATGCCCAAAGATACCGACTTGGCGCTTGCAAACAGCGGCACTCTTGGATCCCCCATTCAGGGAAGCCCTTGAGACCAACATAACCCAATACTTTGGACTCAACTAAGGCACTACCCCAACAAGGCCACTGGAGTGGGATGCACACAAGGTCGTTATGAGGTGTCACTGAATGTCTACTGTGTGGGGGGTCCGCTGAGTCCTGACTAAGGAACTCGGGACCCTCAAACGTGATCTACACCACCTTGAGATTGCTCGGAATAAGACGTCAGGTACGGACAGGGTGTCTGTTGAGCATTATGCTACATTCACTGCGCATCTTACTCAACACCTCTTGGAGATGTTTAACGAAGCTAGAACGGTGGGTCGGCTGTCAGATTCACTACGTGGGGCACTAATAGTGGTCCTCCCCTAGCCTAGCCATGATCCCTTGGATGTTCTCTCCTACCGTCCACTCTCCCTCTTAAATCTTGATTGCAAAATACTTGGGAAAGTGCTAAGCAATCGCCTGCTCTGTTTGATTCACAGGTTGGCCCATGCGGATCAATCAGGGTTCATACCTGGATGCAATATGTTCCTTAATGTTCGTCGCTTATTTTGTCTTATGCAGGCTGCCACAACTGAGTCTCCTGGGCAGACCATAGTGTCACTTGACATAGAGAAGGCATTTGACACCCTGGGGTTTGATTACATATGGGCAACTTTGGAGGAAATAGGCTTTGGCCAAGGATATATCGGCTGGATTCATACCCTCTATAGTTGCCCGACGGCAAGAATTCAGACAGGCCAGTTAATTTCGGACAGTTTTGTGAAGCAGAGGGGTACCAGGCAGGGCTGTTCCCTATCTCTGCTGATATTTGAAATAGTCATGGAGCTCCTTAAGCTGCACCTTCAAACACTGCAATGAGGGATCTAGGCACAGGCTACACACTATATAGTATCGCTATATGCAGACAATGCCCTTGTCTTTTTGCGGGATGTAGCCAGCTCCCTTTTGGGCCTGATGTCCTTACTAGTGGGCTTCGGGGCTTTGTCAGGTCTTAAGGTGAATTGGGCCAAGTTGTGCTTGTTCCCTTTGTCCCTGATCCTGGAACCACACCAGGGGTGTCCTACAAGACTTCCACCTTCAACGGTTCTATGATACGTTTAAATTCGGGGTGGGCGAAAAACTCTGTTCTGCTGGCGGAGTTTGAGGAGTTTTGCTGACTCCGCAGCCCTGCTTGGATCGCAGAGTTTTAAAAAAAACTCCACCAACTGCCGCATGACAGAGTTTTTTTCTCACATGCGGCTCGGCAACATTAAGTTGGCATGTTCAAGTGAGAAAACCGAGCGCTGGAACGCCTCCCGGTGAGATTTCTCAACGCGAGCGACAGGTCACTACCGTTTGCATTGAGAAAGCTGCTGCTCGAGTAGAAAATCTACTCGAGTAGCAGAAGGAAACATTGCCCTCTGGTGCACCATGTGGTGCCATTCACATTGATTGTGCAGTACAGAACAAGCTCCCAAAGCTACAAATCAGCACGAGCTGTCCGATTTGCCAAATTACCCGCTCGTGGAACTCCGTGGAATCTCACAGAGTTTTGTGTAATTCCGTGGAATTCCATGGAGTGAAACTCTGCAAGTTCCGCCCACCCTCCGTTTAAATACCTACGGATTCAGGTATACCATGTGGATAAGGACCTCAAGGAGAGCAACATTGATACAGTAGTTTGTTCGATCTGCAAATGCATCTCCTTATGGCTTTCCTTGGCTCTGTCCCCGCTGGGTCGTGTTGCAATCTCCAAAATGCTTATCTTACCCTGCCGTCTATATTATTTTGCAACACTCCCGATTTTGATCCCCAGGCAATTCTTTAGGGAACTACACTGCCGCTTGCTGGAGTTGATATGGGGCATGGGCAGATGCAGAGTGGCATTATATGTGTTCCAGCGCCCTTTACTGGAGGGGGTATCGCTGCTCCCATCTATGAACACACCTACAGTGGCCGCTGCAGTTGCTGGGCGTGGCTCCTTGTCGTGAGAGAGTGGATGTCCTCAGGGTCCTAGAGAGGACCAGCATTTACACATGGCTGTTCGACTCTGAAATTCGCCCACAGGGTGAAATACACCAGATGGTGGCGGCCCATTCCTGTTGGCGAAGAAATGTACATGGCGGGAAGCCCCTCCTGCTATACTCTCCATAAATATTGGTGTGGCAGTTACGAGGCCTTCAGGAGGTTGTCAGGAGATTCGACACAGCACCATGGCAGAAAGCAGACATTAATTACCTGGGGGCGTCTACACTGACGGTCAGTTCATGCCTTTCCCAGAAATCATGGACACATATGGATTCGGGGGGGGGGGGCACTTTCTGACACATCGCACCATACACTGATTCGGTGGCTTGTGGCTTAGTGGACTATTGTGCCCACTGTAGTGGCCTGTGTTCGACCTCATGGTCACAGGTTCAAATCCTGGCGAATCCACTCAGCCTTTCATCCTTCTGAGGTCAATAAAATACCATTGAGTTGGGTAACAATAAACATCTGTTATTCAGCACCAAGATACCCTTCTGGGTGAACGTGTGCTTTACAAATACACGTTATGTTATGTTATGTTATGTTATGTTACACCATGTGATCAATACCACATGGGGCCCTAGTGTGGCAGAGCCACCTCAATCACTGAGACTGCACATGCTCTTGTCCGGCAGCAGCGCGCGGCATTCAATCTCAATCATTTACATGGCAGTGTCCTTTGCCACATCTGGGATAGGTGAGGGGGCACATACTAGATGGGATGCTGCTCTCACACAACCACTGACGGACAAACACTGGGCCCGGGTGTTACAGCGCATGAAGGAGATCTCCCGCAAGCCACATTTTCATTTCAAGCAGTTCAATTATTTAACACCCTGAATACCTGACACCACAACACATCAAACACATGTTCCCTGAAACATCTTCCAAGTGCCCTCAATGCAGGGCGCCCGAGGCTGGATTCTTCCTATGATCTGGGAGTGCCCGGTGCTCCTGAGAGCCTGGGAAGAGATCACGGGTATCACCGCTGAGCTCGCAGAACATGCCCTTGCACTATCACTTGAGTCATACCTCCTTGGGCTTCGCCCCAGGGCTTAGGGGGACAAACACTTGCACAGATGTATTGATCTCGCCTTTGTCTTGTCTTAGCATCAAATTACGATGTCATGGAAGGCGCCCACAGCCCCCAGTACCCAACGCTGACTGGACACTTTGTTGAAGTGGTCGCACGCGGAGGCAGATGCTTTTAAATTGGTGCGAACCAGAGGCAAGGGGGTGCTGGCAGGTGGTTGTTGGGACATAGAAGCAAGAAATGACAGCCGCCCTCCCTGAGCGATGCCTCGGCTTCCACGGCATCTCCCCTATGCCCTCATGGGCTGGCCCACAGGATGCTCGAGGATACAGCCTGGCTAGGCTCTTCCGCAGCGCACATCCTTGGCGATCACAGGCTCCATGGGCCCCTCCCTGGCCTCCTCTTTAACCACTAGGAAGGCGGGGGGAAGAGTGCATGCAGGGTACACCGGAGAGCTCCTGGGGACACAGCCCGGACCTGGATGCCCACTTGCTTCATGCTCACACCAGCTCCTGTCTTCCCCTGTATCAGGTAATTGGAACTATTGATTATGCATACACATGCATCCGCATAAGACTGCCACTGCAGGTGTAGCCTACATTGGGTGCAATACCTGGACCTCCACTTACCCAGTGCACTATCACAGTCTCCGACAACATAAGGTAGTCTCTTCTCCAGCAGACTCCATATTAGTAGTTCTTTTTTTTTCCTCTCTATGTTTCCTTATGCTCTTACTTGTGACTATGTCAACTGAATCGCGGAGTAAGACTGCTGGCCTTTTGCTGCTATTGTCAACTCTACTATGGTTCCTATTTGCCTTGCTCTGTATTAACACAATAAAAACATATATCATGCTAGACTCGACATAAGCCACCTTCTCTGGAACAAGTAATTTACTCTGTCGCCTGTATTAGTTTATATACCCTAGAAGTGTACCCTTTACATATAAACTCACAGCAACAACTTATGAATCAGTGAGCAACAGTTGTGTGCCTCTGTGTGCCAGATTCATTCTTGGCGCACTGAAGGACTGTATGTACAACCACACCCTTTGCTAAAGGGTCAACAGGATGTTGCTGTGAAGTGTGCCCTGGGTCCAGAGAGGATTGTTCACACTTTAGTTCATCTTAATGATAACACCATTTAGACAAATTCTCATTAGATTTCACTCAGGACAAAAACTTGTAAAGGCAAAATGCAGAAGTCAATCTCTTTAACATACATAGCCAACTTTTTTAAACTCCTAAGTTCTGTATCCAAAACTTACAACTTAACGTCTCTCTAGCCTTGCCCTGGCATACCTGACACTTGGTACCGTCACCTTCTGAGAGACATGTGTGGGATCTGCAATACAGAAAGCCTCATTAGCAAAGCCAACTCGGCACAGGCAGCTGATTTGCAATTCAAGGGGCGCGAAACACAAAGTACATCAGTTCACGGAATGTGCCACACACGTCTGCAAAATGTTCCCTTACTGGCACGGAAAAGCGTCGTCTTCTAACATCAAAACTTTTAACTTGCTTCTTGGCTGCCTGCGTCTCTCCACTTCCTCGCCATCAGACCAAAGAGGTGACAAAACGCTTTTGAATACATTCATATCATTTCGACTTACAGGAAAGAGTGAGGAGTCGTGACCTGAATATACTAACCTCCCTCAGCCTCACAGTTGCGTTCACCTTGAATGACCTCACCTAGGCAAAGAAACTAGGACTTAGTTTTCCAATGTCGCATTAAACTTCTCTGCAGATTGCTCACTTGTGAGAAGGCCCCTCACACTGTCCCTGATTCCCTGTAGCTCTTACAATGTCCACCGGTCCCTGTCCCGTTAATGCTCCCCTTCGGTAGGGGCACCCCTACTTTGTAGCCTTGGTACAACCTATCACCTTGCCACTCATTGCTTTCAAGCATGAGTATGAAGCACAGTAGGAGGGCGTAGGAAACACCCCCTTAGACAGGCGCGCAATGCCCATTGGGCTCAAAGGGCTTCAGCCCCCCCGTCGTGTGTGTCAGCCCGGGCTGAGACAGCTTCCCGGGCACACACACAGACAGTTTTTGAGCTTATCGCAGCCGCACCCGAGTACTTCGCAGGTCTTTAAAAGACCATTTACCATGTTGTAGTGACCTGGGGAAGGGCACTAGGACCCTGCCATGGACAGAGGGGTCAGGAGGGAACCGGACACCACATCCGGTCAGGGGTGTGGGGAGGACACTAGAGAGGGGAAGGGGACCAGAGGCGGAGTGTGCACAGCCAGCTCGTGACGACCATAAGAATAAAGTAACCGAATCCCTTACCGGTGTCCTGTGTATTTGTGGGTCCGGGGACGTGACAACTGGCGACGAGGCGGGATCCTCATCTGGCGACCACCGCTGCGTGAGGGACCGACGACGTGTGTAGGAGAGGCTGAACGACGGAGCCAGGAGCCCACCCTGGTCCGTGACGTGGGAATACATCCGACCGCCAGAGAAAGCGGTAAGAAACTGAAGTGCCCGAAAATAAAGAAAGCGCCAAACAGGGACAAGCGCAAACGAGCGCCTGCAAGAAATCGTGCCTGCAGCCCAAATAGCAGAGAGACGCGCAAAGTTCAAAGGAACTATCGCGAGAGCAGGGCGGCCATCTTAGAAACAGGCAGGTTGGACCAATCAGGAGCGAGGAACAAGGGGCGGCCATTTTGGAAGGTCAGGCAAAGCTCAGAAGATAGAAACCTCGTGAGACTACGGCGGCCATTTTGAAGTCAAGCAAAATAGGCCAATAGGAGCAAAGAACAGCGCAACGGCCATTTTGAAGTCAGGCGGCAACTGAAACCAATAGGAAAAGGCAGAAAAAGAAGAAAACAGACAAAAGGAAAGGAAAAACAGTGAAATAAAAGCAGAACACAGTGGAACCAAAGGGGAAATAAAGAAATAAAGAAAAAAAAAAAAAGGACAGGGGAGAAAATGAGCGACAATGAGGAGAAGAAGAGCATGCAGGAGGCCCAAAAGACTAATAGAGGAAATGTAACGGGCGAAAGCACACCGGCACGTCAGCTGACAGGCTTGCATCTATGACCATCTACCGATCTATGGGTTTGACGTGCTCGTCATTTCTTTGTGACCAAAAGGGGAGATGTAGTGACCTGGGGAAGGGCACTAGGACCCTGCCATGGACAGAGGGGTCAGGAGGGAACCGGACACCACATCCGGTCAGGGGTATGGGGAGGACACTAGAGAGGGGAAGGGGACCAGAGGCGGAGTGTGCACAGCCAGCTCGTGACGACGATAAGAATAAAGTAACCGAATCCCTTACCGGTGTCCTGTGTATTTGTGGGTCCGGGGACGTGACAGATGTTAACGAGGCTTTGTTGTTTTTTCACCCCTTCATCTCCACTCTGCCTAATGCTGGAAGAATCAGCCCCCCCCCGCCCCCGAAATTTTTAGTAGCCCACCCCGAAATTTGGCTCTAGTTGCCCCTCTGCCCTTAGACAGCCACAGTGGGGCTGCCACTGTGAAAGTATCATTTCTACTTTTGGGGCCCTCTTCTGTCTGTGATTTGTGAGGAAGGTCGTATCTAATATTTCACCAGAATATACCTTGGCAGGGATTAGAGATTTAGCAATGGGGCGGCAGGGAATAGGGAATGATGAAACATGGGGACAAATGAGAACAAGCATTTAAGCTATTGGCATTGTAAATGACAATGTCTTTTATTTTTGTTTTAAAAACCAAAACATAAATAAAAGGCATTGTCATTTACAATGCCAATAGCTCAAACTCGCGTGAATGCGAGACCTATTGCATTGCAAATGCTTGTTTGAAAAACAAAAGGAGTTGAAGCTGTGGTAAAGGAAAGCGGGGCAGAAAAGAACCTGAAACATGTAAACAATGGAAAACCAGAATAGTTCTAGTTAAAAACGTTTTTTATTCTTTCCAAACCGAAGTTGAGATTTTTATTAAGGGGAGGGAAGGGAGGGGCGTCTTATTCTTCATCTGGTTTGACTGTGCACTTGTGCCCAATCTGTTTATGATGTTGTGATGATGACGTAGGGGTGGAAATGCAGCGGCCGTTCCAGCCACTGGCACTAGGAAAGAAATCCACTAGCATAGGGTTGGCTATTGGGGCTCATTTCCTACTCTGTGCACTCTCTGGTGCTGCCTGTAAGATGCACATTTTCATTTTGTTGTGAATATTGATTTGTGCACTGCGTGATAATTGTTTTTCGTTGAGCACTTACTATGGCCTGTAAGGAAATGCAGCGTAAGGTGAGATGAATAGTCAACTGGCCGGTAAGTCTATGCCCCCTACCCCCAAAAAATCATTTACAAGGTAGATACATCCAAAAATATCTGCCAATTGACGAGATATTTAATCACTACGAGGGCATTTGTGTGCACTTCACAATCGCTTTATTACCCATCTTGCATTCTTATATATGCTTGAAAAATGAAAAGGCACTATTTGCCCACTCTTTTTAAAAATGTTCGTGGGGGAGAACCCACAAACCCCACCTTATGACGGTCGACCACGCTCGCTCGGCACCGCCCACTCACCACAAACCTTTACGCCTCACCACTTTTAGATGTCACCAGCCGCCACTGGTGTTGCTTGCTATTATCCCATTGCCTAACACTCAGTAATGACCTTAAACGATAGGTAGAGTTGACCTTTGTGGGATTTTTATCTCCCGACCAGCAGATCACAGCAGATGTCAGTGACGGGCGTTTAACCACTTGTCGTTTTAGTGGCTAGGAGTAGTCTGCATGCTCTCTTTTGTGTTTTTGGTTGCCTGACATATTTAAAATAAGTAAAGGCAGTTAAATCGACAGACGGTTTTGTTTTCATTGATCAGTTTTTTTTTCCTTAAAGGATGGGTATTTTGTGGGTTTACATTAGTGTTGTATGATGAAAAAGGTTTTTTTCCCCTAATCAAAGGTGGTTGGCCACTTGTCACGGTTCCTATCTTGAAACGTATGTTTTTCCTTTGTAAACATACTTAAGTGGCGCCCTGCCGCCCCAGGAGAGCCGTGAATGTCCATTCCTGGTGTATGTGTAATTCTGTCCAGCTGGAGAAGCGCTTGCATTGATGCAGGTGATCCCCGTGGCTCACAGACCTCTCCTCCACAAGCCCGTCTGGAGAAGCAGAGCAAGCCTGCACCTTTCAGTGAAGCACCGAGCGCCTCGGGGACTCGTGGCGCTACCCTCTGCCAGAGTGCATTACACATGTATATTGGCGCGAGATTGGGAGCCGGTCTGGAGCGGCTTATTCTCTCCTCAGCTTCATTTACTGCGGCTGCTGTAAGAGGGGATGTCGAGATGGCACTGAGGAGCCGTGAAATCTTAAACCGGACGTGGGCAGGAGGCGGTGGGAGCGGCCGTCGGGAACTGTTGTACTGTCGCCCCCACGCTCCTCCGCCGCTGCCTCAATTAAGAGCACGCCTGGTGGTGCCCAGCTTGGACAGAGAACTCTTTACATCTGCTCCAACCTGTGTGTGCCATAGGTTATAGTTTAATATGTCATAATTCTTTCAAATCCATCTGTACAGCGATGGTGCTGGCGTTCCACTATCGTGCGTAGCGTTGCTACCTTGTATACGCACCTGAACCTTCTGTGAGCAAGGCCCTGTAATCCCGCCCCGCTCGCAGAGAGCCGTTGCGAGAAAATAATTAAATAAATAAACAAGCGCGGCCGAGGCTGACCGCACTGAAAATAAAAATAAAAGAGTGCTTACAGACTTATGAAGGAGACCGTGTCAGGCCACAAGTAAAAGATACAGTCCGGATGGGCCATCCCAAAAGGAGACAGGGTGGTAACAAGGAGGAATTAAGAAGCCTCCTTTTCAATCGGAAGCCAGCGTTTAGCATGGAGGATGACGCTAGCCAATCAAAAAGATGGGCGGGGCTTAAACTCCAGTTCTGAAATATCCTGATTACAAGAAGCCTCGCAGAGCGAGCAGTGCATGCGCTGCAACGCTAGGCGAGACCTAAAAAGAGGGGGGCGAGAGAGAGAGGGGAAAACAAAGGGGATGGGGGTGAGAAAAACAAAAAAGCAGGGAAGGAATTAAAAATGAAAGGGGGAAAAGGGGAGAAAAAGAGTCCTTATGACCAGAACACCCTCTCACCACCAATAATCCCTGTGCCTGAAAAATTGTAGGGTGGGTTGGACTTCCTTGCTTCGCTCCCTTGGTGCCTTTTTGATATGGTCCAAGTGTAGAGTGTTTTTTGACCAGTAGTGCCACCCTGTTCCACAGAAGCCATCACATCAGTGATCAGGCACATGGCTTCATAGACCAAGTATTAATTGGCCTTTCTAAAAGGAAACCTCCCCAACGTGGCCGCCATGATTCCAAATATCCTGATGCTGGTTCCACGCAGGCGCGCAACGCCCATTGGGTTGAATGGGCTTCAGCCCCCCCCCATCCCCTCCTCCGTTGTGTGTGTCAGCCCGGGCTGAGACAGCTCCCGGGCACACACAGCTGCATCCGAGTACTTCACAGGTCTTTAAAAGACCATTTACTTGCTAACAAGGCTTTGTTGTTTGCATCTCCACTCTATCGCTGGAAGAATTAGCCCCCCCCCCCGAAATTTTTAGTAGCCCCCCCCCCCCCCGAAATGTGGATCTGGTTGCGCCTCTGGTTCCACGCCATTAAGCTTGTTCTTTCACTGGCACCATTAATGCTCCGTGGGAGAACACGCACGCTCCAGAGAACTGCATAAGGACTGAAACTATACCGTTTGCCGAGGGCTTCACTATGCAGATATTAGAGATACAATGGTTCATCGGGGCAGTTAGTCCTATGTAAGTATCTAAAGATACGGGGACTTTTACAAGGAATTATTTATATATTTACACTTAGAGCCCAAATGTAACAATTAAGATTAGAAAGGCAAGTATAATGCAGGGCAAAAAAATACTGATTCATTTGCAATTGTTTATTCATTGCAGCATATTGTTTTGTATATTGTTTCGTTTCTTGTTTTTTGTCTCTTTTTTACAGTGATTATCACGATCCAGTGCTCACACAAAAGTGATAAAAAGGGCTTGAGTGGGTGAAGAAACATTAAAACATGCATCTTAAAAACATAACTCTAGACTCCTTTCGAAATGTATGTAACGAAATAGGGAGTTAGGTAGGTCGATGGCGTTTCGATCTCATTTAGTTGAGATCCTCATCAGGACAGGTGCGTGAGCACCTGGAATCTCTGGAAAATAGAGCGAGAGAAAAGGGGGGTCAGACAGATGGACCCTGAGTAGCCTGCTCAGTTATCTACATTTAATCTACTTTCCAGGTGGAGGTTAAATTAAGGAATGTTACACATCCGGTGTGTATAATTGGAAACATAACTACAACAGAAGGAGGGACAATAGAGTCCCTCATGTGGAGAAGTCCCATTGATGTCAGTCCCAGGCGAGGAGGCAGTAATTAATATCAGTATTGGTATCTTGAGGTTGGGCATCACTTACTCGAAAGGTGCCAGAGCTGTGGTTTGTCAGAGTCAAGTTGGTTGGTTGCAGATGGCATATGGCTGACTCGCTGGAAGAGCGGCCAAAATGTAAGTGTTCAGTGGATGTTGTGAGTATCAACTGGACAGACATTTGTGACATTATGTGATAGCCTGCAAACCATGTCCCCTTTATAGAGCAAAGCAAAGATATGTGATTCTCTGTGAATGAAATGGGGGGACAAAAACATAACTTGTAGCCAGGATTATGAAAATGAACGGAAAAACGCAAGTCGTATTTTTCAAGTCACAAATGGCATCATTTGGGAAACATTTATCAGTAGTAAAATGATTAAGTGACTGTCATTCCTCACAATGCGATTTTAATTGGCTGGAGTCATTACTGAGCACGTTCAGAAAATATGCTCTTTAATCTGCACCGGGTCAGTTCCCCATTTGTAGACACTAATATTTTTTGAGCTGTTAAACCTTATATCTGTTTCATACAAAGATTTGTTTGCCCTCCGGCAACGTCTCTGTTTCGCCACTGGAAATATTTCGTCACTTTTATCACCCATCTGTCAGTTTCATACACTCTCTGTATCGGGCGAGACAGTGCATTCCAATAACTGCTGAAATAGAGCAGTGTGAACAAGGCCGCTTTAATGAGACAGGTGTGCTTCACATCATTTCAAAAGCTTGGCAAATGCCATACAACTTAGAATTCAAAGCCTCATTAATATATAGGGCCTTATTTATGAGCCCTTGCGACACATTTACGCCGCCGTTGCCTCACTTTTTGTGATGTTGCGGCGGTGTAAGTAATGCGCCACGTTGCGCCATATTTACAAAGTGACGCATCTAGGCAGATGTGTCACTTCGTAAACCCCTGCACTACATTATACATGCATCAGGTATAATGTATGCAGCGTGGGCGTTCCCCCGCAAGAAAGGGTCGTAGGAGTGGTGCAGTGAAATCTATGAGAATTCACTGCCCCACTTGTAGAATGCCAATGCGTCAAGACCTTATGCCTGCGCAGGCGTAAGGTTTATGCAGGCCCTCTCACATGGGGCTTGCTCCATGTGAAAGGACACATTGCTGGAGCTGCGTTTGTTTTAGGACACACCCCAGCAATGCGCCACTTTTGCGCCTATAGATACGTCAGTAATACTGACTTATCTGTAACTCCTTGCGACATGATGCGCCATACTGTAAATACTGTGCATCCATGGTGTCACAAGGAGGGCGCACTGAAAAGTGTTGCATTGCTGCTTTGTCGCAGCGTTGCAACACTTCTCATAAATAAGGCCCATAATTTTTACCTGACAGTCAACCTGTCCCTTACCCCTCACCTAAACAAAACTGTTGTGGCTTGTTTTAGTTACTATGCATCCTCCCCCGAGTTCCAAGTCCCTGCTGCTCAGCCAGTGAGTGAGGTCATGGGATGGTTGGAATGTTAAGAGTGTTTGTGCTTGGAGGAGTGGGACAGTTGATGTGAGAAGGGCTGAGAAGCAGGATGCTGCTCCTGGTGGGGCTTTACCTGATTTGCTTGTAACCTGATCAGAACCTAATAAACCTACATCTTTTATAACCTAAAAGACAACATCCTTGATTGTAACACTGACGACGAGTGTAAAAGAAACTATGCGTGAGGAACAAAAAATGAAGAAGAAATTAAAGAAACTAGAGGATAACAAAGAAAAATAGTTTGAAGCCTGTAAGGAATAATTGCACCTGGCAGCCCCATCAGTGTCTATTTACACCTGACAGCCTGCACTTCAGGGCATTGGTTCAGGCGTACAGTGGATTGGAAGTGCGGTTTCTCCTGATATGGCAGTTTTCAGTGGTCATGCAAGAAATCCAGCAAGAGTCACGGCGGTGCTGACTTTGTGGGGGAAACATGTAAGGCAGCAAGTGGTGCAAGCAGACCAGCTTTTTGTGCAATCAGCTTTTTATGGCAAGAGGAAGTTCATTGCTGTGGGGGTGTTAAACGACTTTTACTGTCTTTTCCCGACAACCAGCTGTGAGTACATTACTCATTTTAAAATTGCAATATGAAGTGCTGTTGTTTGAATTTAAAACCCACTGTTACTGGAGCCTGAGCCGTGTGTGAAGCGCCCTTGCTGTGGAATTTTACTAGGCGACATCCTCGTGGAGTATTTCATGCACTCATTCTTGGAATTCCTGGTGCAGGGGAAAGCATGCACGCTGTAGCTGACGCCAGTAAGTGAAGAGAGGCCTACTTCCTGACGATATTGATGCAATGTGGCACACCGGCCACTATCTTTGGTCTTTGGAAAAGATTACATGGACTCCCACGAGGGTTATGACGTTGTAGGAATTTTGGCGAATGGCTTTTTGATTTGTCCACACAGTTATTACTCATCTATTACTCTCAGCCTTGGGAAACTAGAATGCTGACTACAGGAGCACAGCAGGCCTTTGGTTGTCATGCACCGCATCGGAAGAAACCATGAAGTGCAAAGATCGCACACAGATTACAGCGGGCCCTTTGTTGTGATGCTTCACGTCAAAGGAAACCAAGGCAGTTAGCGCAGCAAAGTAATAGGTTTCCGTGTGTTCAGGTTCTCTATCGGCTGTGTGGGGGGATAACCCCAAGCTGAAGTGACGTGAGGCTGTAAGTGGAGGGAGTTAACTGTCCCAGGTTGTAAGTGGAGGGAGTTAACTGTCCCATTGACTTTTAGAGACATGGCATTGTGAAGCCCAATTCATGCTGCAGACTGGAGGCAGGACGTGTTATTCCTTCGGGTGAGAAGTCGCTCACCGGTGTAGTGATTTGAGTATTTTCCAGAGATGGTTGATGTTATACTGTATATTACCTACTAAGTTTAATTTTCTTTATATGCTGGTGCTGATGTATGGTTGTGTATTATGGCATGACATGGCAGCCTTTGTGGAGTTGGGTTGGAAGATACCCTTTGCTGAGATTCCCTGAGGAGAGTGGGAATGTGAAGGAGGTTCCCTGTGTGAGTGGGAATGTGTATAGGTTGAGAGATACCCTTTGTGGCGATCCTGAGGTGAGTCCTGGTCCTGCCGTGAGTTGTGTAAGTGCAGTAGAGGGTATGAGGTCCCTGGTCCTGCCATTAGTTAAGTGGATGCAGAAGGGGGTATGAAGTCCCTGGTCCTGCCGTAAGTAATGTAAGTGCAGTAGAGGGTATGTAGTCCCTGGTCCTGCTGTGAGTTGAGTTGATGCAGTAGAGGGAATGAAGTCACTGGTCCTGCTGTGAGTTGTGTAAGTACAGTAGAGGGTATGTGGTCCCTGGTCCTGTATGTGCTGTGTAAGTGCAGTAGAGGGTTTGGAGTCCCTGGTCCTGCAGTGAGAGTGGATGAATTAGAGGGTATGAAGCCCCTGGTCCTGCTGTTGGTGTCTAGAGACACTGATTAATATTGTTTCTGTTGTCCTTCCCTAGTGGTTAAGGATGTAGTGTAGGGGTATGTGTATTTCCTCCTTACATTACTGTTGTCCCTCCTGAGTGGTAATGGGCATGTTACAGGATCATGTGTGTTGCACCTTGATGTTGTGAGGTGAATGACTTAGGGGTGTTACTAGTTTCCTACGTTCTGCTGAAGATTGCATGATGTGATTATCTATGTATTCTAATGTTCATAGGACTGTTTCATCATATTGTGTCATATCTTGTCCTTTTGCTTTGATGTTAATCTAGAAGCAATATTTATGAGACTCGTTGATTGTTTTATTTGAATTTTCTATTGTTTATGTAACAGAGGGAGATATGTTGTGGCTTGTCTTAGATACTAACATCCTCCCCGAGTTCCAAGTCCCTGCTGCTCAGCCAGTGAGTGAGGTCATGGGATGGTTGGAATGTTAAGAGTGTTTGTGCTTGGAGGAGTGGGACAGTTGATGTGAGAAGGGCTGAGAAGCAGGATGCTGCTCCTGGTGGGGCTTTACCTGATTTACTTGTAACTTGATCTGAACCTACTAAACCTACATCTTTTATAACCTAAAAGACAACATCCTTGATTGTAACAAAAACCCTCTTGGATTTCAACATCTATGTTCTCCAACCAAACCTTTTTCTCTTCTGGAACCAACATCTTATGACCCACTTAACTTGTTAACCTGTAAACAACTCTAAACTCTAAATTCCCAATCTCTCAAGCTGATCTACCGGTACAGCAGCATAACCATCCTGATTTCTGTCCGTACCTAATGTCTATAACCTGCCAGCCAGACAAATCCTTAAAGCAATGTCTCTGCCCACCTAATGCCGCAACTTTCCCCCCATTTCCAGCAGCAACTGTGCGGAGCACTCTCTTAACTGCAACAGATATAATTCCATCCCCGCAATGGACAAGTGAACACCATACCCCCTGAAGAATTGCTTATCCTCAACCTGATGGCCATGAGCACAATTCAATACTTTCCTACAAGCTCTATCTATAGCACCAGACTTCTTGGCACTCGCCACTTCCTCCTAGGCATCAGCTCCATCCAAACAATAGACGTTCTGACCAAGGCTGTTTCACCTCCCGCAAATCCTTCCTCATTTCTTTCAAAAACACCAAACACTTCAACTTCCCTAAATCATTCTTTCCCAAGCAAATAAACAGCACATCTGGGCACCCCCAGCATTTTTTCAGCTTGACCAATGTTGCCAAAGGTTTTCCACAGCGCATTCCCCCTTTTCTAAACCATTTTCAGCTGTACTTTTAGATCATCAAAACCCAGCTGGCACCCAAAACGCCACTGGATTGCCTGCCATGGCATCCATTTTACGATGAAATGTCTGCAAATCCAAATAGAGATGAAACCCCGCTATATCTTCCAGCCATGCATCCTAAAAGGAACCAGAAAAAGATTATTAACTAAAATAATTCCCATGTTATGCTATACATTCAGGGCATACATAATCCAAAAGCAGTATGAACTCCAACCGCCAGTCTCACAATGATGCCTTGGTTGCATCCCTCAAGCCAACCTCTGTGGTCACTCCAATCCTAAAAGAGTGCATCACAAACTCCTCCACCAGTAACCCCAACAGTCTTAAAGCCTTCTTCAAAACCTATAAGACCAGTGAATCTAGCAAATAAGTTCCATCTACATGCCTAGAAACCTGCAATGCTCCCCTTTGCCCCCTCCGGGAACTTCTACCACCATGCAATTGGGCAAACCTCCACCACTGGGTATTTCCTTAATACTACCGCTAACCATGTCCGCAATGATCTTTCTCACCTTTTCTGAACCTCACTTCGATCTTGTTGTCATACACTTACTTCATCCCTAGGACCCCATCCCCTGCACCCGGTCCCCCAGCAATTCTGAAATGCAGAAACCACCAAAGAGCAATCACACTATTATCACTGAAAACAAAACCACCTCGTCATCTGATATTCACACCCAGTCCAGAACCCACTACTACACTTTCCTCTGGAAGTCCAACATAATAATTCTCCATATTCACATTAACACACTTCTCTCCCTTACCCTCCCTTCTAAATTCCTCTCCTCCATTTCCCCCACAAAATGTCCATACCCCCAAAATAACTTACTGTTTAATGCCACTCGTGACAACTTCCCCACAGTCAAAACTGGTGGCAAGGCTTTTTCAACTAAACACAAAATGAAATAGTTGACATAATTTCTATGGTCTACAATTTCGTCCCTTGTTCTCCTCTTTGCTCCCAGTTGCACAAACTCTTGCCACACTTGAAAGTATGCCTTCTGTGTTGATGGCCCCAACAACCCTGCAATCAGCTTCATTACTCTCTGCCTTCTACGTTCCACAGGTTCTAGTACTAGACCACGGAATCTTCTCCAATACAAATGAGACAGAGCATCTGCAGTTTCACTGTTAATCCCTGGTGCATGCCTTGTGCGAAAGATAACATTGTAAGTCATGCAGCCCAGCACAAAAACTCACAACAGTTGCAGGGCCTTCAAATTCTGTGCAGTTTGCTTGTTTACAATATTTACCATGGCCATTTTGTCAGCATTAACCGCTTCGCCGCGATCGGAATTCCGCCCAGGTGCTGGACATTCCGATCGCGGGTGTGGTCGTGACGAGCTCAGCTCGTCATGCGCACACGCCCACCGCGCAGCATGACGAGCTGAGCTCGTCATGAGCATCGAAGGGGTTAAAGGGCACATTTCTGTTCCTGAAATTGCTTCACCATTAATCCACACCCACCACCAATGGAAAAAAACTCCAGTAATGTTATGCTCCTGCTCCCTTGTGTCCATGACTCGGGCCACTCCTCCATGCACCATTTTCCCTGCCAAAACAAGCTGAAACCATCACCTTCTGCAGCGACTGAAAAGATTTGTATGGACCACTCTGTTTCCTCCCCCACTCCTTCAATGGTAAGCCATTAATTCTTTCCCAAAGCTCTTTC
Source organism: Calotriton arnoldi (assembly GCA_963921515.1). Taxonomy (NCBI): domain Eukaryota; kingdom Metazoa; phylum Chordata; class Amphibia; order Caudata; family Salamandridae; genus Calotriton; species Calotriton arnoldi. The sequence continues at coordinate 296,531 of CAWUFW010010265.1, forward strand.
CACACCCACAAATCTGCCTTGACCCCTGGGCGGTGGCAGCACCTCTGTTGGGGGCGAAAGAGCGTTGACGCATCAAACCATCATAACTCCCTGTGCATCTTATTGTTTACATATTGCCGCTTTTACATGAAAACAAACAATCTCACCGATGATTTTTTTACATATAAAAGCTGCAATATCAACTTGTACCACAAGAGGTCTCCCCTCACTGTATTGTGCATGTGCCAGGCGGAGGCTGTTACAGCCCGTCCTTACACAGACGATATGTACATCTCATGTGCTGCACTAGCCTCAGGCAGTCGTGACTGCTGCCAATATTCAGCAGCGGGGGCGGCAGGGCAGCAGCGGCAGGGTTCCGGGGGAGAGGCTTGATTTAAAAAAACAAAACTTACCAGATCCTGCGGCCGCCTCGCGCTTCGGTGCTCCTCTGTTCTGCTGCTGCTCCTGACAGTCCCTGGGACAGACTCCCCAACCAATCCAGACTCTGCTCTCATTCTGTGAGAGCAGCACCCGGGATTGGCCTGAGTGGGCTGCGTTGACGCTCCGCTCAGGCACAGGAAGTCTGTACTATTTCTAACAGCTGGGTTAGAGAAACCTAACTGCGCATGTCTACTCCTAAGACGGCCGGCCAAACAGACATGCACACTTAGAAGTGCACCAACCACTCCTCCCTGTGACCCCAGCCTCGCCCTACACACGCTGGCTCGGCCAGTGGCTGAAAAATAACATGATAATAAAATATTGTTTTATTTATCATCTGTTGGCTCTGAGCCAGTGGGGCGATGCTCCTCCGCCATTGCAGAGGAGCTGCGGCTGGTGTCAGGTAGCTCAGTTTGTAAAATAATGGTGATTTGGGGCCTGTTAGAAGACACGATAAAGGACAGCCTCCCATCCTAAGTAAACTTCTGATTTGGGCATAAGGTTGTGAGCCTCACTCTGGCACTCTGTTTGTGGAAATGGAAGTTGGGAATTGTGAAGTGCGAGTCGAGGACTATCCCAGGTAAGTTTCACATCTCGTGCCTAGGAAAGAGAGCATGTTTATTTTATGTGTCTGTTCTGCAAGTGTTCGCCAGTGTGTGTGTATGTGTATGTGAGTGTGTGTATGATGAGTGTTTGTTTGGATAAAAACCAAATAGTATGTGCATCTCTAACTTCCTTAAAAAACAGAACACCTTTAAATCAGGGTTTTGTTCCAAATGTCAATGCCACAGCCGGGGTATCACGCCCCCATCTTTTCTTCCTGAAAAATGTACTGTTAACAGGAACCTTTGTATGAAAGACCGCAATCTTCTCTTTGATTCAATGTCCATTTAAGCCATCTTCAGCATTCTGCAACACCCAATCTGCTACATAAAATAGGTTAGCATTTACAGTGCTGGGCTGCAGGACACCTTGAAGGCCCAAATAGGATGGTAGGGATTACAGTGCTGAGATGAGAGGAAAAATGCTAACCTTTACAAGAGATGGCACAAGTCTCTTTTATTGCCTTCAGTTAAGCCACAGTACAGTACAAGGTTACGCCTTCCCAGGACGTTTAGGTCAGGGAACATGATCAAAGGAAGCCTTGACCTTTCTAGGGCGATCCTGTGAGAGCATGTTGCTTGCAAGACACTCTTGCATCCAAAAAAGCAGCAGCGGCTGACATGTGGGCAGAGTAGGAGGGGGGGGGCGGGATTTAGAGATATCAGTGCATGCATGCATGTAAGGTGAGTGGTATGTGCAAATGAAAAGAAAAAAGACACTTGCATTGCTTACTGCATGACCTCCGACATCTGATTGCCTCCTCGCTTCAGTCTCCTCGGGATCCAGTAAATTCCCTTAAACAATCCTGGTACTGCTCTCATGCTTGTAACCAGCATGAGAGCAGTACCAGGATTGTAGGGAGCGGCTTCTCTCAGCGCTCTCAAGAGCACTGGAGGCCTGTGTTTTTTCTAAGCCAGCTGTCTTAAGACAGCTAGGTTAGATGAGATGGCTGGCAGTCGCAAGATGGCTTGCCAAAAAGATATGCACACTTTAAACTGAAGTGCACAGCTCACTGCTGCCACTCAACAACAATGACCCTGCCCCATCCTGACACTCAGTTCAGGATGGGAGGATCGCAACTAAAATGGTAATAAACTAACTGTATTACCATTTTATTTTTCAACCCTGGGGGGCATTTTGGGCAGTGGTGTGATGCTCTCACGGAGGAGCCGCTCCTGCCAAAAAGGGCTTGGAGCCCGCCCGTTGCTTACCATTTGTTGGACTTCATGGCGCTCTTCTTTGCAGCCTCGTAATTTGTCAAGGCAAGCCTAACATAGTTTCCATTCCTCGTGGGGAGTAGGGACCAAGCTCAGATTGATTCAACTTAATCAGTGCCCATCCGCTACTCACGATGTGATTGAGCTACTATTTTGTTCTGTTTAACATTTAGTGCCCTGCAAACAGAAGGTGTGTGACTGACAAAAATGTGCCCAGCAGGACAAACAAAATTGCAAAGATTACTTTTCTATAGTTAACTTTCTTTTATTTTGCCAAGTCATCTTTTCTCACTTTGCACTCGTGTTTTCTTTTGTTTTTGCTCGTTGCTGCTGTTCTCAAAGGATGAGGATTATTTTATTGCAAAGCGATATTATTTCTTTTTTATGTGTAATTTCAGACAGGATGCTTTAACACATAATCATGCAGTAAACCCTAATCCATCCCACTCCAGTCCGTACCACTCCAATACACCCCACCTCACCCCACGCCAATCTGCCCCACTAAATCCAATGCTCCCCACTCCAATCCAAATCACTCACGCCAATCCAATCCAATCCAGTCCACCACACTCCAATCCTCCCAACCCACCCCACTTCAATTTGCCCCACTCCAGTCCAAAACAACCTGCCCCACCACACTCCAATCTACCTCCCCTCAACCTAATCCAATCCAACTCACTCCAAACCAATTCACTCCACTCTTATCCAATCCACCCTACCTGATTCCAATCCATGCTAATCCAGCCAATTCCTAGCTACCCCACTCCGATCCACCCCACCCCACTTCAATCCACCTCTCGCCACCCCACCCCACCCCAATCCAGTTCACCCCACCCCAATCCAATTCACTTCACTTCAATCCAATCCAATCCACCCCAATCCAATCCACCCCACTCAATCTAATCCACCTCACTCCAGTCCAATCCACCCCACTGCAATCCAATCTACTCCACTCCAATCCACCCCACCCCAGTCCAGTTCACCTCACCCCAATCCAATCCACCCCACTCAATCCAATATACTTCACTCCAATCCAATACACCCCACTGCAATCCAATCTACTCCACTCCAATCCACTGCATACCAATCCAATTCACCCCACTCCAATTCACCCTTCTCTATTCCACCTCACTCTATTCCACCCCACTCCACTTCAGTCCACCCCACTCCATTCTATCCCACCATACTCCAATCCACACCACCGTAATCCAGTCCACTCACCCCACCCCATTTCAATCCTCCCCACTCCAATCTAATCCATCCCATCCATTCCACCCCACTCTACTCCAATCCACCCCACTCTACTCCAATCCACCCCTCTATCCCAATCCAATCCATCCCACTCTACCCCAATTCAATACACCCCACTCCAATTCACCCTAATCCAGTCCACCCCACACAAATCCAATCCACCCTACCCCAATTCAGTCCACCCCACTCAATCCAATCCATCCAGCCCACCACACACCAATCCACCCCAATCCAATTCACACCACTCCAGTCCAATCCACCCCACCCCACCGCACTCCAATCCAATCCACCCCACTCCAATCCAACCCCTCCAGTCCAGCCCAAGCCACCCCTCTAGTCCACTCTAATTCACCCCATTCCAAACCACCCTACTCTAATCCTATCTACCCCACCCCAATCCACCCCACCCAAACCAATCTAATCCACCTCACTCCAATCTACCCCAATCCAATCCACCTCACCCCATTTCAACCCACCCCATCAAGTCCACCCACTCCAATCCACCCCACTCAATCCAACCCACTCTACCCCAATCTTATCTGCACAATCTACTCCAATCTAATTTACTCCACTACCTCAATCCACTCCACCCTATTCCACTGCACAACATGCTACTCCACTCTACGCCACTCCACTCTACACCACTCCAGTCGATGACACTGCACTCTATGGCACTGCACTCTACGGCTCTCTCTCCCACTGAACCACTGAACTCTACTCCTCTCTACTCAACTCTACAACACTCTACTCCCCCTACTAGACTCTATAACGCTATACTCCAACAAATCTAGGCTATGACACTCTACTCCCCCTGCTCCACTCTAAGACACTCCACGCCACTAACTTTTAGCCATGCTGATAAGCAGCCACATTGGTGTACAACATGACAAAAACACATTGCCAAAGCCAACAGCTCTTGTATAGGCGAAACCTGTTGGCTTTGCCAATGCTTGGTTTAGTTTGTGATCACCTCAGAGCAAGTATGTTTGAGGAAGAAAAGCAGCTGTGTGAAGACGCATGACCTTGGCACTGGTGTTCACCTGCCCTGTTCTTGTGACTCGTTATTCTTTCAGTGGCGATTATCTCCCCATTATGATGATATTGATTATACACCAATAGACAAAACATATCACATAATTTATACCTACCTGTCAACCTGTCCCATACCCCTCCCCTAAAAAAGAATCTCTCTTGGATTTCAACAGCTACACCCCCTCAGCCAAACCACTTTCCTTCATGAATCAACATCTGATGTCCCACTTAACTTATTAACCTGTAAACAACTATGAATCTCTATTACCACACCCACTGAGCTGATCCACCCATACAGCAGCGTAATCAACTTTGTTTCTGCCCTCCTTACCTAATATATAAAACCTGCCGTCCAGAAAAATCCTTAAAGGAATTTTTCTCACCAACCCACTACCGCAACTTTTCCCCCAGCAACTGTGCCAAGAACTCTCTCAACAGCAACAGATATAATTCCATCCCCCACTATGAACAGAAAAACACAATTCCTTATCTCAAACCGGATGTCCACGTGCACAATTCGATAAATACCTATGTCACTGGAGCCAACACTTTGGAGCCCACGGTCAACAGAATTGTGAAGTCTGTGAATGGATGAATGAAGTTGGGATTTGTAAAGCGTGCAGCTACTGCTAGAGTGTCCCGGCGCTGGGCCAAATGCAGAAGGGTGGGGAAACCAGCTAAGTCTTTACACAGGTAGGTTTTCAGTTGTTTACGACAGGTCTTAATGTCAAAAATGCATCTAGGAGCCACCAGGAGTTCATTCCAATATTTGGCTGCTAGTACTAAGCAAGCCGAGCTGCCCCATTTCTTTTGTATGGTAAAAGGCATGCATAGCAGGTGGGCAGACTGAGACCTCAAGTATCTTTTAGGACAATAAGAACCCCTCCTGACGAATTTGTATGCTACAAAGTTTTAAACTTTTTTAAAGTGTTACTTCCGCTATTTTAGAGATATACAAGCTAAGAACAATAATCAATTTTGCTTATAATGATTTTTATGATATATCGTAATACAATGGGATTGGTAACTTGTATATGTTATTTTATTATTTTGTGGATCTCAGATGAGGTCTATATCAATAAAAAAAAAAAATTCATTTCATTAGGACAATATGGATTCAGTTTGCCCTGTAAGTATTTAGGACCAGTCTCGTAAAATGCTGCTTGTGTCACAGTCAGTCCTTTGAAGATGATTCTCTTCCTCACTGGGAGCCAGTGTAACTGGTTTCGGTAGTGGGATATCGCAGAAGGTTTAGGCAAGTTAAACAGAAGATGGATGGCCATATTTTGCATCCTTGGAAGTGTCTGAATAAGATAGTCTGGTACGCCTAAATATAAGATATTAGCATAATCGAGTCTCGACAGGATCAGAGCCTGTACCACCATTTTCTGCTCTTCACAGGGCAGGAGTTTGAGAAATGTCCTCAGCATCCTGAGAACCTAGCATGAGGTTTTGATTACAGAAGAGATCTGGGGCATAAGAGATAAATTTGTGCCGATAAGAACTCCTAGGCTCTTTGCCACTTTAGTGGGGGGAGGAGGTGCTGTATCATTGGCCGGCCAAGTGACAGGCCAGCCAGGAAGGGGGTTGTTGCCAAATAGTAGGATCTCTATTTTATCGGGATTGCACTGCAGGGATTTAGCCTTCAGTCATCCCATCACTGCTGACATGCGAGCCACAAAGTTAGTTTTTTTTTCCTGGTTCGTTTTTGTTTTATGGCAGTAACAGTTGTGTATCATCGGTGTATGAGACGGCACCGATGCCAAAGGAATCTATAACATGTGCTAACGGTGTCAAATAAATATAAAAAAGTGTGGGGCTCAGCGCTGAACCCTGAGGCATTCCATACTTACGTTCTTTGGAATAAGAGGAGCATGGTTTAAATCAGACACCCTGCTCCCTGTCCTCTAGAAAGGACCTAACCCAGGCCCATGCCTTCCCCCTTACTCTGACCTGGGTGAGACGATGGAGCAAGATCTCGTGTGAGATTGTGTCAAATGCCAAAAGTCTGTGACTGATATCCAAGCTAAAGGTAACACTAGGCCTGCTTCAAGCAGCTCTTTGTCACATACAGGTGTTCTAACAAGGGTGAGCAACAATACAAGCTCATTTTGAACTTGTTACGCTTTTCTTAAAAAGAAAAAAATGCATATAATTTAGCAAACCACATTCCAACACAGGATGTGTGGTGTACCACAACAGAGTGAACAGATAAAATATCATATTATGAGACATTTTATAAAAACAGCCTGTCAAGTAAGAATGGACGGTGGTGTTATAGTGCTGATTTTATGTAGGACTATTGACACGGCGGTGTTTTTCCCCAGATGTGTAAACAAAGCAGCTCCTCTGTTAAGACTGTATTTCAGAACAATCCCAAAGTTTATGAAAGAACACATGTTTTTTGTAGCATGAACCACACACTTACCACTAAAAATACTTCTCATAAATGCAATTTCTATTGCTAAATAACACCTGCTGCATAAAAAAATACACATTTTAACAAATATCATATACATCTGGGTATGAGTTTTCTGTGAAGGATAAGTGTAAAACTTAATTTGAAAAACAGTACAGAACATTTAGTAGCTTTGTGATTGGAAAGCAGCAAATGTTAGTACAATTTGAACTAATGGTCTTTAAAAAAAAAGAAGCTTATTCTTATTAATATTTGTTTTGTTGTCCTTTTACGATCCATTGAAAATGTATCTTGCACTCCCACTGATTTGGTAGATTTTTTGTCATGCGCATCTCTTTCTGACATCAAAGGTTAATGCTTTGTTCCTAATTCTTGGAGAATGAGATTAGAGCGTTGGTGACTGGCAGAATTCACATTTCATTTATTTATTTTTTAGTATGGCTTTATTAGTTTAAGTATTAAGAAACATTACCACAGGCAACAAAACACAACTACAAAAGAAAAATAAGAATTGCAGCAGGGCTAAGCCACGTAAAGGGGAATATCAAATCCATGGGAGACATACAGTGCAGTCACAATATTTGGAGTATCGCAGGATCTCAACAGCCCACGCGGGATTAATCTCGGTTTGCACTATGTAGGCAATAACCACAATGTCAATATATACACTAATTCAGTGCTGGCTCACCTCTACAGCTCTCCGCGACCAGTTGGCTCCATTTCCCTTGATCGCGTGTCACCAGGTATGTACTTAAGGGGGCCCATATATTGCGGGGACGTACTGGTGCCGACATTAGAGCCCAGAGCTCATTGAGTCATTCCTGGCAGTAAGACAAATATTTTAGCCAATCGCTCTCCTGTGGGGCCGAACGTCCCCACCCATGCATAGCCACCCATCTCTAAGCTATGAGCAGCATCAAGTCGATGAGTTTGCGGTAGGCAGTTGGAGCATCGCTTAGATATCCCAGCAAAGCGACCATGGGTTCCCTCTGAACAACCTAACCCATTTCGTCCTCAGCACAGTCGAAGATGACAGTCCAGAACTGGGCCAATTGACAACATCCCTAGGCCAGATGTAGAAAGTAAGCATTCTCTTGCCCACAGACGGCGCAGCATGAGTTGTCTCGCAATCCCATTTTACAACGATCTATCAGGTGTGGTAAATTCTGTGCAGGTACTTGACATTTATTAGTCCCAGCCTATTATTGTGGGAGAGTGCTGCCATCTGGGTGCAACAATACTTCCAGCATTTGTCAATCAGTGTGGGTCCCAGATCCCATCTCCCATCTCCCATGCTCAACTGCCCCAGGCACTGTCGCTGGTATTCCGTCTTGCATCGTTCTGTAAAGTCTGGTAATTTTATATTTTTGGGGGGGAGAGAGAGGCAAGCACGTTCTCGAAGGCAGTCAGGCCCGGTGGCTCCTGCGGAATAGTGGGGTGCAGCTTTTTTCAGGAGGTCCGCAGGTGGTAACACAGTAGAGTGTTGAGTGATGCGCTCCTGGGTTGAGTCCTCACCTCCTGGCTAGCGATAAAGGTATAATTCGGGTACAGGTCACCCATGTCTTTAAGGCCTGCAAGGGCCAGCTGTTTCTGATCCCGACCCTCCAGGGTGAGGGACAGCATTGGATTGCACTCCAACTTTAATTCGGCCATGTAGAGGGAGTTCAGTCGCGCTCACCGTTGCTGCCAGTCCCAGCCCCATATAGTGCATTGGACCATGTCTACCCTACCCCTGGGGCATTTCGGCAGCGTGCATATCACTGTAGCCAAGGGGCACGGAGAAGCATTATCTGCGTCTACTGCTAGGTGTGGCAGAAATGGTGTGGGATGAAACCAGTGGTATGCACAGTAATAGTACAGCTCAAAGTCGGGAGCACAAAGGCTGCTTGCTCAAACAGGAGCATCAGCACGACACGTGCCAATCGAGGCTGCATGCCCACCCAAACAAGTCTAGTCATCAATGATCGGAACCGATCAAGGAAAACTCTAGTGACAGGGATAGGGACGTTGGCAAAAAGGTAGAGGCGCATAGGTAATACCACCATCTTGGCAATGGCTATTCTTCCCGCCAGTGACAGTGCAGGCCAATCCACAGGGGAATCGTCCGTTCCAACCAGTTGATCACAGTGCCATAGTTCTCTCGCCACAGCTGGTCTCAGTTGGTGCTAACCCTTATGCCCAGGTATCGGGCACCAGCTCACTCAAGGGGGAACTCTTTTGAGAAGCGGGCAGTCACTTCTGTCAGGGGGAAGATGACAGACTTGGACCAGTTAATGTTGATGCCAGCAAGCTTGTCAAAACATAGGAACTCGCACAGGCCGAAGGTTAGTAGCCGGCTCTTGGACATTAAGAGTCACATCGTCCGCATACATGGACACTACCAACCCTCGTGCTGTAAAGGCCAGACCTCCTGCAGTGTGGTGCGGTCACAGGCAGGCTGTGAGTGGCTCTATCGCAAGGGCATACAGGTTTGGACAGAGTGAGCAGCCTTCTCTTGTGCTTCTATTGATCTCTTTTGGGGAGTAGACAACGCCATTAACATGGAGTCTAGCTGTTGGGATTGCATAGAAGATCTTGATCCATTGGAAGAATGAGAGGCTGATGCCCAGCCTCTGGAGCAAGTCAAATAGAAAATACCATTCCAGGGAATCGAATGCTTTTATTGCATCTCAGAATACCACAGCTGCATAAAGCAGCAGGTTCAGTTCATGGAGGAGCGAGAAGAGAGTGCGCAAATTGTGTGCGGTAGGAGGGATAAGAGCCTGGAAGTGAGCAGTTTGGCAAGTATTTTATTATCAGCATTAAATATAGAGAAAGACCTTGTAAGAGTCACAGCGATTAGGCTGTTTATTAGGTTTGAGGATGGTGACTATCAGGGCCACTCTCAGGGATGGGAGTAGGCACCACTTGCTCTGTGCCTCCTCATACATCGCTAATGAGCACAGTGCCAGTATCTCCACATAGTCTTATAAAACTGGGCAGTGAGCCCATCTAACCTAGGGACCTTGTCCTTGGGCATCCGACGGATGGTTTGTACTATGTCGTCCACTGTGATAGGGACGTGTAGGTACATCCTATATGCATCATCCATCCACAGCAGCTGAATAGTGTCACGATACTCAGTAAGACTGTCTATCTGGACCTCCCCCGAAGAGCTATACAAGGTGGTGTAATAATTACATAGCGCTTGCATGATGTCATGCGAAGTTTAGGAAGTCGTGCCATTGTCAACCACTAACTCTATGATGTAGGAGCAGCTCCATTTGTTAGTTAACAGGGACATCATTGTCTTGCTAGCCCTGTCACCCTCCTCATATCGCCTGGCAGTGGCTTTCTTATGGAGAAATCTGTCCTCCTGTTCAGCATCCTTCTGTTATTTGGACAGTTTCTTGTATTTTGAAGAAGTGAAGATCCAAGTCTCGGAGGTCGCGCTCTAGGTCGACCAGGGGCACCCAGAGATCCCTGAGTATGCCAGATTGTTTGGCAATGCATATACCTCTGATGTAGGCTTTGAAGGCCTCCCAGAGAACCCCAGGTGATTCCACAGTACCAGTATTCATCTCAAAGGACTCAGCAGCCTGGATGACCACACGAAGCACAGGTTCTCGAAGAGCAGAGGGCGGAAGCCTCCACGCCCACGGCCATCTTCCAGGGACAGCATGCAGACACAGTCGGAGCATTTCCGGGCTGCATCGTAATTGGCCCCTTTATGTGCACTAGATTAGAACGTTGATTTTCATATAGTCTTAAATATATTTATAGTGTGGATTTTGTGTGTGTCCATCCGTGTTTAAAGCCGCTCAGAACTCGCTAACAAAAAAATAATCCTGTAAGCCTCACAGGAGTGATCTTTGAACAAAACACATGTAATGCGCAGGTTTTTTGTAGATTACAGTCCACCAGGTTTCCATTCTCAAGTTAGTAAATTGGCGCTGATCATTTACTTGGCCAGAGGGTTTATAGCATCAGAAATCGGGACTTATTTTTGCATTAGATAGCAAAACAAAACGTATTAAGGTTTCCTTCATAAACAGCACTGTCAAAAGCCTTTAGTAAAAGGAAGATGAAGAAATATTGCCACAAACTGTTACGATGGGCCAACATTTTGAACCATTGTTTGAAAAATTAATTATAATACCTAACTTTCAATATAAATATAATTGAGTGTTATTTCTGTCTGCTGTGGTGCTAACTGGTGTTAATACTACCTTCTGAAAGTGGTGATTGCTGTAAATTGACACTCTTGCCATTATAGGCATGATTTGAAGACTAAAACGCATAATGATGTATGGAGGGCAATTAACATATTCAAAGAAAAAGGAATTTTAGGAGGCACCAAAACTTGGTTGCATCCTACAATTATTTTTTTAAATATATTTCAGACACCCTGAGGAATTGTGGCAAATTACTTAGAGAGCACAACAGCTAAACTTGAAACTTCTCTTTTCCCTATTGTATCTATACAAATGAATATCTGTTTGCACTATAATATCTGTAAGCACTCGGCCCCTCCTAAATATATCCCTACAGGCATATGAACAAGCAATGCTCTATGGCCTTGCTTCAGGCTACCACTAAACTTTGAACTCTCTCAACAGTAGTCAGACTCCAGGTTGTCTGGGCCAACCTTGGCATTCTATGTAATTTACTGATTGATGTTATGTCACAGCTAAGCATCTTCAAGACACAGACAGAGAACGATTACTTGCACTGCATAGAAGGCCTTTAGTTTCAGCCCCCACCTGGCACTCTACACAGAAGCCAAGGCACAAATACATGTATGAATTGCTGCTTACAGTGCACGCTATTATAGCAGTATGCCAGCTTACTGCTTATCTCTTTACTCTGCCATGATAGGCACTGTGGTGACACCACTGTTTGGCAATCCCTACCATTATGCTAAATATCTGCCACATTCTGTAAATATATGTATTGTGGGAGTGGAAAATGTCTCTCCTCTTGGTCTACTCTGTCCTTTCAATTTCATTTCTCTGTCTCTGTTTCTTGTCTATCAATTTACAACTCTTGGATTCATCCTCTCAAACTTTACTATGGCTACCTGTAAAATTGGTGCCCTCTTCCAAATCTCTATATTTGCTCTGGTCACCCCCACTCACCTTCTCTCCGGTTTTACCCCAGACTCCCTGTTTCCTTCTTACACTCCTGACCCCCACTCAAGTCCCTTTGATCCATCTGTTCTTCCTTCACCTCCAACCTGACTTCCTCGCTTCTGCCATTGTTTTAAACAAGCCATTAAATCATCATATGTTATTACCTCTGTTAAATAGGGACACGTTTAATACCAAGCCTGAAAATTGCATGTTGAGAAACAGAGGCAGTAAATCAATTAAAACAGCATTAACCCACCCCAGATTACAAAAGCGTGTTATAATTCTATCACTTTGTTGCTCTGTTTTTATTAGGGGTGAGCAAAATATTCCCTTCTGCTGCTGGAACTGGTGGAATTTTGGCGACTCCCCATTACTGTTGTAACGCGGAGTTCTGGCCAAATTCTGCCAATGGCTGCACGGGAGAATTTTTTCTTGTGTGCGCATCAAAATAGTAACTTGGCAAGTGCAAGCAAGATTTGGCGACCCCTAGTGCGATTTTCGGTCGCTAGGGGACGCCAAACATCTGGACAGATTTTTCCAAATCGGGCAGTTGCGATCGTTCGCAGGCATGAGGCTGCCCCTCGAGTGGAAAATCTACTCAATTGACAGCGAAATCAACCCTCTGTCATGCCGTGTGGTGCCGTTCGGGCTGATTTTTTGTACCTCCCTAGAATTCCACTAAGTCAAATTCCGCGAGTTCCACCCACCCTTAGTATTTATATCCATCACCAATGCCCTCTGGCTCAATAATTTTTACATGAAAAGATACAACTAGATAGAAGCTTCTTCTGTCTATAAATTAAACATATTTATGGAGTGAATAAGGCTTCATTCTGGAGACTGAAGAGGGAAGCCATAGAAGACATCTGTACAATAAGAAGAAAAAAAACTCTGGAGGCAATACAGTTTTACCTAAATGACTGCAGTCTTATGTTGATTCTCCTGTTATTTGGGGAAATTATGGTTTTCTCACCCTGCAAAGTTTGTATAGTTTGCATAACAGAATGAGAAATGTGCAGCCTCTGAACCCTCCACCCCCACAGAGACAAGGTAATCATTTGGTAACTAATCATAAGAAAAGAAGAAAGCGGCTGCTAAAGATGGATTATCCCGTCACAGAGCTAATGTATCAGAGCCGGAAATTTCACGCTATTCCATTTAAAGCTCTTTGTGCAATATACATATTCATGGCCGTCTCTGTTTTGAATATTCATAAATGCTGTGTGGCAAATCTCAGCAGGAATGAATTATTCATATAAACCACAGCAGCATTTCAGTGATTCATGCGCAAATCTATGAGTATCCTGAGCTGATACAGTGTGAGTTCCCAACCTGGAATCCGGTCATACCGACCAGTCGAAGAGTACCGTTGTCATGTTGTGTCCTGTTGTCTAATATTGTGTTACCTTTAGGAGCAGACAAAGTGCAAACATCATCTGTGGGGTGATGGCACTTCACAAAGATGAATGAAGATTCGTGCCTTCTCCCGAGTCAAAGTTTACCCACCCGAGACAGACAGACAGTTCTCTCTCTCTCTCTTTCTCTCTCTCTCCGTCTCCCTCTCCCTCCCTCTCTCTCTCTCTCTCTCTCTCTGTCTCCCTCTCGTCTCCCTCTCCCTCCCTCTCTCTCTCTCTCTCTCGCTCCCTCTTCCTCTCCCTCTCACTCTCCGTCTTGTATGTCAGACAATTGTATAGACATGGATTCTCTCACCTAAATATCGCGTCATAAATATCATTTGCAAAAATATCGTTAGACTGGATGTAAATTTTCTGTTGTTAACTCCAATGGGGGCAATATTTGTGTATATTATATTTAAGACTAAATATTTATATGACAGACTTCTGAGATTGATACTCTGTACCATACCTCGCACACTTCCAAATAATTATGCCAAGATGCAGGTCCGGCGATTTTGTGACCATACACTGCACGCATTTAGTCATCCTATGTTAGGTTAGGTTACACATTATGTTACCTTATCTCTTTTCTAGGCACTGCGGTTCCTGCATTCTTAAGGACTGGTTTGTGATTAACCCTGGGCGGTGAACTCCGCTCCGCTCGCGGAGTTTGCGGAGTTTTCTGCACTCAGCGTTACGCGGAGATCGCGGAGTTCCAAAAAACTCCGCTTCACGTATCGGAGCAGAGTTTTTTTCCTCGCTCGCATTCATCAACGTCAAGTTGGCGACCGCGAGGGAGGAAAATCAACCTCCCGGCGAGATGCGTGGAAAATCAACATTCCAGCGAGATTTCTCAACACGGGGGGGTAGGTTTCTCATTGCGAGTGGTCGCGTATGCTCGCGACCGCTCGCGTTGAGAAACTGCCCGTTCGCGTTGAGATAGCTGCCGCTCGAGTAAAAATCTACTTGAGCGGCAGAAAAGGAAAGCTTGCGCAGTGCATGGTGCCGTTCGCAATGATTGCACAGTGCGGACAAGCCTCCGGCACTGTGCAATCACCGCGAACGGCATTTTTCTATTATATTCCGCCGCTCGCGGAGCTCTGCATAGTGCGACTGAGTTTTTTTTGCACTTGGCGGTGTTCCGAGTAGTGCAACTCCGCGAACTCCGCCCAGGGTTGTTTGTGATATGAAGGCCACGGACACAATGGCGGTCTCAAACTTCCTTAGGATGCTAGAACACAGCAACTGCAGACTTTGAGCTTAAATAGAGATGTCCCCTAAAAGTAGGCATTGATGTCACAGTCACCCTGCTCTACAAAGCATGCTCACTAATGCTCTGTAGCTGTTTGAGCAAGGTGTTCCAGAGCTTAGCCAGGAAACCCATAGAGGGATGCTGCAGTCTGCTATAGCCTACTCACAGGGCTTTAAGTGAGATGAAAAAACTAGGGGTGCAGCCAATGTAATTAGGGGCGTGGCTTAAAACCACCTAAGCGAAAAATCTGTGCTTAGCATAGTGTGCCGCTCGACTGGTATTTTGCTCCATTTGTCCATACATCCAGATATATAACACAACAGGTAACATTACACCTACAACAAGCCAGCACTATTGGCTTTGTCAATAGTTGTAAATTGCATAAGATAATTAAGCAACAACAATTATGAATTCGCTGTATATTATATTGAAAAAGCTTCCGTTCTTGAGGGCGAGGTTGTGGCAAGGCTAGAGCTGCCGGCTTTCGAGCTGAGAAAGCAGGTTCGAGCCTGACGTCGGCTCAACATCCTGTGATTCAAAACATGAATATGTCCTTGTGTAATGTAACTGATGCTTATGTAAAGCGCTCCAAGTTTGCCTATATGAAACTGGAAAATGAGTCTCTTTGAAGTTACTTCAAAAACAATGATGGGTGGTACTATTGCAGAGTCAAGTTTTTTTTTTTACCCTGAGGGTAAAAATAGAGATCTTGATAGGGACCTGTCTCGGCACCTGCTTTTAAGAACTGCCGGTGCTGAGCACCGACAGGACCCGGCCAACTTAAAGCCCTGCCTACTCATAACAATCATTGGCAAAGCTTGGCGTCAATGAAGTAATGGTAGTGCATGTTACAATAGCAGCAACATCCATTGTAAAATCCCAGACACTGAGCCAGTGTACACAGACACACACACAAAATCAACAATACCTGTGCCAAATAGCATAAAGCCGCTGCTATATACTATAGGAAGTCGAAAATCATGTTGGTGTCCTACCAGAAACGTTTGAAGCTTACCCTGCCCCTCAAATGTCTTCAAGTTGTATCTCGCTTGCATGTGAGTTTGGGTTAATGCACACTGAAAAGCCATGTGTGCAACTTGTGGACTTCGGGATGGAATCTCAAGTGACCAGGGCACAAGTTGGGGGTACACGCAGGTACACAGCGTCCACCAACTCTTTTCACAGGGTGGACGCTGTCCCTCCTGCCAAGAGGTTGCACCCCACAGAAATATGCTGAACTTGTCTCGGTGTAATTTTCAGACGCCAGGACACGTTCAGCAGTGCCTGCACGTTATCTGCTTTCGATTCCCAGCAGCAATGTGTAGGCGGTGAGGGGGAATTTTTTTTCACCTCTAGCTGGGCCGAAGGTAAGAGGCCATCAGGCCTCCTTTTGTTTGAATATCCAGACTGGAGGCGGCCTGGAACCTCACACTTAAATGTAAATGCCATGGAGGGGAAACAAAAGCACACAGCTTGTTATCTCTTCACAAGTACTTAAGAGAGGAAGCTTTTGCCGTTGTTCAGTCCCTGTATATAATAGATGCACGCACTGTAAGAATGTCAGTTGTGTTTGTCTGTCCCAGTATTTACACAAATTACAATTTCAATAGCACTATTTTATTTCTTTTATACCGCTATGCAACCCAATGTAGGGTGTCAGAGCTCTTTACGTAACATACACATTATACATTGACAATAAATCATGTATATGTGTAAATCAATGTAAAAGATGAGTTACATGAGACAGTGAGGGTTACAAGGTGAAGGAGTCACATGTCCTTCATACCTCACTGTGGTTTTTTAGAAGGTTTACAATTTATGAACTGCAGGTAACAAAAGGATATCTGTGTTAAAAGTAGTAACTCACTTTACTATCTACATAAAATAAAAATCTGTCATCTCCGTGTTAGATGAAGTGCTTTACAGGGAACATATTTACCTTCTCTACTACTTTGATTCAAATCTGGGACTTCACAAAACACAGATCTCTCCAGCAAGTGCATTAATAACCAGTGTTATCTCACCTTTATTACTATTCCCTGAGATTTACTGGGTACCTTCACAGCAGACTCCTTAACCCAATCAAATATTTTAAAATGTAGACTTTGCAACCAATTAAGCATAACAGATCTACTACCATGCTTCTCCTTGTTGTCAATTTCTTTGTGGCAGTGTTTAAAAAATTAAATGTATTAGTTGAGGTCCAGATTTTGCGTCAGCATTGCACCACCTTTTTTGGCACAACCCGATCAGCAAATCTCATTTGTTAAATCTCATAAAGCGCTTAAATGTACTCATGATATACCTGATAAACATATGTGTGAGGTCTTAATATCTGACGTCACTTCTTGTGATGTCACTTGCAGTGAGGTCACTTCCTGTGATGTCACGTGCAATGTCACACATCGTGACATCATGCGCTGTGATGGCACGCGTCATGATTTCACTTGCATACTGCCTAACCTGGTTAGTCCTCCCACTTCTTTTTTAAGGACTTTTGCCCTGCAAGTGACGCGCCTTTTATCTTTTTTCTAAATGTAAAGTTGGTGCAGGGTCAGACTGGGCTAAAGGGCAGTCCAGTGTGCCAGAACGTCTGGTCTGATAGGCCAGTGCATGGGCTGGTTTTCTGTCTATTAGTGGGCCTATTTTATGGTCTTGTGGGCCGGATTCGACCGTTGAAGTCACTAATATTACCACAACAATTTCCTGCAACAGGCAAAATTACATGCCGTCTGCTATAACGTGCAAAACACCTATACAGTGTGTCTTTCCAAGTTCAAAACTGCCCCAGTTGGCAAAAGTGAACCACTTTTTCAGCTACCTGATTCCTAATAGGGGACTTATTTTTTTGCCGGGACTATTTTCTGTCCCAGTCTGACAATGATTGGGTGATATTGAGACAGAAATTGAAACTACTGTTTTTGTGGCGCAATGAATACCAGGACCGCCGAACTAGCGGGTAAGGTAGCCAGTGACCTTCAAGATGCTATTTTGCATAAAGACATGGCCAAGAGGGATTAGTGTTATTACCATCAAACCGATTGCTTCCCATGTAGTCGACCTCGGGAGGATGAAAGACGGAGTTGGCACCAACAGCGCTGGAGTCTGCCGGTTGATATATGTAGCATGGGGAAAAAACTTCTAAGTTATTTTATAGCCATCCAATCTGCAAAGCAGATGTTAGAAAGAAAAGTGTGTGAACATTTAGTACACTACTAATAGGTATGGAGTTCCAATAAAAAATGCATTTAGGGGGTTTGTTTCCCAAGGGTTTACATTTCCATATGACCTTCAGTTCCACTAATGTCATTTGAAGAGCGAAGCTCAAAGGAAGAGACACTTTTCTTGTATTTTATTTAATTTATACTGACTTGAGTCAGGCCAGCTCGTTGCCTTTAGGCTACCAAATGTAGAATAATGCTATCGGACATTTATTTGGTGCAATTCATGAGCTGAATTGGGCCTTAGCACTGGAAGGATTTGTTTTATTATATCTAGGTTAAACCTAAGTGTGCAGCCCAGATATGCGATTCTTTGTGCAGGCCAACATAAAAGTTGTGCACCTTTTATTTGTGACTCTGGATGAGCAGAGAGGATGTCAAAGCAGCTGCACCTTCTTGTGTTTGTGGAAGGCGGGGAGCAAGGGGGAGGAAAAGTACAGTCATCATTATCAGCAGCCAGAAGTCCATTAAGTTGAATGTAAAGCTGGAGACCATGCAGTGTCTGCTTGATAAGAGAAGGGCATGGAGTACAAAGAGGGGGGTTGGCCCAGCGCTCTTTCTTTTCCTATCTCCGCACCAAGCTGGAAACCACTTAGATCCTCTAGGTTAGGAGCTAAAGGGCACATTGGTTGTACTGGAGTAACGTAGAAGATGAGGCCCCCTGCAGAATGTGAAGAGGGGCCACTGAGGCCCTTATTTACGAGGATTTGGCGTAGGGCAGCACAGCAAGTCATCTTGCCAAAGTGAAAGGGCAGGAATGCACCGCATTTATGCAATACAGTGCATTCCTGTCCTTTCTCCCCGCACCGTTACTGTTTTGGCTGCCCAGCGCCAACGCAGGCAGTCTTACATGGTGCAAGGGTGCTTGTGTTGTCAGCAGGATTGTTTTTGTGCAGGAAGGGACACCTTCCTGCACAAAACAACCCTAAAAGGTTTTTTCCTCTTTCTATGCGTGCTGCAGAATGCAGAACACATAGAAAGAGGAAAAACAAGGAGAAGTAAAGAAATGTTTTCCTTGTTGCGTCTCACCTCGGGAGGCGTAAGGGTTTGGCGCTTCCCCAAGTTTGCATGATCTTGTAAATCTGGGGCAGCGTCAAAATCCATGGGTGTTGCGTGGGAACACCCACCGCAACGCCCATGGAATGCCTCCCTAGCATAGAGTAAGGCAACACAGTGCTTAGTACTAACACACACCCAACAGCAGCTGACCTAGGGTTGAGCACCTCAATCCTTAGCTTTTGGAAATAAATGTCCTGTGCATTCGCTTCCAGAGCCTGCCGCAGTTCAGCTCTACTGGAATCCAGAAAGATAAATTCTTGTAAGAAAGGAAGGTGCACCAGGGATGGAGTCAGAGTCATCCAAGTTAGTCCAGTAGTTGCCTTTATTTGTATCAATATTTTAAAATGGCCATCAGGCTGATGGCCATTTTAAAATATTGATACAAATAAAGATAACTACTGGACTAACTTGGATGACTCTGACTCCATCCCTGGTGCACCTTCCTTTCTTACAAGAACAGTGCTTAGTACTGCCTTGCCCTACTCCATATCTATGAGGCCATCCAAAGCCACACATAGTGGCTTGGCGTGGCCTCATAGATATGATTTAGTAATCTGCACTGCCGGAGGATCTCAACAAGTGACGCTCTGGCGGCAGAGGGGGCTCGTAAATAAGCCCCTGAATCTCTCATATCTCACGGATATTCATTGGTCTTGGGCTAAATGGGGTCCCATGATGGGTTGAGTCCCTTGTGCCAATATATTGGACCTGGTAGGGGGTGCACATTTGCAGCACATGTTTGCAAGTGAGCTCCTGTGCAGTTGCTTAAGGCGAGCCCTCACACGTGTTCTTTTCCCAGGGGTTATATGTGTATTTGTGAATGAGGCTAACAAGAAATGGGCTTCAGTCACTTAAAATATAGGGGCCTATTTACCAACTTGTCATGCAGTACAGCGCAGCAAGTCATCTTGCTGCGCTGCACTGCATGACAGAGAAAGGGCAGAAATATGCCGTATTTAAGTCAATAAGGCGCATGACTGCCTTTTCTTCTGTGCTGGCGCTCTTTTGGCAGCCTAGCGCCAATGCACACACCCTTGCACCATGGTGCAAGGGTGTCTCCATTCCATGCAGGATTTTTTTTGAGCAGGTTGGGGCACCTTCCTGCACAAAACCAATCCTGAGCGGCATATTTCTCTTTCTATGTGTGCTGCAGAATGCTGCACACATAGAAAGAGAAAGTAACAAGGAGAAATAAAGATATTTCTCCTGGTTATGCCTCCCCTGGGAAGGCGTAGCTTTTTGGCGCATTCCCAGGTTTACCAGTTCTTGTAAATCTGGGAATGCATCAAAAATCGCTGGAGTTGCATGGGATCAACCACGCAACGCACATGAAACGCCTTCCCGGGGCAGAGTTACGCAACCCAGCAATTTGCACTGTGTTGCTTTACTCCAGATGTATGCAGCCACTCAGGGCCACGCAAAGTGGCTTTGCGTGGCTTCATAAATCTCATGTAGGACTTGCATCACTCTTGCACCACCTTGCGTGGTACAAGAGTGCTGCAACTCCACTCGTAAATAGGCCTCTCAGTATGTTGCTGTACAGGCTTCCTTATTGAATGCGAGATGATTTAAGCGCATGTTTTCCACCAATTGAAGATAGAAACTAGCAATTGCCGCCTATTTTAAAAGAACTGAAGACACCTAATAGGTAGCTTTGCGAAATATAAGCATTTTGTTTTTAATTGGATAATTTGTATACAAATGATTAATTGCTCGTACACGGATTTACATTTTTCATTGCTTGTACTTATGGAAAGGTTTTAACTATCAAATACACTTTTCATTCATTCACCAAAATATGCACCTGTGACATGCATAATCACTGTTTGCATAACAGCGTGCTAAATGTAGCAAGCAAGATGAATTATTATATCTACTGTGGTTAGATTTTGTGTGTTATTTACATTGCTTGGAAACAGCACAAGAGTGGTTAGAAATGCTATATAGTGGCACATAAATAGTGAAGTTTATACCTAATCGTCCCTTCATCTCCATCCCAGGAGAGACAGCATATGTGGATGTGGTTGTTACACGTGTAGAATGTCCTAGGACCACACGTCTACTGCTACGTGCTGCGTCACATAACACAATAACTGCACCTCAGTGGTCATCACACAAGACATGGAACACTTCCCACACTGGGTCAAAACAAATACAACAAACTTCCAACCACACACACCCTACACGATGTAGAGTGCTACACATGTAGGCAAGGGCATCAGCACCCCACCTAAGGGTAGTAAGCACTATGTAAATGTTGCAATTCCTTGCTGTTAGCCATAAGGAAATGATGCAAGGGCAGTTCTGTCTGGGACCACAGAAAGTTTTGAGGATTTTGGAAAGGGAGCAAGTGGATTGAGGAAACTGGAAACTGAAATGAGATAAAAACAGGTGTTAAAAGGGGCACAGAATGGAAATGGGTTCATCATGGTTGTACTGTATCCGCTGTTTTGGTAGTGTAAGTCTAGTCTGGGAAATTACCATCTCATTCTTAATGCAAGATGCTCTACATGGGCTCTACATTTTATGTGATGTTACTCTGTTAGCATACTTTATAGAGCGCACAAATACCAGAAAAGGCGTCCTGTCAACAACGTTTTGAGCAACTTGTTGGCCCTCAGTAAGTTGTAAATGGCCAGGACAAGCATTCCGCATCATAGACACAGCATAGCAAAAAGTATGTCCACCCTATCTCATTTTAACCCGTTTCGTGCGCGCGTCGGCCAACGGCTGTCGCGAGCACTACCTCGCTAGTGCTGCGCACGTCGGTTGGCCGACACGGCCCCGCCCACTCAATAGAACTCCCGCACCGTGGCGGAATTTGCGCCGCGGTTAAGGAGTTAATAATACCAGGCAGGGGTCAACATGCACGCTGTAGCTGAGCGTGATCTGTGCACCGGAACATGGACAGTGATCCCTAGAGAAGGAAGGAGTCATCACATAAATGATCTTGTGACAGACAGTGCTTTAAACAGGGGCGGCTCCTCCGCTAAGGCGGAGGAGCGTCGCCCCACAGGAAAAATAAAATGATAATAACAGCATGTTATTATCATTTTATTTTTTCAGTACTCCTCTGTAGGGGCGTGGTGGGCTGGACTGCCCACAGAGCATGGGGACGAGTGGTGGGCTCCCTCTAAGTGCGCATGACGGTTTGGCCGGCTGTGTTGGGACAGCCAAATTGTCATGCACACTTGGCAAGTTCTCCACCGGGCTGTGTTGCACAGTCTGGGTGGAGAACATGCCAGGCTCCCAGTCCCCATCCGAGTGCTGAACCAAGGCTCCCAGACCAATCACGACATTGCTAACAGCAGCGTCATGATTGGCTAGGGGAGTCTGTAAGCTTGGGTGCTTCCTGTTCCTGCATTGATGGAAGAAGGAAAGGGTGGAGGAGAAGCAGCAGCCAGCAGGTAAGTTTATCTTACTTTTTTCCTTTTATTTTTTTCTTTATTTTTTAACCCCATCCCCCAATCCCCCACCACTACTGCCCTGTAGCAGCCGCTATTGGCTTAAAATTGGCCGGTACTGTCAGGTTATGAGCACCTGCACTGTTTTATTTTGGAAGGGGAGTACCTGCACTTCTCAGTGGAGGTGCAACACTTTGACTTGGAGAGCTACGCCACTTCGCAGAAGAAAGCAGTTACTCTGGTACTCGGTACCTGCACTTCTATATTTCCATTTCAAGCACTGGCTACAGATATAGATAAAAAGAAAGAAATTCGTTTTTCAGTCGTCAGCCAATGAGATGTAACTGTGCAAGACGACATGAGACTGAAATATACCAAGTAATTCTCAACATCACGCTAACAGCCATATTTTGGGTAATCTTAAACCTCTTCAGTGTACCTTTAGGAAGAGCCAAATAAAGTGCATTACAGTAGCCAGGGTGGGAGCCTGCTATTGCTGAGCTGAGCAAGCCCGGGTTGGGTGGGATTAGACACTGTGTAAAGCATCAGCGTGGCATGCGCCCCTCATTGTGGCTGATGCTCTCAGGGGCGTGGCTTCCATTGGTGCAACAAGTGCAGTGTCACCACGGCCCAGAGTAGGGTGACCAGATCTTGAGAACCAAAAACTGTGACATTTTGCAAAAATAGAAGAACTACAATTTGACATCAACGGAGCAGCGCAGAATGACAGTTCTCATCAACATAGAAACTCATAAGAGGCACTAAAGAAATAAATAAAATGTAGTTTTTAAAACCAGCTTCATACCTGCTAATTAAATTGCTTATTTATAACAACTACTAACTAGCACAGCTTTAGAACACCCCAAAAAGTGCCTCTTACTGTTTTCAGTCGACCCCCTCTAAAACCCGGGACATAAGCCAAAATTGCTGAAATCTGCCGGGACAGCTTGTGAAAACCCGGGACTGTCCCAACAAACCCGGGACGCCTGGTCACGCTAGCCCAGAGTCTTGAAAGACCCGCCAAATCCTGATTATTGCTCCATTTTACAATTCATACCGCAGCCAGATGCCATTTCCTTCCTTACACACAGGGCCCATGAAACACTGGCTACGCCACTGGTTGCTCCGCACCACGAGGCACAGTGAGCGCGTCATGAGCCAGCCCACAGGCGAGGTTGCTCAACAGGTTAATGTGTCTGCTGCGAGAATGCTTTGTGTAAGCCTCACGAGGCAGGTTTGACTCCAGGGAGACAAGCTCAGCCTTTAATCCATGCAAGGGTAAGTAAACCCCTGAGAAACATTGCCGGGGGCAGCTCTAGTCAGTCAAGCTCAATGAATAACACGTGCTACATAAAACATTTATGAAGTGGTTACAGTGAAAAGCATTCGCTGTGGGGGGAGGAGGGGGTAAATAATGGCTTAGATAAGAGGATTCACTGCTGTACTGTGCCCAGCAGAGCACAGAAAGCCGATGCTCAATTTATTGGTCGGAGGCGAGTAGCCCCTGAAAGATAATGGTCGCGGCCTTCGTCCAGTGGGGGCGCTGGCATGATAGTACCAGCCACTAGTATTTACAAACAAAGCCAAAGGGCATAGCAACACCATTGGCAACGCTCCCCCCCCCTCCAACAAATTATGCATGCTGACAATAAACACACAACACGTTACTTGTTTGGGTAAAATTGCTGCAGGTTTATTACATACACCGTTATGTAATAAGGTGGGTTATCTTACGGGCGATCCAAGGGCAGGCAGCCATCTGGGCCGCCTGCCCGCCTGATGAGCCAAGCAGCACTGGACGAACCCCATCTGTGCTGCCACTTCTGGTGATCCTTCTCCCTGATCACCTGACACATGGTCCCTTCCTACTCACGCCCCTTTCAGGGCGGAGCGTAGCATAGCAAACCCCCAGTTGTTCAGGCCCACAACCGCCCGAAGGACTAACGGGGCGCCGACACGGTTTTCCAGTCACCTCCCATGAGGCTCTTAGGATTTGGCTCTAGCACCCCCTTTGGTGCTGCGCAGGGAGGGGTACCCTTCTGTCCCCCTTTGCTTCCAGATCGCCCTGTAACTCCGCCTGCAACGAAAAAGACAACATTACAACATTCTCTGCCTCCCATCAGCCCAGAACCACGCCGGGTAAGCGGTAGGGTGGGAGACGGCGTGTCCAGCGCGAGAAGAGGAAGAACAGTGGTGGGGGGGAGGCTATATACCCTCCCCCTATCCTCGCGCTCCCCGGAAGTGACGCTGCCTCGTGCGTCACCACCGGGCTGGGGGACTCCTCCCCCGAGGCCCTGCCCCCCCGAGAGGGGGGGGGGTGCCCAGATGTTACTAGAGGGCTGCCCTCCTTAGTGGCCCCCTGCGGGGGCCTCGGACAGCCGCATAGCAACACCATTGGCAACGCTCCCCCCCCCTCCAACAAATTATGCATGCTGACAATAAACACACAACACGTTACTTGTTTGGGTAAAATTGCTGCAGGTTTATTACATACACCGTTATGTAATAAGGTGGGTTATCTTACGGGCGATCCAAGGGCAGGCAGCCATCTGGGCCGCCTGCCCGCCTGATGAGCCAAGCAGCACTGGACGAACCCCATCTGTGCTGCCACTTCTGGTGATCCTTCTCCCTGATCACCTGACACATGGTCCCTTCCTACTCACGCCCCTTTCAGGGCGGAGCGTAGCATAGCAAACCCCCAGTTGTTCAGGCCCACAACCGCCCGAAGGACTAACGGGGCGCCGACACGGTTTTCCAGTCACCTCCCATGAGGCTCTTAGGATTTGGCTCTAGCACCCCCTTTGGTGCTGCGCAGGGAGGGGTACCCTTCTGTCCCCCTTTGCTTCCAGATCGCCCTGTAACTCCGCCACAGCTCTGGAGGTGGCCCCCGTCACCGCCAGGGCCCCCACCCAGTCACTATGGTCCTACCTGCAACCTCTCATTTCCAAGGCCTCCCGCAGGTCTAACAGGAAGAGGTCCATCCCCACTGGCGATAGGTGAACCCCATCCGCCGCAAAGTAACCTTTCACCTTTTCTTGAATCAGCTCATGTCTGATGAATCCCAAGCCCCTCTGGTCCGTGAACTTGCGCATTGCCCCGTTCACTCGCTTACGGGAGTGCTCCACTGCCTCCCCAGACTTCGCCCCTTGCCATACTCTGCGTGGAATCATCTCTGACCAACAGACCTCACATTGCCCCATGCGTTTGACGATTTCACCCAAGTCACTTTTCATGGCCTGCAAGAGTAGCCTTCTCCCCATGGCAATGAGGTCATTTCCCCCCAGGTGTATCACCAATATTCTTGGCATGGCCCCCTGGGCGGCTAGTCTCTGTTCCAGTCTGTTCCTGAGGGTGCTCCATCTCATTCCAGGGAAACCCATCCACTCAAACTGTGTCTTTGAAAATCCCCGCGTCCAATTCCGGCGCGCCGCCCACTGGGCCACCCTGGTGATGAAAGAATGCCCGATCACCCATACCTGGAAACCTAGTAGAGTAAAGGACACCATTTACACACTCTGTACTTTTAATGTTCAATTTCACACAAGAATTATGACATGGGGTACACTCAAAATCACTGCACACTGTGAATACAAACAAATTGCTTCAAGGACGGACGTACCGTTTGTAGCATTCAGACTCCCAACGCCCCACCTTTTTTACCCCCTCTGGCTCCATTCCTGCTTTGAACGCAGCCGTGGCCGCCCCTATTCTGAAGGAATGGCTGGTGTATTTTTTTTTTTTGCCTTGCTGGGCAAGGCCCGCCCGAGATAAGCTCGTCCTCATCAATCGTTCCATCTGGTACTTCGTCAGGGGACCCTGATCAGCATGGATCAGCAGATACCCGGGGGCGTTGGGACGGAGCGCCAGGTACTCCCTGACCTTGGCGACCGGGCAGTACCTGTGGTCCCCCAGTGGCCTTAACTCCACATCTACCCCCCACCCTGGCTGGTCCGTTTTGGACCTCCTGAGGTGGATGGACAGGGTGCCCACCAGGGTGACATCCTTGATGCTTAAGGCATTGCCCGACCGGTCCGACTTGGACCTGGCCACCAGTTCACTTATCCGAAATGCGCCAAAAAACGCTAGGCAGAAGGCGGCCGCAAAGAGCGACGCCTCGTACTGCGAGTAGGTGACCCCTTCTAATACGTCCAGCATGCCCTTGAGGGTGTCAAATTCAATGCGGGCCCTGTTGTCTGGTACTCTAGGTTCCTCTCTGGCCCAACCCTTGAGGGCCGCCCTGATGATGAAGGACTTGGTGGGGTCGCTCCCCCCGTGAGTTTGGCGTCGTGGCTCACTGCCGCCAGGTGGCCGCACACCCAGGAATGGCTCTTCCCCTGTTCCTTAGCCCACACTACGAAAGCCTGCACTGTGCCCTCCCTCGGGAGCGGGGAAAGTCCCAGGGATTGTGACACTTTCTTGAAGGTGGCCAGGTGGGCCCTGTATCGTGTCCTGGTACCTGGGGCCAATGAGCATTCGCCCAGTGCTCTCAATCGTTGCTCCACTGTAGGATTCTCCAGAGGTGCGCCGGGAAGGGGTCATCTCCGCTCTCGCTCGCGGCCAGGCCTCCCGGAAACGGAGCCACTGAAAACGAGAAAGAGCGTCAGCTGCCACGTTCTTGACCCCCTCAATATGCCTCGCCCTGAATTCAACATTGCAGCGCAGGCATGCCCTGACTAACTCTCTGAGAAGACAGAGGACCAACGGGCACTTGGCTGTTTGCCCGTTGATGGCCTGCACCACTGCCATGTTGTCAGACCAGAATAGCACCTTTCTGTCTGACAGCGACCCCGGCCACAGGTGTAGTGCAATGACGATTGGGAATAGCTCCAGGACCGAGATGTTGGCTGTGATGTTGCGCCTGCGCCAGGCGTTGGGCCACTCCTGGGCGCACCATTCTGCCCCCAAGATTGCCCCAAAGCCCTCCCTACCTGATGCGTCCGTGAAGAGGCAGAGCTCAGGACTGTCTGCCCAAGGTGCCCTCCAAATCACCGTCCCATTGAACTGCGTGAGGAACTCGCACCACATGGCAAGGTCTTTCTTCAAGCCCTTTGCCAGCCTAACCAGGTGGTGTTTCTTTTGACGTTGGCTGTTGCCCTAGCTAACCTCCTGGCGAAGACTCTCCCCGCAGGGATGACTCTGACTGCGAAATTGAGCTTTCCCAGGAGGCATTGTATGGCACCCAGGGGGCTTTGTCTTTCCCCAGCAATGCTTGAATGTCCTGACGCAGCGCCTGTACCTTGTCCGCAGGGAGCCTGGACTCGCCCTTAACAGTGTCCAGTTCGATGCCTAAAAAAGTCAAGACTTGCGCCGGACCCTCAGTCTTGCCAGGTGCTAACGGAACCCCTAGGTGCCTGGCCATGTCCTGGAAGCACTGCAAGCCTCTGCTGCACTCACGCGTGCCCGCCCCCCCGATGAACAAGAAGTCATCCAGGTAGTGCGTCACCCCTTCCACCTTGAACCTGTGCGCGAGCACCCACTGCAGGAAAGAGCTAAAAGCCTCAAAGTAGGCACAGGACACGGAGCATCCCATGGGCATGCATTTATCGAAGAAGAATTCTCCCTGCCACTTGAACCCCAGGAGATGCTGGCTATCCGGGTGGACCGGCAGCAGGCGGAAAGCAGCCTCTATGTCTGATTTTGCCAACCAAGCTCCCTTGCCCGCCCTCCTGACCATGTCCACCGCCATGTCCAGGGAGCAGTAAGACACCGAGCACGTTCCCTCTTCTAACCAGGAGTTCACTGAGTCACCGTCTGGGTAAGACAGGTGCTGGATCAACCTGAAGGCCCCTGGCTCTTTCTTGGGTACTACCCCCAGAGGGGATACAACAAAGTTCGTTAGTGGTGGCTGGTTGAAGGGGCCCGCCACCCTACCCAGGGCCGATTCCTTATTGATCTTCCCCTGCACAACTTCAGGTTGCTCCCTGGCCGATTTGAGGTTGCCCGCGTCCCTGCTTGCTAGTGGGCCCCGGTAAGGTATTCTGAATCCTTCCATGAACCCCTCCGCTAGGAGCAGTCCATCCTTGGTGTTCGGATACTCGCGGATGAGGGGGAGGAGGTTTGAAATGATGATGGGGGACGGACCCTTGGCCATGGGTAGGTTGGAAGATCTGCCCCTGGAAGGCGACCCGGGGACAACACTGCTGGGAGGGGGGGGGGGGGGCGGAAAGGGGGGGCAGGACGGCGGAAATTGTCTATTTATCTTGCCTTCCCGGCGGGGGTGCGGGGCCCTCCCGCTTGTTACAAGAGGGGCAGGATGGGTGGCCCCGCATTTGCTACAGGTGTGGGAGAACCTGCATGCTTTGCCCCAGGAGCAGGACCCTGCGTTATATAACCTGCAGGTTCCAGTGTACACTGTTTTACCTCCATTCTTTCGGCCACCTCCTCGACCACCCCGAAAAGACTTGTTGAACTGACCCTTCGACTCCTGCTTCTGACCCTTGGGCTTATCACCCCCACTGTTGTTTGTGTTGGTCTTCTCCTTCCCTTCAACTGTGCGCTTTCCCATGTGCTTAACCCAGAGCCTCACCTCCATTTGGTCCCACTCCAGTTCGGGACACATGGCCATCTTTTTCGAAATTCGCAGTCATAGTGGTACCATCCCATCCCCCGCTTGTCCCAGCCTCGTTGGTGATGATGCTGGCATACTGAAACAACCCCGGCCCCTGTTCTGGGAATTTTTCCATTATCACTGCAGCCAGGATGGCGAAAGCTTGTCCCCATGTTACAATGTTCTTCTCCGGCCAAGCTTGGAATCGTACCTTTTTGTCCTCCTCCTTACCCCCCATCTTTCTTGTGTCAACGCCCTCCGCCCCGTGCATGAGCAGGGTAAATATATCTATAAACTCTCGCCTCCAGATCCCCTCTTTGGCCGCTGTGGGAACCTCCCACCCCAATGAGCACCGCCCCGAGACCATGGGCGCCATTGTGACTAGTGGCTTGGACACCCCGGCTGCGTTGGGCAGCTCCGGGGAGCGTGTGGGAGTGCTGACTGCCTGAGGTGCGGCGGGCGGGATCACCACCGGGAGTGGTACCGTGCTGGCGGGGGACTTGCTGGAGACGGAGTGGCACCCACCGCCGGGTGCTGCCCAGCTGGGTCTGCTGGGCTGCTGGTTGACGCTTTGTCGCCCTGGGGAAGAGCTGCGCTTGCCGTGCTGGCGCCCCTCCCCAAACCTGCGTGATGGACGGGACCCCAAGCGCACCCCCGGAGGAGCCGGCACCGCCCCTCCACCCCCACTGTTCGAGCTGGCCCCCGCAAGGCCTGCTCTGACCTCGGCCATGAAGCGCCTCAAAGAGTCTGTGAGCTTACCCAAGTCCTCAGTAGTTGCGTAGCTCGCAGGGAGCGGGATGCTGGCCGGGGGAATGGCTGGCCCAGGTGCCGGGGGCGGAGGGAGGGGCAGCGGGGTGGCAGGGATCCGGGGGTGGTCGTGGCCCGACTCCTGGTTGGCAGCGGGTCTGCCGGAAAGTCCTTTACTGTGGGCCTGCGTGTCCTCTTGGACCTAGTGGGGCCTGCCTCTTCGATGTGCTCCTGCTCTGTGGTCAAGGACGCACTGGCGAATCCAGAGTCCTCCGGGTTATTGGCCTTCAGAAGTTCTGTGGCCCAAGCCAATCCCTTGGTCTTGGCCATGTCGAGGAAAGCTGCGATCTGCGCTTCTTGTGAGGTGCCTGGCTGTGTTTCGTCGACTTGGGAGATCTGCGAGAATAGACGGGGGGAACCCTGGCTATCCATCCTGCCTCCTGCGACTGACGGCTCAATCTGGAAGAAAATTTCACATTTTAAGACACTCTGCCCAACTCTGGTTGCCAGGCCTGTCCTGCCTCCATTCAGATGCGCAGCCACTGCGTCCCCCCCTCGGTATCGTACTTACTTCAACCCGGTAGGCTATCAAACTTTTGGTGGCGACGCTCGGATGGGTGCCGCACTGGACTCTGTGGGTGGAGATGAAGGTAGAGGTAAGTAAATCTCCCCTGGGCACCCCCGTGCCCCTGTCCTCAGGGCCCCGGCACCCTCCCCAGCTCCGTGGAGCGGGGAAGCACCCACTTCTCGCAGCCGCTAGCCCTGATCAATGGTCCGCCATCTTACTGGTTGTACCTAACTTACGCTGCTGCTTGCTCCTCCTGGGTCCCCCCATGCACCCATACCTGCTACGTGATCGTTTCCCCTGGTCAATCGCTTCCTGGCTGCGCCGAACGTCAAATTCTGTCCTGCTTGTGGAAACAAGAAAACATAGGGTGAGGAGTGTTTGGTCGCCTTGCTGACCTTTCCTGTTGTCAGTTGCCAGTGCCAACTCCCTGACATAGGGCACTAGAGGCACCCAACCCCTCAGGCCCTCCTGTTGTGGACTCCCTCCCAAAACGCCCCCTCGTGCCCCTGGTGGACCAGATCTTTGTTACCTTTAGCCCACGTCGTCCGACTGCGCGGGCCGCTTGTCCCTAGTGTGGGCAGTGCCTCTGAAAAACAAAGGGCGCGGAG
This sequence comes from Calotriton arnoldi, assembly GCA_963921515.1. Classification (NCBI taxonomy): domain Eukaryota; kingdom Metazoa; phylum Chordata; class Amphibia; order Caudata; family Salamandridae; genus Calotriton; species Calotriton arnoldi. Next base: position 327,387 of record CAWUFW010010265.1, read on the forward strand.
TGAGGCATGGCAGGCAAGCACTACACAATACTAAGCGGGGGGGAGGCCCATCGGTGTTACGGCCGTGGGCCCCGCACAGTTTGGTGCCCTAGGGAAGCTCCACCTGGGGCCACTTCTCCTGCCTTGCTGGCTCTCGTCCCTCACCTGTTGGCGCTTGCATGCACACCAGTTTTGTCGGACGACCCCCTACCTATTTCGGCTACCAGCGGGCGTAGCGAGGCGATGTTGAGCCTCGCCGGGACTCGAACTGGGTTCTCCAGCTCCGGAGTCGGCCGCTCTACCCATTAGGCCCAGTCCTCTACTAGTTACGGGCACGCCACCACTGTACACCTCAATTGTACTAGCTTTCCACAGCTTGTCCCTCCATGCTGGCACATGGCGTGACCGCTGGGTCACGAGCGGTGCGGGGAGGCGGCCTGGTGGTGCCCGGACGCCGCAGCACGTCGGATTATCGCGCCCCCCGCTAGGCCCCCATGTGCAGGCGAGGCCATCAGTGCTGTGGCCCCGCCGCATCTACTGGAAGGGCCCGGGGGGGGGAGGGGGGGGGCCGGACCCCGCGCCTGCCGTGCACACCGGGCGGAGCCACACGGGGACTCGCTGGGCCCCGCCACCCCCCCACCTGCCGGCTGAGGGCCTGCCTTGCCTCCCGTGGGGCAGCAGTAGAACCGCGCAGGGGGTCCAGGCAGAGCCCACTGCCCTGCGAAGCATATGGAGACTGGAGCAGAAACCACTGCCCTGGGGAGCAGGTGCAGCGCCCCCTGCCCTGGGTCCTGTGGGACAGGGCAGCGCTCACCGCCCTAGAGATCGGCGAAGGAGGCAGCGCTCAGGGCCCTGGTGCAACAGGGAGGCTGGGCAGCACTGGCAGGATCTGGAGCCTTGTCCTGCCGGATCCTATGGCAGGCAAGGCGCAGGAAATATCACTACAAATCTCCCTGCTGGTGGCGGTGGGGTGGGGGGCGGCATGTGGTATGAGGGATGCGGGGCCAGGCAGCAGGCGCTTGTCAGTGGGCCCTGCCCCACAGGTACTCGCGGTGCCTGAAGCGCCATGGCCGGAGGCCCTCCTGCCACTGAAGGTGACTCCCCCCGGCGCCGTTGGCACTGCTGCCCCCGCCGCCTCCCCTCAGCGGCCTGCCGGAGCAGGCCGGGCTGGCCCCCCGAGGGGGAGAGTGGCGTGGTACGCCCGAAACAGATCTCACCCTACTTGGAGGCCGCAGCCTCGAAGACAAAGGACGGGGTGCTCCGTCGACAGCGGCGAGGCATGGGCTGTCGGCGGGAGTGCGTGGTGCTCCTGGCTCGCTGAAAACAGGATGTCGAGTGGACGTGAGACTCGAAACCTGGTTTCCCAGTTCCATAGTCTGCAGCTGTATGGGTGACGCCACATTCTTTCCCCAGTCTTTATTCGGAAAGAGTGGATTGTTTTTTCTGCAGCGCTGGGGACAGCCGGACGCCTCGGAGGCGAGCGCTTCTCCCATTGCTGTAGCGGGAGACCCCCCCCTGCCCCGGGGACGGGCCCCAGCATGCCGCGCGCCACCTGCCTCGCCAACCGGCCCTCGGCGGCCCCGTGAGCTGGGAGGGGGAGGCTGTGCATCTCGGCGTGGCCCCGCAAGACCAGGCGCCCGGGAGGCTAATGCCGGAGATCCGCAGCCCGCAGGCCCGGTGAGTCCCGGACCCCGTGCACCGCGCTGTGCCCTGCGTTGCCAGCAGTCAGAGGCCCCCTCCCGCCCCCCTTCCAGCGGGCAGCCCAGAGGGGGAGGGGAAGATGCATGGCGATCTCCCGGCCCGAGGATAGGCCGTGCGACCCCGCCGTTGGTGACTGGGCGGGGACCGCGGACCGAGCACGCTGTGTCGTGCCCAGGGACAGCAGACCCTGCGGCCCCAAGCGCCCCATCGTTGCCTGAGCCCTCGAGGAGCTGTCCTCCCCCCCCTAGAGCGGGTGCCGGAGCCGGGATGGCCTGGCGCCCTGCATAGGGGGACTGGGGGGGAGGATTAAACTCACCGGGAGTGCTCAAAGGGCGACAGGCAGCAGGACGGGCAGCAAGACGGGCAGCAAGACGGGCAGCGGTCCAGGGAGACGGCGTGTCCAGCGCGAGAAGAGGAAGAACAGTGGTGGGGGAGGCTATATACCCTCCCCTATCCTCGCGCTCCCCGGAAGTGACGCTGCCTCGTGCGTCACCACCGGGCTGGGGGACTCCTCCCCCGAGGCCCTGCCCCCCCGAGAGGGGGGGGGTGCCCAGATGTTACTAGAGGGCTGCCCTCCTTAGTGGCCCCCTGCGGGGGCCTCGGACAGCCGCATTGTTTTCACAAACTGCTGTTTATCTGGTTCCCTGAATGCACCGTGAAAGTTGTGATCTTTGACAACATTCCCCATACAAAGCTGACCATCCGAGACGAAAACAAAGGCAAATTCTAAAGCAATAGGTCTCGACTGACGAGTAAAGGAAACAGAGATAACGGGAGGGTGCGGGTGGAAGGGGTGAAGCAACACTGACAAGGGTGGGAGGAGAAGAAGCAACACAACGGGAGGAGGTGGGAGGGGAAGAAGCAAGTAGGGTGGGAGGGAAAGAAGCAATGGGGGAAGAAGAAACAAAATAGTATTTGGATCCCAGCGAGCAGTGGTTGGACATCGGAAGCACACTAATAAAAGTAAATAAAGCAATACTTGGTTGGGCTCCAAACTGTTAAACAGGAAGTGGCATCGGCAAGTGCTGGCCAATTAGGAGGCATCAAATAAGAGTGACAATGAAGCCAACAAATGGTACACTGTGGACGGGCTCCAAGACTCTTATGGGCAGAGTCCAAGCCTCTTACAGTATACTATACCCCTCGAACAGTGACAGTGCATATGCCTGTTGGCAAGTGAGATCTAAAAACAGCAGTGAATACTCAAGAGGCCAAAAGGTGAGGTGGTGGAAGGGAGGAATGTGGAAGGAGGAAATCGAGACACCGAGCAAAGGTGACTGGCCGTGCCAAAGGCTTCACGGAGGGATAGAGGCACCAATCAAAAAGCAGCATGAGAGAGAGAGGGAGACACAAGCAAAGCTTCCTGGCCCCATGAAAGGCAGGGTGGAGGGAGAAAGACACCAAGCAGGAGGGAGGGGAACGGCAGGAGTGAGGCTAGAGAGGGTGAGGGGAGAGAAAGAGAACGAGAGAAGCTTCCTGGCTATGTGAATGGCAAGGTGGCAGGGCAGAGACACCACGCAGCATGAGGGAGAGTCGTGGGGATGAGAGAGACTGGGCAGTGAGACTGGGTGGACAGATGTAAAGAGACAGACTGCACACGGAGTCAGGGTGAGAGATGGCTGGGGAGAAAGAACTGAGGGAGCATGGTGAGGAGGGGCAATGTACACCCTTCACGGGCTATAGGTCGAATATTATAGAGATATGAAAAAAAGAGATCGCAGGTCTTTTAGTGGGATGAAAAAAGAGGGGGAGGGGGTCCTTAAAAGGGACATGGCCTATGAAATGAAGGGCATGGATTAAACAGGTATATTACATTTCTGTGTTTTTCTTAGAGGACCACTCAGCTGGTATTTGGGTTCCTCTCTGGCCTTTCTGTTATGGCATCCCGAAATGTAATACAACTGACATGCATCTGAAACCACAGAGGGCTGCTGGTGTTGTCAGTGGTTGTTAGCTGTTTAAGATAAATGAGTACCAACAATGATTTTTTTGTAAATATTTAATATTGAAAATGTTTAAATTCTGGAATTGTGAGACTGAATTAAGCATGACTGAGTCCTATGAAAGAGGCCGTGGTCTTCAGAGTGCCTCAATCGCCCCCATTATGTTCTCTCTATGTTAGACATCTACACCCTTTTTCTCTCCACATCTTGTACATCTGCATATCTTATAACTAACTCATCTCGTTCCTCTTCAGCACCCTCTTTTCAATCTCTCCTGCATGTACTGCCTTACATCTTCACTTCACCACCTCATAGACTCGCAACGCAACCACTCATTGCAAGCACTGCATTTTCTTTTACTTTCGCCTTGTCAGTATTTTGACATCTATGTACCTCCTTCATACACTTTGAACAGAATCACAGTTGCAACTGAAACACATGACCATTTCTGTGTGCACTCTGCAAAGAGGCCAAGGACTGGATGGACAACTATTCTGAACACAATTTTGACCCATTGACTGACACTTTGAGAAACTTGCGATGCCTTTAGCCTCAACTACTGAGCTCTCAATTGCAGCCCATTATAAACACCTAGATGCGTCTCAATTCAGAGTATGCACTGTACAAAAAATAAAATGATACATGCAAAGAAATACACAAACATTCTCCTGGAAATAGGTGTCACTATTTGGGAATGCAAGATTAAGAGAAACAGAATATAAACAGTAACTAAATCGCTGACATGGATTTCTTTCATTTCTTTTACATCCATTACATTGATTGTCCAGAAATCGATCAGTGTTTTTGCCATTAAAGTTAACGACATGAATATGGGGTACAGCAGAGGCCTATTTAAAGGTCCGTTTTAAATTGCTACCAGGTCTGAGACCAGGAGGGTGCCAGCCCACTGAATGATAAAAAAAAACCATTCTATGCAGAAAAATGTATTCATACCGAAAAAGGGCTCAGCAACACAATACAACAACAACAACAAAAAAATACCATGCTCAATGGAGAAATACGTACAAGCAAGGGAGACAATGATACATTCAAAATGTAAGGCCCACACGTCAACTGTGTAAACATACAACACAGCGACCAATTTAAAACTTGCTAAAAGGGCAATGCTCAAGGAGGTGGACGAGCACAATACGAAATGAAAACCAATGAATACAAAGCATGGGATTAGAATGGACAACACAGCCATCCAATGAGAAAGGAGAAGTAGATGACACAGTATGGAAAGCAATGCTGCTTACAATAGGCAGCAAAAGCCGCCTGTAGCCAGACTGCAAAAATATAGGCAAAGCGGATTATACCTTCATATGTTGTATAAATGTTGCGCAGGTGGAAACCTCTTCTCAGTCTGTACTGGGTCTTATTTACACACCTTGGAGAGAGTAAGACTTAATTTACTCACCAGACAACAATCGCTGATAACAAAATAAATTTTAAATTAGTAGTCACCTCTTCATGCAAATCGATTTGTGCCAGTGATCCAATAGCAATCCCCCATGGTTAGCCAGCAGGGTCAACGGGTGCTGCTACCCCTGGCTTGCTCTTCAGTTCCCTTGGCACGGCCCGTGCTACCCCTTATCTTAGAGGTCATGAAGACAGCAGCAGGAGAAATTAGCAGTCAGGGCCGTGGGTGCCATATTTGGTTTTTAGGGAAACAATGAATAAGAGACTGCTGAGTGTTTCAGGGCAGGACAATGCACCAACTCTCTGATGCCACTATGGGGCATATTTACAAGCCCCTATCGGCACCATAACGTCACTTTTCACGTCGTTGTGGTGGAGATATGGGCTTCGCCTTATTTACAAAGCAGCGTTAAGCCACTTAACGTGGCTTAACGCTGCCTTGTAAATAAGGGCCCCTTTCACGCTATGGTTAGCGTGAAAGGTGGTGGGCAATGGGTGTTGCGGTGGGCGTTCCACCGCAACACCCAATGATTTTGACGCTGCCCCATATTTACAAGGGTGGCGTAAATATGGGGCAGTGCCAAAATTAAGACCCGGGGAAAACCTGGTCTTGCCCTGGCGCAACGAGGAGAAATGTTTAATTTCTCCTCTCCTCGTTTTTGCTGCTTCCATGTGTGCTGCGTTGTGCAGCACACATGGAAACAGCAAAATTCCATTGATTGTTTATGTGCAGGAAGGTATCCCTTTCCGGCACATAAACAATCATTAAAAAAATGACGTTTTGCAACTTCTATATTACAAAATGTCATTTAAAGATTGTTTATGCGCAGGAAGGGACACCTTCCTGCACATAAACATTCTTCCTCTGCAACGCGGACCCCCTTGCATTATGGTGCAAGGGTGCCTGTGTTGCCGCTAGGTAGCTCAAATTAGCACCAGCACAGGGGGAAACGTAGGGCTGAACCATATTGTTGTAAATATGGTGCAGCCCTGCGTTTCAGAAGTAGCAGAGCGCAGCGTTAATCCAAGGAAGCTAACGCCATGTTCCGCCACTTCCATTGTACATATGCCCCTAAGTGTCTCCCATAGGGTTTTGATAAATCTACGTCTCTGGCATAAGTCAATCAAAGCCTTGAGCACTTGAGTTCAGTCCATGAGCCCAGACTTACCTCATCCTTAACCACGAGCAGCCAAAGCAGGCTGTGATCCTACTGTCCCTGCCAGTTGTACAACTAGGCAGAGAAAGCCCCCTTGAGGCAGGTAATCTAGGGTCCATTTGGCTAAAATGGAGCAGTTATATCAGATCACTGTGTCTTGGGTGTCTTGGGTCAGCTAGAGATCCACCTCTGGTTTAGCTGTCTGTGCCAATGTCAAGCAACTCCGCACAGAGTTCCAGAACAGAATTTCTCAAGTTTATTCAGTTTCACCTTAGTAAGTAAGTAAGTAAGTAAGTAACCATCTTATAGAGCAACTTAGCGCGAATGGTTCCGAAATTGAGCCAGACTCTTTACTTAGTATGACTAAAAAACAGCCAGGTTTTAAGCTGCTTTCTGAAAGAAGATAGATTTGATTGTGATCGAAGTTCCAACAGCATAGAATTCCAAAGCTTGCCTGCTAGGAAGGAGGAACTTCTCCCCCCCCCCACACATCTCTTTTTCATGATTATTTTCACTGTAACTAGTCTTGCTGCGCCACACCTCAAATTCCTTCCAGGGACATACCATTCAAAGATCTTCATAAGTAGTCCGGGCCACTACTGTGCACTGCTTTGTGAACAATGCACAAGATCTTAAATTTAATTCTGGCATTTATCGGCAGCCAATGCAGGTCCCTAATTCCTTTGGAGATGGAAGCAAATTTTGGGATACCCAGATGCAGACACGCTGCTTCGTTCTGCAAAGATTGAAGCTTCAAAAGCAAACATTTCTGGGTACTCAAGTATGGCGCATTGCAATAAACTGTGGGGCATATGCTCAAGGAGCTATCGCCGAGTTACCGGCACTTTATCACAGCCAAAGTCGCGATAAAATTATCGCCCCATTCACAAGCTGGTGCTAACAGCCGATACCACCAGTTTACGTGCGAAAGCATCTGCAAAAAACATCGCCACAGATGACCCCGGCAACTATCGCTAATGAGATGCAGAGTAGGCATTCCCGAGCAAAAAGCTGCGACAACACCACACCTCAACATTCAGCGCCAAGACGCCTTCGGGCAATCGCGCGCTTTATAAATTTCTAATCAAATCAACGACCAGCCACATCGGCGATAAGACCACAAAACAGGCGACAAGGCGCGTTAGCAGCAGGAAACTAACACCTGCTCTGACCTGGTGTAAAGTCGGACGACAACCTGCACCATCAAAGGGAGACCAGCCCAGAGCCACACATGAAGAACAACAGATGCCATGGAGCCACACACCATGCATCCCGGAGCCCCGAAAGGGCAACAACACCCACCGCCACCACCCCCAGGCTCGCCCCCCCCCCCCTCCGGACCCCCCCCAATCCCCTCTTGGACCACCACAGAGGCAGCGCAGCCAAAGACAGCGGACCTTCAGGAAATGCACCAGCCTCACAGACCTAACACCAGACAATGTCAATGCCCACTACAGGCTCAAAAGGAGAACCGTCCTCCGCATCCTGAACATCATTGCCCACAGGCAGACGGTACCAACACAGCGGACAACCAACATCCCTCCGCAGACAAAGCTGCTGGCTGTGCTGCACCTGTTGCCCTCTGGTACCTCCCAACCAACAACCGCCTGAGTCGGAGGAGAAGCACAGCCAGCCCCATCCAAGTTCCCCACACCTGTCCCGGATGCCATCATCAGCCAGGTACCCCAGTACCTATACGTCCCCCACAATGCGCAGGAACAGCTGGAGAGCGAGCAAGGACTATACGCCATTGCTGGATTCCCGCACGTGTTGGGGGTAACCGACAGCACACATGTCCTACTTGTGCCCCCTGCCGACACCGCACACAATTACCGCAACAGAAAGCACACGCATTCCATCAATTTGCAGGCAATAGTGGACCACAGGGGACTCGTCACCAATGTCGTAGCCAACTACCCAGGCAGTGTGCATGATCCCCTCATCTTCCGACAGTCCATCATCGACCAGCGCTTCCAGGATGGCACCTATGGGAATGCACGGGAGACAGCGTTTACAACGCTAGTAGTACCACGCGGGTAGATAACGCGGACGTTACATCGTCCGCGTTGTTACCACGCATGGCATTACATCACAAGTCGTTTCAACGACTTGCGCTAGATGGCGCGCAACACCAGGGATTGTGTTGGATTTTAAATCCAACACCTTCCCTGCTGTTGCGCTAACTGGAGTAGGAATAGTAATTTATACTATTCCTAAGTCCAGCGCGCCATCTAGCGCAAGTCGTTGAAACGACTTGCGATGTAATGCCATGCGTGGTAACAACACGGACGATGTAACGACCGCGTTGCTACCTACCGCGTGGTATTTGCTCGTGGTGTAACATCACATATTCGAATGCACTGCTCGTTGGCAAGTACCAACTGAACACACCACTCACCTCAACTCCACAATCATGCAAGTCACGACTCTGGCACTGCACACGTCACAAAATCACATACAACATGCCAAACACCATGCCCACCCACCAGACACAACAGCACAACTTACTGTGGCAACCTTGGTTAGCCATGTACATGAGCCATCAACGGCATGGCACCTCAGCCACACAATAGCGGAATGTGGGGAGAGGTGGGAACCAGGCATGTACGAAGGAGGCAAGTGACCCATGAATGAGAATGTACACAATGCCAAGTGTGGCGTGGATGTGCTGGCCATACTGCAGTATGCAGACCACAGACATATCCATGGCTACATGCACTGCTGGTGTTTGGTGTGTAGTGGACAGTGGACGCAACCATGTCACCCCAGCCAGTGGGGAAGATCACGGAAATGTAGCATGTGACATCCCCCCCTGTAAGCGTGTGCGGAGTGGGCTGGCCCTGAGGACGCCCACTGGGTGTGAATAAAAAGAACATTGCACTGGGCGTGGTTCTCTTCCGGAATGCCCAACGCATCTGCCAGGGCGGCGCCTCCCACCCCGCCACGAGGCCGACACCGTCGCCGTGAGCGGGGTGGCCTGCGATCCTGTGCGCCTGCTGCACCCCGGGTCGCTGGTCCCCCAACCCGTCGTGCCCGCCCCTGCGCAGCCAGGCCTCACTGCTCACCTGCTGACACCGGCGTGTGTCAAAGAGGGTCCACCACGTGCCGGCGCAAGCTCCAAGCCCGAAGCCCGCGACCTTGGCAGCCTCCTCAGACCATCACGGCCTCCGCGACACAAGTGATGCAACGGTGCTGCGCACACTAGTGGATGGGCTCGGGGGAGGGAGGAGCAGCAGTGAGGCTACGTAATACACATTAATGCCGCTCACTTGCAACATGCAGTACATGTCATGCAGAAATCACGAAGTCACACATATCACACACCAATGAGCCACTGAGCCGGACATCACATCTTGCAGAGCCAACTATTGGCTCATGTCTCTCTGCACAGTCACAGGTGACCAAGGATATGCACCCTGCACTTGGATGATGAGCCCCGGACACACAGGCCCAGAGGCTGTACAATGCGGCCCACAAACGCACCGGGGGCATCGTGGAACGCACATTTGGCGTGTTGAAGTCACATTTCCGGTGCCTGGACGTCACAGGTGGGAGGCTCCTGCACAGCCCAGGCATCGTGTGCAAGATGATTGTTGCATGTTGTGTGTTGCACAACATATGTGTATGCAGCAAGGCCCCATGGATACAAGTGCCAGATGCACCGGACGATGATGATGAGGATGAGGCAGGTGGCCCACACCCCACTGCGGCCGCAGCAGGAATTGCCCGTGGGAACACCATCCTTGACAATTTCTTCACATGAGCACGTCACATTGTGACAGTCCTTGGCAATCATGGGACAGTACAATATGGCCACATGCACAGCATGTGCTACTAAATGCTTTCAAAATACACATTCCTTGAGTGCATGTCACTCATCTGTACAAGCACATCACTCAGACAAGTGTGAGTGCGACATGTATTGCTGTCAATTTTATGATTTGTTCAGGGATGATGGGTGTGTCACCTCTGTGCAAACGGGCTGTTTAGGGTGTGACGTATTCGGACTGCCAGTTCTGTGTGTCGCAGTTAGTAGGGAATCCCACTCTTCGGCGTTTCACTTGTGTCCAAATTCATTCCATTTTGGCTGCCATTTGTGTCCTACAGGTGACAACAGGGCTCCTTTTGGGGTCAGATATGTACCACCATGATGCAGGGATGCCCCCTGTGGCTCGAGTCCCACAACATGGGCAACATGTACGTAAGCGGGAGTCACTGCCCCTACATTCGTCCACGCTTTCATGGTGGATTGCTCATGGTCATTACACGTCTGTATGCAGGAGGGGTTGCTTGTCCCTCTGCAATGTGAAGGGGAGATGCGGTTTCAATGTGTGTTCCATGCATGTTTCTGCATTGGCGCAGTTTACATGCAGACTGCATGTCAATGTACATTGTGACTGTGAGGAGATGCCTATTTGATGCGGGACAATGGTCATCTGTTCTACGTCAGGGATGTGTGGTTGTGCTCGTACATTGTCATCTCACCGTATTTTTAATCTGCTTTTATGTTGCATTTTCCCGCATGACGCGTGGGGATTGCAGGCCTATGGCTGGTTATCGCTGAGCTTTGTATCGCGATTGGCATCATCGCTACTATTTTCGCGTTCGTGTTTCGCGTTTTTTCTGCGTCGCGTTGGTTTTAACACTTTCTTTTGACGCGTTATCGTGGGACTATCGCATGGGGCCGCCGTGTTGTGAATACCACGTTGACACGGAGTTGTTTTCCCGCGAAGGACTGCGATGTGAAGAGTTGCGTTAGACTAATTTTGCGGTAGTTATCACACGTTCTTGAGAATATGCCCCTGTGAGCGATAATACTAATGCTACCATCATCATTGTGAGAAGCTGGCCAGGTATATGCTGTCCCCTAATGTAAGTGGGCACCTTGCACCAGTCCAGACAACCCTTATGGTGATTTAAGAGGTCTTAGACAACCTTAGAAAGCTCTCTAAGTGGTAGCTGTGGAGAGCAGCCTTCAGGCTCAGTCCAGAAGGACTGTAAAGCAGCTTGTTTTACCAGAATGCAATCTCATAGTATAGATTAAGTGAAAAAGAACCACACAAGTTATTTATAAAAATATGTATTTATTATAATATAGTCTCTAACACATTTAGATATCTCCTACCCGGAGATAATCACAATGCACAGAATACTTTGCAAAGAAACACAGTAAATAGCACAGAATACCCAGTGGACCCCAGGGGGGGATCAAACGATATACTAAAAAAGTGGTATAAGAACCACGACTCAGGTCAAGACAATGTCGAGAGGACGTAGAAGTGCTGGGGACCCAAGGAACCACCCAAGGTGCATAGATAGGGACCCCACGGAGAGCATGTGCAGTGTGGGAAAACGACTGCGTGCTCCGTACAACTCTACGAGTAAGTCGCGTTTGGATTTTTAAAGATTAAGGACCCTTCCCAGAGGACCCTAAAGGAACCCCGTGGAAGATAGAAGGTTGGAGGCCAACCCACTCATGGTTACCATAGTACCCACATTACCTACACCAGGGAAGCCGGGTGCATAGGTGTGAAGTGGTGTCAGAAACCGCAGTCAAACCCAATGGAGGACTTCAGGAAAGTGCCGCTGCTGGAGAAGGAGAAAGTGCCTGGTGGAATCCGGAGGTGGATTCTAAATGAGAGGTACCTGCAAGCAGAGAGGACAGAGTCTATGTCACTCAGGAGTGACCAGGAGACTTGGAGGACGAATGCACTCCGATGTCGGGGGTTGCAGGATGGATGATGATGACCTTGGCTCTGCAGCTGTGAGGACTAGGCGATGCTTAGGAAGACCAGGAGCCGTGCACAAGCTGTTCCATGTCGGATGTCGAGTGCTGAGGGGTCAGTGTCCGGCGGGAGCACCAACAAGCCTTGGCAAATGCAACCAATGCAGAAATCAAAGAAGGTGCAACGTCGGGGCCAGCAAGGTCCAGGGGACTCACCACAAGCAGGGGAGGCAGGGCAGGCCCTGAGCAATCAGGGGAGCTTAAAAGAAACAAAGATGACCCTCAATTGGACCCACAGGCCGGAGGCACTGGAGTCGCAAGAGGACCTCAAGCAGCTCACCAAAAGATGCAAACCATGATGCACACGATGTGGATTGGCTGAAGATTCTGGTCACTGGAGGTGCTCGAGGTTGGGGCTACTGGGAGCCCTAAGCTCTTCTTGGAAGGAAGCCAACACGCCTTTGCAACTACAAGTTGATGCGGTGCACAGGGATTCGGTTATTGCAACCCCCACAAGTGATACTGGCCTCAGACTTGGTGAGAGGGCAGGGTAGGCCTCAGGAGCTATGTAAAATCACCACCTGTGTTGCAGAACCTTACGGAGTCCGGAGGAGCTCAGGATCAGCAGACCGGTCGACTTAGTTGCGGTGCCTGCAAATGCAGGGGAGTGACTCCTTCACGCTAAGGGAGATTCCTTCAGGTGTCTTTGATGCCCACAGGCCTTGGAAGGTTCCTGTATGGTGCACAGGCACAGACGATACAGCAGACTGGAAGGGAGATGAAGTCAAGCCCAAAAGAAGTCCAGCGAAGTCCAGAGTGCCCAGACAGTAGAAAAATAAGTGGTGTCTGATCTGAATCCTGTCCCACGACAAATCTAGGGACCCACCCACAGGTAAACCCTTAAGTACCCTCAGGAAAGGGTTGGGACGATTCAAGTGACCCTCCCAGGGGAGGGTCTGGACAGAGGGAGGTTACTACCATGTCCTTTGTCCAGTTTCGCACCAGAGCGGGAGCCAACGGCTCCCAGAGCTGGTTTGAACTGGACCCCACATGTGCCCCACATGCAGACTGAGTGGCAGTGACAAGCGCACCCACTCTGCCCCAATACTCTAAGTCCTGTCTGGGAGGGTCTGGGAGGTGGTCACACCTCCCTGTGACAGGGTGCCTATTGTTCTGCCTTCCCCTGCTTGAGCTTGGCTCAGCAGCAGGAGGGCAGAATCGTGTCTCTGGTCGGCAGCAACCATTTTGTGCTGTCCAGGTCAAGAAGGCTAGTACCGGGAACACTGAGAGCCTAATGGAGGGATCTTCCAGTGCTTGGAATCATACCTCCCACACCGTTTACGGTTTTAGGGTATGACTCCAACCTGTTTGATACCAAACATGATAGGATTCGTTGCAGCCAGTTTCGAGATGGTCATCAAGTAATTACGTGGTGCACCTCTATATAGTATATGTCTGCTTCACTTACAACCCGGGAGAATGGACTCCATAGGCTGGAGGGGTGCCCCGCTCATGCAGGGGCTCCCTCACACTTAGAACCAAGCACCCTGCCTTCAGGATTGATAAGGCCTGCAATAGAGGTGACTTATAGGTTTTAAGTGCAGTGACCCTAGATATAGGAAACCTATATCTTTAGTAAGTGGTACTAGCACCAACTTACACAGGCTGCAATGGCAGGCCTGTAGTTCCATTTTAAATGGTCTCTCATGGGTGGCATAATGCATGCTTCAGCCCATGAGGGACCTCTGGGGTACCTATGCCCTGGGTACCTTAGTACCATATACTAGGGACTGATAAGAGTACCTCATTATCCAATCTGGGATGTATCTAAGTACTTACCACAACAATTTAAGGGAGAAAGCATATAGACTGGGGTCCTGATAAGCAGGATCCCAGTCAGACTAGTCAAAAACAGCTTGGCACCAGGCAAAAAGTGGGGGTAACCATGCAGAAGGATCCTACCTTCCTACAATCATCTTCTGCATTTCAGTAGGGATAAAAAGAAATACTTTCCGAGACGCGCGAGCGCGCGAAACAAGATGGCCGCCTCCCGGTGAGCTCCTCCGCGTTTTCGCCCGTTTTGCGTTAAAAACGACGAAATTATACAAAAAGTAGTGCTGTAATGAGGTCGCTGTGGATTTCAAGCCGGTACCTGTGTTGTGGGGTCGTTTTTGGGTGCTTCTGGACGGCGAAAGTGGTGTTTTCTCTCGTCAGGCTCCTGCTCCCAGTCTGCCTTCAGGTACTGCCAGGCTTGTCTGTCAGGGGGGCGGAGTAAGCACGTAAGAAAGGGCCTGGCTTGGGCCTAGCCACTCCCACAGACCATTTTAGCTGCTGCACCAGTTATTTGAAGGTTTTGATCACCAAGAATACTATACCTTCCTACAAACATTGTATTTAATTGCAAATTGGATCCTTTTTACATCAAAATGGAAAATAAAAATTCTCTACATATCAAATCAAAAGTGGTAGAGTCATCTGAACCTTCCTTATCTTTAATTTTAGAAGAAATTCAAGCACTTCGTGTTAATACAGATACCATTGCGTCAGAGATTAAAAATGTGCGCAAAGAAATGGCTTGCTTATCAATGAAAATTTCTGACAACTCAATTAAAATACAAGATAATAAGGTTAAAATAGACGCTTTTACCCCACTTATGGCGAAAATATCACCCATGTCTGCACTCCTTTTAGATATGGAAAACCGCAATAGACAATATAACCTACGCATTTTCAATCTACCAGAAGATGTTGAAGGGGCCAACTGCAGATTATATTTGGAAACTTTGATTCCTGGCCTTTTGAAAATCAGTTTTCCAGAAAAATTTGAAATTGATAAGGCTCACAGGATTCCTTCTCATCGCAACCCTCAACACACAAAACCTCGACAAATGATCTTTAAAGTTCTCCGTCATCACCATTTGGTTTTGATTAGGAAAGCAGCACGAGAAATTCCTTCGTTGATGGTCAATGGGAATAAAATATTTATCCATCAAGATTTCGCCAAGGAGACTGTTTCTGTTCGCAAAGAATTCACTGCTCTTCGTCCTCAACTAAGAAGTCTTGGTTTCAAGTATGGTCTTTTTGATCCTTCAACAATGCGTATTTGGAAAGATAACTTTTCGAAATCCTTTCAGCGTCCTCAAGAACTGAAACAATTTCTGGATCAACAGTCACAGCATTTAATGGATACTCATGACTCTACTACTTGATTGTTTCCAGTTATGTATTTTTTGACAAATTACTGAGTTATTCTTCATCGGGCTCCAACGGTACCGGTCATGCTTGTTGAGCGTGTGCGTTTCATTCCTGATATTAATGTATTCTGTTTGTCGTTTTTTCCATGTTTTATTTTTTTCCTTTCATCTTCCCTGTTCTAGAGCTACTACTTTCTCACAATCTTTTTGTATTTTTCACTCTCCTCCTCTTCATCTTTTCTCTTTTTCTCTTTCTTTCTTTCATTATGGCTAGCTTACATAATATTAAAGTAGTTTCATTAAATGTTAAAGGTTTACGTCATCCAGTTAAGCGCACAAAGATTTTAGATTATCTAGGTAGTTGCAAGGCAGATATTTGTTTTATTCAGGAGACTCATATAGATGACAAAATCTTAGATTATATGAAGAAAAAGTGGGTCGATACTATTGTTTCATCTCCTGCTAATGGAAAAAAAAATGGGGTTGCTATCTTTTTTGCAAAAAAATTACACTGCCAAATTTTGAATAAAACTTCAGATGCTGATGGGAGATATATTATAGTTAAAATTAAAATACATGATTCAGTCATATTTTTACTTAATGTTTACGGCCCTACGGCGGACGACCCTCTTTTTGGTCTATTCTTACTACTGAGGTTCTGAAATTGGGTACAGTTCCGTTAATTGTAGGAGGTGATTTTAATGTCATATCTGATCCTCTATTAGATAGATTATCTTGTACTAAATTTCACCCTCCTAAGGTTTTTCATGCTTTCAGATTATTTATTCAAACCACTAAGTTAGTTGATATTTGGCGCCTACATTTTCCTACAGAAAAAAGTTTTACATTTTTTTCAAACCCACATAATTCTCATTCTAGGATTGATTATTTATTGGTCTCTAGACAATTAATTCAATCTGTGATTTCTCCTAACATTGGTAACATTGATATTTCAGATCATGCTTTAATTTCTTTTGTTTTGAACTTAAATTCATCTTTTACAAAACAATCCCGATGGCGAATGAATACTGATATTGTTCTTAATGAACATAATAAACCAAAACTCTTAACTGCAATTCAAGATTATATCCTACTTAATCCTGAAGGTTCCACTTCTATGGTTAATAGATGGGATGCTTTTAAAGCATACATTAGAGGTGTAACTATTTCCATTATGGCTCATGAAAATAAATCCTTTAATACTAATATTAAAAACATAGAAAAACAAATTGCAAAATTTGAGAGACTTTTCATTACGTCTAATGATCCTCAATATAGACTTAAACTGCAAAAGCTTCGGTATGAATTTAATTCAATCCTTAGCAGAAGAGCTGGCATTCAGATTTCTAACTCTAAAGCCAAATTTCGTTTTAATGCCAACAGATCTGGGAAACTTTTAGCTAATTATTTACGTATAAAAAAGGACAAAACTCAAATAAACTCTATTCATGGCCCTAGTGGCAAAATTGCTTTATCTCACAATGATATCGTTAATGAATTTTTGGATTTTTACTCTAATCTATATAACAAGCCTGATTTTCATGATGCCTCTTTAATTGATTCCTTTTTAACTACATGTGGTTTACCCAGCATTTCTCAATCAGATAAAATTGGGTTAGATTCTCCCATTACTACAGATGACATTTTATCAGCCATAAAATCTCTTAAAAAAATAAGTCTCCTGGTCCAGATGGTATTTCGGCTGAGTTTTATAAAGAATTTCAAGTACAACTTTTGCCCTTTTTATTCCAACTTTTTACCTCTTCAGGAATTACTTCAGGCTCTTTTACTGAGGCTTTAATTGTCGTCCTTCCCAAACCAGATAAGGACCCCACTATTGTGTCAAATTACCGGCCTATATCTCTAATTAATCAAGATTGTAAATTATATGCTAAAATATTGGCTTCTAGATTAGCTCCTGTAATGCATTCTATTATACACCCAGACCAATCTGGCTTTATGAAAAATAGGTATTCTGCAAACAATACAAGAGCCTTGCTACATGTTATCGAACAAGCTCCCACTTTAACTTTACCTTCAGGAATTCTGGCCTTGGACGCTGAGAAAGCTTTTGATAAAATTCATTGGCAATTCTTATTTAATACCTTATTGTCATTTAATTTTGGTGAGACATTTATTTGCATGATTTCTGCTCTTTATTCTGCTCCTACTGCTCGTTTATTTATCAATGGCCAAATCTCGAATCAATTTTCACTTTTTAGAGGTACAAGACAAGGTTGCCCTCTTTCCCCACTTTTATTCCTTATTGGTATTGAACCCTTTCTCAATGCTATAAGAAAATGTGATGATATTAAAGGAATTAATATTAAAGATGTTACTATTAAAGCCTTAGCTTATGCTGATGATGTACTCCTATTTATTAGTGACCCTATATCCTCATTCCCTTCCTTATTAGAGATTATCAAAAACTATTCCACAGTCTCTGGATATAAATTAAATACTAACAAAACTGAATTTTTCCCCTTAAACATTTATTGTACCCCTGATATGATACCTATGACTGATATTATTTGGCAAAAGGATAAATTGAAATATCTTGGTATTTTATTCTCATCCTCTATAAAATCAACAATAACATTGAACTGTAACTTTATTTTAAATTATATCAAAGATAAATCGTCTAAATGGTCTTCATTACATCTTTCATGGTGGGGTAGAATGGATTCCATTAAAATGACAATTGCTCCTAAAATTTTCTACACCCTCGCCATGATTCCTACTCAATTTTCATTAAAGTTTTACAAAGATGTTGATAGAATTTTATCCAAATTTCTTTGGAACTGTAAACCGCCTCGTATCAGTTATAAAAAATTAAAAATGCCTAAATGTAATGCTAGGTTTGGATTACCTGACTTTTTTCTTTACCACAAAGCCTTTATTTTAAAACAAAGTTCCATATGGTTTAATTAGTCCTATTTAAACAATTCTCCTATTTGGCTTGATATTGAGAAATCATTGGTAAATCCATTTCCACTCCCCACTTTGTTAACTATGTCTAATAGGTCATCATTTTTTCATAAATCCGTTATCCTTAAGTCTACTAAAATGATTTTTAATGATATAGATTCAATTTTTCTATCCCCTATGTCTATTACTGAAGACCTGTCACTATGGTATAGCAATGTTATTAAATTGAATAGGAATGTTAGTTTCTGGTATTCATGGATTAATGCTGGTATTTTTTATCTTAAAGATATATATTCAAACAATGCTTTTATATCATTTGAGATTTTACGAACAAGATTTAATTTACCTCAATCTGATTTTTCTAAATATGAATATTTATGTAATTCCATTTTAGATTCTTTTCCTCAAGATATTCCTTCTAATGTTAAAGCTGATTTATCAATTTACATTCAAACTGTCTCTACTTCATCACATGGTGTTTCTATTTTATATAAAAAATTATCTAATTCTTTAGGTAGCAACATTAATATGCTTTCAGTATTTTGGAATAATGAACTTTCACTTTCACTGTCCATTGATATATGGAAAGATATTTGGCTTAATAGTATTTCTGGTTGGTTACCTGTTTCGCTTTATCAAACTAACTCTTATATTTTATTTAATTGTTTATGGACTCCATTACGTCTTTTCCAAGCTAAACTTCTTCAATCTGCATCTTGTTGGCACTGTAAATCGCACCCTGGTACATTACAGCATATGCTTTTTAAATGCCCTTTAATTTTAAAATTTTGGACTGATGTTTGGGATATTATAAAAAAGATATTAAATATCCATGATGATGTTTCTTACAATATGTTAATTTGCAAATCTGCTCTTCTTTCACATAGTTTAAATGACTTAGAAGGTAAACTTTTTAATTTCCTAATATCAGCTGCTTTAAAATCCATTACATTTTGTTGGAAAGATGTCTCGTTATTATCAGTGCATGCTTGGTGGTCATGGGTTATTTTTACAAGAAGAGGAGCTCAATTGTCCTTAACTGGGCTCAATCATAATTCCAATTCTTTTCATTCTTTTTGGATACCTGTTGATGTATATGTATCTTCTTAAACGGTATATTTATAACTAATTTTGCTTTTTATTGATAATATAGTATATTTACTGATTTAATATTGTAGCTCTATTTATAGATAATGTAATGGCTTCATTATTGATCCCTTTCCCCCCTTTCCTTTTTATGTTTTCCAAGAATACTTATTTTTTCTTACCTAAAGTAATTCAACTGATATTCCTGTTAATCTTCTTTATTATAACTAGGTATTTTCGCTTTAGAATATTGTTTTCTGTATTGTCTGTTACTTGTTTATTATGAAAATTCAATAAAATATTTTGAACTAAAAAAAAAAAGAAATACTTTCCGGAGTACCCTCAGAAGGAAAAAACAGGATGAGGTAACCTGGTTGACCAGATCCGAAAACGACAGTTTTTTATCCAATAGAACTCCAAGGGTTTTCGCTTTCTACACAGGGCAAGGAAGTGGCCCAAGGTTGGTAGGCCACCAGGACCTGTTCCAAAAAGAGATATTAGCACCAAAGATTATCACCTCTTTGTTATCTGAATTTACTTTCAAACAATTTTCCTGCATCCAGATGGTGATATTTTCGAGACAGTTTCTGAACTTGCTTGCAGTTTCCTCAACGTCCGATGACACAGCCACCACAATTTGTGTGTCATTAGCAGAAGACACTGCCGCAAATCCAAAAGAATGAATGAGTTTTATCTAAGGGGTGACATAGATATTAAACAAGGTGGCCGATAAGGATGAGCCTTGTGGCACCCCACATGGAAGCGAAAAAGGCACAGAAGAAAAGCCACCAAAATAGACCATTTGTTCTCTCCCTAAAAGGAATGACCTAAGGGCTGCGCCCCCTTATCCCGATACTCTCCAGCCTACTGACAAATACGGAATGATTCACGGTATCGAAAGTGGCTGAGAGATCAAGCAAAATTAGCACAGCCCTACCTCCCTGATCTACCTGATTGCAAATCTCATCCGTCGCTATCAACAGTGCTGATTCTGTACAGGGTTGGGATCTAAAGCCCTGTTGGAAGGCATCCAAAACACTGTTTGCCTCCAGAAAAGATCTGAGTTCCTCATTAAGCGCTTTCTCCAGAATTTTTGCAGGCAAGGGGAGAATGGATATGGGTTGATAATGTTTTGCCTCACCCGGGTCCAATGATGATTTTTCAGTAATGGGTGAGTGATAGCTTTTTTCCAAGCTGTAGGATATATTCCAGAAACCAGCACTTTATTTCAAAGAACAGTCAGTTGGCCAGAAATCATGCTTGATACCATGTGCAGCATATAAGGTGGACAAGAGTCCAATGGAGACCCTGATTTCATTGTCACCAAAAGATTAATTACTATATCCTCTTTCAAAATGCCTAAACGAGCCCTGAGTCTCTTCCAATCAGTTTCCTGTGCACATCTCTGGCCACAGGTAGGCCCCTTGTAAAAAGTACCATGGGTACCAAGGGCACTGTGACCAGGGAAGGCCTCTAGGGGCTGCAGCACCTATTGTGCCACCCTTAGAGGCCCTGTACCATAAGACCTACACACTGCTATTGCAGACTGCGTGTTTTGGTACAGAGAAAAGTGAAGAGTCGACATGGCACACATCCCTGTGTGCCATGCCTACAAGTCACTGCCTGAGGCATAGGCCTCAAGTGACCCCTCTAGCAGGGTGCACTAGCCCTCAGGTGAGGGTACAGTGGCTTGAGCCCTGTACCCCTACAGTGTCTAAGTCCATTCTTAGACATTGTAAGTGTAGTAAAGCAATAAGGGGTATATGGTCTGAGAGTTGGTCATTATGAGCTCCACAGCTCCATAATGGCTTTACTAAAAACTGGGAAGTTTGGTAGCAAACCTCTCAGCACATTAATCCCACAATGATGCCAGGGTAGGATTTCATGTCAAATGCACTCAGAGGGCATCTTAGATAAGCCCCCTGAAAAACGACCAGCTGTAATCTGGTTCCTGAATGGCTGGTCGCCATTTGCCACCACCAGACAGGTTTCTGGACCCCTGGGTAGAGAGCCTCAATTCTCCGGGTCCAGAAACAAAGCCCATCCTGGGCAGAGGTGTCATGCCTCCTCACCCAGGATGGGCTGAATCCATGAAGGGGAAGCTTCAAAGGCCTGCCGCCTTTGAAAGCTGTCCCTGCCTTTTGCTGCCCCCAGCAACTGGCTCCCACTGGTTCTGCCCCCCCACTTTGTGCTGGAGAATTGGCGGGAAAACCAAGCTTGGAAGAGATGTGTGCCCACCTTTGCCAACCCCACTCCTGAGGTGGGGGAGGCGACCAATTAGGGAGAGGCTCATGCCTCCTCCCACTGGAGGATGGCATAATCGGGGGTGTACCCACCCCAAGGAAGGGACCCATTGGTCCCGACCTGCACATCCCTTTAAACACCCCTAAATGTAGTACTTAGGGGCAACCCTGAACCTTGGCTCCTCAGATTCTAGGAAGAAAGAAGAAAGATCGAAGAGCCGTGCTGACCCAGGAAAAAGAGGACTCCAACTGCCTTGGCCCCAGCCCTACCAGCCTGTCCCATCTACTACTTGCCTACAGCAAGAATCCCGGCGAGTCCAGCATCCAGCAACCCCCAGAGCCTGAAGGACGGGAGAGACCCCATCATGTACCAAAACAAGATGTGGTCGACTATGTACTAGGCCTTCGTCCCAGGATGGCAGAGTACATGTAGAAAGCATCCAAGAATCTTGAGGCCAGCCAGGAGCTCCAGAAGCTCTGGTATGACTAAAAATCAGCACTGGTAGAATTCTAACCAGGGCAACAGGTGTGGGTTTTGGAGACAGTGGCACCAAGGGCCCTCCAGGACAAATGGAGTGGCCATTACCGTATCCTAGAAAAGAAGAGTGAGGTCACCTACTTGGTAGACCCGGGCACTAGGAGGTCCCCCAAAAGGGTGATACATGTAAACCACCGAAAGCTCTATTGCGACAAGGCTGATGTAACCATGCTGATGGTTACTGATGAGGATCAGGAAACAGAGAGTGAACCTCTCCCTGACCTCTCTTACAGCCCCCAAGATGGGTCATGTGTAAACTCAGACACCCTCTCTGCCCAACAGTAAGCTGATTGCAGACACGTTCTGCAACAGTATGCACAGCTCTTTTCCTTGACCCCTGGTCAGACTCCCTGGTGTACCCATGATGTGGACACTGGAGACAGCTTGCCTGTCAAAACAAAAATCTAATAAGGAAAGTATCAAGGCTGAAGTCAGCAAGATGCTGGAGTTGGGGGTCATTAAACCTTCTGAGAGTCCCTGAGATGAGGTTCTCTTCTGAGATGAGATGAGGTTTGGGGACTTAGACCACTGTGTCTTAGTCCCCAAACCTCATCCACAGGGTGGAAAGAGAGAAATTAAGTTTTGTGTGGACTACAGAGGCCTCAATGCTGTCACCAAGTCAGATGCACACCCCATCCCCAGAGCTGATGAATTGATAGATAAGTTAGGGGCTGCCAAATACCTAAGTACCTGTGACTTAACTACAGAGTACTGGCAGATTGGCATGGCCCCTGGAGCAAAAGAGAACACAGCATTGTCCACACCTGATGGGCACTTCGAATTCACTGTGATGCCCTTTGGTCAAATGAATGCCCATGCCACCTTCCAAAGGTTGGTGAATCAAGTCCTTGCTGGGTTAGAAGGCTTTAGTGCAGCTTATCTTGATGTTATTGCTCTGTTTGGCTCTTCCTGACAGGATCACCTGGTCCACCTGGGAAAGGTTTTACAGGCCCTGCAAGCTGCTGGCCTATCAAGGCATCCAAGTTCCAGATAGGGCAGGTAACTGTTGTGCACTTGGGCCACCTTGTAGGTGGAGGCCAAGTCCAAACCCTTCAACCCAAAATCCAGATTTTTCTGGAATTGGAAGCTCCAACAACCCAGACCCAAGTCAGGGCATTCCTTGGCTTGACTGGTTACTATAGGAGGTTTGTGAACTGATATGGGTCCATTGTGACTCCTCTCACAGAACTCACCTCCAACAAGATGCCCAAGAAAGTGAATTGGACAGTTGGCTGCCAAAAGGCTTTTGAAACCCTAAAAGAGGCAATGTGCTCTTCACCTATTCTCAAGGCTCCATATTACACGGTGCTGACTGATGCCTCTGAGCTAGGGATACAAGCGGACCTATCCCAGACAAATGATTATGGACAAGACCAACCTGTTGCTTTCATAAGCAGAAGGCTACTCCCCAGGGGAATAGCGTTGGAGTGCCATTGAGATGGAGGACTTTGCTGTGGTTTGGTCCCTTAAGAAGTTGAGACCATAACTGTTTGGCTCTCACTTCCTAGTTCAAACTCCTAGACCTCTCAGATGGCTGATGCAGATGAAAGGAGAAAACCTACACTTTTGAGGTGGTCCATCTCCCTACAGGGAATGGACTTTACATTGGAACATTGGCCAGGGACTGCCCATGCCAATGCAGATGGACTTTCCAGATTTTTCCACTCAGACAAGGAAAGGTTAGTCTCATCCTCTTTCATTTGGGGGGAGTGGGGGAGGTGTAGGAAAATGCCCCATTTTGCATGGCTAACCCCCACTTTTTGACAGACATCTGATGCAAACTGACTTGATGTGCCCTTGGTCCCTGCCAATCAGGTTCCCAGGGCCTGTGTTCTTTCTCAAGACTGTACCTTTGTACCCACAATTGACACATCAATGGCCACAGGTAGGCCCCTTGTAAAAGGTACCATGGGTACCAAGGGCACTGTGACCAGGGAAGGTCTCTTAGGGCTGCAGTACCTATTGTGCCACCCTTAGAGGCCCTGTACCTTAACACTCACACACTACCATTGCAGGCTGCGTGTTTTGGTGCAGAGAAAAGTGAAACGTCGACATGGCACATATGCCATGCCTGCAACCCACTGCCTGAGGCCTCAGTAAGTCACCCCTCTAGCAGGGTGCACTAGCCCTCAGGTGAGGGTACAGTGGCATGAGCCCTGTACCCCTACAATATCTAAGCCCATTCCTAGACATTGTAAGTGTAGTAAAGCCATAAGGAGTATATGGTCTGGGAGTTGGTCATGACGAACTCCACAGCTCCATATTGGCTTTACTAAAAACTGGGAAGTTTGGTAGCAAACCCCTCAGCACATTAAACCCACACTAATGCCAGTTTGGGATTTCATGTAAAATGCACTCAGATGGCATCTTAGAGATGCCCCCTGAAAAACAACCAGCTCTGGTGTGGTTTCTGAATGGCTGCCTGCCATTTGCCACCGCCAGACAGGTTTCTGGACCCCTGGGTAGAGAACATCCACTCTCTGGGTCCAGAAACAAAGCCCATCCTGGGCAGAGGTGTCATGCCTCCTCTCCCAGGATGGACTGGGTCCATGAAGGGGAAGCTTCAAAGGCCTGCCACCTTTGGAAGCTGTTCCTGCCTTTTGCTGCCCCCAGCAACTGACTCTCACCGGTTCTGCCCCCCACTTTGGGCGGGAGAATTGGCTGGAAAACCAAGCTAGGAAGAGAGGTGTGCCCACCTTTGCCAACCCCAACCCTCAGGTGGGGGACGTGAGGTGAAGCACCAATCTCAGTGCCCTCCATCTTAAATTTGAGGGGACTCAGCCAATTTGGAAGAGGCTCATGCCTCCTCCCACTGGAGAGAGGCATAATAGGGGGTGTACCAACCTCAAGGAAGGGACACATAGGTCCCGACCTGCACACCCCTCTAAACGCCCCTAAATTTAGTATTAAGGGGCAAACCTGAACTTTGCCTCCTCAGATTCGAGGAAGAAAGAAGAAGGACCGAAGAGTGGTGAAGAAGAGGACACCAACTGCCTTGGCCCCAGCCCTACTGGCCTGTCCAGTCTATGACCTGCCTACAGCAAGAATCCCAGCAAGTCCACCAGCCAGCAACACCCAGAGCCTGAAGGACCTGCCTGCACTCAACTAACTGACTCTGTCTCCAGTGAGCACTGGATTTGCTCAAGCCAAGACTAACCCACTGAATCTGGATTCCACTGACTCCGCGATTCTGCACCACTCTGCACCCGATGCCCATGGTCCGAGTTTGAGTGGCCCAACACCACAAAGAGGTCTCCCCAGCGATCCTGACCTGGGATCTGGTGATCCCCGACCTCCCTCAAGCTTCAAGACGACGCCTGCAGCCTCAACCTAAAGGGTCCCTCCAACCACGACCGGAGCTGGTATAGAAACCCGACACCAAAAGACACCCCTGCGCCCGATGCCCCACAGCCTTGGATGGCCCAACCAATGGTGTCCAGGCATCCCTCAAGAACCCAACTTACCTCTACAGCCGGTGGTCGCCTTCATGAAGTCTACCTGCCCGCACCTGCAGCAACTTTGCCGAACCAAAGGTCTCCATTGAAAATCACAGGGTCCCCGATATCTTCTTGGCACCCTGCACCTGGCCGCCCTAATGCCGCTGGTGGTGCAGCTCCTGTGCTGATTGTTGGCCCCTGCGGTACTGGCCTTAACCCGAGGAGATTTGCTCCCACATCCGAGTGGCCTGCTCGTAAACAGTCCCTAACCGAAGGCACCCTTAACACCTTTGGCTAACATTGGTCTCCTGCAATCTGCACCCGGCCTCCCCAGTGCCGCTGGTGGTGCAACTTGAGTGTCTACCTAGACCTTGCAGAACCTTGGTCCTAACCCCCAAAACACCCACTGTGAAACCGATAACCATTTTTCTCCTATAGGAACCCTTGGTATGAGTTTTTGGACCTAAAATGTTCTAAGTGTTGAACTGTTGTTTTATATGGGAGAAAAATTCACTTTAACTTAAACCAAGAAAAGTCTTACTTACCTTGTATTGTGAGTTCCCTCTGTGTGGTAAGTAATCTACAACCCCCAGTAGTCAATGTGAACAGAAAGTCATTAAAATGTATTATAAATGTAATTACTGTGTAATTTAACCTGCTTTTTGAAACTATACAATTGCAAATCCACTTCAAGTTGCATTTCTGTGTAAAGGTTTACAATTGAAAGTACATTTTACCTACCTTTACCAAGCCCTGCTTGGTTCTAGAAATAAAACACAAGTATTACTTTTTTATACTTACCCAATTGGTCTAAATTCTGTTTCTGAGTGTGTGTTATCAGTCCTTGAGTGAGTGAATACAATAAATGCTTAACACACCCTCTGGATAAGCCGAACTGCTCCCCCACACTACCACAAAGAGAGCTGTTAGTACTGACCTAAAGTAGCCTCTGCTATACCTCTGGGGACTCCCTGGACTCTGTGCACACTATACCTTACTTTGGTATAGTATTTACAGAGCCAGCTCCCTACATTGGTACTCCTCAATTATTGATTTATATTTTTCTCTTTCGACCTCCTGATATTCCTTCCTTCACTTACGCTCCTGGGACCTGCATTGTTCTTTCAATTTTTTCAAGTCAGATGAAAACCAGGGTGTGGACGGACTTTTCCTATAAGACTTTACACTCTTTTTAGGTGCTATCCTATTTACCGCATTTCTTATCCAAGCAGTAAAGTCCCTATTGGCTGTTTCTACATTATTGTTTAGTTCGAGGCTATGGTCCTTTCACTCTCTCCAACTCACCTCCATCTATTTCCTCCAGGACCTTCTGTTTCTTCCAACAGAAAATGTGGAAGAAGAGCCCATTCGCTCTACCCAAAGCTTGGAAAATATCAACGGAGATTACAGTTATGTCTACCCAGGCAGCTTGTTTACAGCAATGTAGCCTATCATGGCATGCCAGCTTTACTCTTGTATGGTTTAGAACAAATCCAGAATATGGCTGACTGCATATAAATTACTTTCATATTTCACTATACTAATTCACCACTAACACTGTATGGGTCCAGAGTAGCGTGCTACTCGCAAAAAAGGCACTTTAACACCCCATCAGGGGTAGCAAGTGCTATATAAATGCAAACCTATTTCCCTTCTCTATCCCTCCACTATCCTTCTCAATCCAAATAACTGACTAACAAATCCACCACTCAAATTACTTTAAATATTTTCACTATACTAATTCACCACTAATCCTTTATGGGTTCCGGAGTAGCGTGCTACTCGTCGAAATAGCACTTCGACGCCTCGTCAGGGGTAGTAAGTGCTATATAAATGCAATAGCAATACAATACAATACATAGCCTAGAAAGAAGACGGCATATTGGACTTGGCTTGGCTGTCCTGTGCTAACATTCAGTTGCAGACAGGGCAAAGTACAAGGTGATTTTCCTTGTCACAAACCGTGTTCACCTGGTTCGAGCAATACACCCCATCTTACCTCATATGATATCAGTTTGCGGGGCTCGACTTATTCAAGTTATTTCAAAACATAGACACACGCTTGTCCTAGTCTGAGCAGGCTGCTAATCTGTGAAATACTCTCCTTATATTGATCCATCAAAGTAATTCCCTGAAATGCGAGATATAAGGCCTATATCCTATGGCACATTATTTGGCCTATTACATGATGTCGCATACATGTCATAATACGATTTATGATTAGGGCAAGTGGAAATATGTGACAATGGAAGACCAAATCATGTGGAAGGAGTAACTAAATTATGTGGCAAGGAAAGAAGTTACACAGCTTTGTGCGTCACATTGTATGGCAGTATTTTATTAACATTTTTGTCATTTTAACACATATTGATGCAAAATGCAGTGGTTCCTTAAGAAAGAAAAGAATACATATTCACATGAGTCTATAAAAATGTTGTTCTCCAGTAGAAATGTATGTTTTCTTGCAGTGAAACACAAGAATACCATGTTATTAACACCTTCTCTTCTAATTCCCAGAGTGAATAGTTTGTGTAAAATATACACTGCTGCACTCAATAGGAAAAAGCCTACATGTGCACACTTTTTTTAAAATCTAAGATGTGCCCTTTGATTTCCCCTTAGCCCATTTAGGGTTTAGAGTTGGTCATCAGAGCAAGGTGTACTCTGAGTACACACATTGAGCCACTACAAGCATCTCTTAGCATCAATAACCAGCTATGCAGGATTCAAGACATCAGAGAATAAAAATAGAATTAAAAGTCTGTGGATTTTTCTGAACTACGGCTGACTTCTTGAAATAAATGTGTTTAAAGAACAGTATCTGTGGTGTAACACAAACTTGCACAAGTAATGAAGTAAAACATCTTCATGAAACAAGGGTGGCAGTGAGAAAGGGCTTTGCCATCCCTTTTTTGATCACGTTCTGTGAAGTCATCTGATGCTATCAGCTGGCACTTCACTTGTTACCACAAATAACAAGATAATGCATGGTACAGGCAGTGATGTGCAGCATTCCCAGCGATAGGCGAATCCGTATATATTGACTCCTCTCCAGGGCCGGACTGGCCACAGAGTGCATCAGTCGTTTCCCTGGGAGGCTGGAAGGGTGGGGGCCCTTTTACAGTGAGGGGGGGGGGTGTTGTTACTGCAATATCGACCCCAGTTACAAAAGCAGCAGTGCTTCACTTGTTCCCTCCCCACCCCCAGGGACTGGTCCCAAAAAATTGCCAGGGCTACTCTGGGTTGCCAGTCCGGCCCTTCTCCTGCCTAAAACATCCATGTGGCTACCTCTGATGTTCCACTCCGAATTCTGGTCAACTTATCTACATCTTCTCTTCGCCTCCAATTTATATCCCTTCAGTTTCACTTCACTTCTAAACAGCCAGTCAAGGTCAACTGGGTAGTATTCGGACTCTGAAGGACACAAACCACATATGTTGAACTTGCCTTACCTGATTAAGGTGTCTTGCCCCTGCTAAGTTGTGCGCTTTGTGTGAGTGATTTCTTCGACATGCCCTTAGACAGTAGCTCCAAGGATCCCTGTAGTGCAGAGGTCTTCAAACTTTTTTGCTCTGAGCCCCCCCTAAGCAAAATCTTTTGAGGTCGGGCCCCCCCCTCCAAAACTGTATGGCAAGGATTGGGAGAGCAGGACGGACATGGCTGCGTGCAGGAGGTGGGGCTTATGAGATGATTTCAGGAGTACTTTTTCTATAGTTCATAAACCACACTAAATATGAGACTTATAAAACAGCAAATGCATCAAACAAAAACATGTATTGTCCCAAAAATACTGCTACCCAGATTTGGGTTTGTTTGTGAGCCCCTCACACCCTTGGACCCCAATGCAACTACACCTACTGTACTAATGATAACCACAGTCCTGAGTAGCAGGCTATCTCCTCTGCATCTTTCACCTCTTACCCATCATGCCTGACCATCACTCCAATCTTGAAACAGGCTCTCTGTCCTGTTAAAAAAAAGAGCTCCTATGTTGTATCACGTTTTTCTGCAAGGGTGACCTCGGTCGTAATGCTTGAAAGGAAACTAATCTCCCATGCCCCTTTTTAAAGGTAGACAGTCATAACTGTGATGCAGTGGGCCCCTCAAACCCTTGGGCCCCAGCCCTGCTGCATCTGCTTCATTAATGATAACCAACAGTGGCCACTTAAACACCTGGCAGCAGTACCTGCTGCACTGATGAATGGCCCTTTAAAATAAAAAAGAAAAGGCAACTTATATTGTCCCCTTCTTTGGGGTATCGCTCTGAAGAAGCTGTCTCTGGCCATTTGTAAACATAAACATTAGTCCCCATACAGTGCTCCCTATTCTGGGCCATCTATTTGACAACATCCATGAATCTCGCTCCTTTCCTCTTTCTCCTGGACCATTACTTTGAGGCCCCAGGGTCGAGAGGATTAGGGCTCTGCATCTGAATGCAACCCAGCTGGCCTTCTACCTGCCTCCCCATGGACTTAGCTATCACAATAAAAACTGTCCCTGAACAGTTAATGCTGACTTTGAGGTGCCTCTGCCTGAAAGTGAAGGGTGTGGTGGTAGTGCAGAAAGTTAAAGAAGAAACCAGCCTTACCAGCCTTAATTGATTGAGTCACTTAAAGCCAGGGTCACCAGAATTATGAATTTCTGCAGCAGCAGCAGCATTTTCCACATAATTATGAGTTTACCACATTTGCTACATAATCCATCATCTGCTGCATAATCTGCAGAATTAGCCCCAAAAAATTGATTCCAGCTCAAACAGAACAAAAGATACTTAAAACGTGACAAAGTGTTTAGGAGCAGTGGAAGGCCTTTTGCAAAGATTGACTGGTAATTTTGTAGCTGCTTATTGCTGTATTTGGGTGTTAAACTGGTACTAATGAGGTGAAATATTGCCCCTAACAGCATAACCATGAGTTAAAATGTCTAAATAATGAAGTAATGCTAACCACAAAATGTGCTGCATTGTGCAGCATAATTTATATTTTCTTGCTGCATAATTTATTCAACCCTGCCGCATAATGTGGTCCTCTCCTGCTGAATAATTCCAGTAGCTCTGCTTAAAGCTTCATGGTGGCAAATATTTATTCTGTTTGAGGTGTAATGTTGGAGTGTTATCAGCTGAGTTCTGAAATAATGGAGACATAAAAATGTCTGCATTAAATACAGTCTGATTACTTATCACTAACAACTATATTTTGTAAAAACTTGTTTTATCTCTAACACAGCATCAATTTGCAGCAGCCTAGCTTAGACTATGTGAAATACTATTTTAAAATACGGACTTACATATTTACAGTGCTTTCTGCCACAGGCTTGGACCTCACAGCACTACAAACAGGGCCACTGGAATTATGTGGCAGGAGAAGGCCAAATTATGCAGCAGGGTTAACAACATTTTGCAGCAAGTAAAGGCGAATTATGCTAAATAATGCTGAACATTTTGTGATAGCATTAGTGAATTATTTTGCCATTTTTACACTTGTTAACACTGTCCTGGCATATTTCCCTTCATACGTACCAGTTTAATACCCACATATAGCAATAATGCACTTAAATTACTGTATATACACAAAACAAAGACTTTGGGGCAGATTTACAAGCCCCTTGCGCTGCCAGTACATCACTTTTTGTGACACACTGACAGCGCATTTCCCTGCCCCATATTTACAAGGACAGGAAAAGCCACCCTGCGTGGTTTTTCCTGTCCTTGTAAATATGGCCCCTTTACACGCAGCATTTTGCGTGAAAGGGGCGTTCCATGGGTGTTCCCACGCAACACCCATGGAACGAGACACATTTCCAGATCTACGAGGATTCGTAAACCTGGAAATGCGTCAGTATGCTACGCCACCCTAGGGGTGGCGTAGCGAGGCGCAACAAGGAGAAATGTTTTCATTTCTCCTCGTTTTTTTCCTCTTTCAATGCGTGCTGAATTCTACAGCACGCATTGAAAGAGGAAAATTCCTTTAGTGATTGTTTTTGTGCAGGAAGGTGCCCCTTCCTGCACAAAAACAATCTCCCCATGGCGCAGGCATCCTTGCACCATGGTGCAAGGGTGCCTGCGCCGGCACATGACAGCTGTTTGTGCGCCAGCGCAGGGGAGAGCACAGGAATGCGAGAAATCATTGTAAATATGCTGCATTCCTGTGCTCTGAAGGTGCTGCAGCGTGGCGCAGCCAAAGGGCTTGCGGTGCCGCGCTGCGGCACTTTCTTGTAGATCTGCCCCTTTGTTTTTAGCAACATCTTTGACCCTGCCAGCACACTCAGTGACCTCTGACCCCAAGGCACTCCGATCACAGTTTTGACTTCAAGGGCACTGAGTAAATGAAAACAGCCTGGAAATGCAGCAAATACATGCCTTACTTCCAGGCCATCTTCATTTACATGTGCTTGCAGAGGCATTTGCGCCCCCTGGGAACCCATCCACGCCCCCCAGGGGGTCGCGCCCCACAGTTTGAAGACCTCTGCTGTAGTGTGTTACACTTAACCCCGTTAGCAGCTGCTCTCCCTTTCTACGCATCAGTCACAGGCTGTATGTTGGGTAAATGCTTTTCGTTTGTGGACCTGTCTCCCTATCATTAGCCATATTGGATGCTTTCAAACAATTTTATTGGACTACAAGCCTTTCATGTTAGTTGCCTTGAGAACACCATGTTATACTGGCATTGGCTGTACTGAATGTCTTGTTAAGTAAGTATGGTTTCTTTGAGGCACAGGTCCTTGTGCCAGCTCCCCCTGTGACAGTTCTCCTGTCCAGCTTGTCCGTAGTCCGCTACCGTCTTCTGCCTGTGTACCTGATATCTCCTGTTCGTGCCTCCTCTGCTTATTTCTTGCTCTGTTTTGCCTTTTCTGCTTGTTTTTCTGCCCTCTCTTTTGCCTTTTCTTCTAGTTTTTCTGCCCTTCATTTTACCTTCTCTGCCTGTTTTTCTGCCCTCTGTTTTGCCCTCTTCTGCTCTGTTTTTCCTCTTCTGCTCATTTTTCTGCCCTCTGTTTTGCCTTTTGTGCTCGTTTTTCTGCCCTTTGTTTTGCCTTTTCTGCTCTCTGTTTTGCCTTTTCTATTCATTTTTCTGCCCTCTGTTTTGCCATTTCTGCTTGTCTTTCTGCCCTCTGTTGTGCCTTTTTTCTGCTCATTTCTTCCCTCTTCCCACCATTTCCATCCTCCCACCACCCAACACCCCGCCCTCCCCCCAGGACCTACTTAATGGAGGCTGCAGTGCAACACCATTAGCAGGTCCTTGTGCCAGCTCCCCCTGCGACTATTCTCTTGTCCAGTTTGCCCACAGTCTGCTACCCTCTGCTACTTGTCTACCTCCTGCCCTCTGTTTGTGCCTTCTCTGCTCGGTTCTTGCTCTGTTTTGCCTTTTCCCTCCTCTGCTTGGCCTTTTCAGCCCATTTTTCTGCCCTGTTTTTTGCTCTCTTCTGCTCTGTTTTTCCTTTTCTGCTCTCTGTTTTGTCTTTTCTGCTTGTTTTTCTGCCCTCTGTTCTGCCTTTTCTGCTCACTCATTTTTCTGCCCCCTGTTTTGCCTTTTTCTTTTCGGAGACCTCGCCCCCCAACGCCCAGATACCCCAGGGGTGGCAGTTTTGCACTCTACAAATGCTGATTGATTGGCTGACTGATTGTCTGTCTGCACCTACCAAAGGCACAAGGGGCAAAAAAACAGCACGCACTACTGACAGCTCACTCTATGTCAGAATCCCTTTTAGAGGAAAGGATCCAAAGTGGTGGATCCAAGTGATTCTGTGCCATCCTCGCCACAGTGGTTGGCAGCTTGTTATGCAAACTTGCTTTTCTCCTGTTTTAATTTGAATAATAAAGCACCTGTTGAGGAAACTGTTTATGAGACATGCTTGGAATTGTCTCCTCCCGTGGAGAGCTGGATGCTTCTCGGAGCATCACTACAGACACAACAATGAGGAATTTATCCAAGCAAATCAGAGCCTTTCTTTCATCTGTGACACCTTCTGTTTCTATGCAGGAGTTAAATTGATCAGCCAAATGGATGGCAGACACAGTCCTATGGGTGAAAACAAGAAACTTGTGGCAACAGACAATGGCTTCCCAGAAGAAACCGCTACCACAGACTCCTGCCTCAAACCCCAGAAGGTACAAATCCATCTTCACTGCTTTTGATGACAGTCAAACATCAAACACATTTATCACCCTCCAATAGGGCAATCTTCCTTTGTGCTCAGCATCTACGCGCCTGTCAATGGAGATTATTCAAGAGAAGTGATCTAGGATTTTTATACATAGATTTCTTTAAGAAAATTAGGATTTGTTTATTTCATATAATTACAAAACTGCTAATATTTTTTAACTTCTTGGCTGTCTTGCAGTGGCGACTGGTAAGGAATGGTGGCAGAGCAGCTGGTGTTGGTGGGAGTAAAAAGAAATAGAAAAGAAATGTACCTGCTGGTCACACCGGTCGCCAGCCACCGCCCTTCCTCCACACAGGAACCAGGAAGCAAGCACCCAGGCTCCCAGCCAATCACAACCCTGCAATGCAGCGTTGTGATTGGTCTGAGCGCTGTGGTTCAGTGCTCAGACGGGGAATGGGAGCCTGGGCATGTTCTCCACCCAGGCTGTAATACAGCCTGGGTGGAGAACTTGCAAAGTGCGCATGACGGTTTGGCCGGCCCGAGAGGATCAGCCAAACCTCCATGCGCACTTAATGTGCAGCCACCACTCCTCCTCCCTGTGATGCGGGGAGCCCAGCTCCGCCCCGCTGCTTCAACTGCAAGCTCAATACAAAAAATAAAATGATAATAATGGAGCGTTATTATCATTGTATTTTTTATATTGAGCTTGCAGTTGAGGCAGTGGAGTGACGCTCCTCCGCCTTAGCGGAGGAGGCGCCGCTGGTGCCTTGCTCCATTCTCAACAGACCTTTACGCCATCCAGGGGACTACCTACAGTTTGAAGAGAACTTCTCTAGAGCAAAGCTATACTATGGGGCAAATGATAAAACACCAGCAGGTGGCGCCACACTTGACTCTATATGCATCAAATGTGACAGGCGATGGGGTTGCATAATGTCACTTCGCCTGTGGCAATAACATTTTTGACACCCTCCCCCTTTTCGAAGACCATCCTCAACACTCCTGGAATCTGACATTGTGAAACCAAGCAGTCCTTGTGCTCCAGTCATGTGGGTGGTAAAGCAGGTAAGTGGAGTGCCAAAAGGTCCTTGAGCAGGGAATTCCACAACAAGAGCACTGAGAAGCCCTTATCACCATTCAAGGAGCTATAGCCATCCTGTACAATTGAAGAAAAACCCCTAGGAAACTAAAGGTCTATAACAATTAGCAGACCATATGAACTAGCAACATGATGAAGTCAACTCAGTGTACACGGAAGTAATATTTAAAAGTTCATTTCTTTAATTCAAATTAGTTAAAAACGTATCGAAACGTATCATAGAGACAAATAAATTTAAACATATTCTAATCATAATGTAAAAAGACACCATGTACATAAATACAGTTGAACAAAATACTAAAAAGTTTGTACATACATGCAAGATACAAACAACAAAAATATCTTGATTAATACAAATCTAAAATGACGTACACACTAATAATGATAAACATAAAGTGGTTGCTAGATGGATCTTCTACACGCGTTTTGGTGCACACTGCGCCTTCATCAGGAAAGCCTCAAATTTTCCAAGAAAGTGAAAATTAAAACCTTTAAAATACACTGAGTTTAAAGATAAACTAATAAGATGATCACCTGTATACCTATAGACATCCTGTGCCAACAGGAATAGCCCGATCATCATTGTCAGAGGTAGACTGCTTCATTCAGAACCATTGTGCCAGCTCTGAAGCCTGAGGAAAGTTGTGCGCAATACAAAAAACCTAATAAATTTCCAACTATTTTTTGAAGTCTGTAATGGAGTCTCACCTCCCACTGTCACGACCACCCTCTCTCCCACGCAAAGGTATAAATATCTTCAAAAACCATTTACCAAAATAGGTGCAAGTACAGATAGCTATTTACTGGATTTGAGATGATCATGCAAATTTGAGTCGCATTAAATGGTTTTTGCATCGATTTTACTAAGTTACTAGTTCTTCTGTATTCTCCTCTGAGCTCTCACCCAAGACTTTCCTGTGTCTAATGGAGACAACATGGGGGCTAGTCATGTTGCTCACAGAGCTGTGAACGCCAGACTAATGGGGCTCAGCTGTTAAAGTACAACAGACCACCTTAAGCAGTGTCATTCATGCAGTGAGAAAATATCTAAAAACTGTATACAAATTGGTTTGCACAACATTTTGCTGTTTCCAAAGAAGCTCGGGATAGACTGGCTATTCAGTGCTCCACAGGGCTGTCGTCTTAAGTCTTCTATCCATACAAAGGGATTGGAAGAAAGCTGACAGATTGGCACAGAGGCTTTAGCTGCTACATCTGATTGACTCAACATTTCTTGTATACATTTGAAGCATTCAACCCCTATGAGTGGATAATTCAGTCATTTGGCAGAGGTATGCAGTCACCTTAAGAGCTCTACAGTTTTTCACACAGGATTACAGTGTCTTCAAAATGTATGACTCAGCGATTTGGCAGACGATGACTGAGGCTTTAACCTCCACACCTTGATGAGTCATTGATTTGGCCTGGAGTTACAGAGGCTTTAACCTCTACTGATGGATGGCTTGTTTTATCCCACAGAAGCTTTTCAAATCTTCATCCTGCACAGATGGATGAGTTAGTAATTTTGCCTGCAGAAGGATACATTCTTTGTCCGCTACACTTCGATGACTGGGGGTTTTGTTGGGGGAGGAGGGGCGGGCGGAGAGGGTTCCTAGAGACTTCAAGCTTTATATCTGGAGGTCTCACTGGTTTCACAGAGTGCTGTAGATTTGCCCTCTACTTCTGGGCGAATCAGCATTTAGATGATCGTCTGATTGTCTTTAACGCGTGGTACTGGATAGCGAGGGGCTTTGAACGTTGTGAAGTGTTTAAGCTCTATGACCAGGCACGGCCCGTGGTAGGAGTGCCGGTCGGGCGGTGACGTGGGGCGGGGGAGGGGCAGGGTGGGGGGTAGTAAACTACGGATTAAGGCCGAATACAGGTAAGTGAACATTTAAATAAATAAAACGAATTTCGTTGTGAGCGCTGCATCGCCAAATGCGATGCTGTGCGCGCAACGAAATTCGTTTTATTTATTTAAATGTTCACTTACCTGTATTCGGCCTTAATCCGTAGTTTACTACCCCCCACCCTGCCCCTCCCCCGCCCCACGTCACCGCCCGACCGGCACTCCTACCACGGGCCGCGCCTGTCTATGACTGTTTGACTCAGTCGTGTTTTTTTAATTGTTCATTTAGTAAGATTTTCACGAATCACAATACTAAGCAAAATGAGCACAGTGAGATCGTAACACGAAACACAGCAAGGAGAACAACAATAATAGCAGGGGGTGGCTGACGCCGCCAGTGTCACAATCTGGATTTGATCATCAAAAACCGAAAAAGAAAGAAAGAGAAGAAAAGAGAGACGAACTCCCAATCCATCTCTATTTGGAAGGGATGTGGTGAAGAAAGAAGGAGATAGATACAAAAAGAAAGAAAGAAAGGAAGAAAGAGAGAGAGAGAGAGAAAGAGAGAGAAAGGAAGAAATAAAGGAAGAGAAGAAAGAAAGAAAGAAAGAAAGAAAGAAAGAAAGAAAGAGAGAAAGAAAGAGAGAATGCCTTGTAGGGGGTCATTGTAAATAAACCGCCACACTGGGGAGGATGTGGACACGGGCCAGTCACCCGAGCCTGATATGGGGACCCAAAAGGCAGAGCGAGCAATCAGAATTTAAAAAAAGCTACAACAATGTCCTACTCCCCAGTCCCCATGAAGAGTCACAGAATCACTCCGGTCTGAAATTGGGAGGGTGGCCTGAAAAAGGAGGGGCGAGCATACCTCTTTTCGTCTTTCGGGAGACTCAGGGGCATATTATCAAGGGCTTTATCGCGCGTTAGCGTCACTTTTTGGCGATAAAGCGGCAATAATTTCATTGCCCTATCAACAAGGCGTCGCTAACCCCTATTAGCGCTAGTTTCCGGCGATAGTACCCTGAAATTTTATCGCCTTGCACGGCAGCGATAATCTCCGCTAATGATATGCAAAGTAGGCGTTCCTGACTAAAAATCATCGAAAAATGTCGCTAACACAGCTTCGCACTATTAACAATCATATCGCTGACCTGCGTAGCTACACAAAAATTTGCGCTAACTCACGTTATCTCCAGTTTTTAACACCTGATACAAACCTGACTTAAATTGTAGATAAGTGGATATATATAAGGGAGACTAGGCCAGAGCTCCCTCAGAACAGCCACAGAAGCCATGGAGGTAGTCATCATGCAGATTTGAGTCCCACGAAGGCAACGACAACCACCGCCAATGCCACCACCCCCAGGACCACCCCCACTGAGGCAGCGACAAAGAAGACAGCGGGCACTGCGCAGACGTGTTTGCCTCGCCGAATTAACGCCAGAGGATGTCATAGCCCACTACAGGCTCAAAAGGACATCCATCCAGCATATCCTGACCCTGATTGCCCA
This sequence comes from Calotriton arnoldi, assembly GCA_963921515.1. NCBI lineage: Eukaryota > Metazoa > Chordata > Amphibia > Caudata > Salamandridae > Calotriton > Calotriton arnoldi. The sequence goes on from CAWUFW010010265.1 coordinate 365,299, forward strand.
CAGGCTGACGCCACCAACACAGCGGAGAACAAACATCCCTCCGCAGACAAAACTGCTTGCTGTGCTGCACTTCTTGGCCTCTGGGACATTTCAACCAACAACAGCCAGAGTTGGTGGAGTATCACAGGCAGCCTTCTCAGGCTTCCTCCCCACTGTCTTGGATGGCATACTCAGCCTGATACCCCAGCACCTTCACTTCCCCAACACCATGCAGGAGCAGATTGCTATCAAGCAAGGATTCTATGCCATCGCTGGCTTCCCGCAGGTGTTGGGTGCAATTGACTGCACACATGTATCATTTGTGCCCCCTGCGGACAGCGCACACATATACCGCAACAGGAAGCACACGTATTCAATGAATGTGCAGGCAATAGTGGACCACCGCGGACTGTTCACAAATGTCATTGCCAAATTTCCAGGGAGTGTGCACGATGCATTCATCTACCGACACTGCGTCATAAACCAGCGCTTCCAGAATCGCATATATGGAAATTCATTGCTTGTCGGTAAGTACCAACTGGACACACCACATGCCCAAAATCCACAATCATGTCGTTCCATCAAGAGGGAGGATTCAAATACGTTGCCTAGGTACTGATAGGGGGGGGGCTGCAAAAGACATTGGCACATCACCTGGTGTCACATGCTGATGTATTGTGTACGTGGATGAGATCTCCAGGCTCCTCTGCGTACAGTACCCACCAGCTTCTGAACATCCATGTTGCAAATAAAAGTTATCCTCACTGGTATCCCAGTCTGGTGTGTGGGCGTATTGGTGAGGATGAACATAATGTTGGTGTTCTTGTTGCTGGTGACATAATATGGTTGACTAAATGTCGCACAAGTACTCCCCCATGTCTTATCAGTGTGTCAATTCAGAGCTGTGTTGTGACCAGGCTTGTATCAATGCATGTTGAATGTTGGAGTTGCATAGTGTGGCAAATGTGTATGCGCAGGTGGAGAAATCTGTCTTGAAATCACTATCTAGCGCCATCGGTGTTGACTGCAGTGTTGTGGGTGCTGCTGTTGATGGTGGTGTGTAGCATCTCGTCTCTAACCCAGCTACACAAAATGTTCATTGTCCCATCTGTGATATGGTGTGTTTTGTGGTTGTCCGATGAGTAAGTGGATGTGTTTGTGGTCACCACATGTGTGTTGAATTTGTTTTGTCAACTGCAAAATTATAACAAATGCCAAGAAGTGTGCAAAGGTGTGCCCTGCCATGTGTATCAGTGTGGTGAAGTGTTTGGACAATCTGATGTTGTCAAAAAATTCACAGAGTGCAATTGATTTTGAGTAGGTGTGGTATGTGAGTTTGAGGCTCTGCTTGCGACAGAGGATGTAGTCCATGAAGTTTACTTTGTTTCATGTGATGTTGTTGATGGTGTGTGCAAACCGTCAATGCCCTCAGTGGGCCATGCAGGCGAGGGGGCTGCTGTCTGTTGCTTTGTGTAAGCTCTGGATATTCAATTGCATGTGTTGTGTGGTGTCACAGGTCTGGTGTCAGCATCAGACGCAGATCTGAATGTGAGCTGTGTCAGGCGTGGCCTATGTCATTTGAACATTCACATGGCGTTGACTGCGAGGAGTGCGGATTAGTGCCATCGCTAGATGGTAGGATGCAACCTTGCAGCACACACTAGCAAAATGGCTGTTTGGAGGATCAACACTGAGGCAATGTACTTAGCATTGATGCTGCTAAATAGCCAGAAGCAACACATGGCCAACCTAAATCAAAAAATAGCAAAAATAACTATACAAAAACACTGTCAACACTGCCAACACAGTATGCATAATGAATCATGGACACATCTCCCTATTACATGTTACAGGCGATCAAGGATATGCTCTCTGCCCGTGGATGATGACACCCATACGAAACCCCACCACCCAGGCACAGAGGCAGTACAATGCTGCACATAGACGCACCCGTGGCATCATTGAGCGCACATTTGGCGTGCTGAAGTCACGTTTCCGTTGCCTGGATATCACAGGTGGCAAACTTCTGTACAGCCCAGAAATGGTAAATAAAATCATACTATCATGTTGTGTATTGCACAACATTTGTGTGCGCACCAAGGCCCCCTGGATCCAAGTGCCTGCAGCACTGGACAATGACCATGATGATGAGGAAGATCACAGAGGTGGACCACACCCCACATCCACTGCAGCAGGAATTGCCCAAAGGGACAGGATAATAAACAATTACTTCACTTGAGCACATCACATTGTGACTGACTAAAACAAAGATATGTTTCTGGAACATTACCACAACAACTGTTTGTGACAATAAACAAACTCAACACATATACCCTGTCTGCAAGTCACTCTCCTGCATAAGTATATCACAAATGAAATGTTACCATTGCACAATAATTGCAATTAAGATCACAAAAGTCAATCAATGGTGTGTATGTCACCTCAGTACAGAGATGCTATAGTGTGTCAATTGTGCACAACTTGACTTTACAAGGTGTAAATTGTGGCACACAATTACTCAATTAGTGTGTCATACTGTAAGTAAATCATGATATACAGGGTATACTCGGTTCAAAATCTTGAAATGTATGGCGGCATATGTGGGAAATAATGAATATGAATGTTCAGTCTGTGTGAAATTATCATTACAAGGTTGTTAAATGGTGGTAAAATATGAAAAGTCGGTGTGAAATGGTGGTAAAATATGAAGACTGGGTGTGAAATGGGGGTTAAATATGAAGACTGGGTGTGAAATGGGGTCAAATATGAAAACTGGGTGTGAAATGGGGGTCAAATATGAAAACTGGGTGTGAAATGGGGTTAAATATGAAAACTGGGTGGGAAATGGGGGTCAAATATGAAAACTGGGTGTGAAATGGGGGTTAAATATGAAAACTGGGTGTGAAATGGGGGTCAAATATGAAAACTGGGTGTGAAATGGTGGTTAAATATGAAGACTGGGTGTGAAATGGGGGTCAAATATGAAAGCTGGGTGTAAAATGGGGGTCTAATATGAAAAAATAATCTCACCTTGCACCCAAGACTTTGAATGAGCCACCAGCAGACCTCACATGCGCACCATCCCTGAACACCTTTTATTAAATCACCTTCATGAAGCACATCAAGACCTATCTCTTCGTCGAACAAATCTGCGTATCGGAGGTATGACCCGACAGACCCGAAGAACTATTGGACCATCTCCCTCCTTCCCTTTGCGGACAAAGTCACCAAGAGACACATAAACCCCCAGCTGACTGCCTTCATTGAAGAAAACTCCATCAGGGACCCCTCTCAGTCTGGGTACGGCAGCAAGCACAGCACCAAGAACGCACACCTCACCGCCAACGACATACGCATGCCACTTGACCAGGGTCACATTGCGGAACACATCCTACTACACTTCTCCGCAGCCGTCAACCCGTCTCACAACGCACCCCATCCGCCAGACTCCACGACGCCGGGATACGAGGAACCACCCTCTCCTGGATCCACTCCTTCCTCTCCGTAATAACCCAAAGGATCAGACTCCCCCCTTCATGCACGAACACACAGAGATCAACTGCGGAGTACCCCAAGGATCATCCCTAAGCCCCACGATTTTCAGCGTCTACATGGACCCCCTCACCACCATCGTCAGACAGCACGGGCTCAGCATAGTATCCTACGCAGACAACACACAGCTCATCCACTCCCTCACAAAGATCAGAAAATACTACAAACTCTGCATCCAGGAATGAATGTTGGAACTTGCAGATTGGATGAAAAACATCTGCCTAAAGCTCAACTCAGAGAAGACTGACCTCCTCATCCTCGGGCCATCCACATCCGCATGGGACAACACCTGGTGGCTCTCCGCCCTCGGGAGCCTGCCATCACCGACAGACCACGCACGCAACCTCGGCATCATCCTCGACTCTTCCCTCACCATGACCTTCCAGATCAACTCCATTGCCTTCACCAGCTACATCTGCCTATGGATCCTACGCAATACATTCAAATGTATAACCCCCGAATGCATCAAAAACGTAAACCACGCACTCATCACCAGCAGACTGGACTACGGCAACGCCCTCAACGCAGGAATCAACAAAACACTACTACACAAGCACAAAAACATCCAGAAGGCCGCAGACAGACCAGTCATCAGAACCCCACGTCACAAACACATGAGCCAACACATACAAAACCTCCACTGGCTCACCGTCAAGATGAGAGTAACCTTAAAACCACTCACACACACCTACAAATCACTCCACATCATCGGACACAAATACATCAACGAGAGAGTCACCTTCAACGTCCCCAAGAGGAACTGCCGCTCTGCAAACCTTGCCCTCGCAGACTCTCCCTGGATCCGCTAATCCAGGGCGGGAGGAAGAGCATTCTCCTACGTCGCTGGCAAATCCTGGAACAAGATGACAGTCAACATCAAACGCTCTCCCACCCTGCACGCTTTCAGGAGGAACAACAAGACATGGCTATTTGCCTGAGACGGAGCTGCACTCTCACTCCCCCCAGCGCTTTGTGAGCTTCACGGGTGAGTCGTGCACTTTATTACCCCCCTCATGGACTGATTGATCTGTGCACACCCTCATCGCCTACAGACCACCACAGGTGAGTAGTGCACTTACAATTCACATCATTAATTCACTGATTGTATGTGCAAATTGCTATTGAGGTAGTGATGAGTCATGTTACGTGAAATTTAGGCTGTCATCTGTCTTGAAATATAAAATGTAGGCTGTCTTCATTGTGCAAAACAATCTTTACCTTGTATTTTATGGCTATGAGAAGACATTTTCTCTGACTGTCCATCTATGTATGAAATTTTTCTTTGTGTGAAATCTACACGCCAACACGATGTTTTATTTAAACGCGCTATGTAAAATACATCGCTAGACACACTCACTGTACAATACAGTACCAACCTAAGCCTATTTGCGTGCAGATTTACATCGCATTCCCAAAAATGGGCCGCATACACAATATAGTTACAACAAGCCTATTTGCGAGCTATTTGCGTGCAGATTTACATCGTATTCCCAAAAACGGGCCGCATACACAATATACTTACAACGTGCCTATTTGCGTGCAGATTCACATCACATTCTCAAAAACGGGCCGCATACACAATATAGTTACAAGGAGCCTATTTGCGAGCTATTTGCGTGCAGATTTACATCGCATTCCCAAAAACGGGCCGCATACACAATATACTTACAACATGAGCCTATTTGCGAGCTATTTGCGTGCAGATTTACATCGCATACTAAAAACGGCCCGCATACACACAGGAAGTGATGTATGCATGCTTCCTGTCTACCAGAGGAGTGGTTTTCACTTTCACTTTCTGTTCTTAGCACATTGCTGGTGATTGTTCAGAGTGAAGGAGGTGTCTGGTGGTTTGTGCTGTTGGTCTGAGATTGTGAGAGTGTTGCTGTGTCCTGTGTCCTGTGAAAAGTGTCTGTTAATTTAGTTGTAATTGTTTAAAATTGTTTAACTGTCTCCTGTCCTCAGTCTTGTTGGGTGTTTGTCTTGGGGTATTTTACTTTTGTGGTTTTAGAGGGTTATCATTCATTGGGTTGAGGGGTTACTGGTGTGCAGGGAGATGCCGGCTGTGGGCAGGTCGGGAAGGATGTCTGAGGGGGCATTGGGGGCTTTCTTTGGCTGGTCAAATTTAACCTGCCATTGATGTTGGAGAGGGGTGGATGTATCCTACAAGGGTACAGCGTGACAGTGCGGAAGGTGCGTTGGGAGCGTGTGCGGGTGCAGATGCTCTGGTGCTTTGGAGTGGACCGTAACGTGCGCCAGTGGAAGCACCGCTGGCAGGACATGCTGGCACGTGAGGCGAACATCCTTGATTTCACCGGAGTCATGACTGGCATACAGGGTGGTAAGTACAAACACTATTTTAACCATGAATACTGTTTTCGTACATTGACAATTGATGTGTGGGACATGAAGGTATGACGTCATAATGCTGTCTTAACACCGTGTTACTGTTACAACGTGGTTAATACAATGCAAGTCGTCAAAAAGACTTGCGCCTGATGCTCTGGACTTTGCAATTGTATGATTTAGTCTCCCCACTACAGTGTGTGCAACAGTAGGGAAGGTGCCGGAATACTCAATCCTAATATCCCTTATTGTAGAGCGCAATCCAGCGCAAGTTGTAGTGTCAATTTCCGTTGTAATGACCGCGTAGAAAACATGTTGCGCTGTAAAGACCACATTGTAATGTAGGTCTCCTGTGGGACACAGTCCATCAATCACATGCTTATTGTGAGCGTCTACTCATTTGTAAGGGTCGCAAGGCACGGGGGGTTTGCATGTTCAAGTCCATCAAGGGGGTGTTTGTGGACGAGACATTTTCATTTGTTTTTGTCTGAAGATGGGGAGCAATGTTGTCTGTCGAGGTGGAAGTTGAGGACTCCCAGTGTGTTGTAGTTGGTGGACGAAATGGCATGCGGGGAGATGATGTTGGTGATGGAGTTGGCGAGAGGTCCGCGGGGGCAGCAGCGGTTGCCGAGAAAGGGGCGTGAAAGGAGGAAAAGTAGGTAGAAAGGGAAAACAGAGTAAGCATCAGGAAGCCGGATACTGACGAACAATAGATTAGGTATGAGGGGGGAAACAAGTGAAGTAACAAGTTGTTAAGAGTGAATGATGGAGCCGAAAGAGGGAGTCAGAGGTCCACTGGACCACCAGGGTTGATGCGCAGGTGAACCTGCGGGTGGAGGAGGGCTTCAAACACTCACACTAGAGAGTGCATGTGCTTGGGGGAGGCCTCATTCAATGGTGGAGCTGCAAGGGTGGGAGAGCAATTTCACTGACAGATAGTCAGTGGTCTTGCTCATCTGTCCCCGCAGCGGACGTCATTAAGTAGGGGTCCAATTGCAGTACATTTGCTGTGTGAGGTGTGAGGTGCAATGTGTTTACACATGATGTGGTCACATCAGAGGCACAACGCTGCACCATGTCGACAAGCATAGGGGGCTATTTTGGGTGACCCACTGCGCTGGATCAACACTTAGCAATGTGGTGCCAAAGCTGGCACACTTGTGCAAAACCTGCGTGCAGAATAACGTATGTTTGTGTACAGTAAGGGTGACTGTACATGTACAATCCAAGCCATTGTGTGCGTGAGCTGTGTGCTGGCCAGAATCTAGTGTAAAAATTGCAGTCCTACATAACTTGTGGAACCGTAGCTACGCTGCCCCTGTACATGGTTTATGTGTGAGTGTGAATTTGAGAGGTCAAAAGACACAAAGGAAATGAGACATCTCCAGAGTGTCATACCCCAAAAATCTCTGTGTAACTGCCCGTTGAAATCTGCAGAGATGCAATCGTACACAGAGCAAGTTTTATCTCATGGCCGTGTAGAAATGGGGCCTTGACATTGTGTCACACGACTCATATGTGCATGTCTGCCAGCAGTAATGTATTGTGTGGTCCGCCTCTGCATTCACAGGTCTTGTGTGAATGGCAGTCAAAGTAGTCACAGTCATGTGGCCAACATGAAAGGCAACACCACAGTTATGTTGCATTCTCAGTTACTGTAATGAATTTCATTATGAATATGTGACGTTTGTTTACGTCTGGTAACAACACATGTTTACATTTGTTGTCTCACAGATGGTCGTCAACCTATTACACAGGGGGACATAGACAGATTCAGGGACCCACACGCCACTGGTGAGTATGGACATTAAATATTGTCATGTTGCGGTGTCATGAATGTCTGTTACAAATGCTACACTTTGTTGATTAGCAGTATGGGTGTGTATCGCATGTCCCTTACCCACAATGTGAAGATGCATTGTGTAAGTCAGATTTGTGTCCAAATTGGTAGGTGAAGGTGGGGCAATGCATCTGATTCACAGTTGTGACTTTGCCTATCAACAGTCAGTGATACCCATTTCAATTGAGGGGCATATTTTCAATCCCCTAACGCCGCCACTGCGTCACTTTCACTGAAGTTGTGTTGGCAATCGGGTGATCGGCTTATTGCTGATGTTGAGTTATGCTGCCTTGTCAATAAGGCACACTTTCATGCTTTGTTTATCGTCAAAGGGGCATGCAGTGGGTGTTACGTTGTGCACAAGGAGGCAGTGCTTTTCAGGGCGTGCAAGCTCACAGACATGTTGGAACAGTGATTTCTTATGTATGCTGCATAGCAGCTTCACAGAAGTGGCAGTGTGTAGCTGAGAGCCAAACATATCAATGGCACGTTACACAAACACATATCAAAGATGTGCATGTTAATTGCAATTGTATCTTTGTGAACTGCAATGGTGTTGCCAGGCTGTGTCCGTGGGGACATTCCATGCTTGACTCTGGATCATGTGTACATACTCCTCTGTCACAATTGGTGACATTACTCCACACACATTTTCAACACATGCTTGAGCTCTGTATTATTTGCAGTCCCATAGATTTAACAATGCAGGGCTCAATGACACTATCTGTGTGTAAGCATTAGCCATAACAATAACACAACGCTCATGACCCCAGGGTGCCGTTACAATGTTGAATGCATTGTAACAGTTTGCGTTGTAAAGGCATGCGTGTTCTTATTTACTACGGAGTGAGGCTAGCGGTTACAAGACATGCATGAGTGACAATTTTGGTGAAATGATGTCTCCCCCTCTCAGTGGCAAAACATCACAAATTATATAGTAATGGTGGTGTGAGGAACAGCGCATCATATCAATGTAAGCGTTCAGACACCAAACAGGTTTCCATGTGTGCTGCATGATTGAAAGTGTGAGTAGGGCAGTCCCAGTCTTGTTCCTGTGCATGTAGGGTGACCTTACAATAGATTGACAAGCACACCTGCACACAGACACCCTTGCACTCTTGTGCAAGAGTGCCTGTCTTGGCGCTGACTTGATGACCTGCACACAGTTGCTGGTGGACACACAGGGCTGCACATGTGCATTGTACATAAGATGCAGCAGTGTGTCACAGGACAGGATGAGGGTGGTTCTGTACACGGAGGGCTAATGCCTCCCTCCTCCAAACATTTGTACATGTCAACCGCAGTCAGGGTGTCCAATGGTGCCATGTTTTGACTGTGTCAGTCTCATTTTGTTGTGACAGTACATGTCCCATGACATGCACTGTCATGTCAGTCTCCACAGCATGTAGTGAATGATTTATGCTTCAAGATTTGGTTGACCAGGTCAGTCTCTGAATTCACATAGTTACGCTGGTGTGTTGGCTCCCATGTTGATTTAATCTTTGAATACAGATTTAATGTTGAACATTGACATAGTCTGAAGTACTGAAATTGACATTGATCATATTTTACAGACAACATGACACCAGCGGAGCAACATGCCTTCCAGGTGGCCAAGGACCGGTACCTTCATGTCAAGAAGGTTGCCAAAGGTTTCAGACAGATGGCGAGGAGGTATCGGAACGAAAGAAAGGCAGGAACATGGAATGCGTTGCAGGATGTTGGACGAACCGGCAGCCAGCCCATCCCAGTACCCTCTGGTGCCAGTGTGGTGTCTCAGCCTGTCATTCCCCCTCCGACCACACCCGCCCAGGTGCCAATACCACCTGCACCTGCGGATCACGTGGAGCATTTTAATGCCACGGACAGGAGGATGATCGCTGCGAACAATTCCTTGCTCTTGGACATTCGGGGAGAATTGTTGTACCTTAACAGGAACTTGCATGACATCCGGACACACCTTGGACTGGAGTGATTCCTCCCCATGTTGGCCCCCAATCCCCTCTTCTCCCTTGCCACAATGTTTATGTTTTAGTGTTGGCTAGTGTTCGGGAAGTTTAGTAAGTTTTAGGTAGAGTAGTTTTAGAGTAGGCCTAGTTAGTGGTAGATTTTAAGTAATTATATTTATTTTTACAATTTTATGGTATTTGGGGATAAGTTTCATTTTCCTTTGGGTGGAGGGTTGATGTCGTAAATGTTTTTGCGTGTTTAGGAATAGTTAGGGTATTGAGTTAAGTTAAGTAAAATATTTATAGTTAGTTTAGATTTAGTGTTAGTATTAGTTATTAGTGGTAGTGTAGGGAATTATATATTTTATATTGTTCAATAAATGATGTTCTTTAATTGTTTCTGCTTGCACTTACGTCAGGGATGATGTGGGGGAGTGGGGCTTGTTCCATTGTATGCAACTCATACCGTCACTGGCCAAATCCTTGAATGTGTAACTATGGTCATGACCTGTTACTTAGCAGGATGGATTGTGTCAGGATACCATAGATGTGAGCACAGTGAACTTGCATGGCTGACAGATTGTCAAGTATGGTTTACGGCTTAGTCTAGGGACATTTTTTTGTGACGTTCTACATCTTAAGTGTGATGCACAGGGTTGCAAATTTACAACACAACGTAGGGACATTGCATTGTGAGTACATAGAAGTTGCTACAGTTATCCATCATGGATATGGATGTATGCACCGAGTAACACATATAGCGTCTAACACATGCATATCAGATGCTCCGGGCTCTGAGTCCATCTACATTGCACAGACCTTGGCACACTTGATGCGTGGTGCCAGGGTATCAGCTTGCTTTGCCTTACATGTCCCTGTGCATGGCAGCTCAATCTCCATGCCATGCATGATGTAGGTCATTTGTGTGTCCATTGGTAACGTCACATGGCACAACAGTGTTTGTGAATCACATGAGTTAGGTGAAAATGAGTTATGACTTTACAATTGAGGTTATTCACAAATGTTATTTAGGAGTTGCACTGTTAGGTATACTGACTTAACTTCTACTATCTTCCTTTTGTGACTGCCATAATTAGTTAAGTTATGCTTTGGTCACAGTTGACGTTTTGTTGCAGGCACACTGTTCTGCTGCACACAAGTGGTGACATGTTGCATAGCTCCCTGTACCGACAGTGTCATGGGCACTCGTCCCAGCTGTTACTTTTGGCATTGGCTCATTGTGATGACACCCTTGGAATGTTGCCACTGAATCAGACTATATGCTAAGTGCAGTTCAACAGACATCCGTAGACACATTGGCCAATATGCTCACAGTGGGCACAGCATGAGAGGGCTCCAAATTTGTTAGGCATTGTTTGTGCACAGGTAGGGGCTGACTGACGCTTTGCACTTTGGCTATAGTCACTATTGTAAACTACACTTCAGTGAGGCAGACTTTGTTGTTCCATATATGTATGTTAGACATGTGCCCTTAGGTCTCCTCATCAATGTGAATCTGGTGTGCAACATCTAGGGATGTGATATGCAATGCGCAACATCACAACAAGATTTGTACACCATGTTGAGTGTAAGTAGATATGCCAGGAGATTATGGTTTGCAATTGTTCAGGGTGACACTACTTGTGTCCTGAAACAGACTGGTACATTTAATCACACATGCCTATTTCCGCAATGGACGTGGGTAAAAGTTGGTATATTGCTAGACTGTGGTATCTGATCAATGAGGGCACAGCAATTTTACACATACAGGCTCATCTCACTGCCTATCCATGTCAGGTAACACATGTACATTGCTTGTATTTCCCTTGGTGGACCTTCTTGTGGATTCACAGTCCATGAATTATTTACGGAGTTCAATACTTGATTGGTCATGTAAACACGCATCTGTGTGAATTGGATAATTTTATTTACAGTACAAGGGGAAGACTGGAACAGTACTTGCCCATACAACCCAACATTGCATGGATGCCCGTTAGAGGGGCAGACAGAGTCCTTTGGGAGTGACGGATCCAAGGGAAGAGGCGGAGTTTGCAGTGTCATTGTCATGAAAAAAACAGATATGGAAGTCCATGTGTAGGTCCAAGGTGAGTGTTGGGGGACATTGGAAGACAATGGAAGAGGAAGTTCAGTGGAATGATAGTAAGAACTGAACCAAGGTAAGACAGGCCTTTTGACGTCAATGTTTGCTCTGTGTTCTCCTTACCATTATGGCGGAATCATCCTCATCTTCGTCCTCTGATGTGTCATGTGGCTCACATGTGGGTGGTGGTATGGTGGGTGCAGCACTGTGAGGCACGGACACATCAGGGGCGGAGCTGAGGATGTGGAGCCGCCAGCAGCAGCAACTATTGGCGCCAGACCTTGGGGCAGCACTGAGGTGACGAGCAGATGCAGGGCCTGGTAGATCCCAGCTACATTGCGCTGGTGTTCAGCCGTGGCAGCCATCTGTTGTTCTTCCCTCAGCTCCCTGCTCTCCATTATCAGGGCAAGTCTGGACAAATCTGCGCTGACACTACTGGAGCCACCCTGCTGAGACAGTTGGTCTAGTCTCTGAGTCAGGACTACAGCAATGTCATCCAGGGAGTGTTGTAGAGCATTGAGCGGGATGTGGATGTCTGTCATCCTCTGCATGTGGTCCCGATGGGACTCAGACACCCACGTATGTCGTCCATTTTGGCTGTCAGGCTCTCAAATCCCACCCACACCTGGTCAAGCGTCTCCCGCTGGACCTCAAGCACATGGCGGTGAAAAGCCTGACATGGGTCGTCAAGGTCCTGGGAGGCAGCTGTGGTGGAAGGTGCTTGCTGCTGGGTGGTTTGTGCAGGGGGTGGGGTTGGCGCAATGCTGCTGGGTTGCCCTGCTCCTGTAGATCGTGTGTCAAGGGAGTCCAGCATCTGTAGGAATTCCTCCTGGTTGATGGTGGTGTAATCGTCCAAGTCAACGGTGAGGGGTGGGTCATTCGGCTGTCCAGGAGGTGTTGTCTCTCCCTCTGCAATTGGTATGGGAGATATAGTTTAACAGTGTGTTACATGTAGGCGCATGCATTTGTTTACTTTACAAACAGACTGCGGGAGACTGTACATTCTGACTGTTTTGGATGAGATGCTTATTTTTAGCAGGATGGTGATTATTTCAAGGGCATCACGGATGTGAGCTTGTACTTGTACATTGTCATCTCACATTTTACCAATATGAAAATTGTTTTTTGACAGTGTCTACTCTACACACAAGCGCTACCTGTTGTGTCCTCTGTTCAGTTGTGTGAGTGATGCAGTTCGTAACACCTAGTAGTCAATGTTGATGTACTCAGATTTGTATGTGTGTGCACTGCATTGTGTGATAGTGGCACCTGCTGCTTTTGTTTTACTGGCCCTCGTCCCTTTCAGGCAATGACCCTTTGACTTCTGTGAATGTACAATGCAGAGATGTTGAAAGCTGTGGTGACTATGTGTCTTGGCCAGAGTTGTGACACTTGTGCATAGTAGGTCATGAAATGTCTGGGTCACATCAGGGGTTGTGTGTACAGAAGGATGTGTCAGAATGTGACCTGCTCCTTTAAGGAGGTGGTCCACACTCCGCCACATCAGTGAGATGTCCTGCACCATGTAAATATGTTTGTCCTGCAGGGATGCTATTCATCATGCCCTGTCACTTGCCTTGTCAGTGTGGCTCACAGACCTGCAGCTTTGCAGGGTACTGCACATGTGCATGTGTTTTGTGTGAGATTAGTTATGTGTGAGGAGGGCACCCTTTTGGCACATTGGCAATGAGAGCCTACTTGCTTTTTCAACGTGGCTGCACTATGTAGGACACATGTGCATCTATGTAGCTTTGGCTATTGTGATTTGTCTTGTGTGCATTCTGTCAGTCATGTTTAATCTTGCATGTATTGCTTACTGCACTTCTGTTGGATTACCCATTCTGAGTGTGGTGCAGCATGTATTGCAATAGTTGTTACTGTCTGTTCAGATGGTGTCAACACCCATTACCCGCAACTTTGACCCCACATGTGGTGTGTGTGTGGCAGTAGTGTCCCGTATAGGGCATGCAGCCGGGCGGTGACGTGGGGCGGGGGGTGGTAAACACCGGAATACGGATGAATGCATGTAAGTAGGCTTTTAAAACATTAAAAGGGATGTCGTTGGGCGCCCTGCATCGCATTTGGCAATGCAGTGCGCGCAAATGAATCCGTTTTAATGATTTAAATGTATACTTACCTGCATTCATCGTATTCCAGTGTTTACTACACCCCACCCTGCCCCTCCCCTGCCCCACGTCACCGCCCGGCAGCACGCCCTATACGGGACACTACTGGTGTGTGTTACAGGATTTTGCGTATGTTGATTTTCAGATGCATGTTTATGTTGCTCAGGCCTTGTCAGTGCCACCCTCACAACAGATGCAAATGGCATGGTGATGTGTATTTGTGTATGTGCCACGCAGCTGCTGACATGGATGATACATGCTGTCCTGGTTCCAGATATTCAAAGTCTGGCTTTGCGTGTGTGTGATGATTTGACATGACTGGATGTTTGTTCACTGACACAGTTGACTTACCAAACAGATGTGTTTACATGCACATGATCGTGTGATGGCCAACTCAAATGATGACAGAGGTGGAATGCTGTTTTCAGTATGGTAGATGTGTACACTTGGGGGTGGATGAGTGAAATTTGACCTTATGATTGAGTGTGCCATTTGGGGCTTTTTAATTGTTTGTGGCAAATTTGCTATCCTTGCTTGTTGTCATACTTTGTTTGGCATACTTCTTTACGGGGACATTGTTGTTGTGTGAGTTTGTCACAACAACAAGTAAAGCAGTACAGCTTTGTGAGACACATTGCTGATATGCATTGTACACGTACCGTGGTGTTGCAGGTATTGCCCCCCTGCTCATTGCATACCATTGCCCCATGAGTAAAGTCTGCAGCATGTGTGCATTTAGTCTTTTTTTTTTTTTAAACAAACTTTATTAAGTTTTATGAAGCAGGGCATTAACATCTCCCAAATCACAATCCTAGTCCCCCTCCCCTCATCGTAATATACAATCGTACGAACAGAGGATCTCAGCTCAACCTTAAGGCACGTTTCCGCAATGTCCTTGAAAAATAAGAATCATGTAACAAAGGGAGCAATGTCCAATACTCAATGGGTCCCAGAATAAGAAACTTAACTATTCCTACTAAATCTATCCATACCCTATATTCCCCTCCCCCTCCCTCCAGGCATGTCACATCCCCCATTACTCTGCACTCATCGATAACCACTAGTAATGCGTGAACGGTGATCTCCAAAAGGTAAACAATAGAACCTTGTGCAGGCTGCCGCTTTGGATTCACGTATCTTGCATATCGCTAATGGGGGCGCCTGGCTACTTCTACGCGCTATAGGGGGCCTACCCTGTCACCAGCTCTCCCGGGTCAGCATCATCATCACTTTCAGCGTCTGGTTCTTTTAATAGTCCCACCAAGTGTCCCCACGCTCTAGCTGCCTCGAGTGCTCTATCACTCCCCGTCCTCTTTGCCAATTGTAGCTGAACCATTCCATCACAGTCCGCCCATTTGATAAACTCTCTCTTCCAGCGATCTAAGCTCGGGGCCCACTCGCCTTCCAGTGCTTCGTGATTTCTCTCTTGGCAACCACCAGTCCCATATCTATAAACTTGCTGGTGATTTTAGTTTTAGCTGTGTGGGGAAACCAATGCAGTATACAAGTCCCCAATGCCATATCTAATTCCCTATCCGTCACTACCTTCAATAGTGCAAGTACGTCATTCCAGTAAGTAGCCAGAAGCGGGCACTTCCAAAGCATGTGAGTGAAGTCTGCCCCTTCACCCCGACACCTCGGGCATTCATCTGAGTCAGTGTTAAAATATGTTTTGATTTTTGCCGGCGTGAGGTAAGCACGATGTAAAACATAGAAATGGAGCAATTGAAAGCGGGCATTCCTGGTGCTCTTCCACGCACGCTCCACTATCTCAGCCCAAGCCCTTTCCGGAATCTCTCTCCCTACGTCAACCTCCCATTTGTACTTAAGTATGTCCAAAGTGGGTAGCTTCTCAAGGGTCATGCGCCTGTATAGACACGTGACTGCCTTAAACCTCCCTGCTGCAGTCACTATGTATTCACTATGTGTGTGCATTTAGTCATATGACTATTTTAGCCATCGGCCTACATGGTCACTTTTTTGGGACATTGCATGTGTTGCCGGTATGCAGACTCACTAGATACTTTCTCACTTGCTGTACGCAGAACTGCATTGCATGAACGGGCAAGCGGGCATATTGCTTGGCGATGCTTGAGGTTGTCACGATGTCCCCCTTGCCTCATCACCACGCGTATCCAATTCATCAGCACAAGGCCGCATCTCCCAGACGCCCAAATGAGCATGCATTGTGAATGTGACAGATCACGTGCACGAGTAAGCATGCCAACAACAAGCTCAGCACACCTGCAACTTTGCGCATGTGTCTGGCTTGTGTGCAAGATTGTGTATGGCCATCAAAGTCACCCTTGATGGCCATGCACGCCCTTGCACACAAGTCAGACACCTGCACAATGTTGCAGGTGTGCTGAGCTTGTTGTTGGCATGCTTACTGGTGCACGTGATCTGTCACATTCACACTGCATGCTCATTTGGGCGTCTGGGAGATGCTGCCTTGTTCTGATGAATTGGATATGGGTTCTGATGATGCAAGGTGTGCATTTTGCCAGCCCTCCGCATCTCTAGGTGATGTGGCACTTTGCTAATTGATGTTGCCCTTATTTTGTGGTCTGATGTTGTACCTGGACTGTGTTTGGCTAACTTTTCGGTGCACATTTCAAAGTCTGTGTGCCCGGCAATATGTGTCTTGCAATGTTTTGGTTGAGTCAGGTGATATGTGTCCATGCCACCATGCACAGGGCTATCTGGGACCTGATCCACAGTAATTGTGGGTCTGCAATGCAATTTATTGTGCATGAGTGCCATTGTGCCCATCCACCCCCATCGACCCACTCCATGGTTGGTACTCACCCTGTGGTTGTGTCTGCTCACATTCAGCAGAATCCTGACCCGGCACTCCGACCACCGTTTCATCAGTGATGACTTGGGCCACCATTTCCTCCATCTCATCCAGCTCCAGCAGGGGCACTGGACTCCCACCTCCAGTCGCATTTGCTGCCTTCCGGTTGGCTGCTATTTTTTCCTTGGTATTTTTCTTACTATCATTCCAGCGCTTCCTGACCTCATCCACTGTCCTCCTCTTCCTCTCTCCAACAGCATTCACCTTGTCCGTAATGTCCTCCCATATTTCTTTTTTTCTTGACAATGGCACTGTGCGTTTGACAAACAGCTCCTGTTGATGTTCAGCCACCAGGCCACACAGGACCTGATTTTCCTGGTAACTGAACCTGGGGTTCCTCTTCTTCTTCCTCTTGGCCTTATCCTGGGTCTCTGTCTGGTCCTCCTGGCTAGCTGGGGGGTTGTTTGTAGGCTCAGCACTTGTCCCAGCTTCCTCCATGTCTCTTCTGGTATCTGTTGTATTCTCCATTTTTTTTCCCTGCTTGTAGGCTTTTTATAGTGCATTTTGGCACTTGAATCGTGTGACATGCAGGCCTGCTGCCAATTTTCTGGCCGATTTTAGAGCTAATTGGCCCATTGCGACTTTTCTGTGGTTAGCGTGAATTCTTTTCTCGCCGTCGCGCAGGATATATTGCCGTCCATTAGCGCCGGGAATGGAAGCTATCGCTGGGAAGCGGCGGGTTGTTAATACGTCGCTACCACGGCGATAAGATCCGGGTTTCGACGGCGATAAAAAAAAGGACGC
Source organism: Calotriton arnoldi (assembly GCA_963921515.1). Classification (NCBI taxonomy): domain Eukaryota; kingdom Metazoa; phylum Chordata; class Amphibia; order Caudata; family Salamandridae; genus Calotriton; species Calotriton arnoldi. The sequence continues at coordinate 382,793 of CAWUFW010010265.1, forward strand.
TTATCGCGCTTAGCGATAATTATCGCGGTTTGTTGATAATATCCCCCTCAGTCGTTTGACACTAAGTTACAGATTCTTATTGGGTAGTTGATTCTGCAGCTTTGTGCAAAGCTTCATAACCATTTTACCTCTAGGTTTAGATACTCTGGTGGATAGCACAATCTTTAGCCTCTATGATGGAAAATCTTGGGGGTATATTCACAAGAACGTGCAATAACTACCGCAAGAGTAGCGTAACGCAACATTCAATATTGCAGCCTATCGAAAATAACCCTGTGTCAACGTGGAATTCACAACAAGGCGGTAGCATGCGATAGTCACCAGATAACGCGTCAAATGTCAGCGTGAAAGTCAACGCCACGCCAAAAAAATGCGAAACGCGAGAAATCATGCAATGAGGCCAATCGCGGTACAAAAAGTAGCGAAAAGCAGCCACAGGCCTGCAAATCCCACGCGTCTGGCGGGAAATTGCACCATAAAAACCACAGAAACAACACACCATAAACAAGCCAAAGCATGTAGCAACATGGATGCACCCTGGCCCAGCGCAGAGGTCAACGCAAACCCCCTAACCCCCACAGACCACCAGCAAGGAACAACGGGGTCGGGGAAGGCCAAGGAGAAAAGGGAGAGGAAGACGGGGTGCAGACCGCAGGAAAGCAAGACCAGCGCCACGGAGTCACAGAACACTACCAGCAACTGACCCACAAGCAGACCACCTGGAATGCAGTCGGAGTGCGAGGAGGCCAATCCAGGAGGCCAAGAGGCGCCGCCAGGACGTGACAACCTAAACCAGGCACAAACCCGCTGCCAACAGCAAGGCAGCAACGGCGACAGGAGGTGGCAGTCCAGCGCCACAGGAGGAGCTGGAGGAAACCCAGGCCACAGTCATCAGTGTGGAGACGGTGCAAGGAGGTGGGAGTACGGACACAGCTCGACAAGACCCAACACAACAACAACAGGGTGAGGATCCAACAGGGACTGGAGGGACGGGGGATGATGGGCACAATGGCACACATGCACAACGAGGTGTAGCACCCTGCACACCCACAACTACCCAGGGACATGTCTCCCATCCCCGTGGCACACTGCAGCACACACACATAGCAACCACAGCACATACCATGACAATGTGGCACAAAGTGCAACACCCACACTGCAGAACAGGGGACACAACTGGGTCCGCCCAGGCGCAGAAACAGAACAATCACATTGGACAGAGCAGAGAACTGTGAGATGCATATGTACGGCTACAACCCCACACCAGCCATGTAGGCCAAATGTCCACTGTCCCAACTCAAATAGCCACCACCGCCCAAACAGTCACAATGTACATTGTCACACAGTCTGCATGTCGACAAGAACAAGGCGCCAACACAATGCCAACATGCACCTCCCCTTCACAATGCAGAGGGACAACCAACACCTCCAGCAGGTCAGAACAGACAACCCATCAGTGATGCCGGAGACGAACACCAAACCTTCGACACCGATGCCCTACAACAGCCCATGGACATCCCACACAACCCACCACCAGGACCAGGGCAGACAAGCTACTCAGAGGAGAACCCAGCCCCTGCAACAGACCACACAGCATGAAGCACCCGCTATCACGGCTGGCTCACAACACTTCACTGACCCACACATGGCACCCCAATGCCAGGTGTCAGAACGCCAAAAGGAGGTGGTCCAACAGGTGCGGGTGTTGCCGAACCCATGGAATTCAAACTAGAACACATACGTGGGTGTCCAATACCCTTCAGGGACCACCTACACCCCACAAAGGAGACCCACACTGCAATAGAGACACATGCAGATGCACATACCCAGTATAGAACCACGCCCAGGGGCACGCACATATCAGTCACACACCCACGTTGGCTCTACGTACGATGGCACAGTCCACTCCCCTTACGAATTGAGTGGGTGATGACAAAGCTACATGTCCAGGTTCTAGCCTGCTGCCTGCGGTGACATGTCTGCGTCCGCTGTACACAGCACAATGTAATGTCGTAGGGCCCAGGGCCCCCATGCATACAACAAGACCACAGAGGCACATGCACATATCATGTTGAACTGGCTACGGGCACGTGTGCCCGGCCTCTTTATTGGCAGGGCCACATGTACAGTGACGCCTGTGCTGGATGTGTGTGGGGTGAGTATAAGCCAGCCCGCACGGAGTGCTTGGTGCTGGCAACAACCTGAACAGTGGACACCAGTGCAATGGAAACAGAAAACACCAGCATAACAGAGTCAACTGCAGAGCAACATGGAGGGATCTGGAGTAAGGACAGAGGTCACCCAATATTCAGTCAGGTGGTTCCGTGAGTTGCAGTGCACTGAGGTAGGGGCACTAGAGAAGAGCGCGCTCATGTGAAGAAATTGCTAGGATTGTGTCCCTTCGGGTTAGTCCTGATGCAGATGCAGTGGGGTGTGGTACATCTGCATCAACTTCCTCATCAACGTCCCAGGTCTCCCACACTGCCTGAGGTGACAGTTGCGTCCGCAGTCCACAGCGCAATACCCAGTAATAGATCCGGGTGTGTAGCTTGACTACCACCACCAGTCTGCATTCCTGCCTTGGGGCTGTTGCCTCCTGCCCTCCCATTGTCTGTGCCTTCTCCCGTCCGCACACTTGACACATCTTCCTCATCATAGTCCCAGGTCTTCCCCACTGCATGAGGTGACATTGCTGCGCAACCTCACAACAGCACAAAACTCAATCAGTAACGGACAATGGCTTGCGGTGCACTGAGTCACTGGCACCTGGAGTGCTGAGCAGGGTATCAGGCCGATGATGGCATCCACGACAGGTCTGAGCAACTCCGTAGGTCTGTCAGGCTCGGGCAGATGGCGGTTGGAGGTGGTCCTTGCGGTGGTGGCGTATGCCTCCTGCGGTGATGCGACGTCCGGGCCGGTCAAGACTCGATGCTATGTGTGGGCCCTGGTGGCCCGCAGTTGAGGCCGGAGGATGCGGACAGCGCAGGGCCACAGACACATGGCGTTGATGACCCCAAGACCATCGCTACAGAGGCCATTCAATGTCTCAGAAGAAGGGGTCTCAGGCCTGAGCAGCACAGAGTTAGTGGCCCCGGATGCACTGCGGCCGGCACAGGCACCCAGCCACGGAACGGTGACTTGCGGTGGAGTCAGATGGGCCATGCAACCTGAGCGGGTCCCCATCAATGTCCGAGGTGTATGTTGCGGAGGGTTGCGGGGGACAGTGGAAGGTGTCCTCCAGGGCATGATGCGGAAGGTCTGATGTTATCTGGAAGCAGCAAATAGAGGAGTGGAAAGCGCAACCCTCGTTTTCACCAACAATTCGGTATCAGCTACATGAGGATGAAAACTAGCCCCTATTCCATAGACTCAAACGCCACCAATGTACGACCAGTGAGTGTCCATGAATGTCGGGGAACACACTTAGTGGCACAGGTGCTGAGAGGGGATGCAGTCTGCGATGATGCCGGTACACAGATGTGAACTCCAACATTGTCAAATCAAGACTCTGTGACCTACTGGACCGCAGTGTAGGCCGGAGGCAGCGGTCACCAGTGGCCCACAGCCACGTGTCGGTGGCTCGCGAGGCACAGAGTTAGTGACACAGTGGCAGTTGTCAGTAGTGTTCAATCACCTCCGTAATGATGATCCTGTTCCCTCCGGACTGCAACGCGTCATCCTCTTACGCCTCTCCGTGCGTGCGATGAAATGTATTCTGCCTTTTGAATTACCGATGTTCAGTTCCAAATCTGTGATCCCACTCATGAGCAGCATAGGCCGAGAGCAGTAGTCCGCGTAGGCCCACAGACATGTGTGGTTGTGATGCCATGCACAGACTTGTTGCCACCACATCGAAGGGTGTATAGTGAATTGTTCTCTGCCTTAAATAATGTTCATTGCCATGGTGTAATCAAGACTCAGTTCCAAATGTGTGACCTACCTGACCGTGGTGTAGGCCTGAGGCAGCGGTCAGCACGGCCCATTCACCGAGTGTCGCCGGCATAGGTTGGATGCCCCCACCGGCCTGCGTAGTTCAGGTTCAGTGGCACCACGTGTTCGGTCACCTCCGTGTATGTGACCAGGCATTCGTCCGGACTGAGCCGCATCTTCCTCTTACACCTCTCCGTGCGACTACTGGTGCAGACTCTGCCATTCGTGCTTTGCGACTAGGTGCTGGATGTGTGACCTACTGGTCCGCAGGGTAGTCCTGGTCCCTCATCCACATGTCGCCGGCTGGCGTTGAACAGGGTTAGTGGCACCACGTGTCACCGGCTGGCCTTGAACAGGGTTAGTGGCACCACGTGTCGCAAGATGCCCATATGGAACTATGCCTCACAGTTCGGGGTGTCTGGTGCTGTGGCCGCTGGCCCGGATTTGGGGTCACTGCCATTCATGACTCAGGACACAGTTTCACACATGGGACCTACTGGTCCGACGAGTGGGCCGAAGGCGGCAGTAGAGTGCGTCAACGAGAAAGGAGTAAGACGGCCCTGTGTCGTGGAGGCCGTGATGGTCTGAGGAGGCTGCCAAGGTCGCGGGCCTCGGGCTTGGAGCTTGCGCCGGCACGTGGTGGGCCCTCCTTGACACACGCCGGTGTCGGCAGGTGATCAGTGTGGCCTGGCTGCGGAGGGGCTGGCCTGACGGGTTCGGGGTCCAGCGTGCCGGGGTCCAGCAGGCGCACAGCATCGCAGGCAACTCCGCTCACGAGGACGGCATCGGCCTCGTGGCGGGGTGGGAGGCGCCACCCTGGCACAGACGTGGGTCTTTCTGGAAGAGGACCACGCCCAGGCCTACGTGCTTTTTATTCACACCCCTACGCTGGCGTGGCGTATGCCAGGCCATCCCACTCTGGTGACGCTTAGTGGGGGGCGTTAACAGGCAACATTTCCGCGAGGTCCCCCACTGGCTGGGGTGACATGGTGGCGTCCACTGTCCAAAACACATTTTCCACTGATTATTGTGTGGAATCACCGTGCCGGCACAAATGTCCTACCCCACAGCGTTCTCCTTAGTCTCCCGAGTAAAATGATACCTCACTTGTGTGCGTGTCCAATGTAGAATTGGCTAAAAACATATTTAAAAAAAAATGTAGCGCTTAGAATTCTCGGTGCTATACCCTTCATCCCTATGTTTTGGGCTCTTCCCAGTCACAGGCCCTTGCCCCACTCACACAAGTGAGGTATCATTTTACTCGGGAGACTTAGTGGAACGCTGTGGGGTAGGACGTTTGTGCCGGCATGGTGATTCCACCCAGAAATATGTGGAAAATATGTTTTTTTCAGCTAAATTTGAGGTTTGAACGGGATTCTGGGTAGGAAAACGTTGAGGGTTCCATACAAGCCATACCTCGCTGGACTCCCCCAGTTACCTATCCCAAAACAACCTGGTGTTGCAAGGGTAAACTGGTGCTGTGGGCTGTTTACACCGGCTTGTAAATGGGGAGGTAAATTTATCACGACTTTGGCTGCGATAAAGTGCCGTTAATTCGGCGATAGCTCCTTGTGAAAATGCCCCTTGGTGTGTTGGGCAGAGTTGCAAGGCATTTGACATATAGAGATGGATCTCTTAGTGGTTCACCATTCTCCAATCTCTAGAGTAAGATGGCCCAATGGTTCCACACAGGGCTGTATAGCCTGTCATATCTACAGCTGAAAAACTCAGTGGCCTGGTTCTAGGTGGCCGAACCTTTCACATCTAGGTCTGGGTGGCTGTCTAAATGCTTCAACAAACTCCTTGCCCTTTAAAGCTGGGTGGCTCAAAAGTTAACAGAGAGCTACAGAACACTTCACCTGCAAGTCATAATGACTAACCACTTCTCTAGAGTATTTTGTCATTATTGGGACTGGGTGGTCCAACATTTTGATTTTAACCTCCTAAGATCATTGAGTCACTTATTTAACATAGTTCTTCTCCTTTCCTTGGGGAGGATAACTTAGAGATCGAATATTTTATTTCAGAGACTTTCACTTTTGAGGTTGGGTGACCGATAGTTTGATGCAAAGTTGCAGCTTGTTTGCCTCTAGTGTGTAACTCAATTGTTTGTCACAGACTTTAACTATTGAACTAAATGTGTCCAAATGTTGACATAGAGTTACAGTCCTTTGCAGTGTTTAGTCTGTAGATGACTCTGAAGTTTGACCCAATATTTAGCAAGTCACAGGGACAGGATCAGTGGTGCAGCATTGGTTCCCAAGCCTTCATCTCTAGTGCATTTTCCTTCCGAACTCGCTGCCATGTAGCTGTCACCGATGATGCAGGTGCAGTGGCACTGGTGTCCAGGGATGTGAGGGACATACTGCATCTCAGTGGTAGCGGTCACTACCCAGCTGGGGTCCTTTCTTGCATTAGGGCACTTAACTCTCATTGTTCGCCAATGGGAACTAGGCGACACTGAGATTAACACATGGTCTCCAAGCCTTTCAAATGTAGGGTTGATGACTGCACTTTTTTATTCTTGATCCTCTATGTAGAGATAAACCTGCATCTGCGTTCTTCATGCTCTATTTCGAGGTGATTCTGCATTTGGCACTGTTTTCAGCCAGGCTCGGGGACAGGATGATTTAGTGGTTTGGCACTGGCTACCAAGCCTTGTACATCCAAAGATGAATAAATATGTAGGTTTTCTTTAACCTCTAAGAGTGGATGAATTAAGATCTTAGATCTTTGGGGACACTGTCTTCCATCTTTAGCAGTGAGTCACAAGGTTAGTGATCTGATAAGGCTCTCGGCGGCGCCGCCTCCATTTTGAAGTGTCCTTCCTCTCAATGCCAGCCTCTTCGACTGCTCTAATAGTTTAGATGAAAGATGCGAACTCTTTTCTTCTAAAAGTCCTTCTTCTTTATAGTCAGTTTCCATCAGTGTAAGTGACTAAAGGCAAACTAGATTATAGTATGGATTTAATAGGGATACAAATAAATAGGTAAGGGGATTGCCACAGAGTTAGACTGTTTCACAAGTGGTAGATAGCTTAGATGTTTGGACAGAGGCACCGAGCTATTGACTAGCTACACTTGATGGCGCTGTGCTTAGCCAAAGGGTAGTAGGGCCTTTTGCACTATTGTATAGAAAATGCTGTGGGCACAGGGGGCATGTGCATCAGTTGTTTGCACCCCCAGGGCATTTTGGTATTATAGATAGGACTCCCGGTTTTATGGTATTTATTTTTTTGACATTTCCGTCTGTATTCATCCATATTTATTTTTTACCAACGTTATCTGTACTTATCCATATTTATTTTGGGTTTTGTGAAAAAATGAAGTTAACCCCTTGAGTGCGCACGACAGCCGGGAGCTGTCGTGCGCCACAGTGCTCGTGTACGCAGGACGGCTCCCGGCCGTCCTAGCACATGGCACCGGAAATCCCTCTGGTGCAGGCACCAGAGGGATTTCTTTTTCTCCCCAAAAGCCTCAGGAGCTGGGGGAAGAGTTTCCCCAGCTCCCGAGGCCCCCCCCCTGGTTTCTGTGAAATGACGATCAGCGCGCACGTCGCACTGTCGTCATTTCATAGCAACCGAAACTGAAATGAGCCTTCAGGCTCATTTCAGTTTCACTTTCTATGTGCTCAGGGGCTATCTCAGCCCCCGAGCACGTAGAAAGATGGGAGAGGTATCATTGGAAAGGGGAGGATCTCCCCTTTCCAATGATACCCCTCCCCAGTGGATCCCTGCTTGGGGATCGCCCTCCTGGGATCCACCCACTAGACACCAGGGAGGGGGGGAGCGGCCCCCTGGGCAAGGGCCTATGCTCTCCCAAAACAATTGGCTACATTCAGTCATTCTCCCCTCCCGGGGGGGGGGGCAGAAAGCTGACTAGAAACCAGGGATTTTTTTTGGCAAGTACAATTAGGGGTGGGGACTGCCCAAAACGGGCATGCCAATGCCCCCACCCCCGCAAAAACTACAGCCTTTCTGCCTCCGAGGGGCAGAAAGCCCACTAGAAACCAGGGATTTTTTTTGGCAAGTACAATTAGGGGTGGGGGCTGCCCAAAACGGGCATGCCAATGCCCCCACCCCCCCACGCAAAAATTACAGCCTTTCTGCCCCCCCCGCAGAATTGGCTAAAAACGTATTTTTAAAAAAACATAGCGCTTAGAATTCTCGGTGCTATACCTCTAATCCCTATGTTTTGGGCTCTTCCCAGTCACAGGACCTTGCCCCACCCACACAAGTGAGGTATCATTTTACTCGGGAGACTGAGGGGAATGCTGTGGGGTAGGACATTTGTGCCGGCACGGTGATTCCACCGAAAAATATGTGGAAAATTTGGTTTTTTCAGCTTAATTTGAGGTTTGCAGGGGATTCTGGGTAGGAAAGCATTGGGGGACCCATGCAAGCCATACCTCGCTGGACTTCCCCGGGTGTCTAGTTTTCAGAAATGTGTTGGTTTGGTAGTTTCCCAAAATGGCCGCCGAGCCCGGGGCCAAAAACCCAGGTGACCCCCCTTGCAACACCAGGTTGTTTTGGGATAGGTAACTGGGGGAGTCCAGCGAGGTATGGCTTGTATGGAACCCTCAACGTTTTCCTACCCAGAATCCCGTTCAAACCTCAAATTTAGCTGAAAAAAACATATTTTCCACATATTTCTGGGTGGAATCACCATGCCGGCACAAACGTCCTACCCCACAGCGTTCCACTAAGTCTCCCGAGTAAAATGATACCTCACTTGTGTGAGTGGGGCAAGGGCCTGTGACTGGGAAGAGCCCAAAACATAGGGATGAAGGGTATAGCACCGAGAATTCTAAGCGCTACATTTTTTTTTAAATATGTTTTTAGCCAATTCTACATTGGACACGCACACAAGTGAGGTATCATTTTACTCGGGAGACTAAGGAGAACGCTGTGGGGTAGGACATTTGTGCCGGCACGGTGATTCCACACAATAATCAGTGGAAAATGTGTTTTTTTCAGCTAAATTTGAGGTTTGAACGGGATTCTGGGTAGGAAAACGTTGAGGGTTCCATGCAAGCCATAGCTCGCTGGACTCCCCCAGTTGTCTAGTTTTCAGAAATGTGTGGATTTGGTAGTTTCCAAGATGGCCGCCGAGCCCGGGGCCAAAAACCCAGGTGACTCCCCTTGCAAAACCAGGTTGTTTTGTGATAGGTCATTTTGATGTCTCCTCAATATGTTTTGGGCCCTTGCCTGTCACGGGTACTTGACCCACCCACGCGAGTGAGGTACCATTTTTATCGAGAGACCTGGAGGAATGCTGGGTGGTAGGAAATTTGTGGATCCACGCAGATTCCAGAACGATCCCACACAGAAATTTGAGTAAAAAGTGATTTTTTTCAGCTAAATTTGAGGTTTGCAGGGGATTCTGGGTAGGAAACGTTGGGGGACCCACGCAAGCCATACCTTGCTGGACTTCCCCGGGTGTTTAGTTTTCAGAAATGTGTGGGTTTGGTAGGTGTGCCAAGATGGCCGCCGAGCCTGGGGCCCAAAACCCAGGTGACCACCCTTGCAAAACCAAGTTGTTTTGTGATAGGTCATTTTGAAGTCTCCTCAATACGTTTTGGGCCCTTGCCTGTCGCGGGTACTTGACCCACCCATGCGAGTGAGGTACCATTTTTATCGAGAGACGTGGGGGAACGCTGGGTGGTAGGAAATTCGTGGATCCACGCAGATTCCAGAACGTTCCCACACAGAAATTTGAGAAAAAAGTGATTTTTTTGTAGCTAAATTTGAGGTTTGCAGGGGATTCTGGGTAAGAAAACGTCGGAGGACCCATGCAAGCCATACCTCGCTGTACTCCCCGTGTGTCTAGTTTTCAAAAATGTATAGGTTTGCTAGCTTTCTCTAGGTACCGGCAGAGCTAGAGTTCAAAATCTACAGCTAGGCACTTTGCAAAAAAAGGGTCAGTTTTCACTGTGAAAATGTGGTGTGTCCACCTTGCATTTTGGGCCGTTTCCTGTCTCGGGCACTAGGCCTACCCACACAAGTGAGGTACCATTTTTCTCGGAAGACTTTGGGGAATGCGGGGTGGGTGGAATTTTGTGGATCCACGCAGATTCCAGAACTTTCCACCACAGAAATGTGAGGAAAATGTTTTTTTTTTTTTTTTTACAAAGTTTGAGGTTTGCAAGGAATTCTGGGTAACAGAACCTGGTGAGAGCCAGACAAGTTACCCCACCCTGGATTCCCCTGGGTGCTTAGTTTTCAAAAATGTATAGGTTTGCTAGGTTTCCCTAGGTGCCGGCAGAGCTAGGGTTCAAAATCTACAGCTAGGCACTTTGCAAAAAAAAGGGTCAGTTTTCACTGTGAAAATGTGGTGTGTCCACCTTGCATTTTGGGCCGTTTCCTGTCTCGGGCACTAGGCCTACCCACACAAGTGAGGTACCATTTTTCTCGGAAGACTTTGGGGAATGCGGGGTGGGTGGAATTTTGTGGATCCACGCAGATTCCAGAACTTTCCACCACAGAAATGTGATGAAAATGTGTTTTTCTTTTTACAAAGTTTGAGGTTTGCAAGGGATTCTGGGTAACAGAACCTGGTGAGAGCCAGACAAGTTACCCCATCCTGGATTCCCCTGGGTGTCTAGTTTTCAATAATGTATAGGTTTGCTAGGTTTCCCTAGGTGCCGGCAGAGCTAGGGTTCAAAATCTACAGCTAGGCATTTTGCAAAAAAGGGTCCATTTTCACTGTGAAAATGTGGTGTGTCCACGTTGTGTTTTGGACCAATTCCTGTCCTGGCCACTTGGCCTAGCCACACAAGTGAGGTACCATTTGTTTCAGAAGACTTTGGGAAATGCGGGGTGGGTGGAATTTTGTGGATCCACGCAGATTCCAGAACTTTCCACCACAGAAATGTGATGAAAATGTGTTTTTTTTTTTATAAAGTTTGAGGTTTGCAAGGGATTCTGGGTAACAGAACCTGGTGAGAGCCAGACAAGTTACCCCATCCTGGATTCCCCTGGGTGTCTAGTTTTCAAAAATGTATAGGTTTTCTAGGTTTCCCTAGGTGCCGGCAGAGCTAGGGTTCAAAATCTACAGCTAGGCACTTTGCAAAAATAGGGTCAGTTTTCACTGTGAAAATGTGGTGTGTCCACATTGCGTTTTGGGCCGTTTTCTGTTGCGGGCACTAGGCCTACCCACACAAGTGAGGTACCATTTTTCTCTGAAGACTTTGGGGAATGCGGGGTAAGTGGAATTTTGTGGATCCACGCAGATTCCAGAACTTTCCACCACAGAAATGTGAGGAAAATGTGTTTTATTTTACAAAGTCTGAGGTTTGCAAGGGATTCTGGGTAACAGAACCTGGTGAGAGCCAGACAAGTTACTCCATCCTGGATTCCCCTGGGTGTCTAGTTTTCAAAAATGTATAGGTTTGCTATGTTTCCCTAGGTGCCGGCAGAGCTAGGGTTCAAAATCTACAGCTAGGCTTTTTGCAAAAAAAGGGGCAGTTTTCACTGTGAAAATGTGGTGTGTCCACGTTTCATTTTGGGGTGTTTGCTGTCACGGCCACTAGGCCTACCCACACAAGTGAGGTATCATTTGTCTCGGCAGACCTTGAGGAATGCGGGGTGGGTGGAATTTTGTGGATCCACCCAGATTCCAGAACTTTCCACCATGGAAATATGGGGACAATGTGTTTTTGTTTTACAACGTTTGAGGTTTGCAAGGGATTCTGGGTAACAGAACCTGGTGAGAGCCAGACAAGTCATCCCATCCTGGATTCCCCTGGGTGTCTAGTTTTCAAAAATGTATAGGTTTGCTAGGTTTCCCTAGGTGCCGGCAGAGCTAGGGTTCAAAAGCTACAGCTAGGCACTTTGCAAAAAAAGGGTCAGTTTCACTGTGAAAATGTTGTGTGTCCACATTGCATTTTGGGCTGTTTCCTGTCGCGGCCACTAGGCCTACCCACACAAGTGAGGTACCATTTTTCTCGGAAGACTTTGGGGAATGCGGGGTGGGTGGAATTTTGTGGATCCACGCAGATTCCAGAACTTTCCACCACAGAAATGTGGGGAAAATGTGTTTTTTTTTACAATGTTTGAGGTTTGCAAGGGATTCTGGGTAACAGAACATGGTGAGAGCCAGACAAGTCACCCCATCCTGGATTCCTCTGGGTATCTAGTTTTCAAAAATGTATAGGTTTGCTAGGTTTCCCTAGGTGCCGGCAGAGCTAGGGTTCAAAATCTACAGCTAGGCACTTTGCAAAAAAAGGGTCTGTTTTCACTGTGAAAATGTGGTGTGTCCACGTTGCGTTTTGGGCCGTTTCCTGTCGCGGCCACTAGGCCTACCCACACAAGTGAGGTATCATTTTTCTTGGAAGACTTTGTGGAATGTGGGGTGGGTGGAATTTTGTGGATCCACGCAGATTCCAGAACTTTCCACCACAGAAATGTGAGGAAATATGGTTTTTTTTACAACGTTTGAGGTTTGCAAGAGATTCTGGGTAACAGAACCTGGTGAGAGCTAGACAAGTCACCCCATCCTGGATTCCCTGGGTGTCTACTTTTCAAAAATGTATAGGTTTGCTAGGTTTCCCTAGGTGCCGGCAGAGCTAGGGTTCAAAATCTACAGCTAGGCACTTTACAAACAAGCATTTGCAATGCAATAGGTCTCGCATTTCTGAGAATTAGAGCTATTGGCGTTATAAATGTCAGTCTTTTATCCATGTGTTTTGGTTTGGAGGGGAGTGGAATTATGTATGTTGGATTAGAGTTGTTAGTTGTGGAATTGGGTTGTGTGGAGTGGATGTGTGTATTGTATTTATGTGGCATGGTGTGCAGTGTAATTATGTAGATAGTAATTATGTGGTATTCAGTGCGCTGGAATTATGTGGAGTGGAATTGTGTGTCATGGAGTGGAATTATGTAGAATGGTATTTTGTGTTGTGGAATGATATGTAGTGGAGTTTAATTATGTGGTGTGCTGTGGAATTGTGTGGCATAATGTGGAATTCTGTGGCATAGATTTGATGTATGTGGTGTGTTGTGTAATTGTGTTGTTGAGGTGAATTATGTGGTACGTTGTCGAATTCTGTGGTGTGGAATGGAAATGCATAGATTTCAATTGTGTGGCGTGTAAGTGTGGGGCGTTGAATGAAATTATGCTGATTAGAATTATGTGGCATGGTGGAGTGTATTTGTGTGGATTGTGTTACTAAGTTTAAAAATGATGAAACATAATTACAATTAAAGGCGCCCTTTTATAGCGCACACATTCACAAAATAAAAACAGGTAGCTTCCACCAAAAAATGCCAGAAATACAAAGTGTCTTCACATTTAGGCCTAAGCAAGGAGGAGCTGCAAACAAAACATACATGCTCAACATGAGAAGGAAAAAAAGAAAATAGTTCCAAGACCAAACACTTGAACATTCCGGTGGAAACTTATCAGTAGTTACAAGCAGCTCCCTGAGCGTTAACAAACAACAACTAAATAGATAAAAGATAGAAAGCTAGATAGATAAAAGATAGATAGATAGATAGAAGATACAGAGATAAAAGATAGACAGATAGATAACAGGTAGACAGATAACAGATAAAAAGATAACAGATAGATGATGCAATGGTGGTAGTTCTTGACGTTATATTATTGGCAAAATGGTGCTCATTACTGTGAGATGCTTTAACAAGCATAATGGTGAACATTCTTTGTACGGTAGAACATCATCAGTGCTTCTGACTGAAGCCCCATCATGTAAGACTAGTAGAACCCTGTCTACATTCAAGAATGCACTCACGTATTCAGGAATTCATTCATGCCCTCAGTCGTTCATTCAACCACTGAATCATTCTCAAATGCACACGCAACTCGTGAAACAGCGCAGAAATCCCTTTAATTGACCTATTGACTGTGCGTAAAGGGGAAATATAAAGCAGAAAATTAATGCCTACCTTGACATGATTGCATTCTTTAAATAATCCTGACATGAAATTATAAACAAATAGAGGTGTGGTAGTTAGGGGATATCGCCACCTGCTTTGTTCTAGTGTATGAAATGTACAGATAAGTCATACTACAACAGACAGATATGTGATCTGCGATTGAAAATAGGTCAGTACTTACACCTCAAAAAACAGATATATGTCTTTAGAAAGACCTTGTAATTATGGCAATTCTGGGTTGCATAACATCCAATCCTACAGCTGAGTATATTCGGGTAGCCATCTGTGATCTGGGAAGCACTGGTGTGAGGCATGACGTATGATTGGAGCGTTCAGAGCACCTCAGCCAATCTTAGGTACACATGCAGGTGGGGCAGTAACAGTTTTTCCCGGGCCAGAATGCCAGTAGGCATGCTGTCTCAATGATGCTCGCCGATCTGAATGGGCGGGAAGGAAAGGCACAGCAGAGAGGCAGCATCAGAGTGGTCAGCCCCCATTGTTACTTGCCCAACCACAACTAAAACATGAAGCGCAGCATCCATGAAGCGGGCACCGTGATGAAAAAAATAAAAAGCCACACGGCATGACAGGGCAACTCCAGGGTGTCTCACGGTAACGCTGACCCTCACGCACCTGAAACATAAAGCTCAGCGGCCGTGAAGTGGGCACCGTGCTGAAAAATGAAAACTGTTTTCTAAAGCAATATACTTAATTGTTGATTAAAATATTAGAAATTCACAGATGGCAACATAACAACACAACGGGATCTACCAGACATGTTCCAGTTGATCATTTTCACAACTGTCCTGTTGTTTGTAGCTCCCTCCTACCTTTACATATTCATAAAATTTGTTGTACTGCGCATGTCCTGTCCAGGTTTGGAGTGAGCTGTGGCTCAAACGGCCTTGTTGAAATCAGTCCAAATGTCACAGTTCCAGCAAGGTAGACCTAAGGATAGCAATAGAGCTGGGACGTTTTACCTGACCCTACCAATGCTATCAATGAGACGCAGCTTTAAGATGCATGCACGTGACGGTCTGCCAACACTATGTAAATTAGAATATTTGATATGTATGAGCTTTTGTGGGCTTTGTGATTACGTGGCAGCAACAGGGCAGGTGGGGGAGCGAGATGAAAGCAGGTGCATGCAGAAAATAAGAAAGATGCGTGGCCTCCGAGCTGCCACCATGCTTCCAAAGGGGTAGTGGGATGGGATACTATGCCTCATGCCTCCACGGCAAGAACATTTCAAAGAAAACTAACAGTGTGATGCAGTGTAGGTCGGGGGAAAAAGGATAAAGCACGGTGAACATGAGGCGTGTGCTGTGCTGAGCATTTCAGAACACACCAAAACAAGCAGCGGTGGGTGAGTGGTGGTAGGGGGGACAACAAAGACGAGTGCCTAAACTGCACCAACATGAGCAGGAAATAATAACGAGCAATTGTTTACATACCAATGTTAATTTTGCCGATTTTTCCAGCGTTTTGGCGAAAGTGGTGTAATCACTGAAAAGTGTACATATGGAAAAGTCACAGTATTGGTGACTGTGATGCTCCAAGTATGGCAGGCTCGCACCTCCATGCGGCTACAAAGTCGTGGTAGCCTGGGGTTACGTCGCGGAGGGACTAGGAACTATTCCTTACGCTGCTGAATGTCTCTATTCAGCGCACAGC
Organism: Calotriton arnoldi; assembly: GCA_963921515.1. Classification (NCBI taxonomy): domain Eukaryota; kingdom Metazoa; phylum Chordata; class Amphibia; order Caudata; family Salamandridae; genus Calotriton; species Calotriton arnoldi. Next base: position 398,292 of record CAWUFW010010265.1, read on the forward strand.
GGAGATGATTGTATATACGCACTCTTACACAGAGACCGCCATGCTTGCTCTCTCACACAAGACGCAAACCTACATCAGTTCCAGTCACAGTGAACAGATCTCGCCAGGATAAGGGGGACGTGGAGAGGGGTGGACTCTAGGGGGAAATAATATATAAACAAGCGGCAGTGAAAGCGATCGCGAAAGCAATCGCTACTGTTAAAAAAAAAAAACACGCCGGCGAGTTGTGCGCGCGCGCCACAGCGAGCCATCTGGTTTCCATTATCGCGCCCGTGTCTGGGCACGATAATTGAAACCACGCGGCCTATTGGTGTCTATTACATGCACCAAGCGCGTAATAGACACCAATAGGCCATGGGCGGAGCAATGCGCCCGCCTTTGGCCAATTACGTGCAGTCTTTTAGACAAAGACGCACGAAACGGCCTATGGGGTAGCACATAAGGAATCGCACACGCACGAGCGCGTGCGATTCCTAGGTCAGTGCTGAATCCCCTTTTTCACCTACTAAATGTCTCGCGCTGTGCGAGCACGGCTGAGCAGTGCACCGCTAGGCGCGAGACCTAAAAAAGGGTCAGTTTTCACTGTGAAAATGTGGTGTGTCCACGTTGCATTTTGGGCCGTTTCCTGTCGTGGCCACTAGGCCTACCCACACAAGTGAGGTATCATTTTTCTCGGAAGACTTTGGGGAATGCGGGGTGGGTAGAATTTTGTGGATCCACCCAGATTCCAGAACTTTCCACCACAGAAATGTGAGGAAAATGTTTTTTTTTTTTTTTTACAAAGTTTGAGGTTTGCAAGGGATTCTGGGTAACAGAACCTGGTGAGAGCCAGACACGTCACCCCATCCTGGATTCCCCTGGGTGTCTAGTTTAAAAAATGTATAGGTTTTCTAGGTTTCCCTAGGTGCCGGCAGAGCTAGGTTTCAAAATCTACAGCTAGGCACTTTGCAAAAAAAGGGTCCGTTTTCACTGTGAAAATGTGGTGTGTCCACGGTGCGTTTTGGGCCGTTTCCTGTCACGGCCACTAGGCCTATCCACACAAGTGAGGTATTATTTTTCTCGGAAGACTTTATGGAATGAGGGGTGGATGGAATTTTGGGGATCCACGCAGATTCCAGAACTTTCCACTACTGAAATATGAGGAAATTGTGTTTTTTTTTACAAAGTTTGAGGGTTGCAAGCGATTCTGGGTAACGGAACCTGCTGAGAGCCAGTCAAGTTACCCCATCCTGGATTCCCCTAGGTGTCTAGTTTTCAAAAGTGTATAGGTTTGCTAGGTTTCCCTAGGTGCCGGCAGAGCTAGGGTTCAAAATCTACAGCAAGGCACTTTGCAAAAAAAGGGTCAGTTTTCACTGTAAAAATAAAGTGTGTCCACGTTGCGTTTTGGGCCGTTTCCTGTCGCGGGCACTAGGCCTACCCACACAAGTGAGGTACCATTTTTCTCTGAAGACTTTGGGGAATGCGGGGTGGGTGGAATTTTGTGGATCCACGCAGATTCCAGAACTTTCCACCACAGAAATGTGGGGAAAATGTGTTTTGTTTTACAAAGTTTGAGGTTTGCAAGGGATTCTGGGTAACAGAACATGGTGAGAGCCAGACGAGTCACCCCATCCTGGAATCCACTGGGTGTCTAGTTTTACAAAATGTATAGGTTTGCTAGGTTTCCCTAGGTGCCGGCAGAGCTAGGGTTCAAAATCTACAGCTAGGCACTTTGCAAAAAAAAAGTCAGATTTCACTGTGAAAATGTGGTGTGTCCACGTTGCGTTTTGGGCCGTTTCCTGTCGCGGCCACTAGGCCTACCCACACAAGTGAGGTACCATTTTTCTCATAAGACTTTGGGAAATGCGGGGTGGGTGGAATTTTGTGGATCCACGCAGATTCCAGTACTTTCCACCACAGAAATGTGAGGAAAATGTGTTTCTTTTGACAAAGTTTGAGGTTTGCAAGAGATTCTGGGTAACAGAACCTGGTGAGAGCCAGACAAGTTACCGCATCCTGGATTCCCCTTGGTGTCTAGTTTTCAAAAATGTATAGGTTTGCTAGGTTTCCCTAGGTGCCGGCAGAGCTAGGGTTCAAAATCTACAGCTAGGCACTTTGCAAAAAAAGGGTCCGTTTTCACTGTGAAAATGTGGTGTGTCCACGTTGCGTTTTGGGCCGTTTCCTGTCGTGGCCACTAGGCCTACCCACACAAGTGAGGCACCATTTTTCTCAGAAGACTTTGGGAAATGCGGGGTGGGTGGAATTTTGTGGATCCACGCAGATTTCAGTACTTTCCACCACAGAAATGTGAGGAAAATGTGTTTCTTTTGACAAAGTTTGAAGTTTGCAAGAGATTCTCGGTAACAGAACCTGGTGAGAGCCAGACAAGTTACCGCATCCTGGATTCCCCTTGGTGTCTAATTTTCAAAAATGTATAGGTTTGCTAGGTTTCCGTAGGTGCCGGCAGAGCTAGGGTTCAAAAGCTACAGCTAGGTACTTTGCAAAAAAAGGGTCAGTTTCACTGTGAAAATGTTGTGCGTCCACGTTGCATTTTGGGCTGTTTCCTGTCGCGGCCACTAGGCCCACCCACACAAGTGAGGTACCATTTTTCTCGGAAGACTTTGGGGAATGCGGGGTGGGTGGAATTTTGTGGATCCACGCAGATTCCAGAACTTTCCACCACAGAAATGTGGGGAAAATGTGTTTTGTTTGACAAAGTTTGAGGTTTGCAAGGGATTCTGGGTAACAGAACATGGTGAGAGCCAGACAAGTCACCCCATCCTGGATTCCTCTGGGTGTGTAGTTTTCAAAAATGTATAGGTTTGCTAGGGTTCCCTAGGTGCCGGCAGAGCTAGGGTTTAAAATCTACAGCTCGGCACTTTGCAAAAAAGGGTCCGTTTTCACTGTGAAAATGTGGTGTGTCTACGTTGCATTTTGGGCCGTTTCCTGTCGCGGCCACTAGGCCTACCCACACAAGTGAGGTACCATTTTTCTCGGAAGACTTTGGGAAATGCAGGCTGCATGGAATTTTGTGGATCCACGCAGATTCCAGAACTTTCCACCACAGAAATGTGAGGAAAATGTGTTTCTTTTGACAAAGTTTGAGGTTTGCAAGGGATGCTGGGTAACAGAACCTGGTGAGAGCCAGACAAATTACAGCATCCTGGATTCCCCTTGGTGTCTAGTTTTCAAAAAGGTATAGGTTTGCTAGGTTTCCCTAGGTGCCGGCAGAGCTAGGGTTCAAAAGCTACAGCTAGGCACTTTGCAAAAAAAGGGTCAGTTTCACTGTGAAAATGTTGTGCGTCCACGTTGCATTTTGGGCTGTTTCCTGTCGCGGCCACTAGGCCTACCCACACAAGTGAGGTACCATTTTTCTCGGAAGACTTTGGGGAATGCGGGGTGGGTGGAATTTTGTGGATCCACACAGATTCCAGAACTTTCCACCACAGAAATGTGGGGAAAATGTGTTTTGTTTGACAAAGTTTGAGGTTTGCAAGGGATTCTGGGTAACAGAACATGGTGAGAGCCAGACAAGTCACCCCATCCTGGATTCCTCTGGGTGTGTAGTTTTCAAAAATGTATAGGTTTGCTAGGGTTCCCTAGGTGCCGGCAGAGCTAGGGTTTAAAATCTACAGCTCGGCACTTTGCAAAAAAATGGTCCGTTTTCACTGTGAAAATGTGGTGTGTCTACGTTGCATTTTGGGCCGTTTCCTGTCGCGGCCACTAGGCCTACCCACACAAGTGAGGTACCATTTTTCTCGGAAGACTTTGGGAAATGCAGGCTGCATAGAATTTTGTGGATCCACGCAGATTCCAGAACTTTCCACCACAGAAATGTGAGGAAAATGTGTTTCTTTTGACAAAGTTTGAGGTTTGCAAGGGATGCTGGGTAACAGAACCTGGTGAGAGCCAGACAAGTTACAGCATCCTGGATTCCCTTGGTGTCTAGTTTTCAAAAAGGTATAGGTTTGCTAGGTTTCCCTAGGTGCCGGCAGAGCTAGGGTTCAAAATCTACAGCTAGGCACTTTGCAAAAAAAAGGTCAGTTTTCACTGTGAAAATGTGGTGTGTCCACGTTGCATTTTGGGGCCGTTTCCTGTCACGGCCACTAGGCCTACCCACACAAGTGAGGTATTATTTTTCTCAGAAGACTTTGTGGAATGCAGGGTGGGTGGAATTTTGTGGATCCACGCAGATTCCAGAACTTTCCACCACAGAAATGTGGGGAAAATGTGGTTTTTTTACAAAGTTTGAGGTTTGCAAGAGATTCTGGGTAACAGAACCTGGTGAGAGCCAGTCAAGTCACCCCATCCTGGATTCCCCTGGGTGTCTAGTTTTCAAAAATGTATAGGTTTGCTATGTTTCCGTAGGTGCCGGCAGAGCTAGGGTTCAAAAGCTACAGCTAGGCACTTTGCAAAAAAAGGGTCAGTTTCACTGTGAAAATGTTGTGCGTCCACGTTGCATTTTGGGCTGTTTCCTGTCGCGGCCACTAGGCCTACCCACACAAGTGAGGTACCATTTTTCTCGGAAGACTTTGGGGAATGCGGGGTGGGTGGAATTTTGTGGATCCACGCAGATTCCAGAACTTTCCACCACAGAAATGTGGGGAAAATGTGTTTTGTTTGACAAAGTTTGAGGTTTGCAAGGGATTCTGGGTAACAGAACATGGTGAGAGCCAGACAAGTCACCCCATCCTGGATTCCTCTGGGTGTGTAGTTTTCAAAAATGTATAGGTTTGCTAGGGTTCCCTAGGTGCCGGCAGAGCTAGGGTTTAAAATCTACAGCTCGGCACTTTGCAAAAAAATGGTCCGTTTTCACTGTGAAAATGTGGTGTGTCTACGTTGCATTTTGGGCCGTTTCCTGTCGCGGCCACTAGGCCTACCCACACAAGTGAAGTACCATTTTTCTCGGAAGACTTTGGGAAATGCAGGCTGCATAGAATTTTGTGGATCCACGCAGATTCCAGAACTTTCCACCACAGAAATGTGAGGAAAATGTGTTTCTTTTGACAAAGTTTGAGGTTTGCAAGGGATGCTGGGTAACAGAACCTGGTGAGAGCCAGACAAGTTACAGCATCCTGGATTCCCCTTGGTGTCTAGTTTTCAAAAAGGTATAGGTTTGCTAGGTTTCCCTAGGTGCCGGCAGAGCTAGGGTTCAAAATCTACAGCTAGGCACTTTGCAAAAAAAAAAGGTCAGTTTTCACTGTGAAAATGTGGTGTGTCCACGTTGCATTTTGGGGCCGTTTCCTGTCACGGCCACTAGGCCTACCCACACAAGTGAGGTATTATTTTTCTCAGAAGACTTTGTGGAATGCAGGGTGGGTGGAATTTTGTGGATCCACGCAGATTCCAGAACTTTCCACCACAGAAATGTGGGGAAAATGTGGGTTTTTTACAAAGTTTGAGGTTTGCAAGAGATTCTGGGTAACAGAACCTGGTGAGAGCCAGTCAAGTCACCCCATCCTGGATTCCCCTGCGTGTCTAGTTTTCAAAAATGTATAGGTTTGCTAGGTTGCCGTAGGTGCCGGCAGAGCTAGGGTTCAAAAGCTACAGCTAGGCACTTTGCAAAAAAAGGGTCAGTTTCACTGTGAAAATGTTGTGCGTCCACGTTGCATTTTGGGCTGTTTCCTGTCGCGGCCACTAGGCCTACCCACACAAGTGAGGTACCATTTTTCTCGGAAGACTTTGGGGAATGCGGGGTGGGTGGAATTTTGTGGATCCACGCAGATTCCAGAACTTTCCACAACAGAAATGTGGGGAAAATGTGTTTTGTTTGACAAAGTTTGAGGTTTGCAAGGGATTCTGGGTAACAGAACATGGTGAGAGCCAGACAAGTCACCCCATCCTGGATTCCCTGGGTGTCTACGTTTCAAAAATGTATAGGTTTGCTAGGTTTCCCTAGGTGCCGGCAGAGCTAGTGTTCAAAATCTACAGCTAGGCACTTTGCAAAAAAAGGGTCCGTTTTCACTGTGAAAATGTGGTGTGTCCACGTTGCATTTTGGGGCCGTTTCCTGTCACGGCCACTAGGCCTACCCACACAAGTGAGGTATTACTTTTCTCAGAAGACTTTGTGGAATGCAGGGTGGGTGGAATTTTGTGGATCCACGCAGATTCCAGAACTTTCCACCACAGAAATGTGAGGAAAATGTGTTTTTTTTACAAAGTTTGAGGTTTGCAAGAGATTCTGGGTAACAGAACCTGGTGAGAGCCAGTCAAGTCACCCCATCCTGGATTCCCTGGGTGTCTAGTTTTCAAAAATGTATAGGTTTGCTAGGTTTCCATAGGTGCCGGCAGAGCTAGGGTTCAAAAGCTACAGCTAGGCACTTTGCAAAAAAAGGGTCAGTTTCACTGTGAAAATGTTGTGCGTCCACGTTGCATTTTGGGCTGTTTCCTGTCGCGGCCACTAGGCCTACCCACACAAGTGAGGTACCATTTTTCTCGGAAGACTTTGGGGAATGCGGGGTGGGTGGAATTTTGTGGATCCACGCAGATTCCAGAACTTTCCACCACAGAAATGTGGGGAAAATGTGTTTTGTTTGACAAAGTTTGAGGTTTGCAAGGGATTCTGGGTAACAGAACATGGTGAGAGCCAGACAAGTCACCCCATCCTGGATTCCCTGGGTGTCTACTTTTCAAAAATGTATAGGTTTGCTAGGTTTCCCTAGGTGCCGGCAGAGCTAGGGTTCAAAATCTACAGCTAGGCACTTTGCAAAAAAAGGGTCAGTTTTCACTGTGAAAATGTGGTGTGTCCACGTTGCATTTTGGGCCGTTTCCTGTCGTGGCCACTAGGCCTACCCACACAAGTGAGGTATCATTTTTCTCGGAAGACTTTGGGGAATGCGGGGTGGGTATCATTTTGTGGATCCACCCAGATTCCAGAACTTTCCACCACAGAAATGTGAGGAAAATGTGGGTTTTTTTACAAAGTTTGAGGTTTGCAAGGGATTCTGGGTAACAGAACCTGGTGAGAGCCAGACACGTCACCCCATCCTGGATTCCTCTGGGTGTCTAGTTTAAAAATTGTATAGGTTTTCTAGGTTTCCCTAGGTGCCGCCAGAGCTAGGTTTCAAAATCTACAGCTAGGCACATTGCAAACAAAGGGTCCGTTTTCACTGTGAAAATGTGGTGTGTCCACGGTGCGTTTTGGGCCGTTTCCTGTCGCGGCCACTAGGCCTATCCACACAAGTGAGATATTATTTTTCTCGGAAGACTTTGTGGAATGAGGGGTGGGTGGAATTTTGGTGATCCACGCAGATTCCAGAACTTTCCACTACTGAAATATGATGAAATTGTGTATTTTGTTTACAAAGTTTGAGGTTTGCAAGCGATTCTGGGTAACGGAACCTGGTGAGAGCCAGTCAAGTTACCCCATCCTGGATTCCCCTAGGTGTCTAGTTTTCAAAAATGTATAGGTTTGCTAGGTTTCCCTAGGTGTCGGCAGAGCTAGGGTTCAAAATCTACAGCAAGGCACTTTGCAAAAAAAGGGTCAGTTTTCACTGGAAAAATAAAGTGTGTCCACATTGCGTTTTGGGCCATTTCCTGTCGCGGGCACTAGGCCTACCCACACAAGTGAGGGACCATTTATATCGGGAGACTTGGGGCAACACAGAATTGTAGAGCAACTGTTATTACCTATTGACTTTTGATGCATTTCTGCCTTCCAAATTAAAGACAATGTGTAAAAAAGAAGTCACTTTGAAAAATGTCCTATAATTCTCATGCTAGTATGGGTACTCACAATTTTGGAAATGTGCAAATAGCTACTGTTTCTAAACTCTATATTTTGTTCCAATTTCAGAAATACATAGGTGTCTTTCATTCCGATTTTTCACTGTATATATTTTCCCAAATTAATTGCTATATACCCGGTACATAATAAAAAACCATTGCAATACGCTGCTCAGTTATTGGCTCTGGGTTCGTCAGTTTCTTGGTGAACCTATAAGTCCTATATATCCCCACAACCAGAAAGGTCCAGCGGATGTAACTGTATATTGCTTTCAAACATCTGTCATAATTAGAAGAAGTTACAGGTGAAAACGTTGGCACAAATGGCTGTTTTTTTCAACTCATTTTCAATTTTTCCTATTTTCAACTTTTAGCTTCTGTAAAGAAACCTTGAAGGATCTACACAAATGACCCCTTGCTGAATTCAGAAATTTGTCTACTGTTCTAAAATGTATAGCTTTCCAGGATCCATTATTGCTTTCATACCCATTTCTACCATTAACTGGAAGAAGGTTGAGAGCACAAAAAATAGCAAAAATAGTCTATGTCCCAGTAAAATGCCAAAACTGTGTAAAAAATGTTGGTTTTCTGACAAAAGTCTGTCAATCCCTGAAAGCTGGGAAAATTATGATTTCAGCCCCACAGACCCTTTGTTGATACCATTTGCAGGGAAAAAGCCACACGCTTTCATTTGCAGCACTTTTTTTCCCAGTTTTCCCCCAAAAAACAAAATTTTGCTGTATTTTGGCTAATTCCTGGGTCCCCTCCAGGGGAATCCACAAACCCTGGGTACCTTTAGAATCCCCATGATGTTGGAAGAAAAGGACGCAAATTTGGCGTGGATACCGTATGTGGTCAAATAGTTACAGGGGCCTAAGCGCAAACTACCCCAAATAGCCAAAAAAAGGCTTAGCACAGGGGGGGGAAAGGCCTAGCAGCGAAGGGGTTAAAACTAATATACTTCCACATTTATGTAACCGATAAATATGCATTCATGCTTGAATGCCTGGCAGGTTTCAATGATATGAACACCCACAGATGATAAATCATTGCATGTGTACGAAAACATGAACATTTTAGCATCAAGGTTGTGCATATCTACTGCTGTTTAATCCTCTTTACTAAAATCCCTTTTACTAAAATCTTTTTTTAACCATTTACCTGTCAAGCCGTACAGCTATTGGCCAACCGGTCATGACTGACAGCATTTAGAATCAGACAAAAAGAATCCAATTTCTGTTTTTATCCACGTTTAAAAATAAATACAGACAGGAAAATAAATGGTTTTCCATCTGTATTTATCTGTAGAAATCAGTGAAAACAGGGAGCCTTAATTATAGATAGCACAGCTGACACTTGCGTAGCTCCTTCTGTAACATAGATTATTAGGCACAAAATATGTGCCTCTGTGATCACATGGGGGTGAGCCCCTTGCAAATGAGGGAATCCTTTGCCATTGCATCGAAGCAACATTACAGACACGGGTTCAAAGTCATAGAAGCCATGAGACGGGGTCCTCATTGTCTGCCGTGTGGAGGTGGCGCACAGTCAGTGCACCGATCAGTGTTGCCCCTGGTCCCCACTTGCTATCCCCCAGCAGGCCGGTGCAGTCTCCTGCCTGCCGGAAGATCCCTGCCCCATTTTCAAATTGAGGCCTAGATTCTGCCTTTAATGAAAGACAGACCGGCGGCTTCAAAGAGCCTGTCTCCCTTTCACTAATACACTGTCCAGAGTAGAGTTGCAGGTCTGCATCTCTGACCAGTGCATTGACCGTAATTGGGTGCACTGTCCTAATCTGCCCCTGGTGCACCCAGTAAAGCGTGCACCATGGCGCATAGTGGGGCAGTGCACACTACATGAAATACAGCGCCAGGATAGCTTGATACAAATCCAATATTCAGGAAAACTGATTTTTCACCGCCAAACAGAATGCATAAGTTGGCCACATCGTGGCAAAGCCTCTAATTTCTTCTGATTTATACACAATCAGTGGCTCCTTGAGAGCACTTCGAAGGCTCTAGTGAAATGAGTTGTTGGTCTTATTGTAATATTTTCTCAGAGGAAAAGTACCAAACTAACTCAAATTTCAATTATGGTTGACCCAAACCTCAACACTTGTAGGCATCTCTAGTACTGGGCCAAACGTGCTTGCAGAGCATCAGCTGAGCGCTTTAGGGAAGTAAAAACTCCTACTACCAGGATTATTCCAGGTCTCTGCATGCCTGGATCTTTGTTTTATGCCTTTCTAAATACTACATTAAAATTTAAAGAAACAGAAAAAAACTGGGAAAAGAACGAAATAAAAAAACAAATGAGGGTACAGGAAATCACAATTATTGACTTTTGAGAATAAGAAAATAGACAGAGTTACATGTCTACCCTATTGGCTCATATAACCCCCAGGGTAATGTTGTACTCCAAGTGCTCTGACACCCCTCTTGTTCTGATAATGCCCATTAAGTCATAACTGGGTCGAATCGCTGTTCTCCCCCTCCTGTTCTGATGTTGCACCCAGGCCACTACTGTGTCAAACTGCTATTGACGGTCTCATCCTTTTAGACCAAGACACATGTCTAGATTTGACCTGTTGGAATACTTGTGATTGAATTCATCAGACTACTGTATGGTATTCAATGGTCTTCTGTTGATACATTGTAGATATGTATATTTTTATGCTTGTTCATGGTTTCCAATGTGTGGTTACGATGAGCACTCAAAACATATATTCTTCGTCAAGCATCTATATAGAAATTAAACTCATTTCAGCAAGTGAATTGAAGTGCCTTGTCTCATCAGAGCACACTTGAGGACCAAATCATTAATGCTGGTACCGTTGCTATGGGGAGAAAATGTTTGGCGATAAGGTGGGTTTGATGGCCAAAACCCAGAACATAGACTTCTGCATCAGAAGAGGTATTAACACCACCTTCAGGGAATGGTGCCTGGAACAGGCATCCAAGATAGTCCAGAGTCCACTCAGCAACTTCATTTGGAGCTGAAGACTGCAGCAGTAGACTCTGAAGAGATTGAAGGGTAAGCAGCTGGAGGCTCTGGTGCAGGCAGTGGAGTTTCTGTGGTAAGCCTTAAGAAAGGCGAAGGGAAACAACATTATACCAGCTGAATCAGGGGTGGCTAAGACAGAGGGCCGAGGCCCCTTGAGCCGACGGAACATCACTTTTTGTGATGGTCCGTGGCACAGGAGCCTGCTCCATATTTACGAGGCAGCACTAAGCCACTTATTTTGGCTTAATGCTGCCTCGTAAATACCGTTCCCTTTAACGCATTGTTCTATGTTAAAGGTGTGTGCAATGAGTGTTGCTGGGGGCGTTCCCAGCAACATCCATGGCTTTTTGACACTGCCCCAGATTTAGGAGAAAACGTAAATTTGAGGCAGCTCTAAAAACGTACAGATGCCCAACGAGGAGAAATATCTTTATTTCTCCTCGTTTTTCCGTTTTCTATGTGTGCTGCATTCTGCAGCACACATAGAAAGAGGAAAAAGCCTCTTGTGATTGTTTTTGTGCAGGAAGGTTTCCTTTCCTGCGCAAAAATAATCCTCCCCGCAACACAGGCAACCGTGCCTGCGTTGCCTCACGGCAGCCCATTGTGCACCGGCGCAGGGGAAAAGGACAGGAATGCAACGTATCTGATAGATACGGCACATTCCTGCCCTTTTCTTTTGCCGAAGGGCAGCGCAGCAGGAAGGCCTGCAGTGCTGCCCTACGGCAAAACCTGATAAATGAGGCCCAGAGTAACCTGTTTTATGGTCCTGAATCACAGGTCATTGCAAGACAGAGGGAGAACTAACAAATACTGGAAGAACAAATTACTGTGCTAGAACTGTGGCATGGAGCGGGGCAAAGAGGCCAGGGAAACTTAAAATGGTGACAGAATGAAAGAGACTTTTTATTTAAAAGACAAGAAAAAAATAAGTTAGAGACAAATGCAGTGCAACAATAAGAAAGAAGGAAAGAAGAACACAAATAAGGAGAGAAAGAAATACATGTAAAAGGATTGGGATGGAACCTAGATGCAAAAGAAAAACAGAAAGAAAAATGGAAGGGAGAGAGAACGACAGAATAGTAGCAAGATGAAAGAAGGAGAGAAGAAAAATAGAATTACATAAAGGGAAGATGAAACGAGAGATGGGTGGAAGTGCGATGGAAAGAAGAGACAAAAAGATTTAACAAATGGAAAAAAGAAAAAAGAAAGCTAGAAAGAAGGCAATAAGGATTGTCAGGAGGAAGTTAACAATTAAGGAAAGAAAAGAATAGAATGAAAGAATGGGAGAAAGAGAGGAAAGATGGAAAGAAGGGAAAAAAATTAAATAAGGATATAAAGAATGACAATTTGAGAAAGAGGAACAAATGGAATTAAGGAAGAATGGACAAAAGGGAAGAAAAGATAGAAAGAAGTAATGAAAAGAGAGTGGAAATAGGGGAAGAAAGAAAAACAGACAGTTGGAGAGAAAGATGGAGCGAGAGAGGAAAGAATGAATAAAAGAAGTCAATACTGATAAAAGTCTGTTTCCTGCTGCCAACCGAACTCCTGCCCCAGGCCTCGCTAATGCATTCCCGCCACCTCTTCCAATGGGTCCGGCTGGAGGCGTACAATTCCGCAAACCTAGAGCCTCGAAGCCGCATACAAAAGCAAGGCTGGAGCTGGCTGCTGCAACTAGCTTCAGATGCCGACAGAGGCTAGACATGATTGTGATTGCTGCGCTCTTGACACACTCTGGGGTGCTCTGCATATTTTCATTGTACTATTTTGGACCAAGAGAACACAGGAGATTGAATTTTGTTTATTTTTTGCAGTTTTTATATAGCATATACTCGACCCGAAGTGTTGGATCGCTTTACACGAGCGCCAGTTACATTTCACAAGTACACATTCATTTTTGGTAGGTACGGGGAGATTAAGTGATTTTCCCAGAATCACAGGATGTTGAGCTGACACTGAGACTCGAACCTGGTTCCCCAGTTCTAGCTGAGCTAGATTTTACTGATGAGGATAGGTTAACAGTAGAGATTTAGGAAGATTGACTAGAAGTTTTCTGGCCTGCAATGGATGGCCGTGTGTGTATTTGCGTTTGTGCCTGGGCCAATACCTTGAAAGAGCATGGGAGCTTGAATGCAGATCCAATGCCACCACCTAATGGGTGGTCGCAGCCTCCCCTGATTATGCGCGAAGATGCAGCTAGCCCGAGTTTTAGAGCAGTGGCAGCCCATGGAGGTAAGCACTGTAAGGTGGGGCGGGGGTGGAAGTGACAAACAACGGAATAGGGAAAATAAAATAAATAAATAAAAAACATTTACCTTGCGCTAGCCACATCACCGAGTCGACGATGCGGCGAGCGCAAGGTAAGTGGTTTTATTTATTTTATTTTCCCTATTCCGTCGTTTGTCACTTACACCCCCCACTCCTGCCCCGCCCCAGCCCACCACTCACCGCGCTTACATGCACGGTCCGCCACTGATTCTGAGTGTAGGAGTGCATTGGGGCGGACTAATTTACAAAGGTTTTTCCTCCTCAACCTCACGATTATTCTTTATTTTACAAACTCTGGGAACTTCGCAAAGTTGGTGAAGAAAGAAAAATAGCAAGAAACACATGAGCCCCACCTGGTTTGGCGGAGGAAGAACTTCGCAAAGAAGCAGGCTAAGATGGCCGTGCTCCTGATTGTTATGGACTTAGGAGGATATTGAGTGGTTGTAGTATGTCACATGTTTTAGATCTCAAGTTGTGACTTTTAGGAGTAGAAGTCTAACTTGTTACTGGAAAGCTGCTCTTGATTAAAAGTAAGCAAAAGATAAGGCAAAGGCTTTGCAAAGTTTTGCTCGAACATTTGTTTGCAAAACCTATTTTTGACTCAAACTCTTGTAAAAATGGGAAAATCAGCAAGGTTTGTAATCCATGAGGAGTGCTAAATGAGGTGGAGTGTGGTTTAAAGTTGGGGAGTCAGACGTTTTGCAACTTTAAGTATAACTCTGAAAGCTTCCTGAAGTGTGGACCGTGCAAAGTTTAAAAGAAGGTTGTGGTAGCTTTTGTAGCCCTCCCTTTTAGCACAACACTTTGACGCTGGTCTTTAAAGCAACAGATGTCTAATATTGAGCAGCTGCCCCTAATGTTTAACACTCTCAGGGGCAAGGTTTCTGGTGACAGGTAGCCACCAGTGTGAATGCCATGCAGCAGAGGTTTACTTGCTACCGGCACTCTGTGCAGAGGCCTGGGTAAAGCCAAGTCCTTAATGGCGCCCAGGGAAGGAATGGGCGGGTCTTGGTTCACAGCATTTCCTGTTCCTTTTTCCTATCATCAAGGTGGATTACCTCATACATAATGACTGGGATGAGGACATAGGACATAGAGGTAAAGTTGTTTAAAGCTTTGGATATCACAGAGAAAAGATTGCTAAGGGCAATTACCTCTTCGTAAGTCTTCCACACCACATGACTAACGTAGTGAGCTTCAGCTCCCCAACAGAACCCTCCAAGCAAAACAGCGCTCTAGTCCTCCCATCCCTCCCTAACAGGGTTCGACCTCCTTCGCCCCTGACCTAGTACAAGAGGAGGCACGGCCCACCCCACTTCCTGTTCAAGTACCAAGCCTCAGCACCCAACAGCATGAAGCCGATAGCCAAACAGGGAAGGGAGGGATGGGAACTCATGTGGCGAGGAAGACTACACTCTGAGTAATGAAGATTACCGGCAAGTAACCGGGGCATCACCTTCAAGATCAAAGTTTGAAACTTCACACGCACAGCTGTAGCAGCGGTTCACAGTGGTCCACCGGAGCTTTCCTGGTTGATGCTCTGCATGCATTTGCATGAGCTGCAGGGGTGATTTAAGCACCCTTGGAACAACAGACATTAGTTCTGTCTGGTATAGTGGTACCTTAGCCCACAATTTACTTGCGGTGCATTAGCGATGGATGCACAGATGGCGCATTCGATCTGGCTGAATACATTTAAATGTGGTTGGTTTCTTCCAGCACTCTCGGGAGTGAGGTCTACAGGCCTGGCAGCAGATTGCGAGAATTATCATTGTTTGCTGCATGAAGACTGTTCACCCTGGATGCACTGAAGCGGTTTCATTTCTCCATACAAGAAGAAATGCCGCATTACAATACAAGGAGGATGGATTTATCTTCACTGCAGCATTGAACACTTTGCCTCTCCTCCCTCTACAGTTTCCACTAACGCTCTGGAGTTAACTTGGCTCTAAAGAATTGGCTGGCGCATGAAATATGCCTCAAATCCCTTCCTCTCTGAGAACATTGCTGCACAGATGAGTGAACTTTATTATAATAGATCTTTTCCCTTATTCCTTCGGAAAGACGCCATTGTTTTTGCAAACTAAGCACCGACGACGTGTGATTCAGAGAATCATTGCAGAGGATTATGGATTATCAGCAGAGCCATTGTGCTGAGTAAAATAGAGCTCCGGGGAGTACTAAAAGCAGGCGCCATTTTGCAGAAAATAGCACTCAGTCGGAGAGCACTGCTCCTTCACCTGCATTTATAAGATTTATTAGAAACTTCTGCAGTCTACGACTGTGCTGTGGGTGTGTGGGGGGAATCCAGGTCAGAAGTGTAGGACTGGAAGGGCAGAACTTCTTGTCAGAGTTGTGCTGGTTGGTTTCCTTCTTGAAAACGTGGCTTATTGCTACGAGTAGAACTTCCGCATCCTAGGAACCTGAGGTTGGCATTTGAGGGCAGGGCCGGACTGGGGACCGAAACCAGCCCTGGCAAACTGCTCGGCCAGGCCCCCCCTGGGGGGAGAGGGGGGTGCAGCCAAGCTTTTGCTAAGGCCGGTTTCGGCCGATTTTGTTACAGGGGGCCGATATTGCAGGCCCCCGGTAACAAAAACGGCCCCCAGGGGCTCAAAACCAGCCCCCACACTGGTGGCCCACCGGGGAAACGCCCGGTGCCCGCTACGGCTAGTCCGGCCCTGTTTGAGGGAACGGGTCACGTCATGTCCTGTGAGATCATGAGATGGGTAGAAGGCAAAGTGCCAAAAAGTCCATTTGACAGACTCCTTGGTGTCTTCGTTGGGAAGTAGACTTTTTAATTTGTACAGAACTTCTGTTTGAAGGGCTAATATTTAAAAGTAAATATAAACCCAAATGCAGCAAGGTACAAATAATAATCTGTATGGAAATAAAATATTTCAATGACGATTAGTTTCACTTGGAGGATGACCCAAAAGTGTTCTCACAACTCTAAAGCAGAGATTTCTGCACGCGCCACGTTATGCTTCCTATAATACAACTGGTTTTATTTTTTCATTTTTTTTTACAAGGACACCTAAGCTCCATAAAAGTGCTGCCATGCAACTCCCTTCCCATATTTGCACTTCCACACACTTTTTTTTATTTTTTTCAGTTTAATTTGCTATACTAACATGTTTGTCCTATAAATTAAAAATGGCCATCATGTGTCATATGCATGCACACACATGCATCACAATGCACAAGAACGTATTCATCACAACACACAAGTGCATAAGTCACAACGCATGCATGCACATCAATGGCCTTCTTAGCGTTGTTTTTTTTTTTTAATATAAGACCCATTCCAAGATAGCCAGCCATAAGTGCATATGTGCCTTGACACATGCATTTGCATGATACTGGTAAAAGCATTGGCAAAGACAATAGCTGTGCTTTCAAAACAGACCTATTGGCTTTGTCAATGCTTGTTTTTCACTTTTATCACCCTTTCTCCTCCTTTTCCACTTTTTCCATACCATATTTTATTGTTATATAACTTATTAATTAGTCCTGGTGAACAATTTTTATTATCTTTTGGGAGTAAAGTAGTTTATTATAAGGTACGGTTGAGCGACCTCACTGTGTAATAAAGTCATAATTTCATATCAGGTCCAGCCAGGATGAACAATTTGTATTATCTTTTGGGAGTAAAGTGGATTTATTATATGCCATGGTTCTGTGACCTCAATGTGTAATTATGTCATAATTATGTATCAGGTCGAGTGAGGTTTGTTTGTAACACTTTAGCAAACTCCTGGGGTATTTGTGGCATGTTCATCTGTAACACTTTAGCTCAGTCCTGGGTAGCTGTGGCTCAGAGCAGTAAGGCTTTATCAAAGAAACATGTGTAAAGCATTAAGAACTACCAAAACAGTTGAATAAGAAGAAAACACAACACAATAAAAATCCCACACAATCTATAAAATTAGGTTGTATTTTTGGTTCTATGATCGAGGCAGGCATGGCTAAACCACGCAAGCCTCTACCACGCAGCCCGAACCATGAATGCATCTTAACCATGCATTTCTTTTCCATGCATGCCTTTACCACGCAATTTCGTTGTAAAGGCATGTTTGGTAAGGGGGTATGCAGGGATAACTTTGCCACTACTCTGACCACCCTCCCCTCACCCTAAGCCCTAAATTATCGAACCCCTACCTGCCACCCCCTCCACCCTGAGGCCCAAAACCTGCCCTGAAAAACTGCCCCTTTCCCTCCCCCTGCCCTGAGGCCTAAAACCCGGCCCCTTAACATACACTACCCCGATCCCTGACTGCCGTGCTGTCCTTAAAACTACCCCAAACCCTTCTACTGACCTGAGGCCTAAAATCGCGCCTCTTCCTAAAAAACTCCCCCGAAACCCAGCCCTTAAAACTACCCCAACTCCCTCCCCTGCCCTGAGATCTAAAAACCTGACCCCTTCTTAAAAGTACCGAGACCCACTCCCAGAGCCCTAAAAACCTTCCCACTTCTTTAAAAGTACCCCGACCCCCTACCTCCTCTCTGAGCCCTAAAAACCTGCCCCTTTCCCAAAAGTAATCGAACACCCTCCCGCCCTCCCCCCGAAAGCAGCCCCCAGACCTGGCCCCAGCCCCACTTACCTGTCCGCATCTTGAACTTCCTGGTCCGATGCTTCTCCCCGAGTCCCCGCCCATCTTGAACACTAGAGCGCATCTGCCTTAACCACGCATATGCATGGTTTAGGCACATGCATTGTGCGGGCAAGCGTGGTTACACTTGCAGTGTCCTGAAATGCGTGGCTCTGGCTGCGTTGTTCCGGGCGTTCCCCTGTATTTTTATCTATAAATAGACAGCTAAACAACAAAAATCCAATGGAAGATTCTGGAGAAATGAATTTTAAAAGAAACATTAAATCAGTGCTTTTCACTAAGCACAATAAATCATTGCAATCTACTGCGGTTCACAGATTAGGGTTAGCCACAACATGTATTTTGAAAACAGCTATAGCATGCTGAAGATGCTCAAGGATGCTGAGCTGGTGTCAGGGGTCTTCCTGTGACCATCCCTCGGTCAACGAACATGATGGGGTGACTATGGCCTCAGGTGTCGATGTCCCTCAAAGTCCAGGTGAAGTCCAGCCAAAACCAAGTTGCCACTCATCTACTTGCCTCTGGTTACAATGAAATCAGTGGTTCCCTTTCACTTGCAGTGACTTCCGTGCTGGGTGACCAAATGCCACTCTGATGACTCTGCCGAGGACAGTAGACTTGGGTGAAACATTTGAGGGTCAGGACTTGGGCTCCCAGGATGCACTTTGGCAGTCAGTGGTGATCAGACGTTCCTTTCTACCAACTTTACAGGGCCAGTTTCTTCAGCTTTTATGATATGTGGCTTTAACAGGGAGTCAGCCAACTGTCTCTTGAAGTCACCTTCTCTGCCTTAGGATCAGGAATGGCTTTTCCTCGAGTGGGACATCACAAGCCCAGTCTCCTCTTTGCTAGCACAAGGTGCTTCAGGTGCATCCAGTCCTTGTGGCAGCCTCTTTTTGCTGGGTTCAGGGAACAGCAGGGCAGTCCTTCTTTGGTCCCCCTGCAGTACAGACATAATCTGAGGTCTTGATGCCAGGGGTGCCACATTTATGCCCATGTCTTGTGCTCGAGGGATGTGGCAAACACTAGCCAATGGGCTACCATGTCTCCTCCTGCCTAGTGATGACTTCCAGTGAAGTGCACCATTCTGCCCACTACCCACATGGCAGGACACTTCTTCTGGTGTGTGGAGCTCCCTAGTTCATCCAAGAGGTGTGGCTACCTCGGAGCTACATGTCCACAGAAAAAACGATTTGGCAACGGCTTCTCCCTCTCTGTTCAAAGTGCCAGCCTGTCTACTAAAACAAAAGAGCAGCCCCTCTAGTGTGTGACTTACATTTGCCCTTCAAAAGCGGCTTCCCTTTGAAGATTGCCTTTTGGGCTCACACCCTCTTTGGTCATCCTCCCAGAAGGAGGGCACCCCTCTTCCAACAGCAGGGCCTTTGTGTTCATTCCAGAGAGTCATTCACGCCTCTCACCAGGAGGGCAAATGGCTGTCTCAAGGATATCTGCTTATGTGCAACCATAAAAGGTCACTGAAAACTTTGGCCAACACAGTTCACAGGTTTCTAAAGTTGCACTTTGTAAACTAGTGACATTATGTTCGACTTGGGCAACAAATCGGTTTTAATTCATTGATTTTTTTGATACCTTAAAGTTCCAACTTTAGTGGTTCTGTTTAGAAGTTAGCACTGCTGAGTTGTCAAATTGTAACTCTTTAGTCGCCAATGGGGCTACGAGCCTTTCCACAGTGAAAACGACAATGCAGGGTTTTTACTGCTAGGACATGTAAAAGCACATGCCCATAATTTTATTATACAGCACCCTGCCTTAGGGCATGTTAGTTTAGCAAGAACAACAGTGGCCCTAATGTCCACATGATCATGGGTATCAAGTATTCCTTGGAACAGGCGTTCACATGGCACTCATTTTCAAGCAAGATTTGATGAGACAGAATGTTCTGTGTAGATTCAATCTATACTAACATTTTACATTTCTCTTATGCAACAGGTAAAGTTCTGTCTGGGCTTAATCCAGATATACATTTGATTCAAAAGAGAGAAAGGAAAACAGCCAGCATATGTAGTTAAATTTGATTCAGCAGAATTGATTTTTTTTTCCATTTGCACAACAATAAACAATCTAAGCATTGGTAATTACGTGAGTGATAAGAACATTTTTTTTTAAAAGAGAAAAACCCCATGTGTGATAAAACCAAAACCAATAAAACTACAGTGGTCAGGTGTGAAAATCTACATTGTATATTGGTTATTTCATCAACAAGACAGCCAAGTCATTTTGATATAATAACAAACACAGAGGCCTACTCTTAAAAAATATTAGCTCCATTTTTTAGGTCTCGCCTGAGCCAGCGCATGCGCTAGTCTGGCGAGACATTTAGTGAGTGGGCTTTAGAAATCAGACCACAAGCTTTTGCTTGTGGCCTAAAGTTTGCGGTTACGCGCGCGTGCACGTGCACAGCCGCCATCTGCCTTTCCTATCTCTTCCTCATTAAGCGTCATGCGCCATCTGGCTTTCCTCGCCATGGCTCATTAAACTTTCAGCGCGCCACTCGATCACTTTCACTTTCGCGGCCGTGCGGCTCTCTCACTGTCTGTGTTATCGAGGATTTACCCGAGGCTTGCAGTGCTTTATTCTACGACACACCCAAGTACTTGACCAGCTCTTCTGCTTACTGTGACAATGTTTTCATTGCCTTATGCAGTGCTATTGTTCTCTGTGCTGATGCTGTTCTGTGTGCCCTTGTTCCCTAGTTAGAACAATTCAAGTAATATGCTCGCACTGCATGGTGTTGCTTTGTTACCACTTCTTCACTCGATTTGCCCTTTGCCGCCAAGTTTTTATATGCCCTCTATGCCTGCTTTCTTGTCTGTGGAAGCCCCACTCGTTCGCCATGGCTGTCCCTGTGCTTTTTTCTCCTCTGTTTGCCTGTACTTCCTCTGCTCACCATAGAGCTTATTTCAGTGCGTTTCTTTGTGTTTGTTTTGACTCAGTATATCCAGAAGCTTGAATTACATTGGTCACTCCTATGTTGTAATGATATGTATATCTGTGTCATCTCCGCCCATATAGAGCCCAGCATCCCCGGCCTGCCGCCTCCGGCCCCGCTCCTGCCCAGCCCCGGCCATCTCTCCCCGCATGGATGGTGAGGGCCTCACATCCCGGGCAGGTGAGGCCCCGCGCCTCCCGGTGCCTCCAGCAGCCGTGTCCACCAGTGCTGCTGCCAGCAGAAGCGCCTTCCACCGCCCCGTCACAGCAGCCCCTTCCAGCAGCAGCGCGCTGCAGGCAGCAGCCCCTTCCAGCCGTGCCCCCAGCTCCCGTCCAGCAGCCCCTTCCACCCTGGGATCCGTCAGCTCCTGAGCAGCAATCCAAGGAACCGTCTCTGTGCAGCAAGAGATAGCACTGGGGCGTGTGCGCTCCCCTTCGCCCTATCTGTTTCTCGCTCTATATATTTCTCTCTCTATTCCCCCTCGCTGCCCTCCCTTCCTCTATCTCTCGTTCATCCACCCTCGTTCTATTTCTCGCTCCTTATTTTTGTTGTTTTTCTTTCGTTATTCATTTAATTTTCTATATCCCTATCTCTTTCTTCACTTGGCTTCTTTTTATTTTTCTCAATTTATATTTGACAAAAAAAAATCTGTTTCTATTTCATCAGTTCTGTCTATTTCTAACTCTCTCCCTTTCTATATTCTTCTAAACCAAAGAACAGACTCACCGTCTTTCTCATTCCATTATTCATCTCCAATCACCGTCTTTCCTTTTTTATTCTTCAGTTTGTCTCTTTTCCTTGCTCCCTTACTTGACCCCTATGTTTTTTGTACTACCTCTCAGTATGCATCTCTTTGTATTTCTTTCATTTCTTCATTTTTCTTGTTCTATATTCTCCCACCTTGTTATTCACATTTCAGATTGGTGCAGAGCAGCACTTATAAGTAAGGTATCCTAAAACTGTAAAGTAGCAAATACCATCAGGTTCCCAGCACCTTGCTACCAATTGTACCAAGTTGCATGTTGATGCTAGTTCATGTGTTGTGCCTCCAACATGGCTGACTCGGACTTTCATTCTTCTAGCCCCATATTTGTCTGTTGGCACGTTTTTATTTGAACTACTAACATCCAATATTTAGCAGTGAACACTATGGAAGTACAATTTATTACTGTTTAATGAAAGTGGTTAATAAGGGTATTCACACTAATATCATCACATTTGCATAGTAATATCTGAAAAGTGTGATACCTGTCAGGTGGGATATTTTGCTAGGCGAGTAGTATGTTTTGGGGTCTGGCTCGATAGCAGAGCTGTCTGCAGAACATATTGTTGGCATGATTAATATTAATTATGGTAACAATGGGTTTTGCAGACCGGTGTGCCTAGGTCTTGCACACAGGTATGCCTATTGGTACCGATTATTTGATATATGCACAGAGAGGACTTTGACTTCAAACTGTGTAAACTATGCACAAAAGTACACTCGCAGGTCCTTTATTCATAATAACCCACACACAGGATGCATTTTGCACGCTGTATCGTTAGGCCCTTGTTTACATAACAATACAGACAAGGTACATTTAACTCACCAGTATATCACAATCACCTTTGTACGAAATATACCACAATCCAGGTGCATTGTGCTCACTAGTGCATCGCAGTACCCTTATTTTATACCCCAATTTGGGTGAATTGTATTTACTGGTACATCACAATGCCTTTTGTTTATATTACGACACAACCAGGCTACATTGTGCACACTAGTACACCACAATGTACTTTTTTTACACCAGCCACTGTCAGTGGCACAAGGTCTCTCTCTCTCTAAATCTCTCTCTCTCCTCTCTCTCTCTCACTCTCTCTCTCTAAATCTCTCTCTCTCTAAATCCCTCTCTCTCTCTCTGTCTCTCTCTTTCTCTCTCTCTAAATCTCTCTCTCTCTCTTTAAATCTCTCTTTTTCTCTCTCTCTCTATAAATCTCTCTCTAATTCTCTCTCTCGCTCTACATCTCTCTCTAAATCTCTCTCTCTCTCTAAATCTCTCTCTCTCTCTAAATCTCTCTCTCTCTCTAAATCTCTCTCTCTAAATCTCTCTCTCTTTAAATCTCTCTCTCTCACTCTCTAAATATCTCTCTCTCTCTCTCTAAATATCTCTCTAAATCTCTCTTTCTCTCTCCCTCTCTCAATCTCTCTCTCTAAGGGGCCGATTCCGATCTCGGCCGGTAGGGCACCGAATCGGATTCGGCTTAACCGGATCCGATTCGGAGCCCTCTTTCCCGACCGATTCGAACGTGCGTCCGGGCGAGCGAGTACGATGTGAGCGCACGCGAAATCGCCGACCGACTCGTTCGCGGGTCCGAACCGCTCCGACCGACTCGCACGGACACGACTCGCACCGCGCAATGGAGACGTTCCCCGGCCGGGCAAGTACGATGTGCGCCGCGAGCAGTCCGACCGACTCGCGCCGTCCGGCTCCAAAGGGCAGTCGGAGCCGGACTTTGGGGGTCCGTGTCGGACCCCCTGTACGCGTAGCCGTGCGAGTCGCACACAGGGACCCCCTACCTGTGCATGTACGGCGCGAGTCGCATCGACGCGTACCCGCTGTAGGGGGCGCCCTTGTTCGCCTCGCACCCATTGAGTCAATGGGAGCCCGCATACGCGTTGTACGACCGGCTCCCATTGACTTCAATGGGAGTCCGACCGAATCGAGTCCGATTGCATGCGTACGCATCGTATTCGTTCGGTCGGGCTGCTAGAGTCCGATTCGGTCGGAAATCTCTCCGGGTCCGGCTCGGTCGGAGTGATTTCCGGCCTGAATCGGAATCGGCCCCTATATCTCTGAATCTCTCTCTAAATCTCTGAATCTCTCTCTAAATCTCTCTCTCTCTCTAAATCTCTCTCTCTAAATCTCTCTCTCTAAATCTCTCTCTCTAAATCTCACTCCTTAAATCTCTCTCTCTAAATATCTCTCTCTCTCTCTCTCTAAATCTCACTCTTTAAATCTCACTCTTTAAATCTCTCTCTCTAAATCTCTCTCTCTCTCTAAATCTCTCTCTAAATCTCTCTCTAAACCTCTCTCTCTCTAAACCTCTCTCTCTCTAAATCTCTCTCTAGATCTCTCTCTCTATAAATATCTCTCTCTCTCTCTCTAAATCTCTCTCTAAATCTCTCTCTCTCTCTCTCTAAATCTCTGTCTCTCTAAATCTCTCTCTCTCTCTAAATCTCTCTCTCTCACTCTGGTCGGTTGACATGCTAGCTGTCTATTTGGGAGTAGGACGTAGCTGATACTCAACAGTTACTATGTAAACAAGCATTGGCATAGCCAATAGGTCTCGCTTTGGGACCTTATAAGTGTTTAGCCATGCAACAGTTGATGTTGTTGAACCAAGGATATTATGCTGCATAACTAAATACTTATAAGGTCCCAAAAGCGAGACCTATTGGCTATGCCAATGCTTGTTTTAAATGCATCCCAATTCCCTTTCAGGAAAAACGGGCTGCATTTGGGGAAAAAAAAGATTTCTTAATATAAAAGCTACCGCAGACATGGTGGTCTGCTGACCCCAACAGGCAACCATCCTTCTGATGGCTGGCACTTCTAGTGGGTCACAAATTGCAACCTACCTCATTATTATTCATGAGATAGGTTGTTTTGCAACCCACCAGGAATGAATAATTTGTAAACCTACCTATTAGTACATGGGGGCCGAAAAGTTTGGTCTTTGGTGTGACCGAGGGCCACACTGTTGCCAACCCAAGGGGGGGGTGTAAAGTGGGTATAGGCGAAGCGAAGCATGTACATCTAGTGGCTGAACTCAATTGCGCAATGTGAAACCAGAAAGCCTGAGATGAATCCCGGCTTCCCCACTTGACCAAATTGTGCGACCCTCAGCAATTGTTTTATTTCAATTTCCCTCCTTTTTCTTTATCATCACACATAGAAGGACCTCGAAATACATGACTTCAGGATGTGTGCTGTACAAAACCATGTCCTGTCCTTGGATATGATCACAAATGGCATTGTTGTCGTGGTGGGGTGCTGAGAAGCTTGAACGTTTCTAAATTCATGCTTGAAAACTTCTGAATGCACTGCTATAATCTGATTAACTAAGGTGAAATGGTTCTACAGGTTAATGAAATACACTTTTTGAATTTTGAAAAGACTATCATATTTTTACACGTTTGCTGTCTTTAACAATGAAGGTGTTCCTGAAGTTAAGGGCCTAGTAACTTCCTTTCCCTAACTGCAATTAACCAAAAAAAGAGCTTGCTGTATATTAAATTTTTTTTTCATGTTAGTGCTGAGACCAGTGCCGCTGCTGCCCAGGGGGGCTGCATGTAAAGGTCAGGAGTGCCGCATGCGGTCCCTGGGCGTACTTTGAGGGATCACCGATAGAATATCGACAACATTAATATCGACCTACAGAAATATCGTGACATAAATATCGTTGTCAAAAATATCGACCTCTTATCTTCATAATGGTAAGTACAAAAATATCGGAAAAAAAATATCGTTGTTAAAAATATCGAAGTACAAAATATTGTTTTTTCATATGTATTATAAATAATGTAAAATAAATTAAATAATACATTTTACTTAAAAAATATCTAGATTTGTAAATTTTAACAATTATAAGTAATAAATGTAATTTAAAAATAAATTAAACATACATATATAAAATGTAATATATATATATTTACTTAAAAATAATTAATAAATAATAATTGTAATTAATTATAAAATGTTAGAAATATATTAAAAAATAAAGATAAATATATATATATACATACACCTGTAACATAAATTTTTTAAAAAGAATTATAATATAAATTAAAATATTAAAATATGTAATATTTTTTTAAACCTACATTTTAAACTACATTTAGTGCAACAGTAGGGAAACTGTTGGATAGCGGAGGGTAAAAAATTACTATTCCCACTCCAGCGATTGCAAAAATAGGGAAAGTGTTGGATAGCAGAGGGGAATAATTTACTATTCCCACTCCAGAGAGTGCAACAGTAGGGAAACTGTTGGATAGCGGAGGGTAAAAAATTACTATTCCCACTCCAGCGATTGCAAAAATAGGGAAAGTGTTGGATAGCGGAGGGAATAATTTACTATTCCCACTCCAATGAGTGCAACAGTTTTACTATCCTTGTCCACTGAAGCAATCTGCACGGCAGTCCTAAATTTTATTAGGATGGCACTTTCAATAAGGAAACGATACGAAATGTAAATAAAATTGGCGTCTCCTTTTTAGAATCTTGTATTTGAAATTTCTTTGATAATCTGTGGAACATTTTAGTCAAATGATATTTTATTGTACTATTGTGATATGTAAATTTGATGTACTTTGTATGAATGTTATACTTTTATGGTTTATTTTAAACCAAATAAAGTTATTCTTGACTTGAGTGCAACAGAATGGAAAGTGTTGGATAGCAGAGGGTAAAAATTATTATTCCCACTCCAGCGAGTGCAACAGTAGGGAAAGTGTTGTATAGTGGAGGGGAATAATCTACTATTCCCACTCCAGTGAGTGCAACAGTAGGGAAAGTGTTGGATAGTGGAGGGAAATAATTTACTATTCCCACTCTAATGAGAGCAACAGTAGGGAAAGTGTTGGATAGCGGAGGGGTAAAAATTACTATTCCCACTCCAATGAGTGCAACAGTAGGGAAAGTGTTGGATAACGGAGGGAAATAATTTACTATTCCCACTCCAGCAAGTGCAACAGTAGGGAAAGTGTTGGATAGCGGAGAGGTAAAAATTACTATTCCCACTCCAGCGAGTGCAACAGTAGGGAAAGTGTTGGATAGCAGAGGGGTGAAAAATACTATTCCCACAGAACAAAATTCAAATTTAAAAACAAACAAAATATCAACTACAAAACAAAATATAATAAAAAACCCAAAAACAAAACATATATAAAAATATAAAAATTAACAAAACATATAAAAATATTTTGATGTAGCAAAAATCTAAAATTGACATAAAAATATTACTTTTTTAAATGTAACAAACAATTTACAAACAAATAAATATTTTGTAAAAGAAATTTATCTTAATCAAAAAATTAAAAATTACATAAATGTAATATTTATTTTCCTACCCTATAACACCACACAATTTACAACACACATCTAAATTAAACAAAAAAGTGTACCTCTATAATTAACACAATTAATTATCAATTTAACAAATATTAATAATTATAAAACTCATTTAAAAATGTAAAAATTAATGTACAAACCAAACGTTACAGCTATTGAACCTAAATCCCCAAACAAAATAAAAACTAAACAATTACCAAACTTTTTTAGCAATTAATAAATGAATATTAATGATTAAGTAATGATTAATTAATTTTAACTAAATTACTTTCCACCCTCTCCCCCAATAAACACCAAAACACACACCTAAAAATATTTACACAATTTCCATAACTAATTTTACATGAATAAATTAATATCAATTAACAACAAATCATTAATTAATTTTTTTAAATTACTTCCCACCATTAACCACTATAAACCCCACAACTCACACATCAAAATTATTACATAATTGGCATATTTAAATTTTAATTAATTAATTAATTAGCATTAATTAACAAATAATTAATTAATTATAAATACATTACCTCCCACCATATTCTCCTATAAATGCCACCACCAATTTCATAAAACATGACACAATTAACATAATTAATTAATTAATTAATTAATAACAATTAACCAGCAAAATATAAATAATTAATAAATTCATTCACACAATTAACACTATAAAATAAAATTAATTAAATATTATATAAAATATATTAATAAATGTATTAAAATTAAATTACTTCCCACCCTACTCCCCTATCAACCCACATCCCGCTCCTAAAAAATAACACAATTAACATAATTACCAATTAATTAATAATAATTAACAACCAATTATTAAATAATTAATAATAAATTAATTCCCACAATTAACAATATAAAATATAAAATAAATAAATATGAATTAATAAAAAATATTAATAAATTAATTATAAGTAAATTACTTCCCACCCTATTCCCCCATAAACCCCACAGCCCGCTCCTAAAAAAAGACACAATTAACATATTTACCAATTAATTAATCAATAAAAATTAACAGCCAATTATTAATTAATTAATTATAAATTAATTCCCACAATTAACACTATAAAATCAAAAATAAATAAATACTAATAAATACAAATTAATATTCAATTTATTATAATTAAATTACTTCCCACCCTTTTCCCCTATAAACCCACAACTCGCTACGGAACTAAAACGCAAAATTTAATTAAAATAAAATTAATAACTTCTAAAAATTTAACACATATATTAAAAAACAAATGCAATACTTAGACAAAAAAATAGAGCACATACATTTAAAATACATACTAAAATACATAACACTAACTAAAAAAACATATTTTTTACAGCTATATTTTTACAAACGATATTAATTACTTTGATATTTTAGAAAACGATATTTCTTACCTGAAAATTGATATTCTTGACCACGATATTCTTGCAGTCAATATTTATGTATCTCGATATTTTGCACTCTATATTAGTGCAAGTCGACATTTCCTACTCGATATTCTGACTCTTTACCGTACTTTGAGTATCACTGTATTAGTACAAAGGTCCGGTCGCAAAATACTGTACTGGTGGTATAAATATTTTTTGCAAATTGCGACCAGTATTTTGCAATCAGTGCTTCATCTTTCTGGCCCTCTCTCTCTTCATTACCAAATCCTAGTAACCCTTTGCTGAATTTAATATATTTCATTTGTGTGAAGCTCTGGGACAAAATGAAGGTGAGCGGTGACTTCATTTTGAAGTTTGATAGAATAAGAATGGGTGGCTCTCAAGGAAGGACTTTGTCGCTGTAAAGGGGCTCTGGTGTTTTCTTGATGCAACAAGTTCTTCTGGTTGGACCAAAGATAGCCATGCACTTTCAGGGAACGAAAGGGGTTGGCATGCCCAGTGGCGGCTGGCATGACTCGCGGGTGGCAAGGTGGGCGCTGGGGCCCGGGGGGTGAGGAATGGTGTGGGGGCTGCCGCCGGGTCCCGTGTCTCTGCTCCTTGCTCCTGCTCTCCTTGTGTTCCAGTGCGTGTTTTCGCTCGGACCCCCAGACCGCAGCACCATAGCAGAGCAGGAGCGGGAGCAAGGAGCGGGAGCAGGAGCGGGGGGACGTGGAAAAAACGCTCCGATACGGCTAGCGGCTCCGGCTTTCAGCTGGGAGCCCTGCTAACTACCCCTGCACCCCGCAGAGAAACCACTTTGAAACAAACGATAACGTGGCAGACTGGCTGACTGACTGCCAGCGGGCATCGGCTGCGGTTGGTAACGCTTCCGACCAGGTGCTCTCTGATCGTGACCGAGTGCCGTAAGCTAGTGTGAGCCGCCGTAAGCTGCCGATGAAAATCCGTGAGCTGCCGGTCATCAGCATCTAAGTTCGACAACAGTGGTCTCGGCAGTATTTGGCAGCTTTCCTCTAAAAACATTCCGCTCTCTCGAGCCCCCCCGTGCTAGCCAGCCCGCCTAAGACAGCAAAACCACATCCCTGGCGAACACGGTCAAAGGGGAGCTTACCCTGGCGTGTGCTGAAAACGGGTATTGTATTGGGTGATTACTGCTTTCTTTTTCCTTTTATCTATCCATCCGCTCTCAAAATTCCAAAACCTCAAGGGGGGGGGGGGAATTCTCAGCTGATTTTAATCTTTGGTCTCCTCTCAACGACAAAGCAGCATGGTCTATAAAAGACTACGGACCCGCACTATACACATGAAAAAAGTGGGCACAGCACGAGCACCAGTTAACTATAAGAGTACCTGTATAATGTCTCAACACGGAGCACCGGTACCGACAGAGAAATCCCTAATAACACATTTTTTCTCGCCTACAACGACATCAATAACTACACCAATAACTACAACAACTACAATAACTACAGATACCCTTAAAAAGTCTCTTCAAGAGGACCAGTTAGAGCAACCCGCAACCACAGTTAAAGGAAAAGTTGGTGCAAGAACAGAGGGCTTAGACTTCAATTCCCTTCCTCTCAAGGATGTAACTCTCCAAAATGCTCAATTGCCGGATCCTCTGAAAATTCAGGACTTTCCAACGTCTCAAGAGTCTAAAGAGACTGTGAATCTTTCGCCTATGAAAGAACTCCCTGGGATATTTGTCAAAACAGAAATCCAGGAGGGCCCCGGACAAACTGCAGCAACAGATTTCACTCTTCCAGATTTTAATTTTATTTCACCCACTCATCTTGCTACAAAAGATGCTCAAAAACAGCCAGTCCTTATATTATCAAGCACTCCGAGCAACTTACTAGAGCCAGAACATAATTTCTCACAATCTTCCGAGTTCCCGTCGTATATCATGCCGCAATCAGCAAACAGACAAGATCCCGTATCAAACACCATTCTGTCACTGCAGAGAATTATGGATTCTATATAAATACTCTGGGAAAAGAACTTGGAAAACTCGGATCAGATTTTGGAAACTCAAACTGGAATCCTTCAATATCTTGTAGATAAAAAAAGGAAAAAACAATTGACTCAACTTAATCAACCAGCTCAAACAACTCACTCGCAATCTCTTATTCTACAGTATGACGCAGGCAGAAAAGAGAAGTGTCTCTTAAATCCCTCAGTCCCCAGCATTTCCCCATTACAAGAAAATGGGGCAAAGCAGAAGAAAATTCAGATGGAAAAAAACCAAATACATCAAAATCAAAAAACTAATCTTCTAAATGGTGATGAAATTTACTCTCTTCGAAAACTATGCAAAGACCCTTGCCCAGGAAGTGTTAAGGGGAAAGCCATTCAAAAACCCATATCTTTATTTCCAATCTTTCAAGTAAAAGAACAAAAAACTGGTCTCTCCCCCTCTCAAATAATTGATGGGAGAGGCTCAGGGGAAACTCCAACCCGGAACCAATCATTTCTACTGGAACCCGTAAGAACGCCTCATAAAAAGGAGAAATACAAGATCGGGCAAAAGAATAAGAAGAAGTTGACAAAGAAAAGAGCAAAACGGAGAATATCGAAAAGAGCTCCGCGAAAAGTAAACTTTCTCCAAGCAAGCCCAATAGAACAAGAAGCGGAAGAAATCAATCACACCAAGGAGAGTAGTAACGGATCCCTCAATACTTGCCAGCGGTCACCCCCAAAAATCCCTCTAATCGAAATAAAAGACAGAAAGGTCTTAAATCCGCTAGTACCAAATTTTTCATCCAAATTTTTAAACTCAAAAGAACATGTAACAGAAGATAAACGCATCTATCAGGATCTCCAGGATGATTCCGAAAGCCCAATTTCTAACTTTTTAGAATTTACAGACATATTCCCTAGCGGCAATTGTCCATTAAACCGAGGGAGAATAGTCGAACTGTTACACAAGATTAGACTGCTCCAATCATTAACTACAGGAGAAATAAAATTAGTCTCTTTTCCTGATAAAATGATCTGCTCAGTGGCTCGCGTAGAGTTCTGGTCTAACGTAGTTCCAGCTATTATAATTAAAGAACAAGACATTCTTCATAAAAATGGCTTCGATATCGCCATGGTTAAAAAGGCCAGCTCCGATTGTGAACAGATGAGGGATACTAAGGAAATAATAGACATCTCTAATAATAAATTTAACCAGTAGAGCACGGAAGGTAAAGAAAGGAAGTACGCGCATGACATCCCTCTGCAGATCTCTATAAAAGATGGAGTCTGGCAATTCTGGAATGGATCGGACCCATGGCAAAAGCCGTTACCGGATGAAAATTCCTGGGCTTGGATAGCGGGATCTCTGAGCAGGAATAAGTTGGGCAAGGATTTGAAATTGCCTTTTTAGCGATAGACATGTAATAGTGTCATGGAACATCGCGGGAAAGACTACTGACAAAATGCTTTCAATTCTGGAACATTCACCTTCAATTGTGTTACTGCAAGAAACATGGTCCATGACAACTTTCTCTCAAAAAGATTACTTTGTATTTGTTAAAGCATCAGATGCCTCTAGAAGAGGCCATGCAAAAGGAGGCCTAGCAATCCTACTGAGAGAAGAGATAGACTGGGACCTGGAGGAAATTGAGCTTTCGCTCCCAAATGTCCAATGCATTAGCATTAAGGGGTCGATTCCGATTCGGGCCGGAAAAAGCACCGACCGACTCGGATCCGGAAATAATACCGACCGACACGTACCCGTGGCGCACGACACGCCAAGTACGATGCAAGGCGCGAAAAATCCGACCGACACGTACCTAAACCAAGTCGACCGACCGACCCGCACGGAAAACAGCAATCCGGCCGGAAAAACACGCGAATCCAACCGACCGACACGCACCCGGAACAAATCCAACCGAAACGTACACGCGAACTCCAAACCGCAAAGTACGATGCAAGGCACGAAAACCACGAGCGAGTCGGACGGAGGCCAAGCCGTACGACCGACACGCATACAAAACCGAGCCGAAGCAACACAAAACACTGCGACCGACGCGTACGCAGCATAGAAAACTGCACAAACACAGCGTGAACGAAACGGAGATCACCGTACGAGACTAATGCAGGGTTCGACTCGGTCACAAGAACGTTTCCAACATGCACAAACAGCACAAAGGAAAAATCACCCAAAAAAAGGCCAAACAAGCAATTACCAAGCCAATAAATACTGGGGGTGGGGACAGAGAACAAAGACACACCCACAACTCCACCTATATAAAGGACACAAATCACAACCATGAGCCTTTGCAAATGCCATTCCACTGCCAGCACCCAAGAGAAAGCAACCACACACCCACAGCTCATCCCTCACACAAGCCACACACCATCAGCACACCAACAAATACCTAACTCACATACACCCAGCAAAACACACACTCACACACCCTCACCTGCACACCAACACACACATCACCCACCATCACCACCCATCACCATGCCCCCAAGAAGAATCCCAAGTTCCTAGATAGTGAATTGGAAGTCATGGTAGACGAGATCCTCAGGGTGGAGCCACAGCTGTTTGGCACACTGGTCCAACAGACCCCCATGTCGCAGAAAACCAAGATGTGGGAGAGGATCATCAACAGGGTGAACGCACAATCACCATGTCGGCGCACAAAGACCGACATCCAGAACAGGTGGTATGACGTGCGCAGGAGCGTACGGGACATGCTGAAGAAAGACTACATCAACAGCCAACACACCGGCAGTGGCCCTCCTGCCAAGCCAATATACCTCAGGCCCTGGGAGGAGAAGGTGCGGGCCATCCTTCCGCCAGTGAGCGTATATGGACTAGAGGACATCCCAGAGCCTGGTGAGTACACAACAAATGTACACAATATACTGCCACAAAACACACACATCACTGTCAAGGGAGAGTCAAACCATGCACTCATAGCAATTACACAGCAACCAGAACAGAATCATCCCAAAATGTGTATGTCAGTCTGATAAACACAACACATGCCATCCAAAAAGTCACATCCAACTGTGCCAACACATGTACAAACACAACTACAACTACAGCTAGGCAGTGGCACAAATAGAACTAACAAACACATCCAGACATGTAGCCACCACAACAACACCAACACACAGTGAAGACCACTCAAAGGAAGGAATTCTGTGTATGCTGGACAAGTCAGTGTAGCCAATAGCATCATGGGAGTCGCAGTCACACATATTGCCCCCCACAACTGTCCCATCAACACCACCATGAACCATGCGCACATCACAGGGAGTGGAGAAGGACTCACAAGATGGCTGACTCTGGCTACTGCTGTGGGGAGCACAAGGCCCTGCTGGCAACTGTGCAACAACCAACAGCAGGACACCACTGACTGACATCCTGAGAGACAACTTACACTCCCTGCAATGCAAGCACGTTCCATGGTGGGATATCTGGCTAGCTGGGTGGGAAGGGGGACTTGCAGCACTGACCATAGTCACAAGCACCTCCCCTCACACACCCCCAACACAAACTCCACAGAACCCACCTGGTAGAATGCAATGCCCCCCATCCTAACACAAGATCCCACAAAGAACCACCACCCTGGGTTATGTAGTGTGAAGCACAGGGACACTCTTGGGACTTCTAGCCAAACAACTGCCAGGACAACACTCCCAGCCATCCTGTCAGCACAGCCAGCCCACCCCACAGGGAAGCAGAGTCAAAAGGAAGGAAGCATGGGCATGCTGGGAAGGGGGAGGAGGCAATAGCATGATGGGAGTCGTAGTCACATACATAGCTCACCCCCACAACTGTCCCATCAACACCACTCCTGAACCATGCTCACATCACAGGAAGTGGAGAAGGACTCACAAGATGGCTGACACTGGCTACTGCTGTGGGGAGCACAAGGCCCTGCTGGCAACTGTGCACCAACAAACAGCAGGACACCACTGACTGACATCCTGAGAGACAACTTACACTCCCTGCAATGCAAGCACGTTCCATGGTGGGATATCTGGCTAGCTGGGTGGGAAGGGGGACTTGCAGCACTGACCATAGTCACAAGCACCTCCCCTCACACCCCCCAACACAAACTCCACAGAACCCACCTGGTAGAATGCAATGCCCCCCATCCTAACACAAGATCCCACAAAGAACCACCACCCTGGGTCATGTTGTGTGAAGCACAGGGACACTCTTGGGACTTCTAGCCAAACAACTGCCAGGACAACACTCCCAGCCATCCTGTCAGCACAGCCAGCCCACCCCACAGGGAAGCAGAGTCAAAAGGAAGGAAGCATGGGCATGCTGGGAAGGGGGTGGAGGCAATAGCATGATGGGAGTCGTAGTCACTGATATTGGTCACCCCCACAACTGTCCCATCAACACCACCCTGAACCATGCTCACATCACAGGAAGTGGAGAAGGACTCACAAGATGGCTGACACTGGCTACTGCTGTGGGGAGCACAAGGCCCTGCTGGCAACTGTGCACCAACAAACAGCAGGACACCACTGACTGACATCCTGAGAGACAACTTACACTCCCTGCAATGCAAGCACGTTCCATGGTGGGATATCTGGCTAGCTGGGTGGGAAGGGGGACTTGCAGCACTGACCATAGTCACAAGCACCTCCCCTCACACACCCCCAACACAAACTCCACAGAACCCACCTGGTAGAATGCAATGCCCCCCATCCTAACACAAGATCCCACAAAGAACCACCACCCTGGGTTATGTTGTGTGAAGCACAGGGACACTCTTGGGACCTCCTAGCCAAACAACTGCCAGGACAACACTCCCAGCCATCCTGTCAGCACAGCCAGCCCACCCCACAGGGAAGCAGAGTCAAAAGGAAGGAAGCATGGGCATGCTGGGAAGGGGGAGAAGGCAATAGCATGATGGGAGTCGTAGTCACAGCTCTACATCCCCCACCACATGGCCCAGCAAGCTCACACTCACGCATGCACATCCCACAGAGAGTGGAAAGGCCCATCAAAGATGTCTGACACTGTTGCTGTGTCGTGGGGAGCACAAGGGCATGCTGGGTACTGCACACCAACCAACAGCAGGACACCACTGTCAGCCATCTTGCCATTGCTCTCACACCCACACACACTGAACTCCACACAAAAGCAAGTAAGTATGGGAATGCTGGGAAGTGGGGTGGAGGCAATGGCATGATGGGAGTCGTAGTCACTGATATTGGTCACCCCCACAACTGTCCCATCAACACCACCCTGAACCATGCTCACATCACAGGAAGTGGAGAAGGACTCACAAGATGGCTGACACTGGCTACTGCTGTGGGGAGCACAAGGCCCTGCTGGCAACTGTGCACAAACAAACAGCAGGACACCACTGACTGACATCCTGAGAGACAACTTACACTCCCTGCAATGCAAGCACGTTCCATGGTGGGATAACTGACTGGCTGGGTGGGTGGGTGGGAAAGGAGGGCCGGCTGTCAACCAAACACAACCAATGCAGACCATGTTCACACCCCAGCAAATACATAGACATGCCCAAATAATGCAGGACAATGTGCCACACCAATATCAACCCCTGACTGTGACGACTTAGGACAATGCAATGTACAGGCCCGCACCCAGAGGCACAGTCACAACTGTCATGTGTGTCAACCATTGATGCCTGCAGAAACATAACACACATTGTTTGTGTCTCCCAAAAACAGGTGATGATGGGGACACAGCAGCAGACGCTGAGGAGTCCCAGTCCCAGGCTCAAGAGGATGCCGAGCTCACTGGCGTCGTACAGCCTCTGTCCTCCTCGGACGATGAAGAACAACCTGGCACATCCGGTGCAAGTCAACATGCAGCACCAGCAGGACCACCAGCTGCAGCACCAGCAGGACCACCAGCTGCACCCACCCCTCCAACGACTGTCACCACGAATACCATCCCTGCCGACATGGACAGAACAAGGAGTAACACCAGCACAGGGACCCTGGATCAACCTGGGGCCATGGACACCACCACCACCACTAACCCCCAAGGTGGACCAGGGTTATCTGTGCGTGCCACTGCACACACTGCACATGTCAGCAGGGGTGGTGGGAGGGGTGGGAGACAGAGGTCGCTGCTTGCAGACGTTGCTGGTGTGCATGATGACCCACAACTGGTACGCATAGCTGATGCGTACCAGTCCAGCACCGGAGAGCTCAGACAGGTAGTGGGGCTCCTCAGAGACATGAAACAGCAGCAGGCTGCCCATCATGCCCGCTTGGACTCCCACATGTCCCACGTGGAGTCACACATGTCCTGTGTGGACTCACACATGTCCCGCGTGGAGTCCAAGTGGGATGCACTGAATGAGATGACGGCGGTGCACAGGGACATTTTACAATGCCTCCGCCAGATGAACAGCAACCAGTCCACACCTCCCTGTGTGCCAACAACATCTGGTGCCGAACAAACTGCAACTGCCACAGGGAGGGAGGAGGACTCTGGCGGAGAGTCCCCTGCACCGCAGCAGCCTGTACTTGAGGGCCCCCCCCAAGAAGAGGGGTCGTCCGAGGAGGGAAAAGTGAGAGGCCGATGGCCAAGCGCAACTCCCAGGAAGCCTGAACCTGTTCTGGATGTTCGCCTTTGTGCACAGACTGTTCACCCTGTTGACGGCAACACTACTCCCACACATTGCATGGGGAGTACAAGTTGGACCAATGTCTCAGACAACTGTGGCCCCGATACTGGGGATCCTGTCTACCAGGACTTTCTATTCACCTAGGAACTTGGGATTGCAAGATTTATGTACAGCACTACCCATCCCATGCACTATTAACACAAATGTATCACAATAAACACACTAATACACCATACTTGCCTCTGTCGTGATTCCAACGTGGGTGCTGTTATGGGGATGATGAACTGCAAAATTACACTGTGTATGCGAACTGCAACAGCAAGGACAACACAGGCATGTGAGTAAAGGCAACGTGACACATATGAGGGAGACACACCACCAGGGCTACACAACACATACACACCTAGGCCATCTGACTCATTGCCTACACTGATGTTACCAGGGAAGACGGTGCAATGCACAGACACCACACCCATTCCCAGTTGTAGTCAAGTAGCCCACAGGTGCAGTAAGCAAATGGCAGTCAAATGTGTGACCACAGACAACGCACATCACAAAGTGGAGCACAGGTTTATTACACAGTTGCAACATGCCGTAACCACTACAGATGCAAGGTAATCCCACCTGGCAGCGGGCACACAGTCAACAACTGTAGACGGAAGGAAGTCCATGGGTGTGGCGCACATCACCTGTAGGGACACAACAGCTACCAGCCTGGATGTGCAATCACGTCGTCGGTGGACACAGTTGACCAAACGAATCTGAAAGTACCCTGTGAAGGACAGAAATGACACACAGTCAAAAGCAATGGAGTACAGGACAGAACAGCAAAACTCATGCACAATACATGTTACAAGATACCCACCCAGAACCAAGTTAGCATGTCAACACTGTTGGGGAGTACAGCCCACCTGTCACCACACATCGCAACACACATCCAGTCAAGTAGCCCATGGACACACTCCAACAGCACCAGAGCACCACCCACACATCATGCCAAATCACATCATTGACATGACACCTCAGGATACTCACATTCAGCTAAAGAAGTTGGTGATGAGCTGTGTGCGGACATCACCATCACCATCATCATCATCATCGTCACTGGCATCGTGGTCCAGGCCA
Organism: Calotriton arnoldi; assembly: GCA_963921515.1. Taxonomy (NCBI): domain Eukaryota; kingdom Metazoa; phylum Chordata; class Amphibia; order Caudata; family Salamandridae; genus Calotriton; species Calotriton arnoldi. The sequence goes on from CAWUFW010010265.1 coordinate 436,036, forward strand.
GGATCCTCCACAGGTGGCGGATGTTGGTCATTGTCATCCTGGATGAGAGGCAACTCCTTCCGCACTGCCAGGTTGTGGAGCATGCAGCAGACGATGATAATCTTGCACACTTTCGCTGGGGCATATGGGAGGGACCCTCTGGTCTTGTCCAGGCAGCGGAAGCGGCTCTTCAGGAGACCAAAGGTCCGCTCAATCACTCTCCTGGTCCGACCATGTGCCTCATTGTAGCGCATCTGGGCTGGTGTCACAGGTTCCTGAGGGGTGTCAGCAACCACGGCATGTTGGGGTATCCCGAGTCACCTACGGACAGACAAGTGCACATTAGCTGACTTGGAAAAGTGGGCGGAATACTACAGATCAGATCACACACAATGGCACAAAGTCAGTACACACCGACAAGCCAGGCACGCTGGTTCTGCATCTGTGCCATCATCCTGGGGATGCGACTACTCCTCATCACAAAGGCATCGTGTGCTGAACCAGGGAAACGGGCACACACATGTGTGATGGTCATGTCTGCAAGACACACCACCAGTGCATTGACCGAGTGGTAGTGCTTGCGGTTACGGTAGGCCTGCTCCTGGGCCTGTGGTGGTACCAAAGCCACATGTGTCCCATCAATGGAGCCAATGACATGCGGCATCCTCCCCAGGGCATAAAAGTCACTCTTCACGTCAGTGAGTCGTCGCAGTCTAGGGAAATAGATGTACCGGTTCAGGAAGAGCAACATTGCCGCCAAAACATCGCGGAGCACACGGCTGAACATGGTCTGTGACATCCCACCAGCAGTCGCCACAGTATGTTGGAAGTTACCAGTGGCAAAGAAGTGTAGGGCTGCCATCACCTTCACCTTGGGGGTCAGCGCTGTAGGATACGGCCGGCCAGGCTGCAAATGTGGGGACAACTGCACTGCCAAATCCTCAATCAGCTGCCTGGTGAAGCGGTACCGTCGGATGCTGTCCCGTTCCACCATCGTTGCCAGGTCTGGGAATGGTCGATGGACAGCAGGAGCCCTGCAGTGCAGAGGAGAAGTAAGCAAGATTGTCAGTCACCCCACATATGCGGCATTGAACACACTCAAGATCCCAACATACATCATTATGAGGCACAACTACATGAAGTGTGCAGTACCGGAAGGACAAGTATGGTACATACATGGCCAACATCTGTCTACACGGTCCAACAGGTGGCATCAATTAGTCCCAGGTTGGCCCATTGGATATCATGAGGCCGTGTCACAGTTCCCATCTCCTGCTGCCGTGTCACAATAACCCCCACAGTGACATGTGAGGACAGTTGTGCCCCAGGCACCACAGCTCAACGACAGGTACATTCCCAGGGACCCTGTAATGCCACATGGACACTGGCATTACATGGAGTATCATGTATACACCACAGCAAAACAACCATGACCCCCACAGGTAGTGGCCCCACTTGCCACGGCAGGACAGACATGGACGTCTGTGACACACACACGCACAACATCAGAGTCCATGCACACACAACGTGGATGTGGAGACTGTCTCCCATTGTGCACATGAAATCAGAGACATTGTAAACACTACATGCACAAAGACTGTGGAGGACCATCACTATTGTGCCACTGGGACACCCTGGCTCAAACATACCGTCCCACATGGGACTCACGGGGTATGTGACATGACATACACATACACCACTGTGAAATGTGACCATGGCACATGCACAGATATGAACAGTTGCACATCACAGTGGTCATGTACACGTAACACCCAGGATCCTGTCCCCATGAACACGTTCACAGCCTGGGGGTGGCTGCCCACAGGTGACACCCACAGGACAACATGTACACCAACATACACACAATAGGAAATGCAGCCTTACATGCCTTATGATAAAGTTTGGACAGGCTGTCGTGATGTAGGTGTGCCCCTCACTCCCTGGGAGCTATCTGTGGCTGGCATATGTCCACCTGAGACAGGCATGCTGACATATGCCAGTCACATGTACAGTGATGCGTTGTACTGCAATGGACCGATCGGTGCCTCCGGCCGGCCCATTGCATTCAATGTGTGCGGCTACGCGTTGTACCCCTGTGCGCGTTGAACTGCAATGGACCGATCGGTGCCTCCGGCCGGCCCATTGCATTCAATGTGTGTGGGTACGCGTTGTACCCCTGTGCGCGTTGTACTGCAATGGACCGATCGGTGCCTCCGGCCGGCCCATTGCATTCAATGTGTGCGGGTACGCGTTGTACCCCTGTGCACGTTGTACTGCAATGGACCGATAGGTGCCTCCGGCCGGCCCATTGCATTCAATGTGTGCGGGTACGCGTTGTACCCCTGTGCGCGTTGAACTGCAATGGACCGATCGGTGCCTCCGGCCGGCCCATTGCATTCAATGTGTGCGGGTACGCGTTGTACCCCTGTGCGCGTTGTACTGCAATGGACCGATCGGTGCCTCCGGCCGGCCCATTGCATTCAATGTGTGCGGGTACGCGTTGTACCCCTGTGCGCGTTGTACCGCAATGGACCGATCGGTGCGCACCCATTGACAATGGGCTTGCCTGGCAACGGACGCGTTTTCGAATTTCGAACGAGTCGGTTGCTGTAAATTCAGTTGGTCACCCACAACAATGTTGCAAAATCATGTATGTCATGAAGTTGAAGATTTGAAGGATGCTGTGGACGTGTTTTGGTGCTGCTATTCCATGGATTGGCCAGATTCAGAAGATGCAAACGACTTGGACCTATCACTTTGGACACAAGGGACAGTATCTGCCTCTCCAGCACATATATATTGCTGGCTATTCCCCTGAGAGCTCACTTGCCTGCACTACATGCTCCAGGACGACATCTGCCACTGCACTGCTGCTGTCTCTGCCCCTCTGGACCCTGCAATGGCACGTACTGTGGAGAGAGCCCCAGCCTTCAGCCTTGAAGAGAACCAGGCCCTGCTGGACAGCCTACTTTCCACAGTACAGCAAGCTGTATGGGACACCAGGGGAGCAGGTGAGTGTTCTGTGCACTGCCTTTCTGAATGTGCATTTTGTGTGACTAGCAAGGCTGAGAGTCTGCACGCCACTGGCTAGCAGGCTCACTGAGTAGTTGTCACCCCCCATAGTGTGTAGTGACTTGCACTGGACAGGTATGGTGCAGTGACAGTGCATTTGAACATGGTTTTACTTCCCATGCAATGATACCATGTAGTGACGTCTGGCAAACTGTCCATGGTCAGCTTTGCACTGCCTGTGTACATCATGTGCCCCTGTGATTGAGACATGTATATACAACTGTGTCATGCACGGATATGTTGCATGTGTGGTAATGGCCTTTTCACTTTGTCATCCTGACAGGTTAATGCCCATCGGAAGCAGGAAATCTGGAAGGACATCGTCCGGGCTGTCCGGTCCGTGGGGGTCTACAAGCGCCGGATCCGCAACTGCCAGAAGAGGTGGCAGGACCTTCGGGGCTGGACCCGGAGGATTGCACGGGTCCAGCTGAAGCTGTCGCCTCCTCGCAGGAGGGGCGGAACACGGACCCTGACCCCCACATGCTCCAGATCCTGGCGGTGGTGTTTCCAGACCTGGATGGGCAGCTGAAGGCCAGACAGCAGCAAGGAGGGGTTGAGTCAAAGACTGCACTGTGAACTCTGTATTACATGCTTTGTGCCCTCCTCTGGCCTGGTTCAACTGCCACAGTGCAGCAGTCATGTTGTCCAGGAGCCATGTCCCTCTATTGTGCACTGCCCACTGCTCATCTGATACCCAGGTGTGGCCCTTACATTCAGGGAATTGTGTCACTTGGGACTGTGTCCTTGCAGTTTGCTTCACTAAAGGTGGGGGACAGCATCTGTTTCTCTAACTCTGTTGTGGGCATCATGGGTGGGTCCATTGTTCACACAACGCCTGGGTTTGGACATGTGATCTGCGTGTTGCTTTGATATGCGGTCCACTTGCTGAGCTGAGCCACCACATGTGCCTGGGGTATGTGGCACACGCCCATGCAGCGGGTGGGAACAATGTTTGGGCCCCAGGAGTGTGCAGATTACGTGTGTCACACATACATGGCCAGCTATCCACTGTCCAGGGCACATCCCTCATTCATGTGGAGCAGGACAGTCATGCCTACTCCAGGCCATGCAATGCACTCTGTACTCCCACTCCTGTGTATCAGCTGACACATTGTGCACAGTGATTTGACCCCTCAGGTGTCTGCCTCTGTGTCAGTGTGCTGTGGATTATTTGCCAGGAATGCTGGGGTGTTTCTTGGTAGGGGCTCAGCATGCCCCTGGAGATGTGACCATAGGAGACGATACTTGTGTGTCACATAGGTGTTTGATCAGCTGCCCGTGCAGACTGGGGTATGCGAATGTGAAGTTCAGGCAGCTGTTCCCCATTCACAGCAAATTGTGAGGGGCTCAGGTTCCGAGGGTAGTGTCACAGGTCTCCCATATGTCCAATAGGTGTGACCTGGACAGATGAGGGTTAAGATGATGTGTTGTGTGGGGGATGTACATGTGCACTTGTGCAGCTCCAGGACTTGCATTCCCCATGACCTACTATTGTGACACAGTGCATAGTGTTGTTGTCTGGCTGCCAAGTCATACATCACTGAGACAGTGATGTATGACTTAGCAGTCATGCCTCTGCCATGGCATGTGTCAACTTATTGGTGGTCCTGCAGGGGAGTGACATGTGCTACATGCACACCATAGTGGCGCTGGCTATCAGGACATGGGTGCATCATGGTGTCTGTCGCTGGTATGCATCACATGCATTTCCTATTTGACTCTGGGCATCCCTTTCATCCGGAAACCTGTACTGACTCAGTGGCAAGAGCTGTGATGTGTGCATGTCCACATGCTACACCGTGTCCTCTGCACTGTCCAACTACTGTGTACTTGGTGCATGTGTCCACACTGGGGTGTTGCAATCCAACAGACACCAGACAGATGGGTGCAAGGCCATGTGGGATGTGAGTGCCATGCTTGGCATCAGACTGACAATTGGCTTCTCCTGTTCAGTTAGGGCACTTTTAGCAAAGTACAACTAATGATGCCAGGGCTTGCTCTGTAATGTGCTGTGCTCACAGTGGTGTGTGCGTTTGGTGCAGGTGACTGATGTCTGTCTGTTTCCCCATTGTTTGCAGATACATCCACGGCCAAGGAAGGGGACAGCTCTACGGACCAGGAGGAGCCAGAGAGCCAGACTGGGTCAGCAGCCGAGGAGTGGTCGGAGGGACCCAGTGGCACGGAGGGCGAGGGGAGCCACACTGAGGAGTCCTCAGCACCATCCACCTCAGCTGAGGACCAGAGCAACTCGGAGGATGACTCCCTTGTGGAGGCGGGTGTCAGCAGCCACCACACGCCAGCTAGTGTTGCTGTCCCCGCCACCACCAGCACCACCACCGCCCTCCCATCGGCTCCCATTCCCCAGGTCCGTGGAGGCTCCCATGTTCGGGAGCGTGTCTCCTTTGTCCCAGGCACCGCACCCCTGCCCCTGTGTCCCCTGCTGCCCTGAGTGAGGAGTCTGTGTACCTCCTTCGCCAGCTCCATGTAGGGCAGACAGCCATGCTGAGTGTCCTCCATGCGCACACCGCACTGTTGACTCAGCTGGTGTCGTTCATGGAGGGCATCTCATCGGGCATGTCTGACCTACAGAGGGGCAACAGGTCCATGGACTCCTCCCTGACGGCAGCAGTGTCCCTCCTCAGACAGTCCCTCACCCCTCCTGCCTCTGCTCCATCCACACTCCCCAGCACCTTACCCGTCCCAAGCACACACACACCGGCACAGGCACACACCAGCACACACACGTCCAGCACACAGACACACACGCCACAAACTAAACGCACACGCACGCACAGTCAGGGGACTGAAACCAGACTCACAGGGGATGGGGCCCTGGTACACACACACGCATCCACGGGCACTGCGCAGTCCTCAGTTGCCTCTCCCTCCAAAGCACCCTCCCTTGCCTCACCTGCAACCCCAAAGACCCAGCGCCTCTTCCTCAGTGACCTCGGCCTCTTCCCTCCGATCCAGCTGCCCCAGCATCCAGGGGGAAGAGGAAGCCCCCCACACGGAGCAGAGTGCCCCTCGCCCCCGGACACCCTCCCCCAGGCGCAGACAGACTGAGGCCCCCACCCGCAAGTCCCCCCGGAGTGCTAAGAGCAAGACCCCCGCCGCCGCCCTGCAGCTCAAGCACCAGGTCTCCTTCCTCCATCCCTCAGGCCCCCACTCCACAGGTGCCCCCACCACACCCTGCCCCAGGTTCCCCCACCCACAGATATACCATCCCCAAGAGGCTCCGGCCTTCTCCCCTGCCACTTGCTCTCCTGGAACAACACCCCCGCTGCGCTTGTCTGTGCCACTGATGTGGTGAGGGTGTCCTCCCCTCTGTCCAGCCCACCTTGCCTGTTCCCCATTCTCCTCCCTGGTGGTAGGCACTGCAGTGGAGTCCACTACCACCCTGTCTGACTTGGGCACTGCAGTGGCGGACCTGTCCACTCCATCTGCAGGGTCCACTGCAGTCGTGCCGGCACCCACAACATCTGAGCCATGCCCCCAGTTGTGCCGGCACACACCATGTCAGACACCTCCACTGCAGTTGTCAGTGGCTCTCCTGCACCCACCACCCCTTCCCTGCTTCCTCCTGGTGAGCCCTGATCCTGTCCCTGCGGTGCCTGGCCTACTCCCCGGTTGCCCCTCCTAGTGGATTGTCCCTGGTTTTGTGCAGGCATGTGTAGGGTGGCATCTGCCACTGTCACCCACTTGTGACTTTGTTGATGGACTGGCCATTGGCCTTTGTTTATGTTCTACCGGACTTCTCCTTTTAATGCCACATATGCTGAATAAAGCAACTTTCTATTCTCTAGTGCTTTTGCTTCTGATGTACATGATGTTGATGATGCTAACCATGCCCTTGCTGCAGTGATGGTGACATTTGGTCTCATGATAATGAAGTGTTACTGTGCAGGAACCCATGTGGTCCAGGGGGAATGTGTCCTATCCTGTGGTGTATCCATGTCATCCATAGCAGCATCTGAGGGTGTCATGTGTTCAGTATTTGGCAATGGGATTTCCTACTTAGATTGGCAATTTCACATCTGTGGCTTCCACCCCTGCACATCTGTTGTGCCTGCCATTGTTCTATTCGTCTTCTTCCCTGACCGTGAGGCCATCTCCACTGGACATGCAGGTTTGGGCATCAATGGGGAAGGACTCATCTGTGTTGTCAGTGCAACATTGCTATACAAGTGTGTTGGATCTGTGCTGATGATTCCGTTGGCACTTCCATGACCAGGCTGATGTGACGGGAGCCCTCATTTGGTGCTAATTGTTGATTGTGTGACCAAGTGCTCAGCTGACATGGTGGGGCCCTACTGAGGCAACATATGGCACAGCTGTCCTCACACAGGAGTGGAGTCCCCTCATGGCAGTGTGTACTCCTGTGACATTGCCTGCGCCCAAGGTGTGTGTTGTATGTGCATGTCTGTGTGTTCACTTCCGTTTAGCTGTGCATGCTGTGATCCCTAGTGTTGTACCGGTTTGTGATGCTAGCTGAGTTGAGCTATGTTCCCCCAAAGTCTTATCCCTGGGTTCTATGTGATGTGGGTGCATGGCACATTACTGGTCATCAGGGTGTCACCCATAGGTGTGCTTGCTGTCAGGGCTGAGTTTGTGTGCAGACGCAGCTGGGTCACAGTCAGGTTTCCCTTGGCACTTGTTGTTTGCCCCTGTCATGTGATTTCCAGTTTGTGTTATCTTTCAGTGATTGTGACACGTTGTGTGTGTGACTGCTGGCACTCCTCAGGTTCCGGGCTGCAATGTTGGTTGTTGTCTATGTGTGTTCTTTGTGGGTGACCTTGGCTTCTTCATTGGTGTGTGACTGTGGCTGTGATCCCATTGGTTGGTGTGGTATTGCCGTCATGTCCATATACGGCGTAGTGTGCAGTGTGTCAGACATTCAGGAGTCTTGTTTAGTGTCCATGTGTGATGTGTTTCTGCACCTTGGTTCCCACCCACCACCCTGGAATAGTCATGGGTGCATGTGCAATGTCACCAGTGCATGTGTGCTTCACTGCTGCACATTGTTGGAGGTCGAGGGGTGTGGTGTTGAGTGTGTGCAGATGAGAGTTGTTACCCGGCTAGGCCCCTGCCTCCATGTTGGCATTGGCTCACTGGCCATGCTGTTTGATTTGTGCTTGTGTAGGTGTGATGGTAGTTAGTTGCTCAGTACACATGACTGTGGTTCACAGTGTGAACCACATTTAGCTTTGTCATCACAGTGGGATTGTAATGCAGCCCAGGGTCACCACATTGTGGGGGCCCTGGGGGTGGTGCTGTGGTGTGTCTGTGTCTTGCTGTGTCAGTTGCTGTCCCTACGTGCCTGTGTGAGATGTGTGATTTGTGCTCCCTCTCATCTGACAATGCCTGCTTGCCCACATAGGGAATTTGGATCCATGAGTGACCTTTGTGTGGCACTGTATGCACATCTGTATGATTGGTATTCATGTCTCCTCATGTGTTGTGTGGTTGCCTGGGGACACTGGCACCCCCACCCTCACCTGTTGTGTATGATGTGCAGGGTGGGTCTGCCTGTTTGTGTTTGTGCATCTGCACCACTGCATTGGCATATCTTGGGTGTGCCATTGGCTGTATGTAGTTTGGTGGGTTTCCCCTGCTGTCCCTGGGACTCCTAGGTCATCGGTCAGCACAATGATCATGGTTTGTGTGTCCCATTGCTGCCATGGTATGGTATCTGTTCACCTCACATCTGCAGTCTCCACAGGGTATCTGCATGTGTGTGCCCATTGGTGCAAATATGTGGGTCTGCATTCGGATGGTCACTTCTGTCATTGTGTCATTGATGATTGTTGACGGTGTCAGCCCCCATGGGTGTTGTTTGTCTGCACATGGCCAAAGTTATGTCTTATTTGCACTGCAGGATTTGGCTCCCCAATTTATGTTGCAATGGGACACATACACTACTTTGCCACTGATGTGTTTGTTGTTCTGTGACCAGGAATCATCCATGCAGTTTGGCAGTTGCACCTCTTACTTTGTCAACACTTACCTTTTGGTCACTGTGATGATGGGGGTTTGGACCCCATTGCCACAATGTTCAAAATGTGCTGCAGCTATGGACCCCACACTTACCTTTGGTCACTGTGATGATGGGGGTTTGGACCCCATTGCCACAATGTTCAAAATGTGCTGCAGCTATGGACCCCACACTTACCTTTGGTCACTGTGATGATGGGGGTTTGGACCCCATTGCCACAATGTTCAAAATGTGCTGCAGCTATGGACCCCACACTTACCTTTTGGTCACTGTGATGATGGGGGTTTGGACCCCATTGCCACAATGTTCAAAATGTGCTGCAGCTATGGACCCCACACTTACCTTTGGTCACTGTGATGATGGGGGTTTGGACCCCATTGCCACAATGTTCAAAATGTGCTGCAGCTATGGACCCCACACTTACCTTTTGGTCACTGTGATGATGGGGGTTTGGACCCCATTGCCACAATGTTCAAAATGTGCTGCAGCTATGGACCCCACACTTACCTTTGGTCACTGTGATGATGGGGGTTTAGACCCCATTGCCACAATGTTCAAAATGTGCTGCAGCTATGGACCCCACACGTACCTTTTGGTCACTGTGATGATGGGGGTTTGGACCCCATTGCCACAATGTTCAAAATGTGCTGCAGCTATGGACCCCACACTTACCTTTTGGTCACTGTGATGATGGGGGTTTGGACCCCATTGCCACAATGTTCAAAATGTCCTGCAGCTATGGACCCCACACTTACATTTTGGTCACTGTGATGATGGGGTTTGGACCCCATTGCCACAATGTTCAAAATGTGCTGCAGCTATGGACCCCACACTTACCTTTTGGTCACTGTGATGATGGGGGTTTAGACCCCATTGCCACAATGTTCAAAATGTGCTGCAGCTATGGACCCCACACGTACCTTTTGGTCACTGTGATGATGGGGGTTTGGACCCCATTGCCACAATGTTCAAAATGTGCTGCAGCTATGGACCCCACACTTACCTTTTGGTCACTGTGATGATGGGGGTTTGGACCCCATTGCCACAATGTTCAAAATGTCCTGCAGCTATGGACCCCACACTTACATTTTGGTCACTGTGATGATGGGGGTTTGGACCACATTGCCACAATGGTCATGGCCTGCTTGCATTGTGGGTGCCACACACATATTTGTGTGGCACATGTGCTAGGGGGTCACATTGTATGTTCAAAGTCATGTTCGGTGTTGTAGGCATTTGACACAGTCTACACACGCTTGTCATGGTGTTGGGGGGATGTCTTCTTCTTGCATTCCCTAGGTTGTGGTGTGCTGGTTGTGTCATGCATTGTCCATCCTATGGGTGGGGGTGGTAGGCATCCTGCCCCCCCTGGGTGAGGGTGGTAGTAGTGGTAGGCATCCTGCCCCCCCTGGCTAAGGGTGGTAGTAGTGGTAGGCATCCTGCCCCCCTGGCTAAGGGTGGTAGTAGTGGTAGGCATCCTGCCCCCTGGGTGAGGGTGGTAGTAGTGGTAGGCATCCTGCCCCCCTGGGTGAGGGTGGTAGTAGTGGTAGGCATCCTGCCCCCCAGGCTAAGGGTGGTAGTAGTGGTAGGCATCCTGCCCCCCAGGCTAAGGGTGGTAGTAGTGGTAGGCATCCTGCCCCCCTGGGTGAGGGTGGTAGTGGTGGTAGGCATCCTGCCCCCTGGGTGAGGGTGGTAGTAGTGATAGGCATCCTGCCCCCTGGCTAAGGGTGGTAGTAGTGGTAGGCATGCTGCCCCCCTGGCTAAGGGTGGTAGTAGTGGTAGGCATCCTGCCCCCCTGGGTGAGGGTGGTAGTAGTGGTAGGCATCCTGCCCCCCTGGGTGAGGGTGGTAGTAGTGGTAGGCATCCTGCCCCCTGGCTAAGGGTGGTAGTAGTGGTAGGCATGCTGCCCCCTGGCTAAGGGTGGTAGTAGTGGTAGGCATCCTGCCCCCTGGGTGAGGGTGGTAGTAGTGGTAGGCATCCGGCCCCCTGGGTGAAGGTGGTAGTAGTGGTAGGCATCCTGCCCCCTGGCTAAGGGTGGTAGTAGTGGTAGGCATCCTGCCCCCCTGGCTAAGGGTGGTAGTAGTGGTAGGCATCCTGCCCCCCTGGCTAAGGGTGGTAGTAGTGGTAGGCATCCTGCCCCCCTGGGTGAGGGTGGGAGTGGTGGTAGGCATCCTGCCCCCCTGGGTGAGGGTGGTAGTAGTGGTAGGCATCCTGCCCCCTGGCTAAGGGTGGTAGTAGTGGTAGGCATCCTGCCCCCCTGGGTGAGGGTGGTAGTGGTGGTAGGCATCCTGCCCCCTGGGTGAGGGTGGTAGTAGTGGTAGGCATCCTGCCCCCTGGCTAAGGGTGGTAGTAGTGGTAGGCATGCTGCCCCTGGGTGAGGGTGGTAGTAGTGGTAGGCATCCTGCCCCCCTGGGTGAGGGTGGTAGTAGTGGTAGGCATCCTGCCCCCCTGGGTGAGGGTGGTAGTAGTGGTAGGCATCCTGCCCCCCTGGCTGAGGGTGGTAGTAGTGGTAGGCATTCTGCCCCCCCTGGGTGAGGGTGGTAGTGGTGGTAGGCAACCTGCCCCCCCTGGGTGAGGGTGGTAGTAGTGGTAGGCATCCTGCCCCCCCTGGCTAAGGGTGGTATTAGTGGTAGGCATCCTGCCCCCCTGGGTGAGGGTGGTAGTAGTGGTAGGCATCCTGCCCCCCTGGGTGAGGGTGGTAGTAGTGGTAGGCATCCTGCCCCCTGGCTAAGGGTGGTAGTAGTGGTAGGCATCCTGGCCCCCTGGGTGAGGGTGGTAGTAGTGGTACGCATCCTGCCCCCTTGGGTGAGGGTGGTAGTAGTGGTAGGCATCCTGCCCCCTGGGTGAGGGTGGTAGTAGTGGTAGGCATCCTGCCCCCTGGGTGAGGGTGGTGGTGCGCATTCAGGCCCCTGTGTGCATATGTGGCATTGGTGTTGGGCATCCCGCCCCTATGGTGCTGCTGTTGCTGGTGTAAGTATATTCTGCATCCCTCTGTGTGTGTGTGATGTGTCGTGTACGTGTTGTATGTGTTTCGTGGTTGGTGTCTGGCTTACCTTCTGCGCCGTACGCGTCCGTGCCTGTTCCGGTAGTAAATGTAGAATATTGGTATGATCGGGACGAAGGGATTCATGGTTGGTTCGTGTCGTTCGTCCTTCTCGTTGCTTCGCATCGTCCTCGCCGCTTCGCCTCGTCCTCGTCGCTTCGCCTCGTCCTCGCCGCTGCCGTGTTCGTCTCGGAGCCGTGGATCGTGTTGTGGCGCGAATCGGAGCTTATGTGCGCCTCTCCCGGATGCTTTGATGTGCCATGCGTAGCAACGGGTTCGGCGCGTACGGAAAGCGCATCGTACTTGTCCGGCCGGACGGGGCTGCATTTTTCCTTCCGTGCGACTCGATTCGGCGATTCCGGATTCGCCTCGGTCGAGGAACAGGACCTGGTATGGGTGAGTACGGCTCGGCCGGATTCTTTGCTGTTGTGCGCATCGTACTTACTCGTTCGGTGTGCTGTACGGATCGGTCGGGAAACAGGCTTTCGCATGGCTTTTTTCCCGACCGAATGGTGTTGGGTACGCCTCCGACCGAGATCGGAATCGGCCCCTAAGTGTCAGAAAGAAAGAATGGAGACTTCATCTAATCTCTTACTTTTTAATATATATTTTCCACCAGGAACCACTAAAGATCATATCTTGACCAAAGCATTCAAGAAAATCGAATCTATCCTAGAAGTAAGGGGATATCCTATGATGATAATGGCTGGGAACTTCAATGGAAATGTCTCTAATACACTAATCAATAATAGGGGGAAATCTCCACAGGAAGAAGCCTGTTCAATACCAACTCCCTTCTTCCACGATAAAATAAAAGCAGATAAAAGGGGGAAAATGCTTTTGTCATCTATTGAAGCAATTAATGGCGTTATAATAAACGGGAGAAAAGATGGTGATATTCCGGCGGCATACACCAGACTGGGTCCAACTAAGTCCTCAATCATAGATTATTTTATCTGTAGTTTAGATCTATTTCCGAAGGTCCAATCGCTTTCCACTCAATATTCCCACGAAAGTGATCACGCATTACTTTCTGTAGAAATTGACGTCTATATTCAGCATACTTCTCCGTGGTCACTCTGTTCTTTTGAAGGGCGGGCAGTCGTAGATCACAAAACAGGAAGGATACATTGGAATTCCTCAACAATTAGTAAAATAAATCATACAATCTCCCAAGATCTGCTAACATCTGCGAGTAAAATAGGCAATCCTATAAACAGATTTGAAGCTACTCTACAATCGGTAGTTGCCTCTCTCCAAGGAAATACTGCGAGACGTGAAAGCGTTAAAACATGTCATAGGGGAAAACTAGTGGATAATAATGCTCGACAATTAAATAAATTGACTAGAATTCAATTTCGCTCTTTCTGTGTGATAAGACAAGGAGAAATAAGGAAACTGAAAAAACTCCACCAACGGAAAAAGGAGAAAGAAAGACAAGCTCTAAGAGATCAAGTCTGGGTCGACATCCAATTAGCAGTAAAACACAAAAATAATAAATCATTCTGGAACATAATCTCTGCACAGATGGGGATACGAAAATCTGCTCAAGCGACACCAGTATCATCATCCGACTGGGAAAAGTATATTCTAAGGCTTTATAAATCTAATCATCAGCATCCCATCTTCCCTGGACAGGATCAAGCACTGAAGAATCAACCTGAGCAGGAAGCAATGAAAATTTCAGCCGCACAAATCTCTATTCTGATATCCTCTGCCAGGTCATCAGCAGGGATGGGACCAGATAAGATCCCAATAAAGTTTTACAAAAAAATGCTGACGACTGGGGTAAATTCTTAACCCCACTTTTCCAACACTGTCTGAAAAGTGGGGAAATACCAGAATCTTTCGAGGGAGTGTGGTGGTTCTCCTCCTAAAAAAAGGCACAAGAACGAATCCTGCAAACTATAGACAAATAGCCCTTCTCGACGCCACCGGTAAGATCTTTGCTGCTAGCGTTTTGGAACACTTAAAAGGCTGGGCTTTTTCGAGAAAAGTGATCCCCATGTATCAGGCTGGGTTTCGCCCAAAGCATTCTACATTGGACAATATTGCTGTATTCCAAACAGTGCTTGATAAGTTTGTTACGTTAAAAGCTCAAATTTTATATTGTGCTTTTATTGATTTTTCGACTGCGTTCGATAGCGTAGATAGATTGAGACTATGGAGAAAATTGGCTAATTTGGGGATTCCTAAAGATCTCTTAACAATAATAATCTCCCTTCACACATCAACATGGTGCAGAGTCCAAATGGGGGGAGAAAAAGGCCTAACCAAACCTATCCCTTCGCGGAACGGGCTGAAACAGGGATGCTTATTAGCTCCCCTATTATTCTCCATCTACATTAGCGATCTACCGGGGCATCTCTCTCAAATTAAAAATTACCCTCCTAAATTAGCTCAAGTTGATATACTGTGTTTAATGTATGCCGATGATATTGTCATACTTGATCATACCCTGATAGGCCTGCAAAGAACCCTGAATGAATTAAATCATTACGCAACAGAAAATTTTCTGGTGCCAAATATAACTAAAACTAAAGCACTCCCATTCAGTGGCAGAAGGAAGCCTTTACCTTATATATGGTCTTTAGGAGGCGAACCGACAGTAAAAGAGTATGTTTATTTGGGCCGTATTTTTACTTCTAATTTACAAGATACAGCCCACCTCCAACACCTGAGTCGGAAGCGGGAATCCCACGTTGGGGCTTTACAGAGACTGTACCTCTCTACAGGAAATAGACACTTTACACCAATGATGGAGGTTTATGGTATGAAAATCCCTCCGATTCTATCATATGCCATGGAATACACACAAATTAAAACATGGCAATCTATAAAAGTAAAGGAAGGAACCATACTCCGAAAATTGTTAAAAGTGTCGCAGTCGGTACCAGTTCAAGCCATACGTCTCGAGCTATCGGTAACGGGAATTTCTGATAGAGTAATTTCAAATATTATTAGGTGGGCGTACAATTTACTACATGCAGCGCCAGACACCTTAAGGCATTTGTTAAAATTGGAGATTTTTAGAGAGAAAGCGTCAGGGTATACTTTTAACAGGAATATGGTAAAAGCCTTTGAGGTTTCTCAATGCACTCTGGCACTTTTTCAGGAGTGGTCCCCAGCACACTTGAAATTGTTTTTAAAACATTTGGCCCCTAGAATCAGTTATGAATTGGATAAAGAACATTGCATTCAATTAAAGCATTATAAAGGGTTTGCAGAACAAATAGAATTTAAAACCTATGCTCACTACTTACGTTTTCAACTAGAGCATGGAGTAAGGCGCTGTATTCTTCTCTTACGTTTGGGTATACTCCCTTTAGCAACATTCTTAGCTAGCTGGGAAGGGACAAATAACCCCAAAGGTATATGTGAATTATGCAAAGGTGGCCGACAAGATTTGTTTCACGTTTTACTAATCTGTCATAATGCGAGTATAGTAGCGGCACGACGACGTTATATAATTCCAATTCAATTAAAGTATAACGCATTCTTGGCCCAAGATTTAATTACGTTGTGTAACTCTCCTGTTAATGAATTTGTATGCCATAACTTGTTTAAGTTTTTAAAAAGCTTTCTGAAGCTGTTCTAAAGTTAAAATGTACAATCAGAAGATCTTATCTTATTTTTATTGAATGTTGTATGGATAGGTGATAGAATATTGTTACAGCTCTATTTTATAGTATGTTTTAAAAGCAAATGTTTTACCATCTTAATCATTTTAAATCCAATAATAATAATTTTAATCCTGTATTTGTTGATCTCAGTTGAGGTCTGAATCAAATAAAAAATGTACTGATTAATTTACTGATTGTGGGACTCAAGGAACAGGAAGCCAGGAAGAACAGCCAGGCTCCCCATATCAATCACAACGCTGCAATGCAGCGTTGTTATTGGTAAGCAACAAGGCTCCTCTGACCAATCATAACCCTGCAATGCAGCACTGTGATTGGTTTTGAGCATCCTGGTTCGACGCAAAAACCAGGGAATGGGGGCCTGGGCATGTTCTCCACGCAGGCTGTAATGCAGCCTGCATGGAGAACAGGGAAAGTGCGCATGACAGTTTTGAGCCGACAAAACTGTCATTGTGCACTTAGGAGTGGGGAAACCACTCCTCTCCTGCCCTGCTCCGAGAGCAGAGCAGCTCCGAACAAAGGAAACATAAAATGATAATAACTCAAAGTTATGATAATTTTATATTTCCTTTACTTTGCACTGCTCAAAAGTAGTGGGGCGCAACTCCTCTGCCATAGCGGAGGAGCCGCCACTGGGCAGTGTCTTCTAAAGCTGCAGGGGTACTCACTGCCGTGTACACCCACACCAACAATATTCACACAAACGAAAACACACAAACATAAACATACACTGGGGTGCACCTGCATGAGTGCTGCTGAGGGTATATGCTAGCGACGACAGGAAGTAATCTGTTAAAACCGAATGGGAAAATCATGTGTTAGTTTACACCTGCCTTGTCTGGCTATGAGAAAGTGCTATGTCTATATAGTCCAGGCATGAACTCCTTTGGCGACAGCTGTTGTCAGGCTTCTCTGCTGATTTCACAGTAACTTAATCACAAGCTTAATTAGAGCGTTTGTCACTCAAAAGAAAACCTACTCACCTTTCCAGATAGTTGAGCAGCGCAGATGACAGGATCCACACGTCCTGTCCCTTCTTTCAGGGGGCGAGCAGCAGACCTGGGCTGGCCCGGGGGCCTTCGGGAAATATGACATTTTTGGGGGCTCCTGTATAGAACATATTTTAATTGTATTACCCATTTCCTGCAAATTCAAGCCAACATAATGTTAGACAGTACTAAATTATAGGTTAAAGTTAAACCATAACAGGCTCCCTTAAAACAGATGAAATAGGTCTTGCTTTGGAATTCAAAAAATCTTTAAGATGTTACAGATTAGAGAGACATAGTCAGAGGTAGAGGTAGGCTGAGAGGAAGAGAGGAAAAGACAGGTAAATAGGATAGACAGAGGTCAAATAGAGACAAAGTTCACTTTCCCAGGGGGGCCCTTGGAAGGTACCCTGGGCAATAGCCAACCTTGCTCAAGCCTTAAAATGTCTCTGGATAGAGTATAAACAGAAACTGCCAGCACAGTATAGATAGGGCCTAAGCAGGCCAACCACAGGCAGCTCCAGGGCAGTGCTTAATTTGAGCCACTGGTTTCCGTGCACAGCGCCGGCACTTAATTGTCAGCACCGGTCCTTGTCATAGTCTGCCATAAGATGGCACTGTCTGGCTAATTTAGAGATGACCACAACAACAGTTAATTATTAATTCAGTATACATTAAAAATGACTATTACCTGGCGTCCAAGCCATTATTATAGCTTTGGAGACCTGGAATAGTCAGAAATGTCACACTTTTAGAAGTGTGATGGTTAGTAGTTTTGTTGTTACCATCATTGGCAGCGCTGGCAGGGACAATGTATGGTACAAATTGCAGTGGCCTCCTGACGAGAGCCCAGGCACTTATGTTTTTTTACAAATTAAGCACTGCTCCAGGGCGTGTAAAACCTGGGTTCATGGATGTTAAAATGAAAGTCAATATATAGCGCAGGCAGTGACTGAGCGGGTGCAACACATGCAGTGACTCCAAGCACAGCACAGACACACTTGCACTGCTAGCTAAATAGCAGGTAGTGCCTGTATAGGCCCAGCCTGGGGGCTGTGAGTGAGAGTGAATGACAGGACGGAGGCAGCACAGGTAGTATTAGCAAGCCCTTCACAAATAGTGCCACTGCATGTTAACACTGTATGAAAAGCACAGCGACTGTAGGTAGTGTAACGGCCGTGTCTATGTCTGAAAAGCACAAAGAGTTGATTTTCAGATGTGACAGAGATTATGTAGAAAGATAGTGTATGTATTAGTGAGTGACCTGCCGATTACTAAATGCACAAAAGCAGTTGGGAACGTTTTGTGACAGAAGCAACAATGCATTAAGAGCTCCAATGCACCATTAGTGGTAATGCAACTACAGTGTTAATGCATCAAAAGTGGCAACATATCAGCAGTGATGTTGCATCAACAGTGATGGAGCAACAACAGTGACAATATAACAGCGGGAATAATGCGTGAGTAGTGGCAAGGCATCAACAGTGACAGTCCATCAGCAGTGGCAATGCATCAACAGTGGCAAGGCATCAACAGTGACAGTCTATCAGCAGTGGCAATGCATCAACAGTGGCAAGGCATCAACAGTGACAGTCCATCAGCAGTGGCAATGCATCAACAGTGGCAAGGCATCAACAGTGACAGTCCATCAGCAGTGGCAACGCATCAACAGTGACAATGCATCAACAGTGGCAAAGCATCAACAGTGACAATCTATCAGCAGTGGCAACGCATCAACAGTGGCAAAGCATCAACAGTGACAATCTATCAGCAGTGGCAAAGCATCAACAGTGACAATCTATCAGCAGTGGCAATGCATTAACAGGGGCAGTCTATCACCAGAGGCAATGTATCAACAGGGGCAATGCATTAACAGTGGCAAATGATCAACAGTGACAGTCTATCAGCAGTGGCAATGCATTAACAGGGGCAGTCTATCAGCAGAGGCAATGCATCAACAGGGGCAAAGCATCAACAGTGACAGTCTGTCAGCAGTGGCAATGCATTAACAGGGGCAGTCTATCAGCAGTGGTAATGAATCAACAGGGGCAAATCATCAACAGTGACATTCTATCAGCAGTGGCAATGCATCAACAGTGGCAAGGCATCAACAGTGACAGTCTGTCAGCAGTGGCAATGCATTAACAGGGGCAGTCTATCAGCAGAGGCAATGCATCAACAGGAGCAAAGCATCAACAGTGACAGTCTGTCAGCAGTGGCAATGCATTAACAGGGGCAGTCTATCAGCAGTGGCAATGAATCAACAGTGGAAAGACATCAACAGTGACAGTCTATCAGCAGCGGCAATGCATTAACAGGGGCAGTCTATCACCAGAGGAAATGCATCAACAGGGGCAATGCAGCAACAGGGGCAAAGCATCAACAGTGACAGTCTATCAGCAGTGGCAATGAATCAACAGTGACAAAGCATCAATAGTGACAGTCTTTCAGCAGTGGCAATGCATTAACAGGGGAAGTCTATCACCAGAGGCAAATCATCAACAGTGACAGTCTATCATCAGTGGCAATGAATCAACAGTGGCAAGGCATCAACAGTGACAGTCTATCAGCAGTGGCAATGCATTAACAGGGGCAGTCTATCACCAGAGGCAATGCATCAACAGTGGCAATGCATCAACAGTGGCAAATGATCAACAGTGACAGTCTATCAGCAGTGGCAATGCATTAACAGGGGCAGTCTATCACCAGAGGCAATGCATCAACAGGGGCAAAGCATCAACAGTGACAGTCCATCAGCAGTGGCAACACATCAACAGTAACAATGCATCAACAGTGGCAAAGCATCAACAGTGACAATCTATCAGCAGTGGCAACGCATCATCAGTGGCAAAGCATCAACAGTGACAATCTATCAGCAGTGGCAAAGCATTAACAGGGGCAGTCTATCACCAGAGGCAAAGCATCAACAGTGACAATCTATCAGCAGTGGCAATGCATTAACAGGGGCAATCTATCAGCAGAGGCAATGCATCAACAGGGGCAAAGCATCAACAGTGACAGTCTATCAGCAGTGGCAATGCATCAACAGTGACAATCTATCAGCAGTGGCAATGAATTAACAGGGGCAGTCTATCAGCAGTGGCAATGAATCATCAGGGGCAAATCATCAACAGTGACAGTCTATCAGCAGTGGCAATGCATCAACAGTGGCAAGGCATCAACAGTGACAGTCTGTCAGCAGTGGCAAAGCATTAACAGGGGCAGTCTATCAGCAGAGGCAATGCATCAACAGGGGCAAAGCATCAACAGTGACAGTCTGTCAGCAGTGGCAAAGCATGAACAGGGGCAGTCTATCAGCAGTGGCAATAAATCAACAGTGGAAAGGCATCAACAGTGACAGTCTATCAGCAGTGGCACTGCATCAACAGTGGCAAGGCATCAACAGTGACAGTCTATCAGCAGTGGCAATGCATTAAGAGGGGCAGTCTATCACCAGGGGCAATGCATCAACAGGGGCAATGCATCAACATTGGCAAAGCATCAACAGTGACAGTCTATGAGCAGTGGCAATGAATCAACAGTGGCAATGCATCAACAGTGACAATCTATCAGCATTGGGATTGCATCAACAGTGGCAAAGCATCAACAGTGACAATCTATCAGCAGTGCCAATGCATTAACAGGGGCAGTCTATCACCAGAGGCAATGTATCAACAGGGGCAAATTGTCAACAGTGACAGTCTATCAGCAGAGGCAATGCATCAACAGGGGCAATGCATCAACAGGGGCAAAGCATCAACAGTGACAGTCTATCAGCAGTGGCAATGAATCAATAGTGGCAAAGCATCAACAGTGACAATCTATCAGCAGTGCCAATGCATTAACAGGGGCAGTCTATCACCAGAGGCAAGGCATCAACAGGGGCAAATTATCAACAGTGACAGTCTATCAGCAGAGGCAATGCATCAACAGGGGCAATGCATCAACAGGGGCAATGCATCAACAGTGACAGTCTATCAGCAGTGGCAATGCATTAACAGTGACAGTCTATCAGCAGTGGCAATGCATCAATAGTGGCAAGGCATCAACAGTGACAGTCTATCAGCAGTGGCAATGCATCAACAGTGGCAAAGCATCAACAGTGACAGTCTATCAGCAGTGGCAAGGCATCAACAGTGACAGTCTATCAGCAGTGGCAATGCATCATCAGTGGCAAGGCATCAACAGTGACAGTCTATCAGCAATGGCAATGCATCAACAGTGGCAAGGCATCAACAGTGACAGTCCATCAGCAGTGGCAATGCATCAACAGTGGCAAGGCATCAACAGTGACAGTCTATCAGCAGTGGCAATGCATCAACAGTGGCAAGGCATCAACAGTGACAGTCCATCAGCAGTGGCAATCCATCAGCAGTGGCAATGCATCAACAGTGGCAATGCATCAACAGTGGCAAGGCATCAACAGTGGCAGTCCATCAGCAGTTTCAATGAATCAACAGGGGCAAAGCATCAACAGTGACAGTCCATCAGCAGTTGCAACGCATCAACAGTGGCAAAGCATCAACAGTGGCAAAGCATCAAAAGTGACAATCTGTCAGCAGTGGCAATGCATTAACAGGGGCAGTCTATCAGCAGAGGCAATGCATCAACAGGGGCAAAGCATCAACAGTGACAGTCTGTCAGCAGTGGCAATGCATTAACAGGGGCAGTCTATCACCAGAGGCAATGCATCAACAGGGGCAATACATCAACAGTGGCAAAGCATCAAAAGTGACAATCTGTCAGCAGTGGCAATGCATTAACAGGGGCAGTCTATCAGCAGAGGCAATGCATCAACGGGGCAAAGCATCAACAGTGACAGTCTGTCAGCAGTGGCAATGCATTAACAGGGGCAGTCTATCAGCAGTGGCAATGAATCAACGGTGGAAAGACATCAACAGTGACAGTCTATCAGCAGTGGCAAGGCATCAACAGTGACAGTCTATCAGCAGTGGCAATGCATTAACAGGGGCAGTCTATCACCAGAGGAAATGCATCAACAGGGGCAATGCAGCAACAGGGGCAAAGCATCAACAGTGACAGTCTATCAGCATTGGCAATGAATCAACAGTGACAAAGCATCAATAGTGACAGTCTTTCAGCAGTGGCAATGCATTAACAGGGGAAGTTTATCACCAGAGGCAAATCATCAAGAGTGACAGTCTATCATCAGTGGCAATGAATCAACAGTGGAAAGGCATCAACAGTGACAGTCTATCAGCAGTGGCAATGCATTAACAGGGGCAGTCTATCACCAGAGGCAATGCATCAACAGGGGCAATGCATCAACAGGGGCAAAGCATCAACAGTGACAGTCTATCAGCAGTGGCAATGAATCAATAGTGGCAAAGCATCAACAGTGACAATCTATCAGCAGTGTCAATGCATTAACAGGGGCAGTCTATCACCAGAGGCAAGGCATCAACAGGGGCAAATTATCAACAGTGACAGTCTATCAGCAGAGGCAATGCATCAACAGGGGCAATGCATCAACAGTGGCAAAGTATCAACAGTGACAGTCTATCAGCAGTGGCAATGCATTAACAGTGACAGTCTATCAGCAGTGGCAATGCATCAATAGTGGCAAGGCATTAACAGTGACAGTCTATCAGCAGTGGCAATGCATCAACAGTGGCAAAGCATCAACAGTGACAGTCTATCAGCAGTGGCAAGGCATCAACAGTGACAGTCTATCAGCAGTGGCAATGCATCATCAGTGGCAAGGCATCAACAGTGACAGTCTATCAGCAGTGGCAATGCATCAACAGTGGCAAGGCATCAACAGTGACAGTCCATCAGCAGTGGCAATGCATCAACAGTGGCAAGGCATCAACAGTGACAGTCTATCAGCAGTGGCAATGCATCAACAGTGGCAAGGCATCAGCAGTGGCAATGCATCAGCAGTGGCAATGCATCAGCAGTGGCAATCCATCAACAGTGGCAGTCCATCAGCAGTTTCAATGAATCAACAGGGGCAAAGCATCAACAGTGACAGTCCATCAGCAGTGGCAACGCATCAACAGTGACAATGCATCAACAGTGGCAAAGCATCAACAGTGACAATCTATCAACAGTGGCAAAGCATCAACAGTGACAATCTATCAGCAGTGGCAATGCATTAACAGGGGCAGTCTATCAGCAGTGGCAATCCATCAGCAGTGGCAATGCATCAACAGTGGCAATGCATCAACAGTGGCAAGGCATCAACAGTGGCAGTCCATCAGCAGTTTCAATGAATCAACAGGGGCAAAGCATCAACAGTGACAGTCCATCAGCAGTTGCAACGCATCAACAGTGGCAAAGCATCAACAGTGGCAAAGAATCAAAAGTGACAATCTGTCAGCAGTGGCAATGCATTAACAGGGGCAGTCTATCAGCAGAGGCAATGCATCAACAGGGGCAAAGCATCAACAGTGACAGTCTGTCAGCAGTGGCAATGCATTAACAGGGGCAGTCTATCACCAGAGGCAATGCATCAACAGGGGCAATACATCAACAGTGGCAAAGCATCAAAAGTGACAATCTGTCAGCAGTGGCAATGCATTAACAGGGGCAGTCTATCAGCAGAGGCAATGCATCAACAGGGGCAAAGCATCAACAGTGACAGTCTGTCAGCAGTGGCAATGCATTAACAGGGGCAGTCTATCAGCAGTGGCAATGAATCAACGGTGGAAAGACATCAACAGTGACAGTCTATCAGCAGTGGCAAGGCATCAACAGTGACAGTCTATCAGCAGTGGCAATGCATTAACAGGGGCAGTCTATCACCAGAGGAAATGCATCAACAGGGGCAATGCAGCAACAGGGGCAAAGCATCAACAGTGACAGTCTATCAGCATTGGCAATGAATCAACAGTGACAAAGCATCAATAGTGACAGTCTTTCAGCAGTGGCAATGCATTAACAGGGGAAGTTTATCACCAGAGGCAAATCATCAACAGTGACAGTCTATCATCAGTGGCAATGAATCAACAGTGGCAAGGCATCAACAGTGACAGTCTATCAGCAGTGGCAATGCATTAACAGGGGCAGTCTATCACCAGAGGCAATGCATCAACAGGGGCAATGCATCAACAGGGGCAAAGCATCAACAGTGACAGTCTATCAGCAGTGGCAATGAATCAATAGTGGCAAAGCATCAACAGTGACAATCTATCAGCAGTGCCAATGCATTAACAGGGGCAGTCTATCACCAGAGGCAAGGCATCAACAGGTGCAAATTATCAACAGTGACAGTCTATCAGCAGAGGCAATGCATCAACAGGGGCAATGCATCAACAGTGGCAAAGTATCAACAGTGACAGTCTATCAGCAGTGGCAATGCATTAACAGTGACAGTCTATCAGCAGTGGCAATGCATCAACAGTGGCAAGGCATCAACAGTGATAGTCCATCAGCAGTGGCAATGCATCAACAGTGGCAAGGCATCAACAGTGACAGTCTATCAGCAGTGGCAATGCATCAACAGTGGCAAGGCATCAACAGTGACAGTCCATCAGCAGTGGCAATGCATCAGCAGTGGCAATCCATCAACAGTGGCAGTCCATCAGCAGTTTCAATGAATCAACAGGGGCAAAGCATCAACAGTGACAGTCCATCAGCAGTGGCAACGCATCAACAGTGACAATGCATCAACAGTGGCAAAGCATCAACAGTGACAATCTATCAACAGTGGCAAAGCATCAACAGTGACAATCTATCAGCAGTGGCAATGCATTAACAGGGGCAGTCTATCAGCAGTGGCAATCCATCAGCAGTGGCAATGCATCAACAGTGGCAATGCATCAACAGTGGCAAGGCATCAACAGTGGCAAGGCATCAACAGTGGCAAGGCATCAACAGTGGCAGTCCATCAGCAGTTTCAATGAATCAACAGTGACAGTCCATCAGCAGTTGCAACGCATCAACAGTGGCAAAGCATCAACAGTGGCAAAGCATCAAAAGTGACAATCTGTCAGCAGTGGCAATGCATTAACAGGGGCAGTCTATCAGCAGAGGCAATGCATCAACAGGGGCAAAGCATCAACAGTGACAGTCTGTCAGCAGTGGCAATGCATTAACAGGGGCAGTCTATCACCAGAGGCAATGCATCAACAGGGGCAATACATCAACAGTGGCAAAGCATCAAAAGTGACAATCTGTCAGCAGTGGCAATGCATTAACAGGGGCAGTCTATCAGCAGAGGCAATGCATCAACAGGGGCAAAGCATCAACAGTGACAGTCTGTCAGCAGTGGCAATGCATTAACAGGGGCAGTCTATCAGCAGTGGCAATGAATCAACGGTGGAAAGACATCAACAGTGACAGTCTATCAGCAGTGGCAAGGCATCAACAGGGGCAGTCTATCACCAGAAGAAATGCATCAACAGGGGCAATGCAGCAACAGGGGCAAAGCATCAACAGTGACAGTCTATCAGCATTGGCAATGAATCAACAGTGACAAAGCATCAATAGTGACAGTCTTTCAGCAGTGGCAATGCATTAACAGGGGAAGTTTATCACCAGAGGCAAATCATCAACAGTGACAGTCTATCATCAGTGGCAATGAATCAACAGTGGCAAGGCATCAACAGTGACAGTCTATCAGCAGTGGCAATGCATTAACAGGGGCAGTCTATCACCAGAGGCAATGCATCAACAGGGGCAATGCATCAACAGGGGCAAAGCATCAACAGTGACAGTCTATCAGCAGTGGCAATGAATCAATAGTGGCAAAGCATCAACAGTGACAATCTATCAGCAGTGCCAATGCATTAACAGGGGCAGTCTATCACCAGAGGCAAGGCATCAACAGGGGCAAATTATCAACAGTGACAGTCTATCAGCAGAGGCAATGCATCAACAGGGGCAATGCATCAACAGTGGCAAAGTATCAACAGTGACAGTCTATCAGCAGTGGCAATGCATTAACAGTGACAGTCTATCAGCAGTGGCAATGCATCAATAGTGGCAAGGCATCAACAGTGACAGTCTATCAGCAGTGGCAATGCATCAACAGTGGCAAAGCATCAACAGTGACAGTCTATCAGCAGTGGCAAGGCATCAACCGTGACAGTCTATCAGCAGTGGCAATGCATCATCAGTGGCAAGGCATCAACAGTGACAGTCTATCAGCAGTGGCAATGCATCAACAGTGGCAAGGCATCAACAGTGACAGTCCATCAGCAGTGGCAATGCATCAACAGTGGCAAGGCATCAACAGTGACAGTCTATCAGCAGTGGCAATGCATCAACAGTGGCAAGGCATCAACAGTGACAGTCCATCAGCAGTGGCAATGCATCAGCAGTGGCAATCCATCAACAGTGGCAATCCATCAACAGTGGCAGTCCATCAGCAGTTTCAATGAATCAACAGGGGCAAAGCATCAACAGTGACAGTCCATCAGCAGTGGCAACGCATCAACAGTGACAATGCATCAACAGTGGCAAAGCAACAACAGTGACAATCTATCAACAGTGGCAAAGCATAAACAGTGACAATATATCAGCAGTGTCAATGCATTAACAGGGGCAGTCTATCACCAGAGGCAATGCATCAACAGGGGCAATGCATCAACAGGGGCAAATGATCAACAGTGACAGTCTATCAGCAGTGGCAATGCATTAACACGGGCAGTCTATCACCAGAGGCAATGCATCAACAGAGGCAATGCATTAACAGGGGCAAAGCGTCAACAGTGACAGTCCATCAGCAGTGGCAACACATCAACAGTGACAATGCATCAACAGTGGCAAAGCATCAACAGTGACAATCTATCAGCAGTGGCAAAGCATCAACAGTGACAATCTATCAGCAGTGGCAATGCATTAACAGGGGCAGTCTATCACCAGAGGCAATGTATCAACAGGGGCAATACATCAACAGTGGCAAAGCATCAACAGTGACAATCTGTCAGCAGTGGCAATGCATTAACAGGGGCAGTCTATCAGCAGAGGCAATGCATCAACAGGGGCAAAGCATCAACAGTGACAGTCTGTCAGCAGTGGCAATGCATTAACAGGGGCAGTCTATCAGCAGTGGTAATGAATCAACAGGGGCAAATCATCAACAGTGACATTCTATCAGCAGTGGCAATGCATCAACAGTGGCAAGGCATCAACAGTGACAGTCTGTCAGCAGTGGCAATGCATTAACAGGGGCAGTCTATCAGCAGAGGCAATGCATCAACAGGAGCAAAGCATCAACAGTGACAGTCTGTCAGCAGTGGCAATGCATTAACAGGGGCAGTCTATCAGCAGTGGCAATGAATCAACAGTGGAAAGACATCAACAGTGACAGTCTATCAGCAGTGGCAAGGCATCAACAGTGACAGTCTATCAGCAGTGGCAATGCATTAACAGGGGCAGTCTATCACCAGAGGAAACGCATCAACAGGGGCAAGGCAGCAACAGGGGCAAAGCATCAACAGTGACAGTCTATCAGCAGTGGCAATGAATCAACAGTGACAAAGCATCAATAGTGACAGTCTTTCAGCAGTGGCAATGCATTAACAGGGGAAGTCTATCACCAGAGGCAAATCATCAACAGTGACAGTCTATCATCAGTGGCAATGAATCAACAGTGGCAAGGCATCAACAGTGACAGTCTATCAGCAGTGGCAATGCATTAACAGGGGCAGTCTATCACCAGAGGCAATGCATCAACAGTGGCAATGCATCAATAGTGGCAAATGATCAACAGTGACAGTCTATCAGCAGTGGCAATGCATTAACAGGGGCAGTCTATCACCAGAGGCAATGCATCAACAGGGGCAATGCATCAACAGGGGCAAAGCATCAACAGTGACAGTCCATCAGCAGTGGCAACACATCAACAGTAACAATGCATCAACAGTGGCAAAGCATCAACAGTGACAATCTATCAGCAGTGGCAACGCATCATCAGTGGCAAAGCATCAACAGTGACAATCTATCAGCAGTGGCAAAGCATTAACAGGGGGAGTCTATCACCAGAGGCAATGCATCAACAGGGGCAATGCATCAACAGTGGCAAAGCATCAACAGTGACAATCTATCAGCAGTGGCAATGCATTAACAGGGGCAATCTATCAGCAGAGGCAATGCATCAACAGGGGCAAAGCATCAACAGTGACAGTCTGTCAGCAGTGGCAATGCATTAACAGTGGCAAGGCATCAACAGTGACAATCTATCAGCAGTGGCAATTCATTAACAGGGGCAGTCTGTCACCAGAGGCAAGGCATCAACAGGGGTAAATTATCAACAGTGACAGTCTATCAGCAGTAGCAATGCATTAACAGGGGCAGTTTATCAGCAGAGGCAATGCATCAACAGGGGCAATGCATCAACAGTGGCAAAGCATCAACAGTGACAGTCTGTCAGCAGTGGCAATGCTTTAACAGGGGCAGTCTATCAGCAGAGGCAATGTATCAACAGGGGCAAAGCATCAACAGTGACAGTCTATCAGCAGTGGCAAATCATCAACAGTGACAAGGCATCAACAGTGACAGTCTATCAGCGGTGTCAATGCATCAACAGGGGCAAAGCATCAACAGTGACAGTCTATCAGCAGTGGCAATGCATTAACAAGGGCAATCTATCAGCAGAGGCAATGCATCAACAGGGGCAAAGCATCAACAGTGACAGTCTGTCAGCAGTGGCAATGCATTAAGAGGGGCAGTCTATCACCAGGGGCAATGCATCAACAGGGGCAATGCATCAACATTGGCAAAGCATCAACAGTGACAGTCTATGAGCAGTGGCAATGAATCAACAGTGGCAATGCATCAACAGTGACAATCTATCAGCATTGGCAATGCATCAACAGTGACAATCTATCAGCAGTGCCAATGCATTAACAGGGGCAGTCTATCACCAGAGGCAATGTATCAACAGGCGCAAATTATCAACAGTGACAGTCTATCAGCAGAGGCAATGCATCAACAGGGGCAATGCATCAACATTGGCAAAGTATCAACAGCAACAGTCTGTCAGCAGTGGCAATGCATTAACAGTGGCAAGGCATCAACAGTGACAGTCTGTCAGCAGTGGCAATGCATCAACAGGGGCAAGGCATCAACAGTGACAGTCTATCAGCAGTGGCAAATCATCAACAGTGACAGTCTATCAGCAGTGGCAATGCATTAACAGTGGCAAGGCATCAACAGTGACAGTCTGTCAGCAGTGGCAATGCATCAACAGGGGCAAGGCATCAACAGTGACAGTCTATCAGCAGTGGCAATGCATCAACAGGGGCAAAGCATCAACAGTGACAGTCTATCAGCAGTGGCAATGAATCGACAGTGGCAAGGCATCAACAGTGACAGTCTATCAGCAGTGGCAATGAATCGACAGTGGCAAGGCATCAACAGTGACAGTCTATCAGCAGTGGCAATGCATTAACAGGGGCAGTCTATCACCAGAGGCAATGCATCAACAGCGGCAATGCATCAACAGGGGCAAAGCATCAACAGTGACAGTCTATCAGCAGTGGCAATGCATCAACAGTGGCAAGGCATCAACAGTGACAGTCTATCAGCAGTGGCAAAGCATCAACAGTGACAGTCCATCAGCAGTGGCAACGTATCAACAGTGACAATGCATCAACAGTGGCAAAGCATCAACAGTGGCAATCTATCAGCAGTGGCAACGCATCAACAGTGACAATCCATCAGCAGTGGCAACGCATCAACAGTGACAATGAATCAACAGTGGCAATACATCAACAGTGGCAATGCATCAACAGTGGCAAAGCATCAACAGTGACAATCTATCAGCAGTGGCAACGCATCAACAGTGGCAAAGCATCAACAGTGACAGTCCATCAGCAGTGGCAATGCATCAACAGTGGCAATGCATCAACAGTGGCAATGCATCAACAGTGGCAAGGCATCAACAGTGGCAAGGCATCAACAGTGGCAGTCCATCAGCAGTTTCAATGAATCAACAGGGGCAAAGCATCAACAGTGACAGTCCATCAGCAGTTGCAACGCATCAACAGTGGCAAAGCATCAACAGTGGCAAAGCATCAAAAGTGACAATCTGTCAGCAGTGGCAATGCATTAACAGGGGCAGTCTATCAGCAGAGGCAATGCATCAACAGGGGCAAAGCATCAACAGTGACAGTCTGTCAGCAGTGGCAATGCATTAACAGGGGCAGTCTATCACCAGAGGCAATGCATCAACAGGGGCAATACATCAACAGTGGCAAAGCATCAAAAGTGACAATCTGTCAGCAGTGGCAATGCATTAACAGGGGCAGTCTATCAGCAGAGGCAATGCATCAACAGGGGCAAAGCATCAACAGTGACAGTCTGTCAGCAGTGGCAATGCATTAACAGGGGCAGTCTATCAGCAGTGGCAATGAATCAACGGTGGAAAGACATCAACAGTGACAGTCTATCAGCAGTGGCAAGGCATCAACAGTGACAGTCTATCAGCAGTGGCAATGCATTAACAGGGGCAGTCTATCACCAGAGGAAATGCATCAACAGGGGCAATGCAGCAACAGGGGCAAAGCATCAACAGTGACAGTCTATCAGCATTGGCAATGAATCAACAGTGACAAAGCATCAATAGTGACAGTCTTTCAGCAGTGGCAATGCATTAACAGGGGAAGTTTATCACCAGAGGCAAATCATCAACAGTGACAGTCTATCATCAGTGGCAATGCATTAACAGGGGCAGTCTATCACCAGAGGCAATGCATCAACAGGGGCAATGCATCAACAGGGGCAAAGCATCAACAGTGACAGTCTATCAGCAGTGGCAATGAATCAATAGTGGCAAAGCATCAACAGTGACAATCTATCAGCAGTGCCAATGCATTAACAGGGGCAGTCTATCACCAGAGGCAAGGCATCAACAGGGGCAAATTATCAACAGTGACACAGTCTATCAGCAGAGGCAATGCATCAACAGGGGCAATGCATCAACAGTGGCAAAGTATCAACAGTGACAGTCTATCAGCAGTGGCAATGCATCAACAGTGGCAAAGCATCAACAGTGACAGTCTATCAGCAGTGGCAATGAATCAACAGGGGCAAATTATCAACAGTGACAGTCTATCAGCAGTGG
Source organism: Calotriton arnoldi (assembly GCA_963921515.1). Classification (NCBI taxonomy): domain Eukaryota; kingdom Metazoa; phylum Chordata; class Amphibia; order Caudata; family Salamandridae; genus Calotriton; species Calotriton arnoldi. Next base: position 466,790 of record CAWUFW010010265.1, read on the forward strand.
CAATGCATCAACAGTGGCAAAGCATCAACAGTGGCAGTCCATCAGCAGTTTCAATGAATCAACAGGGGCAAAGCATCAACAGTGACAGTCCATCAGCAGTGGCAACGCATCAACAGTGACAATGCATCAACAGTGGCAAAGCATCAACAGTGACAATCTATCAGCAATGGCAACTCATCAACAGTGGCAAAGCATCAACAGTGACAATCTATCAGCAGTGGCAATGCATTAACAGGGGCAGTCTATCACCAGAGGCAATGCATCAACAGGGGCAATGCATTAAAAGTGGCAAATGATCAACAGTGACAGTCTATCAGCAGTGGCAATGCATTAACATGGGCAGTCTATCACCAGAGGCAATGCATCAACAGGGGCAATGCATCAACAGGGGCAAAGCGTCAACAGTGACAGTCCATCAGCAGTGGCAACACATCAACAGTGACAATGCATCAACAGTGGCAAAGCATCAACAGTGACAATCTATCAGCAGTGGCAAAGCATCAACAGTGACAATCTATCAGCAGTGGCAATGCATTAACAGGGGCAGTCTATCACCAGAGGCAATGTATCAACAGGGGCAATACATCAACAGTGGCAAAGCATCAACAGTGACAATCTGTCAGCAGTGGCAATGCATTAACAGGGGCAGTCTATCAGCAGAGGCAATGCATCAACAGGGGCAAAGCATCAACAGTGACAGTCTGTCAGCAGTGGCAATGAATCAACAGTGACAAAGCATCAATAGTGACAGTCTTTCAGCAGTGGCAATGCATTAACAGGGGAAGTCTATCACCAGAGGCAAATCATCAACAGTGACAGTCTATCAGCAGTGGTAATGAATCAACAGGGGCAAATCATCAACAAAGACATTCTATCAGCAGTGGCAATGCATCAACAGTGGCAAGGCATCAACAGTGACAGTCTGTCAGCAGTGGCAATGCATTAACAGGGGCAAGGCATCAACAGTGACAGTCTATCAGCAGTGGCAAGGCATCAACAGTGACAGTCTATCAGCAGTGGCAATGCATTAACAGGGGCAGTCTATCACCAGAGGAAATGCATCAACAGGGGCAATGCAGCAACAGGGGCAAAGCATCAACAGTGACAGTCTATCAGCAGTGGCAATGAATCAACAGTGACAAAGCATCAATAGTGACAGTCTTTCAGCAGTGGCAATGCATTAACAGGGGAAGTCTATCACCAGAGGCAAATCATCAACAGTGACAGTCTATCATCAGTGGCAATGAATCAACAGTGGCAAGGCATCAACAGTGACAGTCTATCAGCAGTGGCAATGCATTAACAGGGGCAGTCTATCACCAGAGGCAATGCATCAACAGTGGCAATGCATCAATAGTGGCAAATGATCAACAGTGACAGTCTATCAGCAGTGGCAATGCATTAACAGGGGCAGTCTATCACCAGAGGCAATGCATCAACAGGGGCAATGCATCAACAGGGGCAAAGCATCAACAGTGACAGTCCATCAGCAGTGGCAACACATCAACAGTAACAATGCATCAACAGTGGCAAAGCATCAACAGTGACAATCTATCAGCAGTGGCAACGCATCATCAGTGGCAAAGCATCAACAGTGACAATCTATCAGCAGTGGCAATTCATTAACAGGGGCAGTCTGTCACCAGAGGCAAGGCATCAACAGGGGTAAATTATCAACAGTGACAGTCTATCAGCAGTGGCAATGCATCAACAGTGGCAAATCAACAGTGACAGTCTATCAGCAGTAGCAATGCATTAACAGGGGCAGTTTATCAGCAGAGGCAATGCATCAACATTGGCAAAGTATCAACAGCGACAGTCTGTCAGCAGTGGCAATGCATTAACAGGGGCAGTCTATCAGCAGAGGCAATGTATCAACAGGGGCAAAGCATCAACGGTGACAGTCTATCAGCAGTGGCAATGCATTAACAGGGGCAGTCTATCACCAGAGGAAATGCATCAACAGGGGCAATGCAGCAACAGGGGCAAAGCATCAACAGTGACAGTCTATCAGCAGTGGCAATGCATTAACAGGGGAAGTCTATCACCAGAGGCAAATCATCAACAGTGGCAATGCATCAACAGTGGCAAATGATCAACAGTGACAGTCTATCAGCAGTGGCAATGCATCAACAGTGGCAAATCAACAGTGACAGTCTATCAGCAGTGGCAAAGCATTAACAGGGGCAGTCTATCACCAGAGGCAATGCATCAACAGGGGCAATGCATCAACAGTGGCAAAGCATCAACAGTGACAATCTATCAGCAGTGGCAATGCATTAACAGGGGCAATCTATCAGCAGAGGCAATGCATTAACAGGGGCAGTCTATCACCAGAGGCAATGCATCAACAGGGGCAATGCATCAACAGGGGCAAAGCATCAACAGTGACAGTCCATCAGCAGTGGCAACACATCAACAGTAACAATGCATCAACAGTGGCAAAGCATCAACAGTGACAATCTATCAGCAGTGGCAACGCATCATCAGTGGCAAAGCATCAACAGTGACAATCTATCAGCAGTGGCAAAGCATTAACAGGGGCAGTCTATCACCAGAGGCAATGCATCAACAGGGGCAATGCATCAACAGTGGCAAAGCATCAACAGTGACAATCTATCAGCAGTGGCAATGCATTAACAGGGGCAATCTATCAGCAGAGGCAATGCATCAACAGGGGCAAAGCATCAACAGTGACAGTCTGTCAGCAGTGGCAATGCATTAACAGGGGCAGTCTATCAGCAGTGGCAATGAATCATCAGGGGCAAATCATCAACAGTGAGAGTCTATCAGCAGTGGCAATGCATCAACAGTGGCAAGGCATCAACAGTGACAGTCTGTCAGCAGTGGCAAAGCATTAACAGGGGCAGTCTATCAGCAGTGGCAATAAATCAACAGTGGAAAGGCATCAACAGTGACAGTCTATCAGCAGTGGCAATGCATTAACAGGGGCAGTCTATCACCAGAGGAAATGCATCAACAGGGGCAATGCAGCAACAGGGGCAAAGCATCAACAGTGACAGTCTATCAGCAGTGGCAATGAATCAACAGTGACAAAGCATCAATAGTGACAGTCTTTCAGCAGTGGCAATGCATTAACAGGGGAAGTCTATCACCAGAGGCAAATCATCAACAGTGACAGTCTATCATCAGTGGCAATGAATCAACAGTGGCAAGGCATCAACAGTGACAGTCTATCAGCAGTGGCAATGCATTAACAGGGGCAGTCTATCACCAGAGGCAATGCATCAACAGTGGCAATGCATCAATAGTGGCAAATGATCAACAGTGACAGTCTATCAGCAGTGGCAATGCATTAACAGGGGCAGTCTATCACCAGAGGCAATGCATCAACAGGGGCAATGCATCAACAGGGGCAAAGCATCAACAGTGACAGTCCATCAGCAGTGGCAACACATCAACAGTAACAATGCATCAACAGTGGCAAAGCATCAACAGTGACAATCTATCAGCAGTGGCAACGCATCATCAGTGGCAAAGCATCAACAGTGACAATCTATCAGCAGTGGCAAAGCATTAACAGGGGGAGTCTATCACCAGAGGCAATGCATCAACTGGGGCAATGCATCAACAGTGGCAAAGCATCAACAGTGACAATCTATCAGCAGTGGCAATGCATTAACAGGGGCAATCTATCAGCAGTGGCAATGAATCATCAGGGGCAAATCATCAACAGTGACAGTCTATCAGCAGTGGCAATGCATCAACAGTGGCAAGGCATCAACAGTGACAGTCTGTCAGCAGTGGCAATGCATTAACAGGGGCAGTCTATCAGCAGAGGCAAAGCATCAACAGTGACAGTCTGTCAGCAGTGGCAAAGCATTAACAGGGGCAGTCTATCAGCAGTGGCAATAAATCAACAGTGGAAAGGCATCAACAGTGACAGTCTATCAGCAGTGGCAATGCATCAACAGTGGCAAGGCATCAACAGTGACAGTCTATCAGCAGTGGCAATGCATTAAGAGGGGCAGTCTATCACCAGGGGCAATGCATCAACAGGGGCAATGCATCAACATTGGCAAAGCATCAACAGTGACAGTCTATGAGCAGTGGCAATGAATCAACAGTGGCAATGCATCAACAGTGACAATCTATCAGCATTGGCAATGCATCAACAGTGACAATCTATCAGCAGTGCCAATGCATTAACAGGGGCAGTCTATCACCAGAGGCAATGTATCAACAGGGGCAAATTATCAACAGTGACAGTCTATCAGCAGAGGCAATGCATCAACAGGGGCAATGCATCAACATTGGCAAAGTATCAACAGCGACAGTCTGTCAGCAGTGGCAATGCATTAACAGGGGCAGTCTATCAGCAGAGGCAATGTATCAACAGGGGCAAAGCATCAACGGTGACAGTCTATCAGCAGTGGCAATGAATCAACAGTGGCAAATCATCAACAGTGACAGTCTATCAGCAGTGGCAATGCATTAACAGTGGCAAGGCATCAACAGTGACAGTCTGTCAGCAGTGGCAATGCATCAACAGTGGCAAGGCATCAACAGTGACAGTCTATCAGCAGTGGCAATACATTAACAGGGGCAGTCTATCACCAGAGGCAATGCATCAACAGGGGCAATGCATCAACAGGGGCAAAGCATCAACAGTGACAGTCTATCAGCAGTGGCAATGCATCAACAGTGGCAAGGCATCAACAGTGACAGTCTATCAGCAGTGGCAATGCATCAACAGTGGCAGTCCATCAGCAGTGGCAATGACTCAACAGGGGCAAAGCATCAACAGTGACAGTCCATCAGCAGTGGCAACGTATCAACAGTGACAATGCATCAACAGTGGCAAAGCATCAACAGTGACAATCTATCAGCAGTGGCAACGCATCAACAGTGACAATCCAACAGCAGTGGCAACGCATCAACAGTGACAATGAATCAACAGTGGCAATGCATCAACAGTGGCAATGCATCAACAGTGGCAAAGCATCAACAGTGACAATCTATCAGCAGTGGCAACGCATCAACAGTGGCAAAGCATCAACAGTGACAGTCTATCAGCAGTGGCAATGCATTAACAGTGGCAAGGCATCAACAGTGACAGTCTATCAGCAGTGGCAATGCATCAACAGTGGCAAGGCATCAACAATGACAGTCCATCAGCAGTGGCAATGCATAAACAGTGACAAAGCATCAACAGTGACAGTCTATCAGCAGTGGCAATGAATCAACAGTGGCAAGGCATCAACAGTGGCAGTGCATCAACAGTGGCAAATCATCAACAGTGACAGTCCATCAGCAGTGGCAATGCATCAACAGTGGCAAAGCATCAATAGTGACAGTCTATCAGCAGTGGCAATGAATCAACAGTGGCAAGGCATCAAAACTGACAGTCCATCAGCAGTGGCAATGCATAAACCGTGACAAAGCATCAATAGTGACAGTCTATCAGCAGTGCCAATGCATTAACAGGGGAAGTCTATCACCAGAGGCAAATCATCAACAGTGACAGTCTATCATCAGTGGCAATGAATCAACAGTGGCAAGGCATCAACAGTGACAGTCTATCAGCAGTGGCAATGCATCAACAGTGGCAATCTATCAGCAGTGGCAACGCATCAACAGTGGCAATGCATCAACAGTGACAATCTATCAGCAGTGGCAATTCATTAACAGGGGCAGTCTGTCACCAGAGGCAAGGCATCAACAGGGGTAAATTATCAACAGTGACAGTCTATCAGCAGTGGCAATGCATCAACAGTGGCAAATCAACAGTGACAGTCTATCAGCAGTAGCAATGCATTAACAGGGGCAGTTTATCAGCAGAGGCAATGCATCAACAGGGGCAATGCATCAACAGTGGCAAAGCATCAACAGTGACAGTCTGTCAGCAGTGGCAATGCTTTAACAGGGGCAGTCTATCAGCAGAGGCAATGTATCAACAGGGGCAAAGCATCAACAGTGACAGTCTACCAGCAGTGGCAATGAATCAACAGTGGCAAATCATCAACAGTGACAGTCTATCAGCAGTGGCAATGCATCAACAGTGGCAAGGCATCAACAGTGACAGTCTATCAGCGGTGTCAATGCATCAACAGGGGCAAAGCATCAACAGTGACAGTCTATCAGCAGTGGCAATGCATTAACAAGGGCAATCTATCAGCAGAGGCAATGCATCAACAGGGGCAAATCATCAACAGGGGCAGTCTATCAGCAGTGGCAATAAATCAACAGTGGCAAGGCATCAACAGTGACAGTCTATCAGCAGTGGCAATGCATTAAGAGGGGCAGTCTATCACCAGGGGCAATGCATCAACATTGGCAAAGCATCAACAGTGACAGTCTATGAGCAGTGGCAATGAATCAACAGTGGCAATGCATCAACAGTGACAATCTATCAGCATTGGCAATGCATCAACAGTGGCAAAGCATCAACAGTGACAATCTATCAGCAGTGCCAATGCATTAACAGGGGCAGTCTATCAGCAGAGGCAATGCATCAACAGGGGCAATGCATCAACATTGGCAAAGTATCAACAGCGACAGTCTGTCAGCAGTGGCAATGCATTAACAGGGGCAGTCTATCAGCAGAGGCAATGTATCAACAGGGGCAAAGCATCAACGGTGACAGTCTATCAGCAGTGGCAATGCATTAACAGGGGCAGTCTATCACCAGAGGAAATGCATCAACAGGGGCAATGCATCAACAGGGGCAAAGCATCAACAGTGACAGTCTATCAGCAGTGGCAATGCATTAACAGGGGAAGTCTATCACCAGAGGCAAATCATCAACAGTGGCAATGCATCAACAGTGGCAAATGATCAACAGTGACAGTCTATCAGCAGTGGCAATGCATTAACAGGGGCAGTCTATCACCAGAGGCAATGCATCAACAGGGGCAATGCATCAACAGGGGCAAAGCATCAACAGTGACAGTCCATCAGCAGTGGCAACACATCAACAGTAACAATGCATCAACAGTGGCAAAGCATCAACAGTGACAATCTATCAGCAGTGGCAACGCATCATCAGTGGCAAAGCATCAACAGTGACAATCTATCAGCAGTGGCAAAGCATTAACAGGGGCAGTCTATCACCAGAGGCAATGCATCAACAGGGGCAATGCATCAACAGTGGCAAAGCATCAACAGTGACAATCTATCAGCAGTGGCAATGCATTAACAGGGGCAATCTATCAGCAGAGGCAATGCATTAACAGGGGCAGTCTATCACCAGAGGCAATGCATCAACAGGGGCAATGCATCAACAGGGGCAAAGCATCAACAGTGACAGTCCATCAGCAGTGGCAACACATCAACAGTAAAAATGCATCAACAGTGGCAAAGCATCAACAGTGACAATCTATCAGCAGTGGCAACGCATCATCAGTGGCAAAGCATCAACAGTGACAATCTATCAGCAGTGGCAAAGCATTAACAGGGGCAGTCTATCACCAGAGGCAATGCATCAACAGGGGCAATGCATCAACAGTGGCAAAGCATCAACAGTGACAATCTATCAGCAGTGGCAATGCATTAACAGGGGCAATCTATCAGCAGAGGCAATGCATCAACAGGGGCAAAGCATCAACAGTGACAGTCTGTCAGCAGTGGCAAAGCATTAACAGGGGCAGTCTATCAGCAGTGGCAATGAATCATCAGGGGCAAATCATCAACAGTGAGAGTCTATCAGCAGTGGCAATGCATCAACAGTGGCAAGGCATCAACAGTGACAGTCTGTCAGCAGTGGCAAAGCATTAACAGGGGCAGTCTATCAGCAGTGGCAATAAATCAACAGTGGAAAGGCATCAACAGTGACAGTCTATCAGCAGTGGCAATGTATCAACAGTGGCAAGGCATCAACAGTGACAGTCTATCAGCAGTGGCAATGCATTAAGAGGGGCAGTCTATCACCAGGGGCAATGCATCAACATTGGCAAAGCATCAACAGTGACAGTCTATGAGCAGTGGCAATGAATCAACAGTGGCAATGCATCAACAGTGACAATCTATCAGCATTGGCAATGCATCAACAGTGGCAAAGCATCAACAGTGACAATCTATCAGCAGTGCCAATGCATTAACAGGGGCAGTCTATCACCAGAGGCAATGTATCAACAGGGGCAAATTATCAACAGTGACAGTCTATCAGCAGAGGCAATGCATCAACAGGGGCAATGCATCATCATTGGCAAAGTATCAACAGCGACAGTCTGTCAGCAGTGGCAATGCATTAACAGGGGCAGTCTATCAGCAGAGGCAATGTATCAACAGGGGTAGAGCATCAACGGTGACAGTCTATCAGCAGTGGCAATGAATCAACAGTGACAGTCTATCAGCAGTGGCAATGCATTAACAGTGGCAAGGCATCAACAGTGACAGTCTGTCAGCAGTGGCAATGCATCAACAGTGGCAAGGCATCAACAGTGACAGTCTATCAGCAGTGGCAATGCATTAACAGGGGCAGTCTATCACCAGAGGCAATGCATCAACAGGGGCAATACATCAACAGGGGCAAAGCATCAACAGTGACAGTCTATCAGCAGTGGCAATGCATCAACAGTGACAGTCTATCAGCAGTGGCAATGCATCAACAGTGGCAGTCCATCAGCAGTGGCAATGACTCAACAGGGGCAAAGCATCAACAGTGACAGTCCATCAGCAGTGGCAACATATCAACAGTGACAATGCATCAACAGTGGCAAAGTATCAACAGTGACAATCTATCAGCAGTGGCAACGCATCAACAGTGACAATCCATCAGCAGTGGCAATGCATCAACAGTGACAATGAATCAACAGTGACAATGAATCAACAGTGGCAATGCATCAACAGGGGCAATGCATCAACAGTGGCAAAGCATCAACAGTGACAATCTATCAGCAGTGGCAACGCATCAACAGTGGCAAAGCATCAACAGTGACAGTCTATCAGCAGTGGCAATGCATCAACAGTGGCAAGGCATCAACAATGACAGTCCATCAGCAGTGGCAATGCATCAACAGTGGCAAAGCATCAACAGTGACAGTCCATCAGCAGTGGCAATGCATCAACAGTGGCAAGGCATCAACAGTGGCAATGCATCAACAGTGGCAAATCATCAACAGTGACAGTCCATCAACAGTGGCAATGCATCAACAGTGGCAATGCATCAACAGTGGCAATGCATCAACAGTGGCAAAGCATCAATAGTGACAGTCTATCAGCAGTGGCAATGAATCAACAGTGGCAAGGCATCAACACTGACAGTCTATCAGCAGTGGCAATGCATCAACAGTGGCAAGGCATCAACAATGACAGTCCATCAGCAGTGGCAATGCATAAACAGTGACAAAGCATCAACAGTGACAATCTATCAGCAGTGCCAATGCATTAACAGGGGAAGTCTATCACCAGAGGCAAATCATCAACAGTGACAGTCTATCATCAGTGGCAATGAATCAACAGTGGCAAGGCATCAACAGTGACAGTCTATCAGCAGTGGCAATGCATCAGCAGTGGCAATGCATCAACAGTGGCAATCTATCAGCAGTGGCTACGCATCAACAGTGGCAATGCATCAACAGTGGCAAAGCATTAACAGTGACAATCTATCAGCAGTGGCAATTCATTAACAGGGGCAGTCTGTCACCAGAGGCAAGGCATCAACAGGGGTAAATTATCAACAGTGACAGTCTATCAGCAGTGGCAATGCATCAACAGTGGCAAATCAACAGTGACAGTCTATCAGCAGTAGCAATGCATTAACAGGGGCAGTTTATCAGCAGAGGCAATGCATCAACAGGGGCAATGCATCAACAGTGGCAAAGCATCAACAGTGACAGTCTGTCAGCAGTGGCAATGCATCAACAGTGACAGTCTATCAGCAGTGGCAATGAATCAACAGTGGCAAATCATCAACAGTGACAGTCTATCAGCAGTGGCAATGCATCAACAGTGGCAAGGCATCAACAGTGACAGTCAATCAGCAGTGGCAATGCATCAACAGTGGCAAGGCATCAACAGAGACAGTCTGTCAGCAGTGGCAATGCATTAACAGGGGCAATCTATCAGCAGAGGCAATGCATCAACAGGGGCAAAGCATCAACAGTGACAGTCTGTCAGCAGTGGCAAAGCATTAACAGGGGCAGTCTATCAGCAGTGGCAATAAATCAACAGTGGAAAGGCATCAACAGTGACAGTCTATCAGCAGTGGCAATGCATCAACATTGGCAAGGCATCAACAGTGACAGTCTATCAGCAGTGGCAATGCATTAAGAGGGGCAGTCTATCACCAGGGGCAATGCATCAACAGGGGCAATGCATCAACATTGGCAAAGCATCAACAGTGAAAGTCTATGAGCAGTGGCAATGAATCAACAGTGGCAATGCATCAACAGTGACAATCTATCAGCATTAGCAATGTATCAACAGTGGCAAAGCATCAACAGTGACAATCTATCAGCAGTGCCAATGCATTAACAGGGGCAGTCTATCACCAGAGGCAATGTATCAACAGGGGAAATTATCAACAGTGACAGTCTATCAGCAGAGGCAATGCATCAACAGGGGCAATGCATCAACATTGGCAAAGTATCAACAGCGACAGTCTGTCAGCAGTGGCAATGCATTAACAGGGGCAGTCTATCAGCAGAGGCAATGTATCAACAGGGGCAAAGCATCAACGGTGACAGTCTATCAGCAGTGGCAATGAATCAACAGTGGCAAATCATCAACAGTGACAGTCTATCAGCAGTGGCAATGAATCAACAGTGGCAAGGCATCAACAGTGACAGTCTATCAGCAGTGGCAATGCATTAACAGGGGCAGTCTATCACCAAAGGCAATGCATCAACAGGGGCAATGCATCAACAGGGGCAAAGCATCAACAGTGACAGTGTATCAGCAGTGGCAATGCATCAACAGTGGCAATGCATCAACAGTGACAGTCTATCAGCAGTGGCAATGCATCAACACTGGCAGTCCATCAGCAGTGGCAATGACTCAACAGGGGCAAAGCATCAACAGTGACAGTCCATCAGCAGTGGCAACGTATCAACAGTGACAATGCATCAACAGTGGCAAAGCATCAACAGTGACAATCTATCAGCAGTGGCAACGCATCAACAGTGACAATCCATCAGCAGTGGCAACGCATCAACAGTGACAATGAATCAACAGTGGCAATGCATCAACAGTGGCAATGCATCAACAGTGGCAAAGCATCAACAGTGACAATCTATCAGCAGTGGCAACGCATCAACAGTGGCAAAGCATCAACAGTGACAGTCTATCAGCAGTGGCAATGCATCAATAGTGGCAAGGCATCAACAGTGACAGTCTATCAGCAGTGGCAATGCATCAACAGTGGCAAGGCATCAACAATGACAGTCCATCAGCAGTGGCAATGCATAAACAGTGACAAAGCATCAATAGTGACAGTCTATCAGCAGTGGCAATGAATCAACAGTGGCAAGGCATCAACAGTGGCAATGCATCAACAGTGGCAACGCATCAACAGTGGCAAATCATCAACAGTGACAGTCCATCAGCAGTGGCAATGCATCAACAGTGGCAAAGCATCAATAGTGACAGTCTATCAGCAGTGGCAATGAATCAACAGTGGCAAGGCATCAACAGTGGCAAGGCATCAACAGTGGCAAAGCATCAACAGTGACAGTCTGTCAGTAGTGGCAATGCTTTAACAGGGGCAGTCTATCAGCAGAGGCAATGTATCAACAGGGGCAAAGCATCAACAGTGACAGTCTATCAGCAGTGGCAAATCATCAACAGTGACAGTCTATCAGCGGTGTCAATGCATCAACAGGGGCAAAGCATCAACAGTGACAGTCTATCAGCAGTGGCAATGAATCAACAGTGGCAAGGCATCAACAGTGACAGTCCATCAGCAGTGGCAATGCATAAACAGTGACAAAGCATCAATAGTGACAGTCTATCAGCAGTGGAAATGCATCAACAGTGGCAAAGCATCAACAGTGACAGTCTATCACCAGAGGCAATGCATCAACAGGGGCAATGCATCAACAGTGGCAAAGCATCAACAGTGACAATCTATCAGCAGTGGCAATGCATTAACAGGGGCAATCTATCAGCAGAGGCAATGCATCAACAGGGGCAAAGCATCAACAGTGACAGTCTGTCAGCAGTGGCAATGCATTAACAGGGGCAGTCTATCAGCAGTGGCAATGAATCATCAGGGGCAAATCATCAACAGTGACAGTCTATCAGCAGTGGCAATGCATCAACAGTGGCAAGGCATCAACAGTGACAGTCTGTCAGCAGTGGCAATGCATTAACAGGGGCAGTCTATCAGCAGAGGCAATGCATCAACAGGGGCAAAGCATCAACAGTGACAGTCTGTCAGCAGTGGCAAAGCATTAACAGGGGCAGTCTATCAGCAGTGGCAATAAATCAACAGTGGAAAGGCATCAACAGTGACAGTCTATCAGCAGTGGCAATGCATCAACAGTGGCAATGCATCAACAGTGGCAATGCATCAACAGTGACAATCTATCAGCATTGGCAATGCATCAACAGTGGCAAAGCATCAACAGTGACAATCTATCAGCAGTGCCAATGCATTAACAGGGGCAGTCTATCACCAGAGGCAATGTATCAACAGGGGCAAATTATCAACAGTGACAGTCTATCAGCAGAGGCAATGCATCAACAGGGGCAATGCATCATCATTGGCAAAGTATCAACAGCGACAGTCTGTCAGCAGTGGCAATGCATTAACAGGGGCAGTCTATCAGCAGAGGCAACGTATTAACAGGGGCAAAGCATCAACGGTGACAGTCTATCAGCAGTGGCAATGAATCAACAGTGGCAAATCATCAACAGTGACAGTCTATCAGCAGTGGCAATGCATTAACAGTGGCAAGGCATCAACAGTGACAGTCTGTCAGCAGTGGCAATGCATCAACATTGGCAAGGCATCAACAGTGACAGTCTATCAGCAGTGGCAATGCATTAACAGGGGCAGTCTATCACCAGAGGCAATGCATCAACAGGGGCAATGCATCAACAGGGGCAAAGCATCATCAGTGACAGTCTATCAGCAGTGGCAATGCATCAACAGTGGCAAGGCATCAACAGTGACAGTCTATCAGCAGTGGCAATGCATCAACAGTGGCAGTCCATCAGCAGTGGCAATGACTCAACAGGGGCAAAGCATCAACAGTGACAGTCCATCAGCAGTGGCAACATATCAACAGTGACAATGCATCAACAGTGGCAAAGCATCAACAGTGACAATCTATCAGCAGTGGCAACGCATCAACAGTGACAATCCATCAGCAGTGGCAATGAATCAACAGTGGCAATGCATCAACAGGGGCAATGCATCAACAGTGGCAAAGCATCAATGCATCATCATTGGCAAAGTATCAACAGCGACAGTCTGTCAGCAGTGGCAATGCATTAACAGGGGCAGTCTATCAGCAGAGGCAATGTATCAACAGGGGTAGAGCATCAACGGTGACAGTCTATCAGCAGTGGCAATGAATCAACAGTGGCAAATCATCAACAGTGACAGTCTATCAGCAGTGGCAATGCATTAACAGTGGCAAGGCATCAACAGTGACAGTCTGTCAGCAGTGGCAATGCATCAACAGTGGCAAGGCATCAACAGTGACAGTCTATCAGCAGTGGCAATGCATTAACAGGGGCAGTCTATCACCAGAGGCAATGCATCAACAGGGGCAATACATCAACAGGGGCAAAGCATCAACAGGGGCAAAGCATCAACAGTGACAGTCTATCAGCAGTGGCAAAGCATCAACAGTGGCAGTCCATCAGCAGTGGCAATGACTCAACAGGGGCAAAGCATCAACAGTGACAGTCCATCAGCAGTGGCAACATATCAACAGTGACAATGCATCAACAGTGGCAAAGCATCAACAGTGACAATCTATCAGCAGTGGCAACGCATCAACAGTGACAATCCATCAGCAGTGGCAATGCATCAACAGTGACAATGAATCAACAGTGACAATGAATCAACAGTGGCAATGCATCAACAGGGGCAATGCATCAACAGTGGCAAAGCATCAACAGTGACAATCTATCAGCAGTGGCAACGCATCAACAGTGGCAAAGCATCAACAGTGACAGTCTATCAGCAGTGGCAATGCATCAACAGTGGCAAGGCATCAACAATGACAGTCCATCAGCAGTGGCAATGCATCAACAGTGGCAAAGCATCAACAGTGACAGTCCATCAGCAGTGGCAACGCATCAACAGTGGCAAGGCATCAACAGTGGCAATGCATCAACAGTGGCAAATCATCAACAGTGACAGTCCATCAACAGTGGCAATGCATCAACAGTGGCAAAGCATCAATAGTGACAGTCTATCAGCAGTGGCAATGAATCAACAGTGGCAAGGCATCAACACTGACAGTCTATCAGCAGTGGCAATGCATCAACAATGACAGTCCATCAGCAGTGGCAATGCATAAACAGTGACAAAGCATCAATAGTGACAGTCTTTCAGCAGTGGCAATGCATCAACAGTGGCAAAGCATCAACAGTGACAATCTATCAGCAGTGCCAATGCATTAACAGGGGAAGTCTATCACCAGAGGCAAATCATCAACAGTGACAGTCTATCATCAGTGGCAATGAATCAACAGTGGCAAGGCATCAACAGTGACAGTCTATCAGCAGTGGCAATGCATCAGCAGTGGCAATGCATCAACAGTGGCAATCTATCAGCAGTGGCTACGCATCAACAGTGGCAATGCATCAACAGTGGCAAAGCATCAACAGTGACAATCTATCAGCAGTGGCAATTCATTAACAGGGGCAGTCTGTCACCAGAGGCAAGGCATCAACAGGGGTAAATTATCAACAGTGACAGTCTATCAGCAGTGGCAATGCATCAACAGTGGCAAATCAACAGTGACAGTCTATCAGCAGTAGCAATGCATTAACAGGGGCAGTTTATCAGCAGAGGCAATGCATCAACAGGGGCAATGCATCAACAGTGGCAAAGCATCAACAGTGACAGTCTGTCAGCAGTGGCAATGCTTTAACAGGGGCAGTCTATCAGCAGAGGCAAAGCATCAACAGTGACAGTCTATCAGCAGTGGCAATGAATCAACAGTGGCAAATCATCAACAGTGACAGTCTATCAGCAGTGGCAATGCATCAACAGTGGCAAGGCATCAACAGTGACAGTCTATCAGCGGTGTCAATGCATCAACAGGGGCAAAGCATCAACAGTGACAGTCTATCAGCAGTGGCAATGCATTAACAGGGGCAATCTATCAGCAGAGGCAATGCATCAACAGGGGCAAAGCATCAACAGTGACAGTCAATCAGCAGTGGCAATGCATCAACAGTGGCAAGGCATCAACAGAGACAGTCTGTCAGCAGTGGCAATGCATTAACAGGGGCAGTCTATCAGCAGAGGCAATGCATCAACAGGGGCAAAGCATCAACAGTGACAGTCTGTCAGCAGTGGCAAAGCATTAACAGGGGCAGTCTATCAGCAGTGGCAATAAATCAACAGTGGAAAGGCATCAACAGTGACAGTCTATCAGCAGTGGCAATGCATCAACATTGGCAAGGCATCAACAGTGACAGTCTATCAGCAGTGGCAATGCATTAAGAGGGGCAGTCTATCACCAGGGGCAATGCATCACCAGGGGCAATGCATCAACAGGGGCAATGCATCAACATTGGCAAAGCATCAACAGTGACAGTCTATGAGCAGTGGCAATGAATCAACAGTGGCAATGCATCAACAGTGACAATCTATCAGCATTGGCAATGCATCAACAGTGGCAAAGCATCAACAGTGACAATCTATCAGCAGTGCCAATGCATTAACAGGGGCAGTCTATCACCAGAGGCAATGTATCAACAGGGGCAAATTATCAACAGTGACAGTCTATCAGCAGAGGCAATGCATCAACAGGGGCAATGCATCAACATTGGCAAAGTATCAACAGCGACAGTCTGTCAGCAGTGGCAATGCATTAACAGGGGCAGTCTATCAGCAGAGGCAATGTATCAACAGGGGCAAAGCATCAACGGTGACAGTCTATCAGCAGTGGCAATGAATCAACAGTGGCAAATCATCAACAGTGACAGTCTATCAGCAGTGGCAATGCATCAACAGTGGCAAGGCATCAACAGTGACAGTCTATCAGCGGTGTCAATGCATCAACAGGGGCAAAGCATCAACAGTGACAGTCTATCAGCAGTGGCAATGCATTAACAAGGGCAATCTATCAGCAGAGGCAATGCATCAACAGGGGCAAATCATCAACAGGGGCAGTCTATCAGCAGTGGCAATAAATCAACAGTGGCAAGGCATCAACAGTGACAGTCTATCAGCAGTGGCAATGCATCAACAGTGGCAAGGCATCAACAGTGACAGTCTATCAGCAGTGGCAATGCATTAAGAGGGGCAGTCTATCACCAGGGGCAATGCATCAACATTGGCAAAGCATCAACAGTGACAGTCTATGAGCAGTGGCAATGAATCAACAGTGGCAATGCATCAACAGTGACAATCTATCAGCATTGGCAATGCATCAACAGTGGCAAAGCATCAACAGTGACAATCTATCAGCAGTGCCAATGCATTAACAGGGGCAGTCTATCACCAGAGGCAATGCATCAACAGGGGCAATGCATCAACATTGGCAAAGTATCAACAGTGACAGTCTGTCAGCAGTGGCAATGCATTAACAGGGGCAGTCTATCAGCAGAGGCAATGTATCAACAGGGGCAAAGCATCAACGGTGACAGTCTATCAGCAGTGGCAATGCATTAACAGGGGCAGTCTATCACCAGAGGAAATGCATCAACAGGGGCAATGCAGCAACAGGGGCAAAGCATCAACAGTGACAGTCTATCAGCAGTGGCAATGCATTAACAGGGGAAGTCTATCACCAGAGGCAAATCATCAACAGTGGCAATGCATCAACAGTGGCAAATGATCAACAGTGACAGTCTATCAGCAGTGGCAATGCATTAACAGGGGCAGTCTATCACCAGAGGCAATGCATCAACAGGGGCAATGCATCAACAGGGGCAAAGCATCAACAGTGACAGTCCATCAGCAGTGGCAACACATCAACAGTAACAATGCATCAACAGTGGCAAAGCATCAACAGTGACAATCTATCAGCAGTGGCAACGCATCATCAGTGGCAAAGCATCAACAGTGACAATCTATCAGCAGTGGCAAAGCATTAACAGGGGCAGTCTATCACCAGAGGCAATGCATCAACAGGGGCAATGCATCAACAGTGGCAAAGCATCAACAGTGACAATCTATCAGCAGTGGCAATGCATTAACAGGGGCAATCTATCAGCAGAGGCAATGCATTAACAGGGGCAGTCTATCACCAGAGGCAATGCATCAACAGGGGCAATGCATCAACAGGGGCAAAGCATCAACAGTGACAGTCCATCAGCAGTGGCAACACATCAACAGTAACAATGCATCAACAGTGGCAAAGCATCAACAGTGACAATCTATCAGCAGTGGCAACGCAT
Source organism: Calotriton arnoldi (assembly GCA_963921515.1). Lineage (NCBI taxonomy): Eukaryota > Metazoa > Chordata > Amphibia > Caudata > Salamandridae > Calotriton > Calotriton arnoldi. Next base: position 484,283 of record CAWUFW010010265.1, read on the forward strand.
CATCAGTGGCAAAGCATCAACAGTGACAATCTATCAGCAGTGGCAAAGCATTAACAGGGGCAGTCTATCACCAGAGGCAATGCATCAACAGGGGCAATGCATCAACAGTGGCAAAGCATCAACAGTGACAATCTATCAGCAGTGGCAATGCATTAACAGGGGCAATCTATCAGCAGAGGCAATGCATCAACAGGGGCAAAGCATCAACAGTGACAGTCTGTCAGCAGTGGCAATGCATTAACAGGGGCAGTCTATCAGCAGTGGCAATGAATCATCAGGGGCAAATCATCAACAGTGAGAGTCTATCAGCAGTGGCAATGCATCAACAGTGGCAAGGCATCAACAGTGACAGTCTGTCAGCAGTGGCAAAGCATTAACAGGGGCAAGGCATCAACAGTGACAGTCTATCAGAAGTGGCAATGAATTAAGAGGGGCAGTCTATCACCAGGGGCAATGCATCAACAGGGGCAATGCATCAACATTGGCAAAGCATCAACAGTGACAATCTATCAGCATTGGCAATGCATCAACAGTGGCAAAGCATCAACAGTGACAATCTATCAGCAGTGCCAATGCATTAACAGGGGCAGTCTATCACCAGAGGCAATGTATCAACAGGGGCAAATTATCAACAGTGACAGTCTATCAGCAGAGGCAATGCATCAACAGGGGCAATGCATCATCATTGGCAAAGTATCAACAGCGACAGTCTGTCAGCAGTGGCAATGCATTAACAGGGGCAGTCTATCAGCAGAGGCAATGTATCAACAGGGGTAGAGCATCAACGGTGACAGTCTATCAGCAGTGGCAATGAATCAACAGTGGCAAATCATCAACAGTGACAGTCTATCAGCAGTGGCAATGCATTAACAGTGGCAAGGCATCAACAGTGACAGTCTGTCAGCAGTGGCAATGCATCAACAGTGGCAAGGCATCAACAGTGACAGTCTATCAGCAGTGGCAATGCATTAACAGGGGCAGTCTATCACCAGAGGCAATGCATCAACAGGGGCAATACATCAACAGGGGCAAAGCATCAACAGTGACAGTCTATCAGCAGTGGCAATGCATCAACAGTGACAGTCTATCAGCGGTGTCAATGCATCAACAGGGGCAAAGCATCAACAGTGACAGTCTATCAGCAGTGGCAATGAATCAACAGTGGCAAGGCATCAACAGTGACAGTCCATCAGCAGTGGCAATGCATAAACAGTGACAAAGCATCAATAGTGACAGTCTATCAGCAGTGGAAATGCATCAACAGTGGCAAAGCATCAACAGTGACAGTCTATCACCAGAGGCAATGCATCAACAGGGGCAATGCATCAACAGTGGCAAAGCATCAACAGTGACAATCTATCAGCAGTGGCAATGCATTAACAGGGGCAATCTATCAGCAGAGGCAATGCATCAACAGGGGCAAAGCATCAACAGTGACAGTCTGTCAGCAGTGGCAATGCATTAACAGGGGCAGTCTATCAGCAGTGGCAATGAATCATCAGGGGCAAATCATCAACAGTGACAGTCTATCAGCAGTGGCAATGCATCAACAGTGGCAAGGCATCAACAGTGACAGTCTGTCAGCAGTGGCAATGCATTAACAGGGGCAGTCTATCAGCAGAGGCAATGCATCAACAGGGGCAAAGCATCAACAGTGACAGTCTGTCAGCAGTGGCAAAGCATTAACAGGGGCAGTCTATCAGCAGTGGCAATAAATCAACAGTGGAAAGGCATCAACAGTGACAGTCTATCAGCAGTGGCAATGCATCAACAGTGGCAATGCATCAACAGTGGCAATGCATCAACAGTGACAATCTATCAGCATTGGCAATGCATCAACAGTGGCAAAGCATCAACAGTGACAATCTATCAGCAGTGCCAATGCATTAACAGGGGCAGTCTATCACCAGAGGCAATGTATCAACAGGGGCAAATTATCAACAGTGACAGTCTATCAGCAGAGGCAATGCATCAACAGGGGCAATGCATCATCATTGGCAAAGTATCAACAGCGACAGTCTGTCAGCAGTGGCAATGCATTAACAGGGGCAGTCTATCAGCAGAGGCAACGTATTAACAGGGGCAAAGCATCAACGGTGACAGTCTATCAGCAGTGGCAATGAATCAACAGTGGCAAATCATCAACAGTGACAGTCTATCAGCAGTGGCAATGCATTAACAGTGGCAAGGCATCAACAGTGACAGTCTGTCAGCAGTGGCAATGCATCAACATTGGCAAGGCATCAACAGTGACAGTCTATCAGCAGTGGCAATGCATTAACAGGGGCAGTCTATCACCAGAGGCAATGCATCAACAGGGGCAATGCATCAACAGGGGCAAAGCATCATCAGTGACAGTCTATCAGCAGTGGCAATGCATCAACAGTGGCAAGGCATCAACAGTGACAGTCTATCAGCAGTGGCAATGCATCAACAGTGGCAGTCCATCAGCAGTGGCAATGACTCAACAGGGGCAAAGCATCAACAGTGACAGTCCATCAGCAGTGGCAACATATCAACAGTGACAATGCATCAACAGTGGCAAAGCATCAACAGTGACAATCTATCAGCAGTGGCAACGCATCAACAGTGACAATCCATCAGCAGTGGCAATGAATCAACAGTGGCAATGCATCAACAGGGGCAATGCATCAACAGTGGCAAAGCATCAATGCATCATCATTGGCAAAGTATCAACAGCGACAGTCTGTCAGCAGTGGCAATGCATTAACAGGGGCAGTCTATCAGCAGAGGCAATGTATCAACAGGGGTAGAGCATCAACGGTGACAGTCTATCAGCAGTGGCAATGAATCAACAGTGGCAAATCATCAACAGTGACAGTCTATCAGCAGTGGCAATGCATTAACAGTGGCAAGGCATCAACAGTGACAGTCTGTCAGCAGTGGCAATGCATCAACAGTGGCAAGGCATCAACAGTGACAGTCTATCAGCAGTGGCAATGCATTAACAGGGGCAGTCTATCACCAGAGGCAATGCATCAACAGGGGCAATACATCAACAGGGGCAAAGCATCAACAGGGGCAAAGCATCAACAGTGACAGTCTATCAGCAGTGGCAATGCATCAACAGTGGCAAGGCATCAACAGTGACAGTCTATCAGCAGTGGCAAAGCATCAACAGTGGCAGTCCATCAGCAGTGGCAATGACTCAACAGGGGCAAAGCATCAACAGTGACAGTCCATCAGCAGTGGCAACATATCAACAGTGACAATGCATCAACAGTGGCAAAGCATCAACAGTGACAATCTATCAGCAGTGGCAACGCATCAACAGTGACAATCCATCAGCAGTGGCAATGCATCAACAGTGACAATGAATCAACAGTGACAATGAATCAACAGTGGCAATGCATCAACAGGGGCAATGCATCAACAGTGGCAAAGCATCAACAGTGACAATCTATCAGCAGTGGCAACGCATCAACAGTGGCAAAGCATCAACAGTGACAGTCTATCAGCAGTGGCAATGCATCAACAGTGGCAAGGCATCAACAATGACAGTCCATCAGCAGTGGCAATGCATCAACAGTGGCAAAGCATCAACAGTGACAGTCCATCAGCAGTGGCAACGCATCAACAGTGGCAAGGCATCAACAGTGGCAATGCATCAACAGTGGCAAATCATCAACAGTGACAGTCCATCAACAGTGGCAATGCATCAACAGTGGCAAAGCATCAATAGTGACAGTCTATCAGCAGTGGCAATGAATCAACAGTGGCAAGGCATCAACACTGACAGTCTATCAGCAGTGGCAATGCATCAACAGTGGCAAGGCATCAACAATGACAGTCCATCAGCAGTGGCAATGCATAAACAGTGACAAAGCATCAATAGTGACAGTCTTTCAGCAGTGGCAATGCATCAACAGTGGCAAAGCATCAACAGTGACAATCTATCAGCAGTGCCAATGCATTAACAGGGGAAGTCTATCACCAGAGGCAAATCATCAACAGTGACAGTCTATCATCAGTGGCAATGAATCAACAGTGGCAAGGCATCAACAGTGACAGTCTATCAGCAGTGGCAATGCATCAGCAGTGGCAATGCATCAACAGTGGCAATCTATCAGCAGTGGCTACGCATCAACAGTGGCAATGCATCAACAGTGGCAAAGCATCAACAGTGACAATCTATCAGCAGTGGCAATTCATTAACAGGGGCAGTCTGTCACCAGAGGCAAGGCATCAACAGGGGTAAATTATCAACAGTGACAGTCTATCAGCAGTGGCAATGCATCAACAGTGGCAAATCAACAGTGACAGTCTATCAGCAGTAGCAATGCATTAACAGGGGCAGTTTATCAGCAGAGGCAATGCATCAACAGGGGCAATGCATCAACAGTGGCAAAGCATCAACAGTGACAGTCTGTCAGCAGTGGCAATGCTTTAACAGGGGCAGTCTATCAGCAGAGGCAAAGCATCAACAGTGACAGTCTATCAGCAGTGGCAATGAATCAACAGTGGCAAATCATCAACAGTGACAGTCTATCAGCAGTGGCAATGCATCAACAGTGGCAAGGCATCAACAGTGACAGTCTATCAGCGGTGTCAATGCATCAACAGGGGCAAAGCATCAACAGTGACAGTCTATCAGCAGTGGCAATGCATTAACAGGGGCAATCTATCAGCAGAGGCAATGCATCAACAGGGGCAAAGCATCAACAGTGACAGTCAATCAGCAGTGGCAATGCATCAACAGTGGCAAGGCATCAACAGAGACAGTCTGTCAGCAGTGGCAATGCATTAACAGGGGCAGTCTATCAGCAGAGGCAATGCATCAACAGGGGCAAAGCATCAACAGTGACAGTCTGTCAGCAGTGGCAAAGCATTAACAGGGGCAGTCTATCAGCAGTGGCAATAAATCAACAGTGGAAAGGCATCAACAGTGACAGTCTATCAGCAGTGGCAATGCATCAACATTGGCAAGGCATCAACAGTGACAGTCTATCAGCAGTGGCAATGCATTAAGAGGGGCAGTCTATCACCAGGGGCAATGCATCAACAGGGGCAATGCATCAACATTGGCAAAGCATCAACAGTGACAGTCTATGAGCAGTGGCAATGAATCAACAGTGGCAATGCATCAACAGTGACAATCTATCAGCATTGGCAATGCATCAACAGTGGCAAAGCATCAACAGTGACAATCTATCAGCAGTGCCAATGCATTAACAGGGGCAGTCTATCACCAGAGGCAATGTATCAACAGGGGCAAATTATCAACAGTGACAGTCTATCAGCAGAGGCAATGCATCAACAGGGGCAATGCATCAACATTGGCAAAGTATCAACAGCGACAGTCTGTCAGCAGTGGCAATGCATTAACAGGGGCAGTCTATCAGCAGAGGCAATGTATCAACAGGGGCAAAGCATCAACGGTGACAGTCTATCAGCAGTGGCAATGAATCAACAGTGGCAAATCATCAACAGTGACAGTCTATCAGCAGTGGCAATGCATCAACAGTGGCAAGGCATCAACAGTGACAGTCTATCAGCGGTGTCAATGCATCAACAGGGGCAAAGCATCAACAGTGACAGTCTATCAGCAGTGGCAATGCATTAACAAGGGCAATCTATCAGCAGAGGCAATGCATCAACAGGGGCAAATCATCAACAGGGGCAGTCTATCAGCAGTGGCAATAAATCAACAGTGGCAAGGCATCAACAGTGACAGTCTATCAGCAGTGGCAATGCATCAACAGTGGCAAGGCATCAACAGTGACAGTCTATCAGCAGTGGCAATGCATTAAGAGGGGCAGTCTATCACCAGGGGCAATGCATCAACATTGGCAAAGCATCAACAGTGACAGTCTATGAGCAGTGGCAATGAATCAACAGTGGCAATGCATCAACAGTGACAATCTATCAGCATTGGCAATGCATCAACAGTGGCAAAGCATCAACAGTGACAATCTATCAGCAGTGCCAATGCATTAACAGGGGCAGTCTATCACCAGAGGCAATGCATCAACAGGGGCAATGCATCAACATTGGCAAAGTATCAACAGCGACAGTCTGTCAGCAGTGGCAATGCATTAACAGGGGCAGTCTATCAGCAGAGGCAATGTATCAACAGGGGCAAAGCATCAACGGTGACAGTCTATCAGCAGTGGCAATGCATTAACAGGGGCAGTCTATCACCAGAGGAAATGCATCAACAGGGGCAATGCAGCAACAGGGGCAAAGCATCAACAGTGACAGTCTATCAGCAGTGGCAATGCATTAACAGGGGAAGTCTATCACCAGAGGCAAATCATCAACAGTGGCAATGCATCAACAGTGGCAAATGATCAACAGTGACAGTCTATCAGCAGTGGCAATGCATTAACAGGGGCAGTCTATCACCAGAGGCAATGCATCAACAGGGGCAATGCATCAACAGGGGCAAAGCATCAACAGTGACAGTCCATCAGCAGTGGCAACACATCAACAGTAACAATGCATCAACAGTGGCAAAGCATCAAGAGTGACAATCTATCAGCAGTGGCAACGCATCATCAGTGGCAAAGCATCAACAGTGACAATCTTTCAGCAGTGGCAAAGCATTAACAGGGGCAGTCTATCACCAGAGGCAATGCATCAACAGGGGCAATGCATCAACAGTGGCAAAGCATCAACAGTGACAATCTATCAGCAGTGGCAATGCATTAACAGGGGCAATCTATCAGCAGAGGCAATGCATTAACAGGGGCAGTCTATCACCAGAGGCAATGCATCAACAGGGGCAATGCATCAACAGGGGCAAAGCATCAACAGTGACAGTCCATCAGCAGTGGCAACACATCAACAGTAACAATGCATCAACAGTGGCAAAGCATCAACAGTGACAATCTATCAGCAGTGGCAACGCATCATCAGTGGCAAAGCATCAACAGTGACAATCTATCAGCAGTGGCAAAGCATTAACAGGGGCAGTCTATCACCAGAGGCAATGCATCAACAGGGGCAATGCATCAACAGTGGCAAAGCATCAACAGTGACAATCTATCAGCAGTGGCAATGCATTAACAGGGGCAATCTATCAGCAGAGGCAATGCATCAACAGGGGCAAAGCATCAACAGTGACAGTCTGTCAGCAGTGGCAATGCATTAACAGGGGCAGTCTATCAGCAGTGGCAATGAATCATCAGGGGCAAATCATCAACAGTGAGAGTCTATCAGCAGTGGCAATGCATCAACAGTGGCAAGGCATCAACAGTGACAGTCTGTCAGCAGTGGCAAAGCATTAACAGGGGCAGTCTATCAGCAGTGGCAATAAATCAACAGTGGAAAGGCATCAACAGTGACAGTCTATCAGCAGTGGCAATGCATCAACAGTGGCAAGGCATCAACAGTGACAGTCTATCAGAAGTGGCAATGCATTAAGAGGGGCAGTCTATCACCAGGGGCAATGCATCAACAGGGGCAATGCATCAACATTGGCAAAGCATCAACAGTGACAGTCTATGAGCAGTGGCAATGAATCAACAGTGGCAATGCATCAACAGTGACAATCTATCAGCATTGGCAATGCATCAACAGTGGCAAAGCATCAACAGTGACAATCTATCAGCAGTGCCAATGCATTAACAGGGGCAGTCTATCACCAGAGGCAATGTATCAACAGGGGCAAATTATCAACAGTGACAGTCTATCAGCAGAGGCAATGCATCAACAGGGGCAATGCATCATCATTGGCAAAGTATCAACAGCGACAGTCTGTCAGCAGTGGCAATGCATTAACAGGGGCAGTCTATCAGCAGAGGCAATGTATCAACAGGGGTAGAGCATCAACGGTGACAGTCTATCAGCAGTGGCAATGAATCAACAGTGGCAAATCATCAACAGTGACAGTCTATCAGCAGTGGCAATGCATTAACAGTGGCAAGGCATCAACAGTGACAGTCTATCAGCAGTGGCAATGCATTAACAGGGGCAGTCTATCACCAGAGGCAATGCATCAACAGGGGCAATACATCAACAGGGGCAAAGCATCAACAGTGACAGTCTATCAGCAGTGGCAATGCATCAACAGTGGCAGTCCATCAGCAGTGGCAATGACTCAACAGGGGCAAAGCATCAACAGTGACAGTCCATCAGCAGTGGCAACATATCAACAGTGACAATGCATCAACAGTGGCAAAGTATCAACAGTGACAATCTATCAGCAGTGGCAACGCATCAACAGTGACAATCCATCAGCAGTGGCAATGCATCAACAGTGACAATGAATCAACAGTGACAATGAATCAACAGTGGCAATGCATCAACAGGGGCAATGCATCAACAGTGGCAAAGCATCAACAGTGACAATCTATCAGCAGTGGCAACGCATCAACAGTGGCAAAGCATCAACAGTGACAGTCTATCAGCAGTGGCAATGCATCAACAGTGGCAAGGCATCAACAATGACAGTCCATCAGCAGTGGCAATGCATCAACAGTGGCAAAGCATCAACAGTGACAGTCCATCAGCAGTGGCAATGCATCAACAGTGGCAAGGCATCAACAGTGGCAATGCATCAACAGTGGCAATGCATCAACAGTGGCAAATCATCAACAGTGACAGTCCATCAACAGTGGCAATGCATTAACAGTGGCAATGCATCAACAGTGGCAAAGCATCAATAGTGACAGTCTATCAGCAGTGGCAATGAATCAACAGTGGCAAGGCATCAACACTGACAGTCTATCAGCAGTGGCAATGCATCAACAGTGGCAAGGCATCAACAATGACAGTCCATCAGCAGTGGCAATGCATAAACAGTGACAAAGCATCAATAGTGACAGTCTTTCAGCAGTGTCAATGCATCAACAGTGGCAAAGCATCAACAGTGACAATCTATCAGCAGTGCCAATGCATTAACAGGGGAAGTCTATCACCAGAGGCAAATCATCAACAGTGACAGTCTATCATCAGTGGCAATGAATCAACAGTGGCAAGGCATCAACAGTGACAGTCTATCAGCAGTGGCAATGCATCAGCAGTGGCAATGCATCAACAGTGGCAATCTATCAGCAGTGGCTACGCATCAACAGTGGCAATGCATCAACAGTGGCAAAGCATCAACAGTGACAATCTATCAGCAGTGGCAATTCATTAACAGGGGCAGTCTGTCACCAGAGGCAAGGCATCAACAGGGGTAAATTATCAACAGTGACAGTCTATCAGCAGTGGCAATGCATCAACAGTGGCAAATCAACAGTGACAGTCTATCAGCAGTAGCAATGCATTAACAGGGGCAGTCTATCAGCAGTGGAAATGCATCAACAGTGGCAAAGCATCAACAGTGACAGTCTATCACCAGAGGCAATGCATCAACAGGGGCAATGCATCAACAGTGGCAAAGCATCAACAGTGACAATCTATCAGCAGTGGCAATGCATTAACAGGGGCAATCTATCAGCAGAGGCAATGCATCAACAGGGGCAAAGCATCAACAGTGACAGTCTGTCAGCAGTGGCAATGCATTAACAGGGGCAGTCTATCAGCAGTGGCAATGAATCATCAGGGGCAAATCATCAACAGTGACAGTCTATCAGCAGTGGCAATGCATCAACAGTGGCAAGGCATCAACAGTGACAGTCTGTCAGCAGTGGCAATGCATTAACAGGGGCAGTCTATCAGCAGAGGCAATGCATCAACAGGGGTAAAGCATCAACAGTGACAGTCTGTCAGCAGTGGCAAAGCATTAACAGGGGCAGTCTATCAGCAGTGGCAATAAATCAACAGTGGAAAGGCATCAACAGTGACAGTCTATCAGCAGTGGCAATGCATCAACAGTGGCAATGCATCAACAGTGGCAATGCATCAACAGTGACAATCTATCAGCATTTGCAATGCATCAACAGTGGCAAAGCATCAACAGTGACAATCTATCAGCAGTGCCAATGCATTAACAGGGGCAGTCTATCACCAGAGGCAATGTATCAACAGGGGCAAATTATCAACAGTGACAGTCTATCAGCAGAGGCAATGCATCAACAGGGGCAATGCATCATCATTGGCAAAGTATCAACAGCGACAGTCTGTCAGCAGTGGCAATGCATTAACAGGGGCAGTCTATCAGCAGAGGCAACGTATTAACAGGGGCAAAGCATCAACGGTGACAGTCTATCAGCAGTGGCAATGAATCAACAGTGGCAAATCATCAACAGTGACAGTCTATCAGCAGTGGCAATGCATTAACAGTGGCAAGGCATCAACAGTGACAGTCTGTCAGCAGTGGCAATGCATCAACATTGGCAAGGCATCAACAGTGACAGTCTATCAGCAGTGGCAATGCATTAACAGGGGCAGTCTATCACCAGAGGCAATGCATCAACAGGGGCAATGCATCAACAGGGGCAAAGCATCATCAGTGACAGTCTATCAGCAGTGGCAATGCATCAACAGTGGCAAGGCATCAACAGTGACAGTCTATCAGCAGTGGCAATGCATCAACAGTGGCAGTCCATCAGCAGTGGCAATGACTCAACAGGGGCAAAGCATCAACAGTGACAGTCCATCAGCAGTGGCAACATATCAACAGTGACAATGCATCAACAGTGGCAAAGCATCAACAGTGACAATCTATCAGCAGTGGCAACGCATCAACAGTGACAATCCATCAGCAGTGGCAATGAATCAACAGTGGCAATGCATCAACAGGGGCAATGCATCAACAGTGGCAAAGCATCAATGCATCATCATTGGCAAAGTATCAACAGCGACAGTCTGTCAGCAGTGGCAATGCATTAACAGGGGCAGTCTATCAGCAGAGGCAATGTATCAACAGGGGTAGAGCATCAACGGTGACAGTCTATCAGCAGTGGCAATGAATCAACAGTGGCAAATCATCAACAGTGACAGTCTATCAGCAGTGGCAATGCATTAACAGTGGCAAGGCATCAACAGTGACAGTCTGTCAGCAGTGGCAATGCATCAACAGTGGCAAGGCATCAACAGTGACAGTCTATCAGCAGTGGCAATGCATTAACAGGGGCAGTCTATCACCAGAGGCAATGCATCAACAGGGGCAATACATCAACAGGGGCAAAGCATCAACAGGGGCAAAGCATCAACAGTGACAGTCTATCAGCAGTGGCAATGCATCAACAGTGGCAAGGCATCAACAGTGACAGTCTATCAGCAGTGGCAAAGCATCAACAGTGGCAGTCCATCAGCAGTGGCAATGACTCAACAGGGGCAAAGCATCAACAGTGACAGTCCATCAGCAGTGGCAACATATCAACAGTGACAATGCATCAACAGTGGCAAAGCATCAACAGTGACAATCTATCAGCAGTGGCAACGCATCAACAGTGACAATCCATCAGCAGTGGCAATGCATCAACAGTGACAATGAATCAACAGTGACAATGAATCAACAGTGGCAATGCATCAACAGGGGCAATGCATCAACAGTGGCAAAGCATCAACAGTGACAATCTATCAGCAGTGGCAACGCATCAACAGTGGCAAAGCATCAACAGTGACAGTCTATCAGCAGTGGCAATGCATCAACAGTGGCAAGGCATCAACAATGACAGTCCATCAGCAGTGGCAATGCATCAACAGTGGCAAAGCATCAACAGTGACAGTCCATCAGCAGTGGCAACGCATCAACAGTGGCAAGGCATCAACAGTGGCAATGCATCAACAGTGGCAAATCATCAACAGTGACAGTCCATCAACAGTGGCAATGCATCAACAGTGGCAAAGCATCAATAGTGACAGTCTATCAGCAGTGGCAATGAATCAACAGTGGCAAGGCATCAACACTGACAGTCTATCAGCAGTGGCAATGCATCAACAGTGGCAAGGCATCAACAATGACAGTCCATCAGCAGTGGCAATGCATAAACAGTGACAAAGCATCAATAGTGACAGTCTTTCAGCAGTGGCAATGCATCAACAGTGGCAAAGCATCAACAGTGACAATCTATCAGCAGTGCCAATGCATTAACAGGGGAAGTCTATCACCAGAGGCAAATCATCAACAGTGACAGTCTATCATCAGTGGCAATGAATCAACAGTGGCAAGGCATCAACAGTGACAGTCTATCAGCAGTGGCAATGCATCAGCAGTGGCAATGCATCAACAGTGGCAATCTATCAGCAGTGGCTACGCATCAACAGTGGCAATGCATCAACAGTGGCAAAGCATCAACAGTGACAATCTATCAGCAGTGGCAATTCATTAACAGGGGCAGTCTGTCACCAGAGGCAAGGCATCAACAGGGGTAAATTATCAACAGTGACAGTCTATCAGCAGTGGCAATGCATCAACAGTGGCAAATCAACAGTGACAGTCTATCAGCAGTAGCAATGCATTAACAGGGGCAGTTTATCAGCAGAGGCAATGCATCAACAGGGGCAATGCATCAACAGTGGCAAAGCATCAACAGTGACAGTCTGTCAGCAGTGGCAATGCTTTAACAGGGGCAGTCTATCAGCAGAGGCAAAGCATCAACAGTGACAGTCTATCAGCAGTGGCAATGAATCAACAGTGGCAAATCATCAACAGTGACAGTCTATCAGCAGTGGCAATGCATCAACAGTGGCAAGGCATCAACAGTGACAGTCTATCAGCGGTGTCAATGCATCAACAGGGGCAAAGCATCAACAGTGACAGTCTATCAGCAGTGGCAATGCATTAACAGGGGCAATCTATCAGCAGAGGCAATGCATCAACAGGGGCAAAGCATCAACAGTGACAGTCAATCAGCAGTGGCAATGCATCAACAGTGGCAAGGCATCAACAGAGACAGTCTGTCAGCAGTGGCAATGCATTAACAGGGGCAGTCTATCAGCAGAGGCAATGCATCAACAGGGGCAAAGCATCAACAGTGACAGTCTGTCAGCAGTGGCAAAGCATTAACAGGGGCAGTCTATCAGCAGTGGCAATAAATCAACAGTGGAAAGGCATCAACAGTGACAGTCTATCAGCAGTGGCAATGCATCAACATTGGCAAGGCATCAACAGTGACAGTCTATCAGCAGTGGCAATGCATTAAGAGGGGCAGTCTATCACCAGGGGCAATGCATCAACAGGGGCAATGCATCAACATTGGCAAAGCATCAACAGTGACAGTCTATGAGCAGTGGCAATGAATCAACAGTGGCAATGCATCAACAGTGACAATCTATCAGCATTGGCAATGCATCAACAGTGGCAAAGCATCAACAGTGACAATCTATCAGCAGTGCCAATGCATTAACAGGGGCAGTCTATCACCAGAGGCAATGTATCAACAGGGGCAAATTATCAACAGTGACAGTCTATCAGCAGAGGCAATGCATCAACAGGGGCAATGCATCAACATTGGCAAAGTATCAACAGCGACAGTCTGTCAGCAGTGGCAATGCATTAACAGGGGCAGTCTATCAGCAGAGGCAATGTATCAACAGGGGCAAAGCATCAACGGTGACAGTCTATCAGCAGTGGCAATGAATCAACAGTGGCAAATCATCAACAGTGACAGTCTATCAGCAGTGGCAATGCATCAACAGTGGCAAGGCATCAACAGTGACAGTCTATCAGCGGTGTCAATGCATCAACAGGGGCAAAGCATCAACAGTGACAGTCTATCAGCAGTGGCAATGCATTAACAAGGGCAATCTATCAGCAGAGGCAATGCATCAACAGGGGCAAATCATCAACAGGGGCAGTCTATCAGCAGTGGCAATAAATCAACAGTGGCAAGGCATCAACAGTGACAGTCTATCAGCAGTGGCAATGCATCAACAGTGGCAAGGCATCAACAGTGACAGTCTATCAGCAGTGGCAATGCATTAAGAGGGGCAGTCTATCACCAGGGGCAATGCATCAACATTGGCAAAGCATCAACAGTGACAGTCTATGAGCAGTGGCAATGAATCAACAGTGGCAATGCATCAACAGTGACAATCTATCAGCATTGGCAATGCATCAACAGTGGCAAAGCATCAACAGTGACAATCTATCAGCAGTGCCAATGCATTAACAGGGGCAGTCTATCACCAGAGGCAATGCATCAACAGGGGCAATGCATCAACATTGGCAAAGTATCAACAGCGACAGTCTGTCAGCAGTGGCAATGCATTAACAGGGGCAGTCTATCAGCAGAGGCAATGTATCAACAGGGGCAAAGCATCAACGGTGACAGTCTATCAGCAGTGGCAATGCATTAACAGGGGCAGTCTATCACCAGAGGAAATGCATCAACAGGGGCAATGCAGCAACAGGGGCAAAGCATCAACAGTGACAGTCTATCAGCAGTGGCAATGCATTAACAGGGGAAGTCTATCACCAGAGGCAAATCATCAACAGTGGCAATGCATCAACAGTGGCAAATGATCAACAGTGACAGTCTATCAGCAGTGGCAATGCATTAACAGGGGCAGTCTATCACCAGAGGCAATGCATCAACAGGGGCAATGCATCAACAGGGGCAAAGCATCAACAGTGACAGTCCATCAGCAGTGGCAACACATCAACAGTAACAATGCATCAACAGTGGCAAAGCATCAAGAGTGACAATCTATCAGCAGTGGCAACGCATCATCAGTGGCAAAGCATCAACAGTGACAATCTATCAGCAGTGGCAAAGCATTAACAGGGGCAGTCTATCACCAGAGGCAATGCATCAACAGGGGCAATGCATCAACAGTGGCAAAGCATCAACAGTGACAATCTATCAGCAGTGGCAATGCATTAACAGGGGCAATCTATCAGCAGAGGCAATGCATTAACAGGGGCAGTCTATCACCAGAGGCAATGCATCAACAGGGGCAATGCATCAACAGGGGCAAAGCATCAACAGTGACAGTCCATCAGCAGTGGCAACACATCAACAGTAACAATGCATCAACAGTGGCAAAGCATCAACAGTGACAATCTATCAGCAGTGGCAACGCATCATCAGTGGCAAAGCATCAACAGTGACAATCTATCAGCAGTGGCAAAGCATTAACAGGGGCAGTCTATCACCAGAGGCAATGCATCAACAGGGGCAATGCATCAACAGTGGCAAAGCATCAACAGTGACAATCTATCAGCAGTGGCAATGCATTAACAGGGGCAATCTATCAGCAGAGGCAATGCATCAACAGGGGCAAAGCATCAACAGTGACAGTCTGTCAGCAGTGGCAATGCATTAACAGGGGCAGTCTATCAGCAGTGGCAATGAATCATCAGGGGCAAATCATCAACAGTGAGAGTCTATCAGCAGTGGCAATGCATCAACAGTGGCAAGGCATCAACAGTGACAGTCTGTCAGCAGTGGCAAAGCATTAACAGGGGCAGTCTATCAGCAGTGGCAATAAATCAACAGTGGAAAGGCATCAACAGTGACAGTCTATCAGCAGTGGCAATGCATCAACAGTGGCAAGGCATCAACAGTGACAGTCTATCAGAAGTGGCAATGCATTAAGAGGGGCAGTCTATCACCAGGGGCAATGCATCAACAGGGGCAATGCATCAACATTGGCAAAGCATCAACAGTGACAGTCTATGAGCAGTGGCAATGAATCAACAGTGGCAATGCATCAACAGTGACAATCTATCAGCATTGGCAATGCATCAACAGTGGCAAAGCATCAACAGTGACAATCTATCAGCAGTGCCAATGCATTAACAGGGGCAGTCTATCACCAGAGGCAATGTATCAACAGGGGCAAATTATCAACAGTGACAGTCTATCAGCAGAGGCAATGCATCAACAGGGGCAATGCATCATCATTGGCAAAGTATCAACAGCGACAGTCTGTCAGCAGTGGCAATGCATTAACAGGGGCAGTCTATCAGCAGAGGCAATGTATCAACAGGGGTAGAGCATCAACGGTGACAGTCTATCAGCAGTGGCAATGAATCAACAGTGGCAAATCATCAACAGTGACAGTCTATCAGCAGTGGCAATGCATTAACAGTGGCAAGGCATCAACAGTGACAGTCTATCAGCAGTGGCAATGCATTAACAGGGGCAGTCTATCACCAGAGGCAATGCATCAACAGGGGCAATACATCAACAGGGGCAAAGCATCAACAGTGACAGTCTATCAGCAGTGGCAATGCATCAACAGTGGCAAGGCATCAACAGTGACAGTCTATCAGCAGTGGCAATGCATCAACAGTGGCAGTCCATCAGCAGTGGCAATGACTCAACAGGGGCAAAGCATCAACAGTGACAGTCCATCAGCAGTGGCAACATATCAACAGTGACAATGCATCAACAGTGGCAAAGTATCAACAGTGACAATCTATCAGCAGTGGCAACGCATCAACAGTGACAATCCATCAGCAGTGGCAATGCATCAACAGTGACAATGAATCAACAGTGACAATGAATCAACAGTGGCAATGCATCAACAGGGGCAATGCATCAACAGTGGCAAAGCATCAACAGTGACAATCTATCAGCAGTGGCAACGCATCAACAGTGGCAAAGCATCAACAGTGACAGTCTATCAGCAGTGGCAATGCATCAACAGTGGCAAGGCATCAACAATGACAGTCCATCAGCAGTGGCAATGCATCAACAGTGGCAAAGCATCAACAGTGACAGTCCATCAGCAGTGGCAATGCATCAACAGTGGCAAGGCATCAACAGTGGCAATGCATCAACAGTGGCAAATCATCAACAGTGACAGTCCATCAACAGTGGCAATGCATTAACAGTGGCAATGCATCAACAGTGGCAAAGCATCAATAGTGACAGTCTATCAGCAGTGGCAATGAATCAACAGTGGCAAGGCATCAACACTGACAGTCTATCAGCAGTGGCAATGCATCAACAGTGGCAAGGCATCAACAATGACAGTCCATCAGCAGTGGCAATGCATAAACAGTGACAAAGCATCAATAGTGACAGTCTTTCAGCAGTGTCAATGCATCAACAGTGGCAAAGCATCAACAGTGACAATCTATCAGCAGTGCCAATGCATTAACAGGGAAGTCTATCACCAGAGGCAAATCATCAACAGTGACAGTCTATCATCAGTGGCAATGAATCAACAGTGGCAAGGCATCAACAGTGACAGTCTATCAGCAGTGGCAATGCATCAGCAGTGGCAATGCATCAACAGTGGCAATCTATCAGCAGTGGCTACGCATCAACAGTGGCAATGCATCAACAGTGGCAAAGCATCAACAGTGACAATCTATCAGCAGTGGCAATTCATTAACAGGGGCAGTCTGTCACCAGAGGCAAGGCATCAACAGGGGTAAATTATCAACAGTGACAGTCTATCAGCAGTGGCAATGCATCAACAGTGGCAAATCAACAGTGACAGTCTATCAGCAGTAGCAATGCATTAACAGGGGCAGTTTATCAGCAGAGGCAATGCATCAACAGGGGCAATGCATCAACAGTGGCAAAGCATCAACAGTGACAGTCTGTCAGCAGTGGCAATGCATCAACAGTGACAGTCTATCAGCAGTGGCAATGAATCAACAGTGGCAAATCATCAACAGTGACAGTCTATCAGCAGTGGCAATGCATCAACAGTGGCAAGGCATCAACAGTGACAGTCAATCAGCAGTGGCAATGCATCAACAGTGGCAAGGCATCAACAGTGGCAAGGCATCAACAGAGACAGTCTGTCAGCAGTGGCAATGCATTAACAGGGGCAATCTATCAGCAGAGGCAATGCATCAACAGGGGCAAAGCATCAACAGTGACAGTCTATGAGCAGTGGCAATGAATCAACAGTGGCAATGCATCAACAGTGACAATCTATCAGCATTGGCAATGCATCAACAGTGGCAAAGCATCAACAGTGACAATCTATCAGCAGTGCCAATGCATTAACAGGGGCAGTCTATCACCAGAGGCAATGTATCAACAGGGGCAAATTATCAACAGTGACAGTCTATCAGCAGAGGCAATGCATCAACAGGGGCAATGCATCATCATTGGCAAAGTATCAACAGCGACAGTCTGTCAGCAGTGGCAATGCATTAACAGGGGCAGTCTATCAGCAGAGGCAATGTATCAACAGGGGTAGAGCATCAACGGTGACAGTCTATCAGCAGTGGCAATGAATCAACAGTGGCAAATCATCAACAGTGACAGTCTATCAGCAGTGGCAATGCATTAACAGTGGCAAGGCATCAACAGTGACAGTCTGTCAGCAGTGGCAATGCATCAACAGTGGCAAGGCATCAACAGTGACAGTCTATCAGCAGTGGCAATGCATTAACAGGGGCAGTCTATCACCAGAGGCAATGCATCAACAGGGGCAATACATCAACAGGGGCAAAGCATCAACAGTGACAGTCTATCAGCAGTGGCAATGCATCAACAGTGGCAAGGCATCAACAGTGACAGTCTATCAGCAGTGGCAATGCATCAACAGTGGCAGTCCATCAGCAGTGGCAATGACTCAACAGGGGCAAAGCATCAACAGTGACAGTCCATCAGCAGTGGCAACATATCAACAGTGACAATGCATCAACAGTGGCAAAGTATCAACAGTGACAATCTATCAGCAGTGGCAACGCATCAACAGTGACAATCCATCAGCAGTGGCAATGCATCAACAGTGACAATGAATCAACAGTGACAATGAATCAACAGTGGCAATGCATCAACAGGGGCAATGCATCAACAGTGGCAAAGCATCAACAGTGACAATCTATCAGCAGTGGCAACGCATCAACAGTGGCAAAGCATCAACAGTGACAGTCTATCAGCAGTGGCAATGCATCAACAGTGGCAAGGCATCAACAATGACAGTCCATCAGCAGTGGCAATGCATCAACAGTGGCAAAGCATCAACAGTGACAGTCCATCAGCAGTGGCAATGCATCAACAGTGGCAAGGCATCAACAGTGGCAATGCATCAACAGTGGCAAATCATCAACAGTGACAGTCCATCAACAGTGGCAATGCATTAACAGTGGCAATGCATCAACAGTGGCAATGCATCAACAGTGGCAAAGCATCAATAGTGACAGTCTATCAGCAGTGGCAATGAATCAACAGTGGCAAGGCATCAACACTGACAGTCTATCAGCAGTGGCAATGCATCAACAGTGGCAAGGCATCAACAATGACAGTCCATCAGCAGTGGCAATGCATAAACAGTGACAAAGCATCAATAGTGACAGTCTTTCAGCAGTGTCAATGCATCAACAGTGGCAAAGCATCAACAGTGACAATCTATCAGCAGTGCCAATGCATTAACAGGGGAAGTCTATCACCAGAGGCAAATCATCAACAGTGACAGTCTATCATCAGTGGCAATGAATCAACAGTGGCAAGGCATCAACAGTGACAGTCTATCAGCAGTGGCAATGCATCAGCAGTGGCAATGCATCAACAGTGGCAATCTATCAGCAGTGGCTACGCATCAACAGTGGCAATGCATCAACAGTGGCAAAGCATCAACAGTGACAATCTATCAGCAGTGGCAATTCATTAACAGGGGCAGTCTGTCACCAGAGGCAAGGCATCAACAGGGGTAAATTATCAACAGTGACAGTCTATCAGCAGTGGCAATGCATCAACAGTGGCAAATCAACAGTGACAGTCTATCAGCAGTAGCAATGCATTAACAGGGGCAGTTTATCAGCAGAGGCAATGCATCAACAGGGGCAATGCATCAACAGTGGCAAAGCATCAACAGTGACAGTCTGTCAGCAGTGGCAATGCATCAACAGTGACAGTCTATCAGCAGTGGCAATGAATCAACAGTGGCAAATCATCAACAGTGACAGTCTATCAGCAGTTGCAATGCATCAACAGTGGCAAGGCATCAACAGTGACAGTCAATCAGCAGTGGCAATGCATCAACAGTGGCAAGGCATCAACAGAGACAGTCTGTCAGCAGTGGCAATGCATTAACAGGGGCAATCTATCAGCAGAGGCAATGCATCAACAGGGGCAAAGCATCAACAGTGACAGTCTGTCAGCAGTGGCAAAGCATTAACAGGGGCAGTCTATCAGCAGTGGCAATAAATCAACAGTGGAAAGGCATCAACAGTGACAGTCTATCAGCAGTGGCAATGCATCAACATTGGCAAGGCATCAACAGTGACAGTCTATCAGCAGTGGCAATGCATTAAGAGGGGCAGTCTATCACCAGGGGCAATGCATCAACAGGGGCAATGCATCAACATTGGCAAAGCATCAACAGTGACAGTCTATGAGCAGTGGCAATGAATCAACAGTGGCAATGCATCAACAGTGACAATCTCTCAGCATTGGCAATGCATCAACAGTGGCAAAGCATCAACAGTGACAATCTATCAGCAGTGGCAATGCATTAACAGGGGCAGTCTATCACCAGAGGCAATGTATCAACAGGGGCAAATTATCAACAGTGACAGTCTATCAGCAGAGGCAATGCATCAACAGGGGCAATGCATCAACATTGGCAAAGTATCAACAGCGACAGTCTGTCAGCAGTGGCAATGCATTAACAGGGGCAGTCTATCAGCAGAGGCAATGTATCAACAGGGGCAAAGCATCAACGGTGACAGTCTATCAGCAGTGGCAATGAATCAACAGTGGCAAATCATCAACAGTGACAGTCTATCAGCAGTGGCAATGCATCAACAGTGGCAATGCATCAACAGTGACAGTCTATCAGCAGTGGCAATGCATCAACACTGGCAGTCCATCAGCAGTGGCAATGACTCAACAGTGGCAAAGCATCAACAGTGACAGTCCATCAGCAGTGGCAGCGTATCAACAGTGACAATGCATCAACAGTGGCAAAGCATCAACAGTGACAATCTATCAGCAGTGGCAGCGCATCAACAGTGACAATCCATCAGCAGTGGCAACGCATCAACAGGGACAATGAATCAACAGTGGCAATGCATCAACAGTGGCAATGCATCAACAGTGGCAAAGCATCAACAGTGACAATCTATCAGCAGTGGCAACGCATCAACAGTGGCAAAGCATCAACAGTGACAGTCTATCAGCAGTGGCAATGCATCAATAGTGGCAAGGCATCAACAGTGACAGTCTATCAGCAGTGGCAATGCATCAACAGTGGCAAGGCATCAACAATGACAGTCCATCAGCAGTGGCAATGCATAAACAGTGACAAAGCATCAATAGTGACAGTCTATCAGCAGTGGCAATGAATCAACAGTGGCAAGGCATCAACAGTGGCAATGCATCAACAGTGGCAAATCATCAACAGTGACAGTCCATCAGCAGTGGCAATGCATCAACAGTGGCAAAGCATCAATAGTGACAGTCTATCAGCAGTGGCAATGAATCAACAGTGGCAAGGCATCAACAGTGGCAAGGCATCAACAGTGGCAAAGCATCAACAGTGACAGTCTGTCAGTAGTGGCAATGCTTTAACAGGGGCAGTCTATCAGCAGAGGCAATGTATCAACAGGGGCAAAGCATCAACAGTGACAGTCTATCAGCAGTGGCAAATCATCAACAGTGACAGTCTATCAGCGGTGTCAATGCATCAACAGGGGCAAAGCATCAACAGTGACAGTCTATCAGCAGTGGCAATGAATCAACAGTGGCAAGGCATCAACAGTGACAGTCCATCATCAGTGGCAATGCATAAACAGTGACAAAGCATCAATAGTGACAGTCTATCAGCAGTGGAAATGCATCAACAGTGGCAAAGCATCAACAGTGACAGTCTATCACCAGAGGCAATGCATCAACAGGGGCAATGCATCAACAGTGGCAAAGCATCAACAGTGACAATCTATCAGCAGTGGCAATGCATTAACAGGGGCAATCTATCAGCAGAGGCAATGCATCAACAGGGGCAAAGCATCAACAGTGACAGTCTGTCAGCAGTGGCAATGCATTAACAGGGGCAGTCTATCAGCAGTGGCAATGAATCATCAGGGGCAAATCATCAACAGTGACAGTCTATCAGCAGTGGCAATGCATCAACAGTGGCAAGGCATCAACAGTGACAGTCTGTCAGCAGTGGCAATGCATTAACAGGGGCAGTCTATCAGCAGAGGCAATGCATCAACAGGGGCAAAGCATCAACAGTGACAGTCTGTCAGCAGTGGCAAAGCATTAACAGGGGCAGTCTATCAGCAGTGGCAATAAATCAACAGTGGAAAGGCATCAACAGTGACAGTCTATCAGCAGTGGCAATGCATCAACAGTGGCAATGCATCAACAGTGGCAATGCATCAACAGTGACAATCTATCAGCATTGGCAATGCATCAACAGTGGCAAAGCATCAACAGTGACAATCTATCAGCAGTGCCAATGCATTAACAGGGGCAGTCTATCACCAGAGGCAATGTATCAACAGGGGCAAATTATCAACAGTGACAGTCTATCAGCAGAGGCAATGCATCAACAGGGGCAATGCATCATCATTGGCAAAGTATCAACAGCGACAGTCTGTCAGCAGTGGCAATGCATTAACAGGGGCAGTCTATCAGCAGAGGCAACGTATTAACAGGGGCAAAGCATCAACGGTGACAGTCTATCAGCAGTGGCAATGAATAAACAGTGGCAAATCATCAACAGTGACAGTCTATCAGCAGTGGCAATGCATTAACAGTGGCAAGGCATCAACAGTGACAGTCTGTCAGCAGTGGCAATGCATCAACATTGGCAAGGCATCAACAGTGACAGTCTATCAGCAGTGGCAATGCATTAACAGGGGCAGTCTATCACCAGAGGCAATGCATCAACAGGGGCAATGCATCAACAGGGGCAAAGCATCAACAGTGACAGTCTATCAGCAGTGGCAATGCATCAACAGTGGCAAGGCATCAACAGTGACAGTCTATCAGCAGTGGCAATGCATCAACAGTGGCAGTCCATCAGCAGTGGCAATGACTCAACAGGGGCAAAGCATCAACAGTGACAGTCCATCAGCAGTGGCAACATATCAACAGTGACAATGCATCAACAGTGGCAAAGCATCAACAGTGACAATCTATCAGCAGTGGCAACGCATCAACAGTGACAATCCATCAGCAGTGGCAATGAATCAACAGTGGCAATGCATCAACAGGGGCAATGCATCAACAGTGGCAAAGCATCAATGCATCATCATTGGCAAAGTATCAACAGCGACAGTCTGTCAACAGTGGCAATGCATTAACAGGGGCAGTCTATCAGCAGAGGCAATGTATCAACAGGGGTAGAGCATCAACGGTGACAGTCTATCAGCAGTGGCAATGAATCAACAGTGGCAAATCATCAACAGTGACAGTCTATCAGCAGTGGCAATGCATTAACAGTGGCAAGGCATCAACAGTGACAGTCTGTCAGCAGTGGCAATGCATCAACAGTGGCAAGGCATCAACAGTGACAGTCTATCAGCAGTGGCAATGCATTAACAGGGGCAGTCTATCACCAGAGGCAATGCATCAACAGGGGCAATACATCAACAGGGGCAAAGCATCAACAGGGGCAAAGCATCAACAGTGACAGTCTATCAGCAGTGGCAATGCATCAACAGTGGCAAGGCATCAACAGTGACAGTCTATCAGCAGTGGCAATGCATCAACAGTGGCAGTCCATCAGCAGTGGCAATGACTCAACAGGGGCAAAGCATCAACAGTGATAGTCCATCAGCAGTGGCAACATATCAACAGTGACAATGCATCAACAGTGGCAAAGCATCAACAGTGACAATCTATCAGCAGTGGCAACGCATCAACAGTGACAATCCATCAGCAGTGGCAATGCATCAACAGTGACAATGAATCAACAGTGACAATGAATCAACAGTGGCAATGCATCAACAGGGGCAATGCATCAACAGTGGCAAAGCATCAACAGTGACAATCTATCAGCAGTGGCAACGCATCAACAGTGGCAAAGCATCAACAGTGACAGTCTATCAGCAGTGGCAATGCATCAACAGTGGCAAGGCATCAACAATGACAGTCCATCAGCAGTGGCAATGCATCAACAGTGGCAAAGCATCAACAGTGACAGTCCATCAGCAGTGGCAATGCATCAACAGTGGCAAGGCATCAACAGTGGCAATGCATCAACAGTGGCAAATCATCAACAGTGACAGTCCATCAACAGTGGCAATGCATCAACAGTGGCAAAGCATCAATAGTGACAGTCTATCAGCAGTGGCAATGAATCAACAGTGGCAAGGCATCAACACTGACAGTCTATCAGCAGTGGCAATGCATCAACAGTGGCAAGGCATCAACAATGACAGTCCATCAGCAGTGGCAATGCATAAACAGTGACAAAGCATCAATAGTGACAGTCTTTCAGCAGTGGCAATGCATCAACAGTGGCAAAGCATCAACAGTGACAATCTATCAGCAGTGCCAATGCATTAACAGGGAAGTCTATCACCAGAGGCAAATCATCAACAGTGACAGTCTATCATCAGTGGCAATGAATCAACAGTGGCAAGGCATCAACAGTGACAGTCTATCAGCAGTGGCAATGCATCAGCAGTGGCAATGCATCAACAGTGGCAATCTATCAGCAGTGGCTACGCATCAACAGTGGCAATGCATCAACAGTGGCAAAGCATCAACAGTGACAATCTATCAGCAGTGGCAATTCATTAACAGGGGCAGTCTGTCACCAGAGGCAAGGCATCAACAGGGGTAAATTATCAACAGTGACAGTCTATCAGCAGTGGCAATGCATCAACAGTGGCAAATCAACAGTGACAGTCTATCAGCAGTGGCAATGCATTAACAGGGGCAGTTTATCAGCAGAGGCAATGCATCAACAGGGGCAATGCATCAACAGTGACAGTCTGTCAGCAGTGGCAATGCTTTAACAGGGGCAGTCTATCAGCAGAGGCAAAGCATCAACAGTGACAGTCTATCAGCAGTGGCAATGAATCAACAGTGGCAAATCATCAACAGTGACAGTCTATCAGCAGTGGCAATGCATCAACAGTGGCAAGGCATCAACAGTGACAGTCTATCAGCGGTGTCAATGCATCAACAGGGGCAAAGCATCAACAGTGACAGTCTATCAGCAGTGGCAATGCATTAACAGGGGCAATCTATCAGCAGAGGCAATGCATCAACAGGGGCAAAGCATCAACAGTGACAGTCAATCAGCAGAGGCAATGCATCAACAGGGGCAAAGCATCAACAGTGACAGTCTGTCAGCAGTGGCAAAGCATTAACAGGGGCAGTCTATCAGCAGTGGCAATAAATCAACAGTGGAAAGGCATCAACAGTGACAGTCTATCAGCAGTGGCAATGCATCAACATTGGCAAGGCATCAACAGTGACAGTCTATCAGCAGTGGCAATGCATTAAGAGGGGCAGTCTATCACCAGGGGCAATGCATCAACAGGGGCAATGCATCAACATTGGCAAAGCATCAACAGTGACAGTCTATGAGCAGTGGCAATGAATCAACAGAGGCAATGTATCAACAGGGGCAAATTATCAACAGTGACAGTCTATCAGCAGAGGCAATGCATCAACAGGGGCAATGCATCAACATTGGCAAAGTATCAACAGCGACAGTCTGTCAGCAGTGGCAATGCATTAACAGGGGCAGTCTATCAGCAGAGGCAATGTATCAACAGGGGCAAAGCATCAACGGTGACAGTCTATCAGCAGTGGCAATGAATCAACAGTGGCAAATCATCAACAGTGACAGTCTATCAGCAGTGGCAATGCATTAACAGTGGCAAGGCATCAACAGTGACAGTCTGTCAGCAGTGGCAATGCATCAACAGTGGCAAGGCATCAACAGTGACAGTCTATCAGCAGTGGCAATGCATCAACAGGGGCAAAGCATCAACAGTGACAGTCTATCAGCAGTGGCAATGAATCAACAGTGGCAATGCATCAACAGGGGCAATGCATCAACAGGGGCAAAGCATCAACAGTGACAGTGTATCAGCAGTGGCAATGCATCAACAGTGGCAATGCATCAACAGTGACAGTCTATCAGCAGTGGCAATGCATCAACACTGGCAGTCCATCAGCAGTGGCAATGACTCAACAGGGGCAAAGCATCAACAGTGACAGTCCATCAGCAGTGGCAGCGTATCAACAGTGACAATGCATCAACAGTGGCAAAGCATCAACAGTGACAATCTATCAGCAGTGGCAACGCATCAACAGTGACAATCCATCAGCAGTGGCAACGCATCAACAGTGACAATGAATCAACAGTGGCAATGCATCAACAGTGGCAATGCATCAACAGTGGCAAAGCATCAACAGTGACAATCTATCAGCAGTGGCAACGCATCAACAGTGGCAAAGCATCAACAGTGACAGTCTATCAGCAGTGGCAATGCATCAATAGTGGCAAGGCATCAACAGTGACAGTCTATCAGCAGTGGCAATGCATCAACAGTGGCAAGGCATCAACAATGACAGTCCATCAGCAGTGGCAATGCATAAACAGTGACAAAGCATCAATAGTGACAGTCTATCAGCAGTGGCAATGAATCAACAGTGGCAAGGCATCAACAGTGGCAATGCATCAACAGTGGCAAATCATCAACAGTGACAGTCCATCAGCAGTGGCAATGCATCAACAGTGGCAAAGCATCAATAGTGACAGTCTATCAGCAGTGGCAATGAATCAACAGTGGCAAGGCATCAACAGTGGCAAGGCATCAACAGTGGCAAAGCATCAACAGTGACAGTCTGTCAGTAGTGGCAATGCTTTAACAGGGGCAGTCTATCAGCAGAGGCAATGTATCAACAGGGGCAAAGCATCAACAGTGACAGTCTATCAGCAGTGGCAAATCATCAACAGTGACAGTCTATCAGCGGTGTCAATGCATCAACAGGGGCAAAGCATCAACTGTGACAGTCTATCAGCAGTGGCAATGAATCAACAGTGGCAAGGCATCAACAGTGACAGTCCATCAGCAGTGGCAATGCATAAACAGTGACAAAGCATCAATAGTGACAGTCTATCAGCAGTGGAAATGCATCAACAGTGGCAAAGCATCAACAGTGACAGTCTATCACCAGAGGCAATGCATCAACAGGGGCAATGCATCAACAGTGGCAAAGCATCAACAGTGACAATCTATCAGCAGTGGCAATGCATTAACAGGGGCAATCTATCAGCAGAGGCAATGCATCAACAGGGGCAAAGCATCAACAGTGACAGTCTGTCAGCAGTGGCAATGCATTAACAGGGGCAGTCTATCAGCAGTGGCAATGAATCATCAGGGGCAAATCATCAACAGTGACAGTCTATCAGCAGTGGCAATGCATCAACAGTGGCAAGGCATCAACAGTGACAGTCTGTCAGCAGTGGCAATGCATTAACAGGGGCAGTCTATCAGCAGAGGCAATGCATCAACAGGGGCAAAGCATCAACAGTGACAGTCTGTCAGCAGTGGCAAAGCATTAACAGGGGCAGTCTATCAGCAGTGGCAATAAATCAACAGTGGAAAGGCATCAACAGTGACAGTCTATCAGCAGTGGCAATGCATCAACAGTGGCAATGCATCAACAGTGACAATCTATCAGCATTGGCAATGCATCAACAGTGGCAAAGCATCAACAGTGACAATCTATCAGCAGTGCCAATGCATTAACAGGGGCAGTCTATCACCAGAGGCAATGTATCAACAGGGGCAAATTATCAACAGTGACAGTCTATCAGCAGAGGCAATGCATCAACAGGGGCAATGCATCATCATTGGCAAAGTATCAACAGCGACAGTCTGTCAGCAGTGGCAATGCATTAACAGGGGCAGTCTATCAGCAGAGGCAACGTATTAACAGGGGCAAAGCATCAACGGTGACAGTCTATCAGCAGTGGCAATGAATCAACAGTGGCAAATCATCAACAGTGACAGTCTATCAGCAGTGGCAATGCATTAAAAGTGGCAAGGCATCAACAGTGACAGTCTGTCAGCAGTGGCAATGCATCAACAGTGGCAAGGCATCAACAGTGACAGTCTATCAGCAGTGGCAATGCATTAACAGGGGCAGTCTATCACCAGAGGCAATGCATCAACAGGGGCAATGCATCAACAGGGGCAAAGCATCAACAGTGACAGTCTATCAGCAGTGGCAAGGCATCAACAGTGACAGTCTATCAGCAGTGGCAATGCATCAACAGTGGCAGTCCATCAGCAGTGGCAATGACTCAACAGGGGCAAAGCATCAACAGTGACAGTCCATCAGCAGTGGCAACATATCAACAGTGACAATGCATCAACAGTGGCAAAGCATCAACAGTGACAATCTATCAGCAGTGGCAACGCATCAACAGTGACAATCCATCAGCAGTGGCAATGAATCAACAGTGGCAATGCATCAACAGGGGCAATGCATCAACAGTGTCAAAGCATCAACAGTGGCAAAGCATCAACAGTGACAATCTATCAGCAGTGGCAACGCATCAACAGTGGCAAAGCATCAACAGAGACACTCTATCAGCAGTGGCAATGCATCAACAGTGGCAAGGCATCAACAGTGACAGTCTATCAGCAGTGGCAATGCATCAACAGTGGCAAGGCATCAACAATGACAGTCCATCAGCAGTGGCAATGCATAAACAGTGACAAAGCATCAATAGTGACAGTCTATCAGCAGTGGCAATGAATCAACAGTGGCAAGGCATCAACAGTGGCAATGCATCAACAGTGGCAAATCATCAACAGTGACAGTCCATCAACAGTGGCAAAGCATCAATAGTGACAGTCTATCAGCAGTGGCAATGAATCAACAGTGGCAAGGCATCAACACTGACAGTCTATCAGCAGTGGCAATGCATCAACAGTAGCAAGGCATCAACAATGACAGTCCATAAGCAGTGGCAATGCATAAACAGTGACAAAGCATCAATAGTGACAGTCTTTCAGCAGTGGCAATGCATCAACAGTAGCAAAGCATCAACAGTGACAATCTATCAGCAGTGCCAATGCATTAACAGGGGAAGTCTATCACCAGAGGCAAATCATCAACAGTGACAGTCTATCATCAGTGGCAATGAATCAACAGTGGCAAGGCATCAACAGTGACAGTCTATCAGCAGTGGCAATGCATCAACAGTGGCAATCTATCAGCAGTGGCTACGCATCAACAGTGGCAAAGCATCAACAGTGACAATCTATCAGCAGTGGCAATTCATTAACAGGGGCAGTCTGTCACCA
Source organism: Calotriton arnoldi (assembly GCA_963921515.1). Taxonomy (NCBI): domain Eukaryota; kingdom Metazoa; phylum Chordata; class Amphibia; order Caudata; family Salamandridae; genus Calotriton; species Calotriton arnoldi. The sequence goes on from CAWUFW010010265.1 coordinate 513,294, forward strand.
GAGGCAAGGCATCAACAGGGGTAAATTATCAACAGTGACAGTCTATCAGCAGTGGCAATGCATCAACAGTGGCAAATCAACAGTGACAGTCTATCAGCAGTAGCAATGCATTAACAGGGGCAGTTTATCAGCAGAGGCAATGCATCAACAGGGGCAATGCATCAACAGTGGCAATGCTTTAACAGGGGCAGTCTATCAGCAGAGGCAATGTATCAACAGGGGCAAATCATCAACAGTGACAGTCTATCAGCAGTGGCAATGCATCAACAGTGGCAAGGCATTAACAGTGACAGTCTATCAGCGGTGTCAATGCATCAACAGGGGCAAAGCATCAACAGTGACAGTCTATCAGCAGTGGCAATGCTTTAACAGGGGCAATCTATCAGCAGAGGCAATGCATCAACAGGGGCAAACCATCAACAGTGACAGTCTGTCAGCAGTGGCAATGCATTAACAGGGGCAGTCTATCAGCAGTGGCAATGAATCATCAGGGGCAAATCATCAACAGTGACAGTATCAGCAGTGGCAATGCATCAACAGTGGCAAGGCATCAACAGAGACAGTCTGTCAGCAGTGGCAATGCATTAACAGGGGCAGTCTATCAGCAGAGGCAATGCATCAACAGGGGCAAAGCATCAACAGTGACAGTCTGTCAGCAGTGGCAAAGCATTAACAGGGGCAGTCTATCAGCAGTGGCAATAAATCAACAGTGGAAAGGCATCAACAGTGACAGTCTATCAGCAGTGGCAATGCATTAAGAGGGGCAGTCTATCACCAGGGGCAATGCATCAACAGGGGCAATGCATCAACATTGGCAAAGCATCAACAGTGACAGTCTATGAGCAGTGGCAATGAATCAACAGTGGCAATGCATCAACAGTGACAATCTATCAGCATTGGCAATGCATCAACAGTGGCAAAGCATCAACAGTGACAATCTATCAGCAGTGCCAATGCATTAACAGGGGCAGTCTATCACCAGAGGCAATGTATCAATAGGGGCAAATTATCAACAGTGACAGTCTATCAGCAGAGGCAATGCATCAACAGGGGCAATGCATCAACATTGGCAAAGTATCAACAGCGACAGTCTGTCAGCAGTGGCAATGCATTAACAGGGGCAGTCTATCAGCAGAGGCAATGTATCAACAGGGGCAAAGCATCAACGGTGACAGTCTATGAGCAGTGGCAATGAATCAACAGTGGCAAATCATCAACAGTGACAGTCTATCAGCAGTGGCAATGCATTAACAGTGGCAAGGCATCAACAGTGACAGTCTGTCAGCAGTGGCAATGCATCAACAGTGACAGTCTATCAGCAGTGGCAATGCATCAACAGGGGCAAAGCATCAACAGTGACAGTCTGTCAGCAGTGGCAATGCATTAACAGGGGCAGTCTATCAGCAGTGGCAAATCATCAACAGTGACAGTCTATCAGCAGTGGCAATGCATCAACAGTGGCAAGGCATCAACAGAGACAGTCTGTCAGCAGTGGCAATGCATTAACAGGGGCAGTCTATCAGCAGAGGCAATGCATCAACAGGTGCAAAGCATCAACAGTGACAGTCTGTCAGCAGTGGCAAAGCATTAACAGGGGCAGTCTATCAGCAGTGGCAATAAATCAACAGTGGAAAGGCATCAACAGTGACAGTCTATCAGCAGTGGCAATGCATCAACATTGGCAAGGCATCAACAGTGACAGTCTATCAGCAGTGGCAATGCATTAAGAGGGGCAGTCTATCACCAGGGGCAATGCATCAACAGGGGCAATGCATCAACAGTGACAGTCTATGAGCAGTGGCAATGAATCAACAGTGACAATCTATCAGCATTGGCAATGCATCAACAGTGGCAAAGCATCAACAGTGACAATCTATCAGCAGTGCCAATGCATTAACAGGGGCAGTCTATCACCAGAGGCAATGTATCAACAGGGGCAAATTATCAACAGTGACAGTCTATCAGCAGAGGCAATGCATCAACAGGGGCAATGCATCAACATTGGCAAAGTATCAACAGCGACAGTCTGTCAGCAGTGGCAATGCATTAACAGGGGCAGTCTATCAGCAGAGGCAATGTATCAACAGGGGCAAAGCATCAACGGTGACAGTCTATCAGCAGTGGCAATGAATCAACAGTGGCAAATCATCAACAGTGACAGTCTATCAGCAGTGGCAATGCATTAACAGCGGCAAGGCATCAACAGTGACAGTCTGTCAGCAGTGGCAATGCATCAACAGTGGCAAGGCATCAACAGTGACAGTCTATCAGCAGTGGCAATGCATTAACAGGGGCAGTCTATCACCAGAGGCAATGCATCAACAGGGGCAATACATCAACAGGGGCAAAGCATCAACAGTGACAGTCTATCAGCAGTGGCAATGCATCAACAGTGACAGTCTATCAGCAGTGGCAATGCATCAACAGTGGCAGTCCATCAGCAGTGGCAATGACTCAACAGGTACAAAGCATCAACAGTGACAGTCCATCAGCAGTGGCAACGTATCAACAGTGACAATGCATCAACAGTGCCAAAGCATCAACAGTGACAATCTATCAGCAGTGGCAACGCATCAACAGTGACAATCCATCAGCAGTGGCAACGCATCAACAGTGACAATGAATCAACAGTGGCAATGCATCAACAGTGGCAATGCATCAACAGGGGCAAAGCATCAACAGTGACAATCTATCATCAGTGGCAACGCATCAACAGTGGCAAAGCATCAACAGGGACAGTCTATCAGCAGTGGCAATGCATCAATAGTGGCAAGGCATCAACAGTGACAGTCTATCAGCAGTGGCAATGCATCAACAGTGGCAAGGCATCAACAATGACAGTCCATCAGCAGTGGCAATGCATAAACAGTGACAAAGCATCAACAGTGACAGTCTATCAGCAGTGGCAATGAATCAACAGTGGCAAGGCATCAACAGTGGCAATGCATCAACAGTGGCAAATCATCAACAGTGACAGTCCATCAGCAGTGGCAATGCATCAACAGTGGCAAAGCATCAATAGTGACAGTCTATCAGCAGTGGCAATGAATCAACAGTGGCAAGGCATCAACAGTGACAGTCTATCAGCAGTGGCAATGCATCAACAGTGGCAAGGCATCAACAATGACAGTCCATCAGCAGTGGCAATGCATAAACAGTGACAAAGCATCAATAGTGACAGTCTTTCAGCAGTGGCAATGCATCAACAGTGGCAAAGCATCAACAGTGACAATCTATCAGCAGTGCCAATGCATTAACAGGGGAAGTCTATCACCAGAGGCAAATCATCAACAGTGACAGTCTATCATCAGTGGCAATGAATCAACAGTGGCAAGGCATCAACAGTGACAGTCTATCAGCAGTGGCAATGCATCAACAGTGGCAATCTATCAGTAGTGGCAACGCATCAACAGTGGCAATGCATCAACAGTGGCAAAGCATCAACAGTGACAATCTATCAGCAGTGGCAATTCATTAACAGGGGCAGTCTGTCACCAGAAGCAAGGCATCAACAGGGGTAAATTATCAACAGTGACAGTCTATCAGCAGTGGCAATGCATCAACAGTGACAGTCTATCAGCAGTAGCAATGCATTAACAGGGGCAGTTTATCAGCAGAGGCAATGCATCAACAGGGGCAATGCATCAACAGTGGCAAAGCATCAACAGTGACAGTCTGTCAGCAGTGGCAATGCTTTAACAGGGGCAGTCTATCAGCAGAGGCAATGTATCAACAGGGGCAAAGCATCAACAGTGACAGTCTATCAGCAGTGGCAAATCATCAACAGTGACAGTCTATCAGCGGTGTCAATGCATCAACAGGGGCAAAGCATCAACAGTGACAGTCTATCAGCAGTGGCAATGAATCAACAGTGGCAAGGCATCAACAGTGACAGTCTATCAGCAGTGGCAATGCATCAACAGTGGCAAGGCATCAACCGTGACAGTCCATCAGCAGTGGCAATGCATAAACAGTGACAAAGCATCAATAGTGACAGTCTATCAGCAGTGTAAATGCATCAACAGTAGCAAAGCATCAACAGTGACAGTCTATCAGCAGTGGCATTGCATCAACAGTGGCAAAGCATCAAGAGTGACTGTCTATCAGCAGTGGCAATGCATAAACAGTGGCAAAGCATCAACAGTGAGAACCTATCAGCAGTGGCAATGCATTAACAGGGGCAGTCTATCAGCAGAGGCAATGCATCAACAGGGGCAATGCATCAACAGGGGCAAAGCATCAACAGTGACAGTCCATCAGCAGTGGCAACGTATCAACAGTGACAATGCATCAACAGTGGCAAAGCATCAACAGTGACAATCTATCAGCAGTGGCAACGCATCAACAGTGACAATCCATCAGCAGTGGCAACGCATCAACAGTGACAATGAATCAACAGTGGCAATGCATCAACAGTGGCAATGCATCAACAGTGGCAAAGCATCAACAGTGGCAAAGCATCAACAGTGACAATCTATCAGCAGTGGCAACGCATCAACAGTGGCAAAGCATCAACAGTGACAGTCTATCAGCAGTGGCAAAGCATCAATAGTGACAGTCTATCAGCAGTGGCAATGAATCAACAGTGGCAAATCATCAACAGTGACAGTCCATCAGCAGTGGCAATGCATCAACAGTGACAGTCTATCAGCAGTGGTAATGCATCAACAGTGGCAAGGCATCAACAATGACAGTCCATCAGCAGTGGCAATGCATAAACAGTGACAAATCAACAGTGACAGTCTATCAGCAGTAGCAATGCATTAACAGGGGCAGTCTATCAGCAGAGGCAATGCATCAACAGGGGCAATGCATCAACAGTGGCAAAGCATCAACAGTGACAGTCTGTCAGCAGTGGCAATGCTTTAACAGGGGCAGTCTATCAGCAGAGGCAATGTATCAACAGGGGCAAATCATCAACAGTGACAGTCTATCAGCAGTGGCAATGAATCAACAGTGGCAAATCATCAACAGTGACAGTCTATCAGCAGTGGCAATGCATCAACAGTGGCAAGGCATCAACAGTGACAGTCTATCAGCGGTGTCAATGCATCAACAGGGGCAAAGCATCAACAGTGACAGTCTATCATCAGTGGCATTGCATCAACAGTGGCAAAGCATCAAGAGTGACTGTCTATCAGCAGTGGCAATGCATAAACAGTGGCAAAGCATCAACAGTGACAGTCTATCATCAGTGGCAATGCTTTAACAGGGGCAGTCTATCAGCAGAGGCAATGTATCAACAGGGGCAATGCATCAACAGTGGCAAAGCATCAACAGTGACAGTCTGTCAGCAGTGGCAATGCTTTAACAGGGGCAGTCTATCAGCAGAGGCAATGTATCAACAGGGGCAAATCATCAACAGTGACAGTCTATCAGCAGTGGTAATGCATCAACAGTGGCAAGGCATCAACCGTGACAGTCCATCAGCAGTGGCAATGCATAAACAGTGACAAAGCATCAATAGTGACAGTCTATCAGCAGTGGCAATGCATCAACAGTGGCAAAGCATCAACAGTGACAGTCTATCATCAGTGGCATTGCATCAACAGTGGCAAAGCATCAAGAGTGACTGTCTATCAGCAGTGGCAATGCATAAACAGTGGCAAAGCATCAACAGTGAGAACCTATCAGCAGTGGCAATGCATTAACAGGGGCAGTCTATCAGCAGAGGCAATGCATCAACAGGGGCAATGCATCAACAGTGGCAAAGCATCAAAAGTGACAGTCTGTCAGCAGTGGCAATGCATTAACAGGGGCAGTCTATCAGCAGAGGCAATGCATCAAGAGGGGCAATGCATCAACAGTGGCAAAGCATCAACAGTGACAGTCCATCAGCAGTGGCAATGCATCAACAGTGGCAAAGCATCAATAGTGACAGTCTATCAGCAGTGGCAATGAATCAACAGTGGCAAGGCATCAACAGTGACAGTCTATCAGCAGTGGCAATGCATCAACAGTGGCAAGGCATCAACAATGACAGTCCATCAGCAGTGGCAATTCATAAACAGGGGCAGTCTAGCAGAGGCAATGTATCAACAGGGGCAAAGCATCAACAGTGACAGTCTATCAGCAGTGGCAATGAATCAACAGTGGCAAATCATCAACACTGACAGTCGATCAGTAGTGGCAATGCATCAACAGTTGCAAGGCATCAACAGTGACAGTCTATCAGCAGTGGTAATGCATCAACAGGGGCAAAGCATCAACAGTGACAGTCTATCAGCAGTGGCAATGCATCAACAGTGGCAAAGCATCAACAGTGACAATCTATCAGCAGTGCCAATGCATTAACAGGGGAAGTCTATCACCAGAGGCAAATCATCAACAGTGACAGTCTATCATCAGTGGCAATGAATCAACAGTGTCAAGGCATCAACAGTGACAGTCTATCAGCAGTGGCAATGCATCAGCAGTTGCAAGGCATCAACAGTGACAGTCTATCAGCAGTGGCAATGCATCAACAGTGGCAATCTATCAGCAGTGGCAACACATCAACAGTGGCAATGCATCAACAGTGACAATCTATCAGCAGTGGCAATGCATTAACAGGGGCAGTCTATCACCAGAGGCAAGGCATCAACAGGGGTAAATTATCAACAGTGACAGTCTATCAGCAGTGGCAATGCATCAACAGTGGCAAATCATCAACAGTGGCAAAGCATCAACAGTGACAGTCTGTCAGCAGTGGCAATGCATTAACAGGGGCAGTCTATCAGCAGAAGCAATGCATCAACAGGGGCAATGCATCAACACTGGCAAAGCATCAACAGTGACAGTCTGTCAGCAGTGGCAATGCATTAACAGGGGCAGTCTATCAGCAGAGGCAATGTCACAACAGGGGCAAAGCATCAACAGTGACAGTCTATCAGCAGTGGCAATGAATCAACAGTGGCAAATGATCAACAGTGACAGTCTATCAGCAGTGGCAATGCATCAACAGTGGCAAGGCATCAACAGTGACAGTCTATCAGCGGTGGCAATGCATCAACAGGGGCAAAGCATCAACAGTGACAGTCTATCAGCAGTGGCAATGAATCAACAGTGGCAAGGCATCAACAGTGACAGTCTATCAGCAGTGGGAATGCATCAACAGTGGCAATCTATCAGCAGTAGCAACACATCAACAGTGGCAATGCATCAACAGTGGCAAAGCATCAACAGTGACAATCTATCAGCAGTGGCAATGCATTAACAGGGGCAGTCTATCATCAGAGGCAAGGCATCAACAGGGGACAATTATCAACAGTGACAGTCTATCAGCAGTGGCAATGCATTAACAGGGGCAGTCTATCAGCAGAGGCAATGCATCAACAGGGGCAATGCATCAACAGTGGCAAAGCATCAACAGTGACAGTCTGTCAGCAGTGGCAATGCATTAACAGGGGCAGTCTATCAGCAGAAGCAATGCATCAACAGGGGCAATGCATCAACACTGGCAAAGCATCAGCAGTGACAGTCTGTCAGCAGTGGCAATGCATTAACAGGGGCAAGGCATCAACAGTGACAGTCTATCAGCAGTGGCAATGCATCAACAGTGGCAAAGCATCAACAGTGACAGTCTATCAGCAGTGGCAATGAATCAACAGTGGCAAGGCATCAACAGTGACAGTCTATCAGCAGTGGCAATGCATCAACAGTGGCAAGGCATCAACAGTGACAGTCCATTAGCAATGGCAATGCATAAACAGTGACAAAGCATCAATAGTGAGAACCTATCAGCAGTGGTAATGCATCAACAGTGGCAAAGCATCAACAGTGACAGTCTATCAGCAGTGGCAATGCATCAACAGTGGCAAAGCATCAACAGTGACTGTCTATCAGCAGTGGCAATGCATAAGCAGTGGCAAAGCATCAACAGTGAGAACCTATCAGCAGAGGCAATGCATCAACAGGGGCAATGCATCAACAGTGGCAAAGCATCAAAAGTGACAGTCTGTCAGCAGTGGCAATGCATCAACATTGGCAAGGCATCAACAGTGACAGTCCATCAGCAGTGGCAATGCATAAACAGTGACAAAGCATCAATAGTGACAGTCTATCAGCAGTGGCAATGCATCAACAGTGGCAAAGCATCAACAGTGACAGTCTATCAGCAGTGGCAATGCATCAACAGTGGCAAAGCATCAACAGTGACAATCTATCAGCAGTGCCAATGCATTAACAGGGGAAGTCTATCACCAGAGGCAAATCATCAACAGTGACAGTCTATCAGCAGTGGCAATGCATCAACAGTGGCAATCTATCAGCAGTGGCAACACATCAACAGTGGCACTGCATCAACAGTGGCAACGCATCAACAGTGACAATCTATCAGCAGTGGCAATGCATTAACAGGGGCAGTCTATCACCAGAGGCAAGGCATCAACAGGGGTAAATTATCAACAGTGACAGTCTATCAGCAGTGGCAATGCATGAACAGTGGAAAATCATCAACAGTGACAGTCTATCAGCAGTGGCAATGCATTAACAGGGGCAGTCTATCAGCAGAAGCAATGCATCAACAGGGGCAATGCGTCAACAGTGGCAAAGCATCAAAAGTGACAGTCTGTCAGCAGTGGCAATGCATTAACAGTGGCAATCTAGCAGAGGCAATGTATAAACAGGGGCAAAGCATCAACAGTGACAGTCCATCAGTCTATCAGTTGGAGTACGCTCGCATGGACCCAAGCATGCCGCACCTTTGCCCCCCCACACAGTTCCAGTCCGGATACACGGGAAACATGACACAGGTTAACATAATCACATGGAACGTGCGTGGTCTGCAGGGGCAGTCTATCAGCAGTGGCAATAAATCAACAGTGGAAAGGCATCAACAGTGACAGTCTATCAGCAGTGGCAATGCATCAACATTGGCAAGGCATCAACAGTGACAGTCTATCAGCAGTGGCAATGCATTAAGAGGGGCAGTCTATCACCAGGGGCAATGCATCAACAGGGGCAATGCATCAACAGTGACAGTCTATGAGCAGTGGCAATGAATCAACAGTGACAATCTATCAGCATTGGCAATGCATCAACAGTGGCAAAGCATCAACAGTGACAATCTATCAGCAGTGCCAATGCATTAACAGGGGCAGTCTATCACCAGAGGCAATGTATCAACAGGGGCAAATTATCAACAGTGACAGTCTATCAGCAGAGGCAATGCATCAACAGGGGCAATGCATCAACATTGGCAAAGTATCAACAGCGACAGTCTGTCAGCAGTGGCAATGCATTAACAGGGGCAGTCTATCAGCAGAGGCAATGTATCAACAGGGGCAAAGCATCAACGGTGACAGTCTATCAGCAGAGGCAATGAATCAACAGTGGCAAATCATCAACAGTGACAGTCTATCAGCAGTGGCAATGCATTAACAGCGGCAAGGCATCAACAGTGACAGTCTGTCAGCAGTGGCAATGCATCAACAGTGGCAAAGCATCAACAGTGACAGTCTGTCAGCAGTGGCAATGCATTAACAGGGGCAGTCTATCAGCAGAAGCAATGCATCAACAGGGGCAATGCATCAACACTGGCAAAGCATCAGCAGTGACAGTCTGTCAGCAGTGGCAATGCATTAACAGGGGCAAGGCATCAACAGTGACAGTCTATCAGCAGTGGCAATGCATCAACAGTGGCAAAGCATCAACAGTGACAGTCTATCAGCAGTGGCAATGAATCAACAGTGGCAAGGCATCAACAGTGACAGTCTATCAGCAGTGGCAATGCATCAACAGTGGCAAGGCATCAACAGTGACAGTCCATTAGCAATGGCAATGCATAAACAGTGACAAAGCATCAATAGTGAGAACCTATCAGCAGTGGTAATGCATCAACAGTGGCAAAGCATCAACAGTGACAGTCTATCAGCAGTGGCAATGCATCAACAGTGGCAAAGCATCAACAGTGAGAACCTATCAGCAGAGGCAATGCATCAACAGGGGCAATGCATCAACAGTGGCAAAGCATCAAAAGTGACAGTCTGTCAGCAGTGGCAATGCATCAACATTGGCAAGGCATCAACAGTGACAGTCCATCAGCAGTGGCAATGCATAAACAGTGACAAAGCATCAATAGTGACAGTCTATCAGCAGTGGCAATGCATCAACAGTGGCAAAGCATCAACAGTGACAGTCTATCAGCAGTGGCAATGCATCAACAGTGGCAAAGCATCAACAGTGACAATCTATCAGCAGTGCCAATGCATTAACAGGGGAAGTCTATCACCAGAGGCAAATCATCAACAGTGACAGTCTATCAGCAGTGGCAATGCATCAACAGTGGCAATCTATCAGCAGTGGCAACACATCAACAGTGGCACTGCATCAACAGTGGCAACGCATCAACAGTGACAATCTATCAGCAGTGGCAATGCATTAACAGGGGCAGTCTATCACCAGAGGCAAGGCATCAACAGGGGTAAATTATCAACAGTGACAGTCTATCAGCAGTGGCAATGCATGAACAGTGGAAAATCATCAACAGTGACAGTCTATCAGCAGTGGCAATGCATTAACAGGGGCAGTCTATCAGCAGAAGCAATGCATCAACAGGGGCAATGCGTCAACAGTGGCAAAGCATCAAAAGTGACAGTCTGTCAGCAGTGGCAATGCATTAACAGGGGCAGTCTATCAGCAAAGGCAATGCATCAAGAGGGGAAATGGATCAACAGTGGCAAAGCATCAACAGTGGCAATCTAGCAGAGGCAATGTATAAACAGGGGCAAAGCATCAACAGTGACAGTCTATCAGCAGTGGCAATGAATCAACAGTGGCAAATCATCAACAGTGACAGTCGATCAGTAGTGGCAATGCATCAACAGTTGCAAGGCATCAACAGTGACAGTCTATCAGCAGTGGTAATGCATCAACAGGGGCAAAGCATCAACAGTGACAGTCTATCAGCAGTGGCAATGCATCAACAGTGGCAAAGCATCAACAGTGACAATCTATCAGCAGTGCCAATGCATTAACAGGGGAAGTCTATCACCAGAGGCAAATCATCAACAGTGACAGTCTATCAGCAGTGGCAATGCATCAACAGTGGCAATCTATCAGCAGTGGCAACACATCAACAGTGGCACTGCATCAACAGTGGCAACGCATCAACAGTGACAATCTATCAGCAGTGGCAATGCATTAACAGGGGCAGTCTATCACCAGAGGCAAGGCATCAACAGGGGTAAATTATCAACAGTGACAGTCTATCAGCAGAGGCAATGCATCAACAGGGGCAATGCGTCAACAGTGGCAAAGCATCAAAAGTGACAGTCTGTCAGCAGTGGCAATGCATTAACAGGGGCAGTCTATCAGCAGAGGCAATGCATCAAGAGGGGCAATGGATCAACAGTGGCAAAGCATCAACAGTGACAGTCTGTCAGCAGTGGCAATGCATTAACAGTGGCAATCTAGCAGAGGCAATGTATAAACAGGGGCAAAGCATCAACAGTGACAGTCTATCAGCAGTGGCAATGAATCAACAGTGGCAAATCATCAACAGTGACAGTCGATCAGTAGTGGCAATGCATCAACAGTTGCAAGGCATCAACAGTGACAGTCTATCAGCAGTGGTAATGCATCAACAGGGGCAAAGCATCAACAGTGACAGTCTATCAGCAGTGGCAGTGAATCAACAGTGGCAAAGCATCAACAGTGACAGTCTATCAGTAGTGGCAATGCATCAACAGTGGCAAGGCATCAACAGTGACAGTCTATCAGTAGTGGCAATGCATCAACAGTGGCAAGGCATCAACAGTGACAGTCTATCAGCAGTGGCAATGCATTAACAGTGGCAAGGTATCAACAGTGACAGTCCATCAACAGTGGCAAATCATCAACAGTGACAGTCTATCAGTAGTGGCAATGAATTAACAGTGGCAAATCATCAACAGTGACAGTCTATCAGTAGTGGCAATGAATCAACAGTGGCAAATCATCAACAGTGACAGTCTATCAGTAGTGGCAATGAATCAAAAGTGGCAATGCATCAACAGTGGCAAGGCATCAACAGTGACAGTCTATCAGTAGTGGCAATGAATCAACAGTGGCAATGCATCAACAGTGGCTAGGCATCAACAGTGACAGTCTAACAGTAGTGGCAATGAATCAACCGTGGCAAATCATCAACAGTGACAGTCTATCAGCAGTGGCAATGCATCAACAGTGGCAAGGCACCAACAGTGACAGTCTATCAGCAGTGGCAATGCACAACAGTGGCAAGGCACCAACAGTGACAGTCCATCAGCAGTGGCAATGCATCAACAGTGACAAGCATCAATAGTGACAGTCTATCAGCAGTGGGAATGCATCAACACTGGCAAAGCTTCAACAGTGATAATCTATCAGCAGTGGCACTGCATTAACAGTGACAGTCTATCAGGAGTGGCAATGCATCAACAGTGGCAAGGCATCAACAGTGACAGTTTATCAGCAGTGTCAAAGCATCAACAGTGACAGTCTATCAGCAATGGCGATACATCAATAGTGGCAAAGCATTTACAGCAAGAATCTATCAGGAGTGGCAATGCATCAACAGTGGAAAAGCATCAACAGTAACAGTCTGTCAGCAATGGCAATACATCAATAGTGGAAAAGTATCAACAGTGAGAATCTCTCAGCAGTGGCAATGCATCAACAGTGTCAACGCATCAACTGTGACAGTCTATCAGCAGTGGCAATGCATCAACAGTGGCAATGCATCAACAGTGTCAAAGCATCAACAGTGACAGTCTATCAGCAATGGCAATACATCAATAGTGGCAAAGCATGGGGGGGGGCGTTGCCAACGAGCCAACATGGCGGACGCAACTTACTAGCGCTCCGTGTTGAATCCCTCTGTTCTCCTGTATAGTATCCTGCATCCGACCCATCCGCGCAAACAAACGCTGGAGACGAAATGGTGTCGTCCTACAGCTCCTGCTGAGGCCTCTCAGTTGCACTGAAAACGGACGTGAGCTGCGGAATCGGCGAGAGACGGTCTGCGGCCTACTCAGCAGGGAGGCTGAGCGCGGAGCTGCGGCCTGACCACCACAGGTCTGCGATAAACGCGCCGATCCTTGGCGTGCTGACGCGCGGCGGCTGCTCCCGCCCCGATATCTGAGGCATTATACGGCAGCCTCAAGACAACGGCTGCTGCCCTCCTGCTTCTTGCTGGCACTTTCATCGGAATACTGCGGCCTGTGCCCCGGACCCTCTGGTGGGCCTGACTCCCGCCGCCCTACAGCGGGCGCCTGCGACTTGCCCCGCCAAGCAGCGGCTGCGCCGCCACATAGTCCGCTCTGATAAGAGCCCCCGCAGCAACCCTGAGCACTGGAGAAGGGCTGCATACTTGCCCTGACTGCCACCGCCACGGACATAATCGGCTGGAGGCCGCCGCGACCCGCACCTGGCCCTGGGGAGGCCTACCAGCCATGACTGGTGGTGTGGAGGAGACGGGGCCCTGAGGGGCGGGCGCGGCGGACCTCGGAACCGCGCGGCCTGCCTCTTCGGAGTATCCCCGGCGGCCCTGTACCGCAGATCAACACACTGGGGGGCACCTGAAACAGTCAGTGACTGCGCCTGGAGAGGCCCGAGAGCCAAGGCACCTCTCGCCTGGGCCCATGTCTGTGGAGGTTGGGCCCCGCAGTCCCCGGGCTGCACGCTGCTGTCTGCACTGGGGCGCAGAGCGCAATGCGACCTGGTTTTTGAACCGTGGGGATCAGCCTCAGCAGTCTCCCATCGCAAGCAGCCCAGAATGCGCCAGTATCGCTGGAGCTGACGACCCCACCTGCAGGGCCTCCAGAACAGGTACGCTGCTTGCTGCCGCCCTCGCCTCTGCTACACCAGCGCGGTGCCCTGTGCCTCCTGCCCTCCTCCATCGCCAGCTGTAAGGGGCACCCAGGGTGGACCCCCTCTATTGGTGGCCAGTCGGGCCCAACGCTGACCCCGGAGCCATACGCTGGACCGGCCGGGAGGCCCGTCACGCGCCCTTGCAGTTACACGCCTCCCACTTAGCTCAGTTGCGACGCATGCCTGGAGACCTAAGATCGCCTGCACAATGCCCTCTGTGGCCTGATTACCTGCTCTCTCGGACCATGGAATCCCGCCTGTGATTGCCGTGGCTCTAACCGCGCGGGGGCGCCCACGGTCGCACTGATGCCCGGGCCTTGTCTCCGCTGGCCTGATAGCGTAGGCCCTGGCAGCGTGGCACTGGTAGATGTGATCTGCAGGCCTGCGACCGCCACACACTCACCGGTGAGACGCTGAGGAGAACTGCCGGTCCTGCTACTGTCATCGCTCCGATGCCTGCTGCGGACCCGACGGACTGCGGTCCCTCCCCCGCTACTGGAAGTGACCTGGACGTAGTTGAAGCCCTCTCTCCCACAACCGTGACCCACAGATACTACAATATTGTGCCGGGACTACTGACCGGCCTAGCACTGGCAGATTTGGACTGTGGCGGCGACGCGCCCAGCAATTCATACGCAGTGGTGGTTATAAGCTGAGCGCGACCTGCGCCCTACTCCCGGAACACCCGCCCCCGCGGCTGAGATTGTGCGGGTACTCCGAGCCCTGGACGACTACAGGTGTGAATCCCTAGGACTGCTGCGAAACCCCGCTTGAGAGGGAAGTTATACTAGACTGGACCCTGGGAGGCCCCGGAAGGTAGGCCCTGCGTAAGCTACCTGGAGCAATTGCGCGATACTCGCCTGACTTGATCTCCATTGCTACACTGCCACCCAGTGTCTAGGGTCAATGCTCTCTGCACAAAAGCTAGCCATGGGCCGCCTACGTAATAATGCGCAGCAGAACGCAACACGCGCTGTTACCCTTGAACCACCGAATACGGAAGATGGTGCGTCTAAGGACACTCCGAATGTGGCACTGGTGGCAAAACTGGATTCGGTACTAGCGGCGGTCGAGAAAATTGGAGCTACGCTGGAGCAAACGCGAGCATCGCTTGAAGCCAGGATAGACAAAGTAGCATCTGATTTCACTCTCTTAAAGGCGGACCATCATAATTTGGGAGAGAAGGTACACTCGCAAGCACAGTCTCTGTCTGAATTGAAGCCTGTTACCCACAGTCACACCGCGGCCCTGCAAGACATTCTGGATCGCATGCACACCTTGGAAGATCGAGTCGACGATGCGGAAGGACGTTCTCGCCGCAATAATGTCCGCGTGGTGGGCCTTCCGGAAGGAGAAGAGGGCCGGGCCCCGGAACAATATGTAGAGCGTTGGCTGCAAGACATTTTACCTCCGGGAACATTATCGCCACAATTTGTAGTGGAAAGAGCGCACCGTGTACCGGCCCAAAAGCCCCCTCCAGGGGCTCGGCCAAGGCCATTCCTCTTCAAACTCTTGAACTATAGAGATAGGGACACGGTTCTACGGGAAACTCGCAAGCTCTCTGACCTTACAGTTGGTGGCAATCCAATCATGGTGTTCCCGGATTACACATCACAGGTGCAGAGGCGACGTAGCACCTTTACCGCTGTGAAACGCCAGTTGCGCGACCTGGAACTTCCATACTCCCTACTGTTCCCAGCCAGACTGAGGGTGGTAGCCAATGGTACTACCCGCTTCTTTGACTCACCGGATGAGGCGTGGGACTGGCTGGAGGAGACGGGCCTGTGGACGGGGACTCGCCCCTCGAGTGTGGAAGTAGCTCGACCAATCAATAGGAGGTCCCATCGTCGTGGGAAGCGGAGGAGAGCGGGAGACATGTCCTCGAGGGCGACGGCGCCACGGCCGGAACAGAGCGAGATGGAACGCCGCAACGCCCTGGAGGCAGTTGCAACACTGGGGTCTCAGGTCCATCGAGCAGCCCGAGAAATTAGTTCCTCTGAATCGGCGACCACCAGCGGCTCGTCTACCCCTAGACTCGAAGACTGTGATGGGATGAGACTGCCTGATGTCACCCCGCAGACTTCTGATGACATTATCTAAGAGACTTCCATTGCTTAGAGCAACGAAGGGGGCTATGCACGCAAGTGCAGACTAATGTTGCCTTGTTTGTTAATTATGTTGATTTTTAATGCCGCATGCCACGCTGTCACTACCTGCACAAGACTTTTACACATATGCTGTGCTCAGGCCGTAGACATCACGCTGCGCATTTAATGTACCGTGCACGCAGCCCGCCGATTGGGGAAACGGGTGTTATCTCCCCGACATAGAGGGACACATAATATCTATAGATCGGCACACACTGCCCACACCCCTATTAGTCTTGGCATTAACCCATGCCACACACCCCCACACCATGCGTCAGTTTGACACAGTTTAAGCCCTGAATGGGCGTTATAGTTTGGACGAATACCAGTTCGGAACTCGCCCTCCCAGTTATGCATAGTTTAGTTTACATCAGCACCCTGTTGTTAGAAACACTGAGTTGGAGTACGCTCGCATGGACCCAAGCATGCCGCACCTTTGCCCCCCCACACAGTTCCAGTCCGGATACACGGGAAACATGACACAGGTTAACATAATCACATGGAACGTGCGTGGTCTGCACACCCCGTCGCGTAGATACTTGATCTATGCATACTTACGACGTAGAGCCGCAGATATTGCGCAACTTCAAGAAACACACATGACTCATACAGAACTATGGTGCCTACGCCACAGGTGGAGAGGCCAAGTACATGGCACTGGCTATTAAGCTCACGCGCAAGGGGTACTCATTTGGGTCAGGGCTGGGGTCCCATTCACAAGTGATGAGGTGCTAGTTGACTCTGAAGGACGATACACGTTAGTAAGCGGGCGACTAAACGGCCAACCAATCTTTCTCGGCTCTATCTATGCCCCAAATGTCGGCCAGCCACTCTGTAGTAATCACGCAGGTCAGCAGAGTAGTTTGTAATACACATTTATTAGTACATCTTCTTAATGCAGTAAGCTCCAGCAGACTGGCAAAACAAACTGCCATTAACAGAATCTCCAGCAAGAAATCATTCTGAACACATCATCAATGTCCAGGGCAACAGTAGAACATCTCCACACATCTCCCCCCTTATAATATAATGAAGATAACACAAATAAATCATTGAGAAACAAAGATTTTACATAAACATTAAATATGAGTATCATCAACAGGGCCCCTGACTTTGCAAAGACTTCCTTTACTCCAGAACTTTCCATCACTCAACTGAAAAACCGAATTTCTTACATTGACCACCTTTTGTGGTCGACAGAATTTACTTTCACCTTTCCTTATGTGACCAAACTTTTTTACAGCCACCCAATCACCACAACAGACATCCAACTCTTTAATAGCTTTCCTGTTGTCATAAACCATCTTATTTCTTCTCTGGGACTCCATTGCTTTTGCTAACATGCCATCACGATCAACCCACACTTGATTTTTCTTGCACAACCACACAGGTGATTCCTTAGTTGCAGGTTCTCTTCCCTTCAGAGCTACAAATGGAGATACGCCTGTTGTAGAGTGTGGTGTAATTCTATGGGCCCAAACCATTTTATTCAATTCAGACTTCCATGCAAGGCCATTAGCTAAGGATAATTGAATATTCTCCATGATTATTCTAGTGACCCTTTCCACTAGTCCATTAGCTTGTGGTCTGAATAATGCGACCTTTTCATGTTTGATGCCAAGTCCCTCAAGAAATTTTGTCATGACCGTAGACACTAATTGCACTCCGTTATCAGAAACTAACAGTTTGGGAATTCCTTCTTCAAAAACTCTACCACGCTCGGACTAGAAGTGTCCCTCATTGACTTAACTACAAACCATTTACTGTGATAATCCACCAAAACTGCCAAAAACCTGTCTCTCATGCCCAGCTTATCCACAGGACCAATAAAATCTAAAGCCACTCTTTCCCATGGACATGTAGGAAGATCAACACATCCTAATGGTGGTTGCCTAACCACTTTACACTTGTCACTATTCCCACAAGCAATACACTCACTAACCACTCTTTCAACTTCTTTGTCCATATTTGGCCACCAGAAGGACTGTCTTAACCTTTTCTTAGTTAAACTCCTTCCTAAATGTCCCTCATGGAAAATTTTCAAAATCCTACCTCTCAATATTATTGGAGGTACAATACGACTACATCGAAAACTTTTATCTTCATGAATGCACAACTCATCCTTCACCACAAGATATTGCTTCAAAGACTCTTCAAGAATACTTAACCCTTGCCACCCATTGGTAATCAGAGTCTTCAATTGTCTGTATTCATCATCATTAAAAACAGCATCATCCCACTCTTCTTGTTTTAAAGCTAACTCCTCATCCTCAGGACTGACAATAAACTTGTCTGACAGAAAAACATCCTCCTCTTCTTCAGCAACTGGTAAACGAGACAAACAATCTGCCACCACATTTTTATTTCCCCTGACAAATTCCACACAGAAATTGAGATCAGACACAGATAACAACCACCTGGAAATGCGAGGAGTGACATTACCTTCCAATCCTCTACCACACTTGAATATGTACAGAAGTGGCTTATGATCAGTCTTAAGCGTAAAAGGCAAACCCCAAAGGTAATATCTAAAATGGTTCAAACCCCAACAACAAGCTAGTGCCTCCTTCTCAATAGCTAAATAGAATAATTCAGCCCCTTGTAATCTCCGTGAAGCAAAACCAATAATCTTCTCCTCACCTTGGACCACTTGTGTCAAAACGGCTCCTAAGCCCACATTACTAGCATCAGTTGTCACCGTGGTTTTTTTTGTAACATCGAAATGTCCCAATGTTGGTGCAGTGACAAGAGACTGTCTGACAGAAGCAAATGCAGCATCACAATCTGTTCCCCACACGTACTCCATTCCTTTTTTTAGTAAGCTCCTCAAAGGCTCTAATATATCTGCAAAGTTAGGAATGAATTTAGAACAATATTCAGCAAGTCCTAAAAAAGACTTGAATTGATCCTTATCTTTTGGTTGAGGTGTATCCATAACAGCTCTTACAATACTTTTCTTTGGTTTAATACCTTTTGCCGAAATTTCATGGCCTAAATAAGTCACTTTCTTTTTACGTAATTGACATTTCTCCCTCTTCACTGTCAAACCATACTTCTCCATTCTTTTTAAAACTTCACTCAGCAAACCATCATGATCACTTTCTGACTTTCCCACCACCAGTACATCGTCCTGAAAACACAAGACATTTTCCATACCGTGAAAAATCTTCTGCATAACCCTCTGAAAAACTGCAGAAGCCGAGGCTAAACCAAATGGCATCCGACAATAATGGTAAACCCCAAGAGGAGTTACGAAAGAAGTTAATGGCCTAGATTCTGGGTGTAAATTTATTTGATGGTAAGCTGCAGACATGTCAAGAACGCTAAATATACTTCCTCCTCCCATCACACTCAACATTTCAGTAATATTGGGTAAGGGTTAGCGATCTACCCAAATACTCTTATTCAAATCGCGTAAGTCAATCCAAAGACGAATCTTATTATCAGGTTTAGGAGCGATCACGATGGGAGAAAGCCATTCTGATGACTCAATAGGTTCGATAATATTTTCTTTCAAAAGCTTATCAAGTTCACGTTGAAGAGGTTCCCTCATAAGAAAAGGTATGGTCCTCACTTTATGGACCACTGGAACTGTATTTTTCTTTAAAATTATTTTATGGGTAAAACCCTCAAGCATACCTAGTTTATCTGTAAATACATTAGGATAAGATTGAAATAAATCTTCACTCCACTTAGTATCATCATCTTGTTTGGATATAACATTCAATTTCCCAAATTCTATAGCCATCACAGGTTCATCTGCATTGGGATTCAAAATAATGTTTAAATCGTGTTGATGACGCCATCCTAAGAGATTAGACCCTTCTTCTGTCACATAAATTCTCCCATGAACACCATTATCCTTAAAAAATATATTCATCCATGTCACACCAATGATATTAATTTTCCTTCCTCCGTACCCCACCGCTTTCACATCAGTTGGCAACAACTCTTCCAGCCTTCCTTGGACGACCTTCACATACATTTCTTTAGAAATCAAAGTAAAAAGACTCCCTGAATCTGCCAACACATTAACTTGTGCAGTAGCTAGAGAAACAGTACAATAAGGTTTTTCTAAAGGTTCAGAACTTTCTTTTTTTATTCCTTGTACATTGCTATCTCCATATACAGGTTCTTGAACTATAGAGCACACATTTTCACTTACAGACACACAGTCATCGACAGTAGAAATAATCTCATGTTGGATTTCTTCCATGACCTCCACTACTTTTACAGAAGAGTCTTGCACCCTTCCTTTTGTTCTACAAACTTTTGCTAAATGACCTCTCCTACCACACAATCTACATGTCATGCTTCTTGCTGCACAAGCAAGACTAGAAGCAATATGCCCCGGAGCACCACACCGGTAACATATTATGTTTCTCTTTTCTACCACTTTGCTTTCTATTGGTTGTGTAATTTTGGGCTTTGAATTCAACTTAACCTCTTTAACATCAACTACAGACGATTCTTTATTAAAACTTTTAACAGTTGACTTATTTAAGCCAATTTCCTTCCTCCATACCTCTGTATTTTCCATACTCCTGGCAATTTGTATTGATTCCTCTAATGTAGGATCCATGGACAAGAGTCTTTCTTTCACCTTTCTATTATTACTACAACGTACTATCTGATCACGAATGAGACTTTCAGATAGATTTTGAAACTCACACGTCACAGCAAGACCACGTAACGTAGCAACATAGGTCATAACATCTTCATCTTGACCTTGTATACGGGAAAAAAAATTGTGCCTCTCAAAAACAACACTCACTTTAGGTGTGAAATGTTTCTCTTGCATTTGTATAGACATCTCATATACATTTATAGGCTGACCATCACCCATTCCCAAGGATACTTCAGGTAAATCATCATAAAACCTACGCCCTTCGGTTCCTAAATGGTGAAGCAATATGGCTTGTCTCCTTACAGGACCATATTTATCTCCCCCAATGGCTAACATGTAAGTAAAAAATATATTTTTTCACCTCTTCCAAGGAATAAGAGGTTCTCCAGGAAGTGGTAAAAAACTTGGAGGAGCGGACATGCTTTGTGATCTGCCATCTTTTATACAAAATAATAAGATAAAGTAAAAAATTACCATAAGAAACTAAAATAATAGATTAACACAACGAATTAAAATAATTACCTAAAATAACAAAAGTGCATTAACTATACAATACTGCATTGTAATACACTTTGTCCAATGAAGTCTTCGTTTCAGGCAGTAGTCCTCTTTTCTATGTCAATGGCTCTCTCCATTAATGCAGTCCTTCTTCTAATGCAGTCTTATTTCTATGCAGACAGTAGTGCACCACGAAGGAACAAAATGCGGCGATGACCGAAGAAAGCAGCAGATGAATGAAGACAAATAGAGTATTTCTCACGGATGTAAACACAGTGTTGAGCAGATGTATGTAGTAGAATCACTGAAAATTATGCAGCGCTGACATTTAGCTGGCGGTAATTGAAAAAAAATACTTGCATTTCTTTCAGTCTGTCGAAGCGCAAGGCAGCGCTCGAGACGTTTGAAATTGACGAATAGACAAAGCGCGAGGCAACACTGGATCTATTTCAGAATATCAAATGGCCGCATTCACTGTAACGTCTTTGTCGGGCCAACGAAGTGCAAGGCAGTGCTCAGAGATCTTCAGTAATGATAACGATTATGAATACATGTAGATAAAATCGCTCCTCACATTTCTCAGATTTCCCAGATAAATGCCTCGCATTAAATCCAATTACTTTGTCTAAAAAACAGTAAAACTTCCGCAATGTTTTTGAATTTAAAGCTCCAAGTTAAACTTCCAAGTAATCGAGTTCTTGTGCTTCACAGCTTTAAGTTAAACTCCCAATTATAGTTGAATTATCTCCCTCCCAAACCATAAATCTGAAGAGAGGATGAAGAAAACTCACAGTTTTTCTTTAGTGTTGCTCAATCCAAATACAACACTTTTCCAGGGGTGGAGGTTATTTACAGCTGTCCCCTGCACAGCTATCCGCTAGTCACTCGTCGCCAAAAATTGTAGTAATCACGCAGGTCAGCAGAGTAGTTTGTAATACACATTTATTAGTACATCTTCTTTTGCAGTAACCTCCAGCAGACTGGCAAAACAAACTGCCATTAACAGAATCTCCAGCAAGAAATCATTCTGAACACATCATCAATGTCCAGGGCAACAGTAGAACATCTCCACACACTCTTCTTAGAAAGCCTCTCACAGACTTTAGCTGGTTGGAGCGGGGTCCCCTGGCTCCTGGGAGGGGACTTTAATTCGGTGCTTAGTGTACAACTGGACAGATCCTTCCCGCCTCTGTCTAGGACCACAGCAGTGTCTAATGCGCAGGCCCTCACAGACTGGCTAATGCACTGGGCGTTGTTGGACATATGGTGCTCCAACAACCCAAATGCCCGGGTCTATTCATACTACTCGGTGGTACACAGACTACATGTGCGGCTGGACAGAATAGTGGGATCCCCTGTGCTACTCCCCCTAGTCCGCCGCATTGAATATCTGGGCCGTACACACTCTGATCATAACCCCCAACACCTCCAATTCGCCTGGGAACCTGAACGCCCCCCTGCTCCAACATGGAGACTCCAAACAGCGGCACTAGAAGACTCCCCATTCCGATCCTCTCTGGGCACGGCGATTCTCAAATTTTTTTAACTCAATGAAGGTACAGCGGGGGACGCACTCGTGGAATGGGGCGCCTTTAAGGTTACAACGAGGGGCCATTGCATGGGAGCGTCCTGGAACATCAGAAAGACACTAACCTCTGACCTGACCAAAATAGAAAAGAGACTCCTACAGTATGAGGTGGAAGGGGAAGGAGGAGGTAGAGATGGGCAACAGCTAGAGACACTACGTACACAACATGCTGAATTGATGGAGCGCCTCCGCTGCCACAACTACGCGGCGCACACTGCCCGCACGCACTCCACAGCCGATCGTGCGGGCCGCCTTCTGGCCTGGCTGATCCGCCAAGAACACACCCGCAAACCAATCGCGGCGCTGCGAGATGACACAGGGCTCCTGGCGTACACACAGCGTGACATCCACACAGCTCTGACGCAACACTACACTCGGTTATACCAACGCCAAGGTCACCAAGAGCCCACACCCTCCTCGCCTTCCTTAGCCAGATCAACTACCTGAGGCGACGCCATCACAGAATGAACTCCTGGGCGAGCAGATTTCGCCAGAGGAGATCAGAGCAGCAATCGCATCCCTAGCTACAGGGAAGTCCCCAGGACCAGACGGGCTCCCGGCAGAATTCTACAAAGCATATCAAGTGTCGCTGGTGCCGCGGCTCCACGCCCTCTACGCAGCTGCTGTAGATGAGGGGCGGCTTCCCCCTTCGCTATGCGAGGCCCACCTGATTTCACTGCCCAAGCCCGACAGGGATCCATCTGATATGGGCTCCTATAGACCTCTCGCCCTGCTAAACACCGACTATAAAGTTTTGGCAAAACTCCTAGCCGACAGACTGGCACAAGCGGTCCCCACCCTTGTGCACTCGGACCAAAACGGCTTTGTGCCGTCCCGAAACACCTCACTCAATCTGCGGCGTTTTTTTCGTTGAGCAACTTACTCCACAAGTGAATGGCCGAGAGCGGGCTTCCTCATACTAGACCTTGAGAAAGCCTTCGACTCTCTAGAATGGGGTTACATGTTCGCAACCCTTGAGAGATACAAGCTGGACCCTGCTTTCCTGCAGCTGACTCGTCTACTTTACACCAACCCAGTGGTGAGGGTGAAGGTGGGATCCTATGTCTCAGGCGCGATTCAAGTGCGGCGTGGGACGAGGCAGGGCTGCCCGCTGTCCCCCCTCCTTTTCGCACTCGCGAGGGAGCCACTGGCTGAGGCGCTGAGGACACAGCTGCAGGATGGCATACCACTGGGTGATGGCACACACAAAGTGTCACTGTACGCCGACGATCTGTTAATATATCTGCGTGACATCCATCAAGTGCCGGAGCGCTTGGCTCACATTCTGCGGGACTTCGCGTCCATTTCAGGATTAAGAGTGAATGTAGCCAAATCTAAATGATACGCCTTTCAAGAGGGATGCCACGACCCAGCACTTACACTGAATGGCACGCGAGTGCAGTGGTATGAGGACACCTTTCGCTACTTAGGCATACGAGTGTATCGCCAACTGTTAGACCTCTTCAATGGTAATCTGGGAAGGGCGCTGGGGGCAGTAAAATCTCAGATGCAGTTCTGGAGCACACTCCCCCTAGCAGTAGTGGGCAGAGTGGTGTTGGTTAAAATGGTGGCCCTCCCGAGATTTCTGTACTACTTTGCCAATCTGCCTATCTATGTGCTTGCTTCCTTCTTTACGTCGCTGGAACAAACAGTCAGAGATTTCATCTGGGGTCCCAACCGCCACAGGGGGGCAGTGAAAAAGCTGTACTTGCCAACTAACCAGGGAGGCCTGGCGATGCCCTGCTTTGAGCACTATTACCTAGCGTCGCAGCTGCAATGGATCGCCCGATGGATGGCGGATCGCCAGCGCGATGACACAGCAACCACACGCCCAGCTTACACACTATCCCAGATCCATGCGCTATTCCAACCTGGTGCGCGGACACGACCCCCGGAATCCCAATTACTAAATGTGGCCCATAGGTGCTATCACAGAAGCCTCTACTTAACTCGGGACACAACACCCTATGCTCCTACTCTCCCACTTGACGGTACCCCTAGAGGACAGGCTACACTCACGAGCACCGAACTGCAACACTGGCATGAGGCGGGGATACAAACACTAGGAGATTTATATAGCGAGGGCTCCCTCATCCCTTACACAACACTGGTAGAAAGTGACGGGCTCTCAGCGGGACAGTTCCTCCTGCACAGATCTCTGGTTGCCGCACTTTCATTGAGGTGGGGAGACCTGGCCGCTGAACCACAAACGCACCTCACTGTGCAATATTTACATGTAATGGGATGGGGTAAACACCTAACGAGGTGGTTCGCAGCTTCGCCAACATGCAGCGTTCAGTTTAGACCCCCTCAGACGAAAGTGGGAGCAGGACCTGGGCCGACCATTTTCAGATAAGGACTGGGAAAAAGTGCTGGCCAGTCCAGCCCAGATTCCCAGAAACGCTCGCTTTAGACAGATACAATACTACATTACACAACGAGCATACCTTACGCCAGCTAACATCAACAGATATTTTCACCGCACTGACGCAACCTGCCCCAGATGCGCCGCCCCAGACTTGGTGCACATGCTCTGGGGTTGCTCCAGCCTAGGTGCGTACTGGAGAGGGTTGGCAGACACGCTTCGAACCTGCACAGGCAGAGAGATACCCTTTGACTGGCCTACGTACCTGCTGCATACGTTTCGTAGAACATGTAACACTAAAGTCACTTCTAGATTCCTCAACCTGGGTATAGTGGCGGCAAAGCGGCTGATCACGAAAAGGTGGAAAGCACCCAACCCCCCGCACACACAAGCTTGGAGGCGCTCTGTACTCGCGTGGGCTAGAGCTGAAAGTGTAGCGATATGTCGGGAGGAAGTCATAGGCCTCAGGAAAACACCTATTTCCACGTATTGGGACGCAATCCTGGTAGCGTTTCAGCTAGATGAAGATCAGCTAAATCAGCCCACGCAATCACCTGAACCGTCGGGGTAGACCTGCGCAGGCGCCTATCATCTTTAGACTTGTCATAGGCACTAGGCCGGTTCTCCCTCAATGCACACCGACATTTTAACACGCGCACCCACTAAAGGGGCGGGGGCACACCAGGTGGCACTCGCACACGCCAACAACTGCAGAAACAAGACGGCACTCCAACTCAACTCCAAGTTCCGCTTCCCACCCCCCAGTTGTTGTTGATTGACTGGTATACCATGCATGCTGCAGCAAAACCAACTTCAATAGATTACTCGTTACGCAATTTAAGCGCAGAGGAGCAGGTTGACTGTCCGTGCACAGCATGGTCAAGCAAAGACAACAGTTGATTCCTGCCCAGTCACCATGCCTACCGCTCCACTACATGCGCAGCTATCTCCTTTGATAATGCAAGTATTGTAGGTGATGTTATCGCTGCATGTTGCAGCAGAATGTGCTGATTATTGGCGATAAGCATGTAAAACTTATAAAATAAATAAAAACTTTTTTTTTTTAAATAGTGGCAAAGCATTTACAGCAAGAATCTCTCAGCAGTGGCAGTGCATCAACAGTGGAAAAGCATCAACAGTGACAGTCTGTCAGCAGTGGCAATGCATCAACAGTGGAAAAGCATCAACAGTGAGAATTTCTCAGCAGTGGCAATGCATCAACAGTGTCAACGCATCAACAGTGACAGTCTATCAGCAGTGGCAATGCATCGACAGTGTCAAAGCATCAACAATGACAGTCTATCAGCAGTGCAATGCATCAACAGTGACAGTCTATCAGCAGTGGCAATGCATCAACAGGGGCAAATCATCAACAGTGACAGTCTCACTTAGAATCCAGCAATGTGCTGTCATCCTTGACCTATGGGTTACTTGCAGTGGTGGATTACTAGAAAACAAAATGTGAGCACACTCATAACACATACTATTGCATGAGTCCTTTAGACTTACACACTTGTGTTTTACTAATCTGTTGAATGAAATATGATTCTCATTTTGTGCGCAATGAGGATTTGATTATCCAGCCTGTCTCCTGTTGCACAGTTGTGTGTGCACTTACTCTGCATAGCGTTGTTTGAAAACTTAATCCAAGAAGTGTAACAAAGACATCTTCACCTGTATGGTGCTATTTCATTTATTCAAATTGCTTTACATATACATAAAATCACATGTGCACCCATGTGTCCCAATGCATTTTGGGGTGAATACGTCATCAGGATACCAGATTATTCATTTCCCTATTCCTATCTGATTCCTTTAGCCTTTCTTGAGTAGGATGAGGCCAGCTCTGCAGACCGTGCAGAGGAAGGGTAGGTGATACCCCTCTCCCCGCTGCCAACGACCCTTCATGCACTGCATTTGGCAGCAGCAGGATGGGCACTGACACCCACTGCAACAGAGCATGGGTCAAACTCCATCCTCCCCATACCAGCCATCCGAAAGGCGATATTTGGGTCAAGACCATATTCCAAAAGGCTGAAGGAATAAGACAAGAATCCAGCAATGTATAAACCAGGGGTCTCCAACCTTTTCTGCAATAAGAGCTACCAATGTTCAATGAAAATCATCTTGGGCTACTAACATCGTAAGTGTTTTAAAAGTGACCACATTAGACAATAGTACACTAGTGACCACCATTTGCAATATTACCAGCAGTGATCATCATAGTGCATCAGACATGTTTGCCAAAAGTAATGCACTAATGTAAAACAAAGTAATAATATTAGTAATGTCTCCCCAGCGCCGCATGACTTATCAGTCAAATATCAGCTGTTAATATATTTTGAAAATTCTGCCACCTTTCTACAAACATCAGCTTATGATTTCTGAAAATACACATATTTTTGTCTCGAATACACACTTTTCAATGTTGGTATATATACACTAATTCATCCAATCAAAAGCTTCTAATTTAGTGGGCTACAGTGCGCACAGGAGAGCTACCTACAGGTATCTGGAGAACTTCTGGTAGCTCACAAGCTATTCATTTGAGAAACATGGAATAAACAGTCCCCTGATGAAGGGTTCACCCATTAATGCACAGGGGCACAGAGGTGTGCACAGGTGTCTTTTTTATGTTTTAGACAATTTGAATAAATACCACCAAACGAATGAAGACTTCTTTGATAATCTTCTTGGATAAAGTTTGCAAAAATTCTATGAACCATAGGTGCACTCAAAGCTGTGCAACAGTAGACACAGGCCAATGATGACTTGCACTGATTAATCCGACTATACAACTGCAGTTGTGCTATGTCCTCGAAACCACTGTGACTTGAATGTTTCATTCATTCTGCCCGCTTATGTGAAAAAAATCTGCAGCCCTCAAAAAGCATTCGGTAGTTAAGCCCAGGACTTGAGGTCTGTGTCACACTGATATAGGGAAGTTGTGCTGTAGGAGGTGTCATATAGGAAAAGCAACATCGAATTGTCCGAGAGTACAAGGGCTTAGGAGATAAGCTGTTGGAAGAGCTTCGGCATTACAGCACCAGAATAGTGCTGTTTGAAAGGACACTCAAAGAAGACTACTTAAGTGGGTGTACCACTATTATCAGTTCCCACATAATGGGTATGCAAGGAGTTAACTGAGGCACTAAAATCAGTTCTCAAACAGAAATAAGTGCCATAAGTTGCACTGCAAATAGTGTCACAGGTTGAACTGCAATGGCGCATGCTGCTGACATCAGTATCAAAAAGTTTTAAGAACCTACCTACTGAACCATGTAACTCTTGGATATGGATGTTGCCTTTCCTTTGTGGCCTCCCTTCACCTCAGCTTCCCTATTACAGTAAGACTGTATAGAATACTTCCCTAGTCAGACAGTGAGCCAGAACTACCCATGTTTATGTCAGAGGTTCATCAGTGGACATAGTTCTCTACAGTCTAGTAGGGGAGATGATGATGATGCAGCATTTTGGGCCAACCCTCTTACCACTGGTCCTTCGATGGACCTTTATTCCCGACTGAGAGGTGATGGGAGTTAACATTCATCAATCAGATTTCAATTAACAGTGTAAACCATTTGGCTACACAATAAGGACCAGGAAGCAATGACTGTTGTTAAGAAGGTTTATCAAAAATAAGCAGTCAAGTTAACCCCTTAACTGCTGGGCCTTTTCCCCCCCAGTGTTGAGCCCTTTTTTGGCTATTTGTAGTAGTTCGCGATTAGGCCTCTGTAACTTTTTGACCACATAAGGTATCCACGCCAAATTTGCGTCCTTTTCTTCCAACATCATGGGGATTCTAAAGGTACCCAGGGTTTGTGGATTCCCCTGGAGGGGTCCCAGATTTTAGCCAAAATACAGCTAAATTTTGGTTTTTTGGGGAAAAATGGGAAAAAGTCCCGCATATGAAAGCGTCTGGGTTTTTCCCTGCAAATGGTATCAAAAAGGGTTTGTGGGGCTGAAATCTCCATTTTCCCAGCTTTTAGGGAATGACAGACTTTTGTCAGAAAACCAAAAAATGTTACACAGTTTTGGCATTTTTCTGGGACATAGCCTATTTTTGCTATTTTTTGTGCTTTCAACCTCCTTCCAGTTAATGGTAGAAATGGGTATGAAAGCAATAATGGATCCTGGAAATCTATACATTTTAGAAAAGTAGATAAAATGCTGAATTCAGCAAGGGGTCAATTGTGTAAATCCATCAAGGTTTCTTTATAGAAACTAACAGTTAAATATAGGAAAAATTGAAAATTAGTTGAAAAAAACAGCCTTTTGTGTCAACGTTTTCACCTGTAACTTCTTCTAATTATGACTGCTCTTTGAAAGCAATATACCATTACATCCACTGGACCTTACTGGTTGTGGGTATATATAGAAATTGTAGGTTCACCAAGAACCCGATGAACCCAGAGCCAAAAACTGAGCAGCGTCTTGCAATGGTTTTTTATTATGTAACGGGTATATAGCAATTATTCTGGGAAAATTTATCCATGGAATATTCGGTATGAAAGACTCCTATGTATTTCTGAAATGGGAACACAATATAGAGTTTAGAAACAGTAGATATTTGCACATTTCTGAAATTGGTAAAACTCATACTAGCATGAGAATTATAGGTCATTTTTCAAAATAACTTATTTTTTACACATTGTCTTTCATTTGGAAGGCAGAAATGCATCGAAAGTCAATAGGTAATAACAGTTGGATTACAAATCTGAATTACCGTAAGTGTCCCGATAAAAATGGTACCTCACTTGTGTGGGTAGGCATAGTGCCCACGACAGGAAACGGCTCAAAACGCAACGTGAACACACCACATTTTCACAATGAAAAATTACCCTTTTTTTGCAAAGTGCCTAGCTGTAGTTTTTGAACCCTTGCTCTGCCGGCACCCAGGGAAACCTAGCAAACCTATACATTTTTGAAAACTAGACACCCAGGGGAATCCAGGATGGGGTGACTTGACTGGCTTTCACCAGGTTCTGTTACCCAGAATCCCTTGCAAACCTAAAAATTGTCAAAAAAACAAATTTTCCTCACATTTCTGTGGTGGAAAGTTCTGGAATCTGCATGGATCCACAAATTTCCACCCACCCTGCGTTCCCCAAAGTCTTCCGAGAAAAATGGTACCTCACTTGTGTGGGTAGGCCTAGTGCCCGCGACAGGAAACGGTGCAAAACGCAACGTGGACACACCACAATTTCAGAATGAAAAACGACCCTTTTTTGGCAAAGTGCCTAGCTGTAGTTTTTGAACCCTAGCTCTGCCGGCACCGAGGGAAACCTAGCAAACCTATACATTTTAGAAAATTAGACACCCAGGGGAATCCAGGATGGGGTGACTTGACTGCTTCTCACCAGGTTCTGTTACCCAGAATCCCTTGCAAACCTAAAAAATGGTAAAACAAAACACATTTTCTCTACATTTCTGTGGTGGAAAGTTCTGGAATCTGCGCGGATACACAAATTTCAACCCACCCTGCGTTCCCCAAAGTCTTCCGAGAAAAATGGTACCTCACTTGTGTGGGTAGGCCTATAGCCTGCGACAGGAAATGGCACAAAACGCAACGTGGACACACCCCAATTTCACAGTGAAAAATGACCCTTTTTGGGCAAATTGCCTAGCTGTAGTTTTTTAATCCAAGCTCTACCTGCATCTAGGGAAACCTAGCAAACCTATACATTTTTGAAAACTAGACACCCAGGGGAATCCAGGATGGGGTGACTTTACTGCCTCTCACCAGGTTCTGTTACCCAGAATCCCTTGCAAACCTAAAAAATTGTCCAAAAAACACATTTTCCTCACATTTCTGTGGTGGAAAGGTCTGTAATCTGCGCGGATCCACAAATTTCTACCCACCCCACGTTCCCCAAAG
Organism: Calotriton arnoldi; assembly: GCA_963921515.1. NCBI lineage: Eukaryota > Metazoa > Chordata > Amphibia > Caudata > Salamandridae > Calotriton > Calotriton arnoldi. The sequence continues at coordinate 544,206 of CAWUFW010010265.1, forward strand.
TCTTCTGAGAAAAATGGTACCTCACTTGTGTGGGTAGGCCTAGTGCCCGCAACAGGAAACGGTGCAAAACGCAACGTGGACACACCACAATTTCACAGTGAAAAACGACCCTTTTTTGGCAAAGTGCCTAGCTGTAGTTTTTGAACCCTAGCTCTGCCGGCACCTAGGGAAACCTAGCAAACCTATACATTTTTGAAAACTAGACACCCAGGGGAATCCAGGATGGGGTGACTTGACTGCTTCTCACCAGGTTCTGTTACCCAGACTCCCTTGCAAACCTAAAAAATGGTGAAAAAAAACACATTTTCCCTACATTTCTGTGGTGGAAAGTTCTGGAATATGCGTGGATACACAAATTTCAACCCACCCTGCGTTCCCCAAAGTCTTCCGAGAACAATGGTACCTCACTTGTGTGGGTAGGCCTAGAGCCTGCGACAGGAAATGGCGCAAAACGCAACGTGGACACACCCCAATTTCACAGTGAAAAATGACCCTTTTTTGGCAAAGTGCCTAGCTGTAGTTTTTGAATCCTAGCTCTGCCTGCATCCAGGGAAACCTAGCAAACCTATACATTTTTGAAAACTAGACACCCAGGGGAATCCAGGATGGGGTGACTTTACTGCCTCTCACCAGGTTCTGTTACCCAGAATCCCTTGCAAACCTAAACAATTGTCAAACAAAAACACATTTTCCTCACATTTCTGTGGTGGAAAGTCCTGAAATCTGCGTGGATCCACAAATTTCTACCCACCCCGCGTTCCCCAAAGTCTTCCGAGAAAAATGGTACCTCACTTGTGTGGGTAGGCCTAGAGCCCGCAACAGGAAATTGCGCAAAACGCAACGTGGACACACCCCAATTTCACAGTGAAAAATGACCCTTTTTTGGCAAAGTGCCTAGCTGTAGTTTTTGAATCCTAGCTCTGCCTGCATCTAGGGAAACCTAGCAAACCTATATATTTTTGAAAACTATACACCAAGGGGAATCCAGGATGGGGTGACTTTACTGCCTCTCACCAGGTTCTGTTACCCAGAATCCCTTGCAAACCTAAAAAATTGTCAAAAAAACACATTTTCCTCACATTTCTGTGGTGGAAAGTCCTGGAATCTGCGTGGATCCACAAATTTCTACCCACCCCGCGTTCCCCAAAGTGTTCCGAGAAAAATGGTACCTCACTTGTGTGGGTAGGTCTAGTGTCCGCGTCAGGAAACGGCGCAAAACGCAACGTGGACACACCTCAATTTCACTGTGAAAAATTACCCTTATTTGGCAAAGTGCCTAGCTGTAGATTTTGAACCCTAGCTCTGCCTGCATCTAGAGAAACCTAGCAAACCTATATATTTTTGAAAACTAGACACCCAGGGGAATCCAGGATGGGGTGACTTTACTGCCTCTCACCAGGTTCTGTTACCCAGAATCCCTTGCAAACCTAAAAAATTGTCCAAAAAAACAAATTTTCCTCACATTTCTGTGGTGGAAAGTTCTGGAATCTGCGTGGATCCACAAAATTCCACCCACCCCGCGTTCCCCAAAGTCTTCCGATATAAATGGTACCTCACTTGTGTGGGAGGCCCAAGTACCCGCGACAGGAAACGGCCCAAAACGCAAAGTGGACACCACATTTTCGCAGTGAAAACAGACCCTTTTTCAACAAAGTGGCTAGCTGTAGATTTTGAACCCTAGCTCTGCCGGCACCTAGGGAAACCTTTCAAACCTATACATTTTTGAAAAGTAGACACCCAGGGGAATCCAGGATGGGGTGACTTGACTGGCTCTCACCAGGTTCTGTTACCCAGAATCCCTTGCAAACCTAAAAAATTGTCAAAAAAAACACATTTTCCTCACATTTCTGTGGTGGAAAGTTCTGGAATCTGCATGGATCCACAAATTTCCACCCATCCCGCGTTCCCCAAAGTCTTCCGATATAAATGGTACCTCACTTGTGTGGGAGGCCCAAGTACCCGCGACAGGAAACGGCCCAAAACACAACGTGGACACACCACATTTTCGCAGTGAAAACAGACCCTTTTTCAACAAAGTGGCTAGCTGTAGATTTTGAACCCTAGCTCTGCCGGCACCTAGGGAAACCTTTCAAACCTATACATTTTTGAAAACTAGACACCCAGGGGACTCCAGGATGGGGTGACTTGGCTGGCTCTCACCAGGTTATGCTACCCAAAATCCCTTGCAAACTTAAAATATTGTAAAACAAAACACATTTTCCTCACATTTCTGTGGTGGAAAGTTCTGGAATCTGCGTGGATCCACAAAATTCCACCCACCCCGCGTTCCCCAAAGTCTTCCGATAAAAATGGTACCTCACTTGTGTGGGAGGCCTAAGTACCCGCGACAGGCTAGGGCCCAAAACATATTGAGGTGACATTAAAATTGCCTATCACAAAACAACCTGGTTTTGCAAGGGGGTCACCTCGGTTTTGGCCCCGTGCTCGCGGCCAGCTAGGGAAACCTATCAAACCCACACATTTCTGAAAACTAGACACCCAGGTGGTTCCAGGGAGGTATGGCTTGCGTGGATCCCCCAACGTTTTCCTACCCAGAATCCCCTGCAAACCTCGAATTTAGCTGAAAAAAATCACTTTTTCCACACATTTTTGTGTGGGAAAGTTGTGGCATCGCCGGGCAGACACGCATTTCCTACCACCCAGCGTTCCCCAAAGTCTCCCGATAAAAATGGTACCTCACTCGTGTGGGAGGCCCAAGTACCCGCGACAGGCTAGAGCCCAAAACGTATTGAGGTGACATTAAAATTGCCTATCACAAAACAACCTGGTTTTGCAAGGGGGTCACCTCGGTTTTGGCCCCGTGCTCGGCGGCCAGCTAGGGAAACCTATCAAACCCACACATTTCTGAAAACTAGACACCCAGGGGTTCCAGGGAGGTATGGCTTGCGTGGATCCCCCAACGTTTTCCTACCCAGAATCCCCTGCAAACCTCGAATTTAGCTGAAAAAATCACTTTTTCCACACATTTTTGTGTGGGAAAGTTGTGGCATCGCCGGGCAGACACGCATTTCCTACCACCCAGCGTTCCCCAAGGTCTCCCGATAAAAATGGTACCTCACTCGTGTGGGAGGCCCAAGTACCGCGACAGGCTAGGGCCCAAAACGTATTGAGGTGACATTAAAATTGCCTATCACAAAACAACCTGGTTTTGCAAGGGGGGTCACCTCGGTTTTTGGCCCGTGCTCGGCGGCCAGCTAGGGAAACCTATCAAACCCACACATTTCTGAAAACTAGACACCCGGGGGGTTCCAGGGAGGTATGGCTTGCGTGGGTCCCCCAACGTTTTCCTACCCAGAATCCCCTGCAAACCTCGAATTTAGCTGAAAAAATCACTTTTTCCACACATTTTGTGTGGGAAAGTTGTGGCATCGCCGGGCAGACACACATTTCCTACCACCCAGTGATCCCCAAGGTCTCCCGATAAAATGGTACCTCACTCGTGTGGGAGGCCCAAGTACCCGCGACAGGCTAGGGCCCAAAACGTATTGAGGTGACATTAAAGTTGCCTATCACAAAACAACCTGGTTTTGCAAGGAGTCAACTCGGTTTTGGCACCGTGCTCGGCGGCCAGCTAGGAAACCTATCAAACCCACACATTTCTGAAAACTAGACACCCGGGGGTTCCAGGGAGGTATGGCTTGCGTGGATCCCCCAACGTTTTCCTACCCAGAATCCCCTGCAAACCTCGAATTTAGCTGAAAAAATCACTTTTTCCACACATTTTTGTGTGGGAAAGTTGTAGCATCGCCGGGCAGACACGCATTTCCTACCACCCAGCGTTCCCCAAGGTCTCCCGATAAAAATGGTACCTTACTCGTGTGGGAGGCCCAAGTACCCGCGACAGGCTAGGGCCCAAAACTTATTGAGGTGACATTAAAATTGCCTATCTCAAAACAACCTGGTTTTGCAAGGGGTCACCTCGGTTTTGGCCCCATGCTTGGCGGCCAGCTAGGAAACCTATCAAACCCACACATTTCTGAAAACTAGACACCCGGGGTTTCAGGGAGGTATGGCTTGCGTGGATCCCCCAACGTTTTCCTACCCAGAATCCCTGCAAACCTCGAATTTAGCTGAAAAAATCACTTTTTCCACACATTTTTGTGTGGGAAAGTTGTGTCATTGCCGGGAAGACATGCATTTCCTACCACCCAGTGTTCCCCAAGGTCTCCCGATAAAAATGGTACCTCACTCGTGTGGGAGGCCCAAGTACCCGCGACAGGCAAGGGCCAAAAACTTATTGAGGCAACATCAAAATTGCCTATCAGAAAATGTTTTGGGCCCTAGCCTGTCGCGGGTACTGGGCCTCCCACACGAGTGAGGTACCATTTTATCGGGAGACCTTGGGAACACTGGGTGGTAGGAAATGCGTGTCTGCCCAGCGATGCCAAACTTTCCACACAAAAATGTGTGGAAAAGTGATTTTTCAGCTAAATTCGAGGTTTGCAGGGGATTCTGGTAGGAAACGTTGGGGATCCACGCAAGCCATACCTCCCTGGAACCCCCAGGTGTCTAGTTTTCAGAAATGTGTGGGTTTGATAAGTTTCCTAGCTGGCCGCCGAGCACGGGGCCAAAACCGAGGTGACTCCCTGCAAAACCAGGTTGTTTTGTTATAGGCAATTTTAATGTCACCTCAATACGTTTTGGGCCCTAGCCTGTCGCGGGTACTTGGTCCTCCCACACGAGTGAGGTACCATTTTTATCGGAAGACCTTCGGGAACGCTGGGTGGTAGGAAATGCGTGTCTGCCCGGCGATGCCACAACTTTCCCACACAAAAATGTGTGGAAAAAGTGATTTTTTCAGCTAAATTCGAGGTTTGCAGGGTATTCTGGTAGGAAAACGTTGGGGGATTCACGCAAGCCATACCTCCCTGGAACCCCCGGATGTCTAGTTTTCAGAAATGTGTGGGTTTGATAGGTTTCCTAGCTGGCCGCCGAGCACGGGGCCAAAACCGAGGTGACCCCCTGCAAAACCAGGTTGTTTTGTGATAGGCAATTTTAATGTCACCTCAATACGTTTTGGGCCCTAGCCTGTCGCGGGTACTTGGGCCTCCCACACGAGTGAGGTACCATTTTTATCGGGAGACCTTGGGGAACGCTGGGTGGTAGGAAATGCATGTCTGCCCGGCGATGCCACAACTTTCCCACACAAAAATGTGTGGAAAAGTGATTTTTCAGCTAAATTCGAGGTTTGCAGGGATTCTGGTAGGAAAACGTTGGGGGATCCACGCAAGCCATACCTCCCTGGAACCCCCGGGTGTCTAGTTTTCAGAAATGTGTGGGTTTGATAGGTTTCCTAGCTGGCCGCCGAGCACGGGGCCAAAACCGAGGTGACCCCTTGCAAAACCAGGTTGTTTTGTGATAGGCAATTTTAATGTCACCTCAATACGTTTTGGGCCCTAGCCTGTCGCGGGTACTTGGGCCTCCCACACGAGTGAGGTACCATTTTTATCGGGAGACCTTGGGGAACGCTGGGTGGTAGGAAATGCGTGTCTGCCCGGCGATGCCACAACTTTCCCACACAAAAATGTGTGGAAAAAGTGATTTTTCAGCTAAATTCGAGGTTTGCAGGGGATTCTGGGTAGGAAAACGTTGGGGATCCACGCAAGCCATACCTCCCTGGAACCCCCGGGTGTCTAGTTGTCAGAAATGTGTGGGTTTGATAGGTTTCCCTAGCTGGCCGCCGAGCACGGGGCCAAAACCGAGGTGACCCTCTGCAAAACCAGGTTGTTTTGTGATAGGCAATTTTAATGTCACATCAATACGTTTTGGGCCCTAGCCTGTCGCGTGGTACTTGGGCCTCCCACACGAGTGAGGTACCATTTTTATCGGGAGACCTTGGGGAACGCTGGGTGGTAGGAAATGCATGTCTGCCCGGCGATGCCACAACTTTCCCACACAAAAATGTGTGGAAAAAGTGATTTTTTCAGCTAAATTTGAGGTTTGCAGGGATTCTGGGTAAGAAAACGTTGGGGGATCCACGCAAGCCATACCTCCCTGGAACCCCGGGTGTCTAGTTTTCAGAAATGTGTGGGTTTGGTAGGTTTCCCTAGCTGGCCGCCGAGCACAGGGCCAAAACCAAGGTGACCTCTCTCACAAAACCAGGTTGTTTTGTGATAGGCAATTTAATGTCGCCTCAATACCTTTTGGGCCCTAGCCTGTCGCGGGTACTTGGGCCTCCCACACGAGTGAGGCACCATTTTTATCGGGAGACCTTGGGGAACGCTGGGTGGTAGGAAATGCGTGTCTGCCCGGCGATGCCACAACTTTCCCACACAAAAATGTGTGGAAATGTGATTTTTTCAGCTAAATTTGAGGTTTGCAGGGGATTCTGGGTAGGAAAACGTTGGGGGATCCACGCAAGCCATACCTCCCTGAAACCCCCCGGGTGTCTAGTTTTCAGAAATGTGTGGGTTTGATAGGTTTCCCTAGCTGGCCGCCGAGCACGGGGCCAAAAACCGAGGTGACCCCTCTCACAAAACCAGGTTGTTTTGTGATAGGCAATTTTAATGTCACCTCAATACGTTTTGGGCCCTAGCCTGTCGTGGGTACTTGGGCCTCCCACACGAGTGAGGTACCATTTTTATCGGGAGACCTTGGGGAACACTGGGTGGTAGGAAATGCATGTCTGCCCGGCGATGCCACAACTTTCCCACACAAAAATGTGTAGAAATAGTGATTTTTTTCAACAAAATATGAGTCTAGCAGGGCATGTTGGGTAAAAAAAAACTGTGAGAACCACGCAAGTCATTCCCCCTTGTACTTCCCACTTTGTCTACTACTCAAAAATGTAAAGGTTTGCCTAGGTGACGACTGAGCTAGGGCAGAAAGTCCCCTGCTACCCATTGTGAAAAAAAATATATCTTACAAAAGGCCATTAAACCGACACAAATATAAATCTAACACTCATTTGATAAAGCTAATCCACCACTTACACAGGTTGGTTTTAGCACCTCCAGAAACACTGGCTTCAAAGCACAAATACTTATCAAAGTATATAAATATTGAAGCCAAGCCTTCTGAAGGGGAGCCATAAAGCCACATCACGGCACCAACCACTTTATGGTCCATTCACACTCCATTCACACACCACACACAAGACTTCCGTACCGCCAGCCACGGGCCCAAACAACCATATCACTTGCGCACTCACAAACATACTGGCGCCATGCAAGGGCCCATCACATTCATATGCCACAAGACATAATGACTTTGACTATATTCTACCACCTGTCAAGTCTCCACCTCCTTCTTCCAGAACGTTACCGAACTCATGCCCAGTGAACCTATACTAATGACTTCCATGACAGCCACATGAGGCTCAGGAAGACATGTCTTTCATGCACCTTTAGTGCACTCACTATGCTAAATCCAACTCCTTCCAGTTTGTGGATGCAAGTTGAGGGGTGCTCGAGTATGCCGCAAAAACATTTCTCGAGCTGAGCAAGCATATCTACCTTTGAAACTAAGGCAAACATGCTGGAAATTTTCAAAAGATAACATCATAAACTATGAACGGATGAATGTGAAACAAGGGTAGTCCGTGACAACGTAGCATATGTCCAATCCACCGTTATGTGCAGTGACTGTAATGCACTTATCATACAGCAAACTGACCATCTACTAAGTTCTAACGGAGGATGAACATGGCAAGCAGCATTGACCCATAAGTACTACAGTAAATTCAGTGTGAGTGTGGCAGCAATGGATTTGAATCCATGGGTGAAGAAGAAGTCAGGACGTGTATCTATACTACCTTTACTATCTGCCTTCTACCTTTGCAATATTCCTCGGAAAGCGTACCTACCGTAAGCTGTTCTAACCCGTTCGTGTGTCTGTCCTCAGAGTCCTGACTAACCCTGTCCAATTGTTAAGAGAACCTATACTAATGCCTTTCATCTCTAGCTACTTCAAGCTTGAGTGAACATTTCTGTCACGAGCTATCAATGCTCTCACAATGCTCTATCCAACTCCTTCCAGTTTGTGGATGTAAGTTGGGGGGTGCCCGAGTATGCCGCAAAAACATTTCTCGAGCTGAGCAAGCATATCTACCTTTGAAACTAAGGCAAACATGCTGGAAATTTTCAAAAAGTTCCTAAAGAGAACATCATAAACTACGAAGAACGGTTGAATGTGAAACACGGGTACTCCATGACAACGTGGCATATGTTCTGTCCACCAGTATGTGCAGCGTGAGGACTATAATGCACTTGTCAATTGGCGAACAGAACAACTACCACGTTCTGAAAGCAGATAAAGGTGTTGAGAAGTCCATGATTTCATGAAGTAGAGGAAGAAATATCCTGCAGCTGCTTGTGTAGTGAAGGAGTGGCCCACAGACAGTAGGTATCCATTCACACCAATTGAAAGGTTATCCTATTGGCAGCTCCACCTCAGTCAATTTCCCAGTATTTTGCTTTAGTGTGATACAACATAAAGCAAGTAGGAAAACAGAAGGCAGGCTTACTTGGGCACTGGGGACAGTAACCACGAGTCTCTTGCCTCTTTCCCTGCATCGAGCACACTTTACAACAACGACATGGTCGCTCCTTTTTGGGTGTTGCAGGAATTTTATCTGCAAAGTGTCGCTCCTGCAGCCTTGCCACGTCCTCCAGAACACATGAAGTGGAGGTTTCTGCTTCTGTAGCAGTAAGACTTTCAATCACAGACAACTGAAAGTCAAGGAAAGACATGAGTCTTCCTGTGGTGGTCTCACGATAAACAACATACGCATTGTATGTTGCCATCTGGATCAGGTGCGTAAACAGTTTCTTATACCAAGTGCGAGTTTTACGACTCGCATTGTATGGCTGAAGAACCTGGTCGTTCTTGTCCACTCCGCCCATGTACTTGTTGTAATCAAGTATACAGGTGGGCTTGTGGACTTCGGCCATCTGACCCCAAACCGTGACAGGGGAAGTGCTCTCAGCATGAATTGTAGTGAGCATGTACACATCACGCCTATCTGAGAACTTAACTGCGAGCAGTTCGTTGGAACGCAACGCAGTGCTCTGGGATTTCTGGAGCTTCTTGCAAACAAGCTCCTGCGGGAATCCTTTGCGGCGACAACGAATTGTACCGCAAGCCATGGTGCCAGCTTTATAGAGCTCACTGAACAGCTCTACTCCTGTATAGAAATTGTCCACATAAAGGTTATAACCTTTGTGAAGAAGTTGCTGGACAAGCTCCCATACAATCTTTCCTGTGACCCCTAGCACGGGAGGGCAACCTACAGGGTTAAGAGTTGTGTCCTTCCCTGTATACACTCTCAAGCTGTACACATAGCCAGTCGAGCTCTCACACAACATGTACAGCTTGATGCCATAGCGAGCACGTTTGCTCGGAATGTACTGCCTAAACAGCAGCCGCCCTTTATACAAGATCAAGGACTCATCAATGGCTATATTCTTTCCAGGAGTATAAACCTCTGGAAACCTGGCAGACAAATGTTCCACGACAGGCCGAATTTTGAACAACCTGTCATAGTCTGGATGGTCCCGGGGCAATGCAGCAGAGTTGTCATTGAAATGCAGCATGCGCTGCAATAGCAAAAACGATCTCTGCTCATGTATGGTGCGAAGATGGGGGTTAACCAAACCGTGCGAGTAGACCAGTAGGATAGCAAGGTTGGTTTATGCACTACCCCCATTTTAAGCGTGAGGCCCAAAAATATCTTCAACTCCCCTAGAGAAGTGGGAGTCCACTTGCGCGCCCTAGAATGAGGCCCAAGAGTGCCTCCTTGCTCCCTCAGAAATTGTTCGGCACGCAAATTTGTTTGCTGCACAATTTCGTCTAGGAAGTCAACACCAAAAAAGAGATGGAAGTAGTCAATTGGCAAAAAATTTGCCGTATCTACTTTACGTCCAGCGTCACCAGTGAAAGGCGGAATTTGGGGCTGAACTAAATTGGGAGGCTGCCAAGACAGCACTCCGTCTGTGCTTGCGGCCGCACGTGCCTGCACTCTGGGTTGCTCTAACCTGTTACGGGTGTCCTGCTGCACAGACTGTGCTGGCAAAGGCACAGCACGACTGACATCGTCTCCTTCAGAATCGCTGGACGATGAGTCATCGGATGGAACTGCGCCGACTGAAAAGTCACTCCCAGATTCGGCTCCATTGTCCTCTCCCTCAGATGCTGTCTCAGTATCTGCTGTCTCAGTCTCTGATCCTGCCTCAGAGCTGGACTCCAGAACCAGATTTAGGGCCTGGGCAGCATTCATCCAACGATATGCCATCTCTGCTAGTGCCTAAACTATCCTTTTAAAACACAATCCTACGTAGAAGGCAGATAGGTTGTTGGTTTTAAAGTGTAGGTGGGTGTGTGCGTGAGTGAAGTGTTTAGGTCAATAATGACGAAGTCACCTTACCTTTGCGAACTCTGTACGCTCTCCAAAAGACTAAGAAAGAGAGAAAAAAGACACAGTATTACTTTACCTTGCCACATACCCATCATCGCAGCCTTTTAGCGCTGGTGAGAGCCAGTGCGACCATCATTTTGGCGCCAAGATGCCTACGGGTGAACGTGTGCTTTACAATTGCACACTATGACCTCCTTTGATGCGCCCACTACCATCCTTGCAAACGTGCCCCTCATCTCTCCATAGCCCCTCTCTCACATACATTTAGTCTGTTACAAAGTGTTTCTACTTTGTGGCTTTACTAATCCACTTAGCTGTCTACATAATACCGATCTGTTCGTTTCAGCATACCCTTTATGGCGTCAAAACTGCCACTACACAAAAGTCAGATATCTCTATCTAGCAGAAATGTTTTTTTGTACTCTGCAGCAGTACCACACTTTAATGCCTTTCAGGTAACTTCAAAGAGACTCATTATAGTTCTTTCACAGTCTCATAATTTCAGCACTGAGAAATATCTCTGTAAATAAATATTTATATATATATATAACAATTAATTCCCAATGTCAGAGCGCTCAATACCTGGTGCAGGCAGCAACGGGTAGAATCCTTACCCGATATTTAAATTCAGAAACACAAAGGATGCCGCACTCCAAGACCGGTTTCAGAGTTGCTTTATTTTCACCACCACTACCACCAGTCGTGGTGAAAATAAAGCAACTCTGAAACCAATCTCTGGAGTGCGGCATCCTTTGTTTCTGAATATATATATATATATATATATATATATATATAGATATATCGCCGCTATATATATATATATATATATATATATATATATATATATATATATATATCCAAGCTCCGTTTCCTTGTTTCCCAAAACGAAAAACAGCACTCGCGGGGCCAATAAACTCTAGCAACTGCCCTCGCGAGTGCTGTTTTTCTTTTTGGGAAACAAGGAAACAAGAGCCTGGATAAATATCGCGGGCGCACCCCGCGTTTGTGAAGCACCTGTCCACAAGTGCGCCGTTCACTGTGCATCAAGGAGCATATATATATATATATATATATATATATATATATATATATATATACACACACACACACACACACACACACACACACGGACACATATATATATATATACATAGATTTTATCTCTACATATATTTATATATATGTATCTATATACATATATCTATACATATATATGTATATAGATATATATATCATTCACTCTTTAGACTTATGTATATATATGTATCTATATACACATACATATGTATATAGATACATATATATACATATATCATCTACAGAGAGAAAGACTCTCTCTCTCTCTATATATATATATATATGTATATATACATAGAAAGATCTCTCTCTTTCTCTAATTTTTTATAGCTATGGCTTCCCTGGGGGCCGATTGTGGCCCCCACGGAAAGCACATAGCTATAAAAAAAATTGCCCCGCAGGGGTCGGCCACTGAGCAGGAGGACCGACCCCCTGCCAATATTGCCACCATCGTACTTTAAAAAAATATTTTTAGCAGTTTTCGGGGGCGATTGTGCCCCCCAAGGAAAGCCAACATGTCTAAATAAAAAATATGCCCCCACAGGGGGTCGGCCACTGAGCAGGAGGACCCACCCCCTGCCAATATCGCCGCCATTTTTCATTTTTTTTTTTTATTTTTTTTTCATTTTTGGGGTTCGATCGCGCACCCCAAACAAAGCCAACTTTTAAAAATTAAAAAAATATGCCCCCGGGGGGCCGACCCATTACCACGAGGGCCGACCCCCCAAAGACATCCCTGGTGTCTAGTGGGGTTTCTGGCCGTGGATCGCAGCGCTGCCGCGATCCACGGCCAGGAAACCCTTTCAGGAAGGCCTCGTTTGAAAGGGAGACTCTCCCTTTCAAGCGAGGCCTCCTGAAAGCTGGGAGGCCGTTTCGGCCGGATTTCCCCATCGGAGTCGAGCGCGGCCTTACCTGCTGCTGTCCTCGGCTCCGGTGGGGAAATCAGTGACGCTCAGAGCGCCTCGCGGCGCGCTGACGTCACAGATGGGTGGGAGGGGGTGGGGGAGACGCGGAAAGCCTTCCACGTCTCCCCAGGGGGAATAAAAAAAAAAACTATCTCCGGTGCAATGCACCGGAGGTTTAAAGGGGGCCCTCCTTGGTGACGGCCAATGGACGTGCGCCGCACCAGGGAGGTAGTGCTTGCGTCGGCCATTGGCCGACGCAAGCACCAAAGGGGTTAAGGTACACGAATCTCTGCACCATGCTATAAAGGTACACAATAACAACTGGGAAACCCAACCTCCGAAAAATGTTTAGGCATACCAGTATTAAAGAAACAAGAAGTTCAGCCACAACAATACAAAAGCTTAGCAGAAGAATCTGATTTTGGTCCTCTCTTCTATACACGAGTAAAGTCTAAAATCATCTAAGTTAAAGTCCAAGCTAAAGAGGTTGGTTGTATCTAAGTAAGATCATACTAAGGGAATTAAATAAAGGAAAAGATAGACAGGGCAGGGAAAATAGAAAAAAATTGATTGGGAAGACACCTTCCCGTGTCAGCATTTCAGAAGTTTGGTCAAGAGTCTTTTCGGGTTAGGGGAAACGTGGTAGCCTAAGCCACACTCAGTAGTGAATCAAACGAAAACATAGCGGTCTAAACCTCTCAAAATCCAAGGAAAGCTGTAAGAGGCTGGAAAGGTTCTGAAAAGGGTTCTGAAGAGATCTGATCTCCAACTGTGTGAACACTAGGCTTTAACACAAGAGTCTCTTCATCAACACCCCTCTTTACACATCATCAGGGTTTCCATTGTCCTTTTCCATTCCCACGTTGTAAACTGTAACATTGGCAAAATGTCCCACAATGCACATGGGTACAACATCATCCATGTGCAACCAGGACAGGTTAAAAAAGATGCTGGTTGCAAAAGATGCTGAATAGGCCTTTCAGTTAATGCTCTGGCTCTTGATGTTCTGTCGTCAAGATCTTGTTTGCAGCCTCTCTCTCTATCGCTAGTACAGTAATGTATCTATTCTCAAGCTAACAAGCGACGTGAAAGCACTGCAAGGAGAAGTCATGTAAGCAGAAAATGGAAAACAGTATTTTATGCAGCATGGAAATGTAGGCCTAAAATGTCAACTTAGTGTGTTAAAGCAAGGGCGTACATTAAATATGCGTGTGTACTTTCAAACGCATTAAATGTAAAATGTCAGTACATTAGATTCCTATTACATATGGCATACAGTAAAATCTTAAATGATTATGAGTACATATGACTAAGACCTACATTTAAATGAAATATCTGAAACATTAGTGCACACATTAAATAAATCCGTTATCGTCTCTAGAGTAATCACATTCTACATATGTGAGGGTGGTTTCTATTCAATCATCTAAATAATAAATCTTGTTTAATGAGTTAAGGCATGCAGTTAAGAATTGATCCTCTAATCCTACAGTGAATGCACTTCAATAATAATGTCAAGTGCAACATTTCTTATTCATTTCATTAGGCCACACAGGAAACATGTACTAAGTGCATAAATATATCATGTATTTGTGACGTATTAGGGTGGGGCTAAAATTACGCTGTACCAATGACTTCATGACTTTGTAATCCAGGTTTAGTGATCAAGGTCTACTCTGTCCATGTTCTGTTTCAGATTTATCCAGTTACTCCTTTTTAGGTTGAGCCTACCAGACAGGGACATGTGTCTTGTTGCGAAAGACTACGGGGTATATTATCAAGCCCATTATCGCCGCTGTAGCGGCCGTTTTCGGCCGAAAAGCGGCGATAATGGCATCGCACTATTAGCAAGGACCCGCTAGTGCGTGTTTCCTTGTCTCAGCACCGGTTTTCCTTACGCCTTGCATCGCATCTCTAATGAGATGCAAAGTAGGCGTTCCCAAGAAAAACAACATTAAAAATATCGCTATCTGTCCTTCGCAGTATTTACAAACCCGCCCAGGACACCCATAGCGATATGAAAAGCCGTGCTAACCGCGGTTATCGCCGGTATTTTACGTCTGAGAAAATCCTGACTTCACTATCTTTTGCATGGGAGGTGGATTGTATGGCTAAATCCACATCTCCCTATTACTAAGGATTCCCCTATCGCTGCAGGTTTATCGCTGGATTCACAGCGATAAACCTGCATTTCGCCGCTATCGCCGTATTTTTCATCGCCGTGGAGATAAGCGTTGTAAATAACGCGATATCTCGGCGATCAAATCCGGCGATAGCCAGCGTTAAACAAAATCGCGCTATGCGTACTCGGCGATATTTATTGCTGCTCGTTGATGATATGCCCCTTATTTTCTTAGCAAGAGTTTCCTATTGGTTGGCTTTATTGTCACTCTCATTTGTTTGCTTCTTATTTATGGTTTGCCTTGTCCACCTTCTGTTTGTCCCTTCACTTGAGCCTAATCTCTTTACTAGTATTCTTCCCCTGCTCACTTTCAGGGAACTTTTTGCTGAAGCACTCCATAAGAATTCATGCATTTTGCAGCTTTCTCTCTTGTGTGCGTCTCTCCCCCTCTCCCGCTTTGTGTTGCTCTCTCTCAGCTGGCTGCTTTTCTCCCCCCACACCCAGGCCGCTCTCTCTTGTTTGTTTTTCTTTAAGCACTCCACAAATGCATTTGTTTTCCAGCTGCCTTCCTCGTGTGCTTCGTCCCCCCTCCTACTCCGTGTTGCTCTCTCTCATCCATGTGTTTCTCTCCCCCGGGGCTGCTCTCTCTCATTCATGTGATTCCCCTTCCCCTCACTCTGTGCTCAGTGTTGCTCTCTCTCACCCCTGTGCTTTTGTGGTCTTCTCACTCTCTTGTGCTTCTCCCTCTCACCTGCCCTGTGCTACTTTTACTCTTCTTCCCTTACCAGCTTCTGCATCACCCCCATCCCTCCAACACACACAGTTCTTTTCTTTTCAATTGCACTAATAAATATTAATTTTCTTATTTACTGATCTAGGCAACGTCTGCAATCTTGGCTCTGTCATTCCATTGGCGTGTGCCTGCATTCTGACACATGTGCGCATCAGTGAAATGACTGAACCACCATTGCGCCTTTTTTGTTTTCATTTTAATTATGCAGTACGGCACTGCCAAAAGCAATTGGCAAAGCCAATATGTCTCAAAGGCGGGACTTATTGGCTTTGACATTGCTTGCTTTTATATAAATATGTTTTCTCTTTCAAGAGATTCAGTCTTTGATCACTAGAACACTGAGCACCTTAGCTTTTTTTGTTGTTTCAAACATTCCTTAAAAGTGCTTTATTTTATTTTTCCATTGGCTGAGATCGAATTTGTTACTTCCAGTTTGCTTAGCTGATGTGATTATCAGAGCTCATAAATTGCAACTTATTTTTTAATTATACAATTTTTGCCTTTTTATTATTTATGTACATTGATGCCCGAGGCTTTGGTTTGGTCTCATGGGCTGCTCCTCTCTGGATGTCAATTTTGGGATCATATTCTGAATATAAGAGGGTAATATTCTTTGCTGAATTGCTGGGTCTCTTTTTCATCATAAACTGGAGCTGTTTCCATCGTGGACGAGTGTGAACTATTATGAACTGTTGAAAAAACTCCTTTCACTGTTGAGAACTGTTGCAATCAACAACCAGATTCTGGAAATTCACCAGAACCTCTGTCAATGTAGAGACAAGACCAAAACCTTCACATTATCCTTTGGTTCTCAAACCATCTGCAATCACTGTGCTTTCGGAAAGGTATGCCCATGTTACTCGCTACCAAAATGACCCTACTTAATACAATACAGTGACAATGGGTGCATCCCAAAGTTCATAATCCAAATACAATTTAATTTAAGATGAGTTAGAGAATCTAAACCGAGAGCGTTCAACATAGGTCCAGGAGGACTGGATCTATGCCAGGTTTTTAGGATAACCACTGTAAATCAATTAAAATTAGATTGATAATATGGACATTTATTTTATATGGGTATCTTTAATATTTCACGCTGACCTGGCCTACTAGGATATACTTGAGGCACTCAATCTAAACTATGCTCAAAAGAGACTCAAGAGCCTGGCTCATGTGTGTCGCTGAGGCGTGTTTTCCACATCAGAGTGCTGTACATAGATGATGCGGGGCCTACATTAACGACTTAGTGACACACTTTCACCGTCTGCTGGAGGTGATCAGATTTGATTAACTCTCATGGTACCTCTGCGACCCGCATGAGAAGACTACAAGCCGCCAATAGGAAAAAATATTTAAATCCCATGCGAAGCCTTCCAAAACACAGAAGGCACTGAATAGCTCTTGTGATGATGGGAAATGCTGGGCTCGACTTGCCCAGAGCTGGTAAATTGCCCAAGTGTCACCAACTCCAAGATGCTGTAGAAGTGACAGCGCATTTCTTACTGCCCGCGGGCTTCACCTTCAGGTCAAATCACAGCCATCTCTCTGTCAGCAGCTGTAGACTCCGCTAGAGGTGGGCAGCAGGGTACCAGTTCAAAATTCCAGATATATTCAATCCCACCAGGGAGCATCTGATGCATCAGGAAATCAGGATCCTTCTCATAAGAAAAAGAAGAATTAAAGCCGGGCTAAAGGCTTCCATCAGAGACATGTTGGAATCTAGGCTGATCTAGTGGAGGTATCACAATTCACAAACATCGCTTGCAACCTTATACACCCTAAGCAATGGACCATTATGGAGAAGTTTCATAAAGGTGAGCTGACACATTACACTGTATCACTGGCAGCATCACTGTCCTTTCCAGAACCTCCATCTAACAACCTAATGCATTCTGGGAGCTTAAATCTTGGTTTTAATAATTGAACCAATTGGGCTAAACTATTAGATCACAATTGATTGTCAAAGGAAATCCTAAAGCTGTAAATGTAGACCCATTGTCAGTTGTATGAAGCTCACTCCTTAGAACAGAATCTCACTCTTGGGCCTTGAGTCTCACACCTTAGAGTACAATCTTACTCAATAAGTGTTAATTTCACGTGTTTGAGCACAGTTTGGCTCACTGGATGTGAGTCTCACTCTTAAATTCAATCTTTTATTTGATAAACCATTGAACCATGGAGGATGTAGTCTATGTTTGCTTCATTAGAATCAATTGCAAAGACTGCAATTGTTTGTAAAAGATAAAACATACGCCTGGAAACAACATATTCCCGCTGCTTTAAGTCATCAGATAAGCATTTTAAAATTAAAAATTGCTATTTTTGTGTTTAACAGCTATTTTCTATCCAGACGCTCTCTGTTTCGACAGATAAGCGCACTGAAACCAAGACAGGAAAAAGTATTTTGCCAAGGATCACACAATGTGACCTTCTGTTGAAAGTGAAAAGTAATTTACTGTTTTGCACATTTTACATCTTTTTTCCGTTGGCCTCCACAGCTCCAACAGGTGCATGAAGCACAAAATAGGAACATTTACCACGGATGCTGTTTCCATAAGCCTTTCCCTCATAGAAGCAGATGAAAATTTAAACTAATAAGGCTGTTATTTTTGTTCTTCAAATGCACAATTCAGAAGCCACCCACATACTCTCTGCCATATTCTCAACCCAAGCCAGAAGAGATCACCCAAGGAAGCTATTCATGAAAGTGGCAGTCATTTTACCGCCCCTTGATTTAGCCAACGATAAAGACAAGCTGGCATGTGCATCAGGGCATGAACAGAATAAGCAGAATGTGTCACAGCAGGTAAAGAATACCTTCGACCATTACAACAGAGCACACTTTGGAGTAAGATGCACTTATGCGGCAATTGTTACTGCAAAATTGTGGTACCCATGTTATCAGGCTTAGGAGGATAAGTGGAAGAGTCTGTCTTCAGAGACGTTTTAAGGCATGGACAAAGTGGGCAATTGACAAGGGCCCCCGCCCTTCCACGGGGCCTCTTGAGAAAATGAACTCTCTATTGAATTTCTCTATCTAAACCTCTCTCCACCATTCTGCCTACTTCCACTTCTGTCTCCCTACTCAGTGTCATCTTATGGCAAGACGTTTCAACTTTTTTTCGTGATCCTGATAAAGTTTTAACATATAATTTAGGATTGCTTGGCATCATGCAGGCTTGAATTAGCAGAACGAGGATATTAAAAGTCAAAATTGTTTCCTACAAGGGCCCCCAAAATATGTTTTGCCCGAGGCCCCAAAAATTCTTAAAATGACTCTGTCTGCCTGGCCAGGATAATGCGGAGGCATGCAGGTTATTGGTATGTTTAATGGCAGACATCCATTTCATAGCTCATCATTTGCCATTAGTATGGCTTGGCAACCTCTTGGGACACAGATGTCTTCAGCACACCTTCCGGTACAGTGATATCTTACCCAGATGCATTCATCCTTTCTTGCAGGCAGGGGGTCACAGGCCTGGCTGTCTACTGAACACATGACAACATTGCGTCACAGATTGTTCAGAGAAAAAAGAAATATTAAGAAAGTGCTGTGAATCAAATGTTCTATTGTCTGCAGCCAAACCTGCTCAGATCGATGCTTAAAGGAACTTTCTGGCAAAACAACTACTGCTGTCGCATCAATGAGTTGTTACAAGTTTTCACTGTTTCCACCACTGTGTCATATTTTAGGCTTCATTAACACTAGTCTTATGTAATCATCCTTGACAGGAAGGAGATAAGTCACTTTTGTTGTATTCTAGCAAAATGTCTTATTATTTGCTGCCAGTTACTGGAGTGTTTTTCACACTGAAAGTATAAAAGCAGCAGAGATTGCTACTTAATGATTCTTTCTGTCATTGTTTTTTCTGTCTTGCCTTCTTTCTTTCATTTTTATTTTTTCTTTATTTCTGTTATTCTTTCTTGCCTTCTTTTTTGCCCTCTCTTTCTTGCCTGCTTTGTTTCTTTCTTCCTTTCTTTCCTTCTTTCATAAAGGCAAGAAGCTGGCAGAACAATTGCCTTTTTTAGGTCTGTGTTAGCCAAAACCTTTTGATTTTATTAAAATTATGAGTATAGCACAATTACTTATGGGGGTTTTCAGCCACACAGCATCCATTTGTTTGTGGTTGTCTGTGATTGTGCCATTCACATTTTTCTTCCATCTACTCGAGCAGACATCAATGAGCAAAGCATCAGCCACTTCAGCTGGTGACTTCACCATGCTTTAAGGCATTTTGCCCATTCACATGGAGCACATCCACGCACAACATAGTTCCCTTCGGGGCCAGGGAGTGCTATGGTAATGTATGCTTTTTTGAGACCGAAAACATTTTTGTCTTTAGCCAATTTTTATTTTTTTGATTGATGAAAGCGAAGTAGCTTTCTGAACAATAACATTTTGCAAAAACCATGACAAAACAAAACAAGAATTTCCAAAAGGCTGGTGGCCAGCGCCAGACCTACTGGCTTTGCCAATGCATATTTAGGTCTGGCCTTGTGACTGCTGTCTCACCATCCTCATGTATCCACAAAAATATGTGTATATATATATGTATATATATATTCCAAACGAAACACGCGCTACTTCAGCAGCGTAATACGGGCCACACCAACAGTGCTTGTTGAGATTCTTTATTTCAGGGAACACAGGCATTACACGTTTCGACTCATGCAAGTCTTAATCATATGCCAATTGCTGTTACCTCGGTGGGTTCATTAGCTCTTAAATAACGTAACTTTATAGACATTGAAAAAGGACAACTGTCCACTCTCTCCATTTCAAAGGGCAGTCAATTTTTGGTTTCTACCACAATTCATTAATGCAGCGCAGGTACGTACTATTTTTTAATTCAAGTTAATCCTTTTAACCACCAAATAGTTTCACAATTAATGTTTTCCTACGTTGCAATATTTGTTAGTCTTTTTCATAGTTACCGGGACTGCAACTCCCATGATGCTCCATAACTGCCATTATCCTTTTCTTATGGTATTCAATGTCGGTTTTGGCAAAACTGAACTTGCTTCACTGTGTCCCGAGTGCAACACTTGCTTTAAAAGGAAAGTTCCATAACTCGGTCACAGTATACCACAGGAAAGTTCCGCTACCACCGAGTTATTTTACAGCTCATAATTCGCCTTTCAAGCTGTTTACATCAAGCACGAAGTGCATGGGAAAATTCCTCCTGCAAATCCTGGCTGTTAAAAAGTTCATTCTCCAAGTTGAGGTGGGCCTCTCAACATGGCCCTTCCATCGAAACTTCGTTCATGTCCAGTGTCACAGCCGGAGGGCACTCCTTTAGCGTTAGCTCCAAACAACAACCTGACAAGTAGGAGCGCCACTACCTCTCGGATCGGGGCCCGTCTCAGGTGTGTCAGACACCTCACAAATTCCAAACGAAACACGCGCTACTTCAGCAGCGTAATACGGGCCACACCAACAGTGCTTGTTGAGATTCTTTATTTCAGGGAACACAGGCATTACACGTTTCGACTCATGCGAGTCTTAATCATATGCCAATTGCTGTTACCTTGGTGGGTTCGTTAGCTCTTAAATAACGTAACTTTAAAGACATTGAAAAAGGACAACTGTCCACTCTCTCCATTTCAAAGGGCAGTCAATTTTTGGTTTCTACCACAATTCATTAATGCAGCGCAGGTAAGTACTATTTTTTAATTCAAGTTAATCCTTTTAACCACCAAATAGTTTCACAATTAATGTTTTCCTACGTTGCAATATTTGTTAGTCTTTTTCATAGTTACCGGGACTGCAACTCCCATGATGCTCCATAACTGCCATTATCCTTTTCTTATGGTATTCAATGTCGATTTTGGCAAAACTGAACTTGCTTCACTGTGTCCTGAGTGCAACACTTGCTTTAAAAGGAAAGTTCCATAACTCGGTCACAGTATACCACAGGAAAGTTCCGCTACCACCGAGTTATTTTACAGCTCATAATTCGCCTTTCAAGCTGTTTACATCAAGCACGAAGTGCATGGGAAAATTACTCCTGCAAATCATGGCTGTTAAAAAGTTCATTCTCCAAGTTGAGGCGGGCCTCTCAACGTGGCCCTTCCATCGAAACTTCGTTCATGTCCAGTGTCACAGCTGGAGGGCACTCCTTTAGCGTTAGCTCCAAACATATATATATATATATATATATATATATATATATATATATATATATATATACACACACACACACACACACACACACACACACACACACACACACACACGGACAGGCTTTAGGTCTGCCCTGTTTATTCATTGGTCTGTTAAACTGTCATTCACATTTTGCTTCTGCCCACCACAGCACCCAGCATGGAGCATTGACAGTTGAACAGACCAATGGATGAAGATGGCTGACCCAAAGACCCTCCCAAGTGTGTTCACGCATTTTCTTTTTTTTCTTTTAGATTTTTGTGATTGCATGCAGCTGGTGAAAGGGTTAAAGCTGTCTGTAGGAGATACCTAAAAATACAAGTTGAGCGTACGTCATGTAGCTAGCTTGCATTTAAGTATACGACCATCATAACACAAGCAGCACCTTTAAAAACACTTGCTATATTTGTGCTCACATTGTTATACCACATACTTGCTCACTGCTCCCAAGAGCTGGGCCAGCTCACATCCTCCACGCAGAAGGCCACATTGCCCTAGTGAATGCATAGCGCCATGAGAACCACATGCTAGCACGTTGATGGGTTTGGTTCTACGTCATGGATACTCACAAACTTTTTCGCAAGGGCCGCACAGTTTGATCTGTGATGTGACCGAGGGCCGCGTCGATGCTAGCAGGTTGCCGATCGGGGGTGAGGGGCACTTTTGGTACAAGATGGCTTTGAAAATGAAGAGTTTTCTAAAGTTATGTGGTGCAGGGCAACCTAGTAATTTCCTTTCTTTACCTTCAGTTAACCTTTAAATAAAGGCTTGCCTGTAAATTTAGCATCTTTATGTTAGTGCTGAAAGTGAACAGCAGCCCAGTGCTGCTTTTGATCAAGGGGCCGCATTTAAAGGTCAGGAAGGCCGCATGCGGCCCCCCAGGCTGTACTTTGAGTATTACTGTTCTACGTGAACCCGTACCATACTGTTGATTATTGGAAGCGGCCCTCTGTCGGTGCACAAGGCATCTGGTTGGCAGTGTGATGGTGTGGGTATCGGGGGCCTTGATCTAGGGGCATGCGGCTTGGGGGCTACAGCCGACTGCTAAGGGCCAGGATGGGGGCAGGGCCTAGTTGCTGAATGCGCCGGCAGTAAGGGACAACCACACCCGAGATCTGGTTCACGGCGTCAGCCACGTGCGCTGACGTCGTCCTTTATTTATACTCCCCGGCCCGAGCCCGGTCCGGGGAGTTGCGGGTGGCAACATTGTATTGCAGTGGCCGGGTGGCTCACTACATCCCATCTAACCCACGGAAAACAAATACAAACATTTGTGCACTATAAACCACAAACAATAACGTGATGCACAATAACTCTGGTTGTCGGGCCTTTCCAGCTCGGTCATCTCGCCGACGTCCTCAGCATAGAAAGTCTCTCAATTTGGTGCTGGGTCGGGGGTTCCCCCGCAATCCATAATGTTGACTGCCACGACCCTCGCTCTCCACTCCGTCCTCCGTGTTGGTTGGCACAACGGTGCCTGTCGCTCGGCTCTCTGGGATCTCCTCCCGCGTTGCTACTCCGCTACCAACCGGCCCGTCCCTCTCTGGGGATGGCGGATGTCCCCACTCCAACTCGACATCTTCTTCCGGCCAGTCCTCCACTTCTTGGTTTCTGGAATCCTGTTCAGGGGCCCTCGCTTTTTTGAACCACGACACGTTGCGTGCTACCTGTTGAGTCCCCCTCTTCGCTGTGATCATGGACCCTTTGATTTGCACCACTTTCCACAGGTCTCTTTCAAAAGGAGTCCGGAACTTTGATCCTGGATGCCGGTCTTTGATCACCACATAATCACCTTCCTGAATATCCCCAGGTTGGGCTCTTCGTTTCCGGCTCGCCCGGTCATTGTTATGTTGTCGCCGACTCTGGGTGCCCTCCTCATCTATGGTTGCCGGCCCTTCCAGTTCACTGACGGGAATACTGTCTCTCACCACTCTGTTCATGAGTAAGTCACTGGGGGCACACTTCGTGGTGCAATGAGGGGTGTTACGATATGCCCGGAGGAAACGGTGTAGGCAATTCTCTAGATGCTCCCCTTGGTCCACACCAATTCTGATGGTCTTGTTCAGAGTCCTCATGAACCGCTCCACATCCCCATTGGCCTGCGGCCACTGGGGAGTCACTCTGCGATGTCGAATGCCATAGTGCTCCAGAAATTCCTTGAATTCCTGCCCCTGAAACGGGGGCCCATTGTCGGTTCGTATTTCCTCGGGCATTCCTAGCAGGGCGAAAACCTTCTCCAATACTGGATGCACGCATTCGAAAGATGTAGACGGTACCACCTCCACGACAGGAAACTTGGAGTGACTGTCGACCAGGACCACGGTATGCCGTCCCTCCGGGAAGCTTCCAAAATCCAGGCTCACATGACCCCACGGCACCTTGCTGGGCCCTTCAGTGATCACCGGGGTGACAGGCGGATCGGATCCCGTGATCAAACATGCATGGCATCCTCGCACCTTCTCCCCGACCATCTGGTCCACTCCCGGGAACCACACCTTCGCTCTCAGCCTGGCCTTTGTTTTCTCGATACCCTGGTGTCCCTGGTGCGCCAGCTCTACGATCCTCCCCGAAGACGTGCCGGAATTACCAAACGAGTGCCTCTCAGGATGAGCCCTTGTCCCGGACTCGCTGAGCTCCTTCCGACACCTCCAAATACTCTCCCAGTACTCCTTGTCTTCATCGGCTGGGCGTTCCGCCCCTTGTAAGAACCATTTCCACCGGTGGTCTTGCAGAGTTCTTTTCACCACCTGTAAGCATCGGTCCTGTCCTGTCACCTCAATGAGCTCTTCGATGGTCACCGCCTGCGGGCACGCCTCATCCACGATTAGCCGTATAAACGACTCGGTACCTTTGTCCACCTCCCCCTTGCTCCCGGTGCCTTGAGCCAGGGGATGTCGTGACAGATAGTCTGCGGGATTGTTGACCCCAGGGCGATACTCCACGCCAAACCGGTAATGCTGAATTTGGACGGCCCAGCGTTCAATCCGAGGCGGCCCGTTCCGTGCTGTGCCGGAGAATATTGGGACCAATGGCTTGTGATCGGTTACCACGGTGAACGTGTGCCCACAGAGGTAGATATCGAAATGTTGGCACGCCCACCGGATAGCCAGCGCCTCCCTCTCAATTTGGGCGTATCTTGTTTCCACTGCGGTGAGCGCTCGGCTGCCCACTCTTCTGGAGCAACACTGCGCCCAACCCAACGGGGCTGGCGTCCACAATGAGTTCCGTGGATGCTCCCGGCTGAAAATATGCTACGGTGGCCCCTGTTACCAACGCTTTCTTGATGTCGTCGAATGCTCGTGCTTCTTCATCCGTCCACCTCCAGGGCGTTTCTTTGTTGGTCAGTCTTCGGAGGGGTTCCGACAGCGTTGCCAAATGCGGAATAAACCGGCCGCAATAATTAGCCATGCCCAAAAAGCTTCTGACTTCAGACTGGGTCTGCGGGATCGCTGCCGTTCGAATGGCTTCCACCTTCCCCGGATCCACCTGCAAGCCTCGGGCGGAGAACCTGTAGCCGAAGAATTCCACTTCCTTGGCGTAGAAGTCACATTTGGCGCGGTGTAATGTTAGGCCCTGCTCCACTAATCTCTTTAGTGTGGCTCGCAGTCGCACGTGGTGTTCTTCCAACGACTTGGAGAATATCAGTATGTCGTCACTGACATTGAGTACTCCCACTAATCCGGACAGCGCCTCCCTCACCGCATCCTGAAACACTTCCGCCGCTGAGGACACTCCAAAGCTCAGGCGCTTGAAACGTCGCAGGCCTACGTGTGTTGAGAAGGTCATGATGTACCGACTCTTCTCGGCCAGCACCAGCTGATGGTATCCAGAGTTGAGGTCCACTTTGGAGAACCACTGTGCTCCATTAATGTCCGCCACTATCTCATCGATGGTTGGTGTTATGTGCCTCTCCCTTCGTATTGCTTTGTTGGGCAGCCGCATGTCCACACACAGCCTGATGGCTCCCGGCTGTTTGGGCTTGGGCGCAATTACCAACGGTGACACCCACGGGGTGGGTCCTGACACTTTTTCAATCACCCCTCTCTCTCTAACCGCTCTAATTCCTCTTCCACCAGCGGCCGCAGGTGGAAAGGCACCCTCCGATGTCTGAGTGCTATAGGCTTGACAGTGTCGTCAATGTGTAGTTGAACTTCCACCCCTTTCAAACGCCCCAGCCCTCTGAACAGCTCCGGGAATTCACTTAACACCGTCTCGGCTTGTGACTGGTGTATGTGTCTGGCAAACATTATCAATCCTAAATCTTCAGCCGTGTGGCCGCTCAGCAGAGACCCAGCCCTGTCGCACGTAACATAGAACCTGGCACATGTCGTTCTCTCTTTGTGCTTGACTTCCGCGTTTATGACGCCTTGCAAACGAATGGGCGTGTGGCCTCCATATGTGAGGATCTTCGAGGTCGTTGCTATCAACCTTGGCCGGGGTCTTAATTCGCCGTACTGCGCTGCATCTAAAATGTTCACCGACGCCCCTGTGTCAATGAGTGTCTGTACGCAGTTATTGCCAATCCAGACTTGGCACATCGGCGGCGGCCTCCTCGTGGTGTTTATCCCTCTCACATTAGATATCACGAACACGTTCTCCTCTTCTTCGTCCTCCGCCACCGCCAGCTTTTGACACCGGCTATCGAGATCTTCCACTTCCTGGACATTCCTGGCATGTCTCTGACCTCGTGTCCCTCTCGTCCGCGTCACTTCCGAAGTTGCCCCACCTCGGCATACTTTTGCGAAGTGGCCATACCTGTTGCATTTCAGGCACTGTCTCCCTTGCGCCGGGCATCCTCTCTGGGAGTGCATAGCCAGCCCGCAATTCTTGCAGCCCTTGCCGTTCGGACGGTCCCCCACCCCGGGCGCTGAGTATCCCCCTCGGGTGTAAGACTTCCTGATAGCGTCCACCCTTTCCTCCTTGATTGGAATCGGATATGTGGGTTGAATGGTCCCCGACTTTCTGGCCAGTGCCTCCTCCATTGCCCCTGCGCGGACATCTGCCAGTTCATGCGACCGTCCCAGGACCAAGATGTCATCCAGTGAGATCCCTGGTTGCCGTAATATGAGCTTCCGTAACTCGAGTGACTTGCACCCCACGATGAGTTGTGCCCGTGTCTCAAATTGGCGATCAATCCCTGAGCACGTGCTCGCCAGTTTACGCAGGCGCGCGAAAAACATGTCCACAGACTCATCCTCCCTCTGCTTGGCCTGGCGCAATTTGAAATGTTCGAAATCTGGGTTAACTTGCGGATCAAAATGTCTATTCAAGGCTCTCACCGCCTTCTCATAGTCGCTGCCATCTCCTGTGTCGGGCAGGTCTTGGAAGAGGTCATACAGTTCATCCCCTCCCATCAGGAGCATCGTCGACCTCTTGACTGCGTTATCAGTCTCCCTAGTCGCCACAAAGTAGTTGTCCAACTGACCCAACCATTTGCGCCACCGTGGCGCCGCCGTCGCCGGATCAGCCAGTTGGCTGAACTCTGGGAGGGCCTTAACAGCCATCCTCCCCGGCCGGTGCCCAACCGCACCTGTGTCCTGGGGCACAGCCCCCTCCGCCGCAACCACGGGCATGGTCATCCCGAGGGCAGACCCTCGATGCTTCGCACACGCACAGCTCCCTGTGTACACTGTGTGCAACTTCGAACAGGGCGCTCAGCCTTTCACCCCACGGCCTGTGTCTGGTGGGGCACCCTGTATGGGGTCTCAGCGAAGCTCTCCAGGCCTCCTCGGGGCCGCCTGCACAGCAGTGTCACTACTGCCTCACTCGCAGGTCCCTCCTGCTGCCGCGAGTGCTTCGCGCTCTTCGCCGCGCCGACAGGCCGCGCCCTCTCCAGCGCACACCCGTACTTTCCCTGCTGCAGCAGATGCGGGGCCCACACTCGGCGCGCCTGTCACGGGCGGCTCGGCCACCGCCTCAGCACCTCCCCCGCAATGCTCTTCGCACTCTGCCTGGCACTCCTCTTACCGCACCATGGCAGGGGGCGATCGTCACACCACCCGCTCGCCGTCACGCTCTTCACCTCACGCGCCGCCACCGGCATTCACCGCGGGCAGCAAACGCGGAGCGACACGCGTGGTTCCTCCTCCGTCCTCGTCGCCAGTGTGATGGTGTGGGTATCGGGGGCCTTGATCTAGGGCCATGCGGCTTGGGGGCTACAGCCGACTGCTAAGGGCCAGGATGGGGGCAGGGCCTAGTAGCTGAATGCGCCGGCAGTAAGGGACAACCACACCCGAGATCTGGTTCACGGCGTCAGCCACGTGCGCTGATGTCGTCCTTTATTTATACTCCCCGGCCCGAGCCCGGTCCGGGGAGTTGCGGGTGGCAACATTGTATTGCAGTGGCCGGGTGGCTCACTACAGGCAGGATGGGCATTGTATCTCTGGCATCTCTGAGAGGAGGTGCGCTGGACATGATAGTGTCCATATATATGGATTGTGAATTTGTATCTCACTCATGCCAGAAGTACCCTCTCATCCCTACCTGTGCTCCCTGGCACGAATTGTTAGTTATAGGATTATATTACCCTTAGCGCGGTGCGTGGGGTTTACCAGTCGTTCAGTGAAAGTAGGGTTTTATGATAATATGTGCAGGGAGCTTGTGAACTGGCTGTGTGTGTAATTAAAAAGGCTGTGGCTATAACACAGAACTACGTCTCCTCATTACTGTGATGTCTCACTCCGCCAGAGCCAAGCAAGCTTCCTCATTAATGAGCCACGTTCTGAGCCCCTGTGTGGATAACAAACACCTTTACAAGGCAGGCATGTGAAGCAGAGACGTTTTAATACATGGGCAAAGAGGGCTCTGCCCAGGGCCCCAGCCTTTCACCGGGCCCCCTGACTGAGCCAGCTCTGTTCAGCAGTGAGTATTGCCCCAATTACCTTTAATAATTCTGAAACAAATTGTTTTAAATAAAGTTTTCCTTTCATTTATTTTTAATATGGGTGATGTGCGAGAGTCTATTACAGACATTTTGCAGAGAACTGTTGTAGTTATATTTCATGAAACATCCATAAAATGTTTTCTTGTAGATCGAAACAAGACGTCACATATGAGAAATGGGAGGGTGTCACAGAGATTACTTGCAGTAATGTTAGTGAGCTGCTGCTGCGTTGCAATATTGAAAACCCACATCACTATCCCTCAGTATTAGTTGTAAACACATTAAGAATTTGGAGAGTGTGCCTGTGCACTGTCAGTGACCTGGCCAAAGATGGCATGAAACAGCTGAAATTGGATCATAAATCTAAAGCTGTTCCAAACAGGGGCCCCCAGAATATGTTTGGCCCAGGGCCCCCCAAATCCTTAAGATGTCCCTGACGCGATGACGATCCTGTCTGCACAGACCCCGGGGACTCACTCGGGCGGGTCGTCCCATTCACACGAACAGCGAAGCGAAGTTATTATTGTGAAGGTGACGAGCACAGCTCTCTTTACTCGACAATTTTCAGTTCGACCCTGTGGTTCAGCGGCCGTTGTTGGAAGATTCCCGGCTCCTGAATCCTGGCCCTGTCGCTTTCCTTTGCGTCCAATCAGCAATGATTTCTTTTTATGAGTAGCTTATTAGGTCAGAGCATTCTCAGCAGCAATAAGTTTGTGCCCCATAAACAGGAGAACTGGTTTTTACTGCTGACAGTAAACTGACATACCTGAAACATTTGTATTCAGGTCACGTGCTGTTCTGTTCTATTTCACTCAGAATATCAGATGAAAATGAAGAGAAAAAAACGAACATACACATCACAGTTCGCTACGGGGGAGCGATTTACTACGTTTTTTTTTCATTTTTCTTTCTGCATTTTTATATCGATTTCTTTTGTTAGGCCAAAGATCCATACAATGCATAATATTGCGCCACCATTTTTGTGAGGTCAGGTATCTAGGCGCATATTGACAATTTTTTCATACAACACAGCGCAGCAAGGGAACTTGCTGTGCTGTGTTGTGTGAAAGGGAGAGAGAAGAAATGTTCCACATTTACAAAGATATAGAGCATTTCTGCTCTCTCCTTGCGCTGGTGCAGTGTGTTCTAAATAGGTATTGACAGGATTGTTTTTGTGCAGGAAGGGATGCCTTCAAAGTGGCCTGGCGTGGCTTAATAAATGCCACCAATGATTTTGCATCAGGCTGCATCATAAAAGTGACGTGACTCTGCCTCAAAATCACAGTAAATATGGGCCCTAGTACCTGTCGACGTCAAATTCTGTTGCTGTGATGTGCGGTTTTTGTCAGTGGTCAGAAGATGTCTATTTCCATTGGTTAACCTCAAGATCACGCGGGAGGAGAGTTTGGATGACTGAATTTCAACAAGCTCCCAGTGGCAGAAACAGTGAACTGAAGTATGGGTAGTATGCCGTGGCCAGTGGTGACTGCAAAGTATGTGCTTTTCATCATCCTGGCCCTGAGGCCTCTCTGGGGCATTTGTGTCAAAGTTATGGCAGGACGAAGGTCCTTTCGTTCACATTGGGGGGGGGGGGGGAGGGGGGAGACTTGTGTCAGAGTAGAAGTCCATGTGTCAGTGCAATGGTGGGCAGCCAATGTTGCCAAATTCAGGTAGGAAGCCCTTCTTGTCTTCATCAAGGGCAGAAACTCCTGTTGTAACAGTCAGGAGGAAAGCCCCGGTGGTCAAAATCAAGGTGGGAATTCATTGTTTTGGACTGATCATTTTTTAACCAAATCGTCAGAGTCTTCAGAAAGGGAGGGGGAAGTGTATAGCTTTTCCTCTATGTCTTTACTGATGATGCAGTCACTACCCTGTTGCTAATGACGTCAATGATGGTCTGAATGCACCATAAATGGACCTAGATTTTCTATGATTTTGTATCAGGGTTGAGTCACTTCTGTCAGCCTGATGCGTAATAATTTTTTGCCATTTACTAAGCCACGCAAAGCCACTTTGTGTGGTTTGGTAAATACAAAGTAAAACAACACAGCACATAATGCTGCCTTGAGTTACTTGCATTGGGTAGGTGCTACATAGGGGGAATTTGACATTGCCATGCATCCACCCATGTATTTTGACACCAACCTAGATTAGCAACAAGTTGTCAACCTGGGTTTGCGCTAAAATGGTGCTCCTACCTGACAGAGGCTTAACAAGGAGAAATATATATTTATATTTATTTCTTCTTGTTACTTCCTCTTTCCAGCACACATGGAAATAAGGAATATTGCGATATCTGTTGGCAGATACCGAATATGTGGTATTTATCAAGAACAATATCAGGAGTTTCTTACTTGATAATGAAGGCTCTGCTTCCCCTCTCATAGTCTGGGATGCGCTTAAAGCTTTTATAAGGGGCATTACTTAACAGTATGTCTTCCGGCAGAACAGAAGTAAAATCATTGCTCTTAGGTCGGTTGGTGACACGATTCTGCAATTAGAAATAGATAATGCTGAACTGGCCAGGCAGGGGGTTCGGTCGCAAGGGGTGACGCAAACACACTCACATACATACTTGTCTCTGATCGAAAAACGGGCCATGTTGGGGAGGATACTAAAAGATAAGATAGCGGCTAGATATAATAAAAACCGGGCCTTGCAATATGAATATGGAGAGCAAGTGGGGAAGGTATTAGCACACCAACTTTCTGACAAAAATGCGAGACGTGAGATAAAAGCTATTAAAGGGGAAAGTGGCCTATTGTATACACAGCCACAGTCAATAGTAGAACAATTTGCCGGGTATTATAAAAATCTATATGGTACTTCTAGTTTGTTCGATGAAAGCAGATTTTCTGAATACATCGAAAGGTGTAACTTACCTAGTCTTGAGGAAGAACAGACATGGTCCCTTAACAAGGAAATCACGTGCGAAGAAATACTTGATGCAATAGCGGCCCTTCCCTCGGGTAAAGCGGCAGGCGACGATGCAATACCAGTCGAGTTTTATAAAACGTTTAAAGACTGCATGATCTTCCCAATGAGCAAAGTCATACAATGTATAAGTGAGAGCGGAGATACACCCAGGTCTTGGGACACGACAAATATTGTCTTTTTTCCTAAAAAGAATAAACCACCAGAGGAGTGCGGGTCGTATCGTCCTATCTCACTTATCAATACAGATGCTAAAGTATTTTCAAAAGTATTGGCAACTCGCTTGGCACCCTTTATGTCACAACTAGTCTCTCACCAACAACATGGCTTTATACCAGGTAAAGATACCACAGCACATGTGAATGCCGCTATAGTAGCCTTTGATGCTGCGAAAAGACTAAAGCTTGAAATGGGAATGGTCAATCTTGATGCTGAAAAAGCATTTGACCGTGTTACTTGGGAGTGTCTTTGGGCCATGCTAGCGGAGTTTAACATCCATGGCCGGTTCTATACTTGGGTCAGGGCTTTGTATAAGCAGCCAAGAGCCAAATTAATCTATTAACAATGACAATCTATTCCTTATCCGATACTAAGGGGCACCCCCCCGCCATCCCCTTTACTCTTTGCTTTGTACATAGAACCGTTCATAAGGTCACTCCTATCTAATCCATCTATACTCCCGGCCCAATTAAGGTCAGGCGAATTAAAAATAATGGCATATGCAGATGATATAGCCGTCTTTTCTGCAAAACCAACTAATGCTATAGTTGCAATCCAAACAAAGGCTAAAACGTTCAGCACTTTTTCTGGTTATAAGCTAAACATAGATAAGACGCAGGTCCTTCTTAATTTTCAAACCAACAGGGCAGTGTTGGGGGCCTGCTCGGTTGCAACGTATCTAGGGGTGCAGATTACTCCAAATATGGAACAAATCATAACACTAAATTATGATCCACTTTTAAAGTCGGTGGTCCAAAAGATGAAGGTCTGGCACAAATTGCCAATTAGTATTATAGAGCGAGGTAATAACATCAAAATGATCGTCCTACCTAAATTTCTTTATTTGTTTCGAGCAATACCATTATGAGTCCTGAATCTCTTTTTTAAGAAACTCGAGGGGGCAATCAGTAGCTTCATCTGGGGTTACAAGCAGTCGCGCCATGCAATAAAGTATTTAAAATTTCCATACAAGGGCTCCAACTACCCGATTTTAAACTATATTTTTGGGCCTCTTTTGCAGGGCGACTTCGTAGTCTTCTTTCCGCTGGTAGTCAAAGCTGTTTTTATAATCTTGCAATTGGCACTGACAGTAGAATGTTCCTATATAAGATCAACAATCCCAACTACTTTAAAAGAGTACGGTTCAAGACTCTCCGAGATATAGTCTATATCTGGCGAGAAATAGTATCTAACTGCTCCCTGCCCGCAATGCATAGCAATGTTCCATTGTGGGGCAATCCTCAGCTCCCAGATATATTCCACGACACGCAAGCCAAACTTTGGGCTAGCTACGGGGTTAGTCAACTGGGGCATTTATACAATACTATTGGGTTTCGTACCTTCGATGGTCTACAGAGGGTATCTGGCCTCCCTAAGCAGATGTTTTATAAATATCTACAGGTCAGAGACTGTTTTTGGGGATGCAGAGGTATAAGAACACCTGTAGAATCTGACATAATGACCTACTTACATTCAGCTACAAGGTTAACTATTAGCAAGGCCTACCAGCTACTCTCCCAATCTTGGGACAATGATAGTTCGAAGTTGGCATCTAAGTGGTGCGAGGTATTGGGTCAGGAGATTACTTCTGTAGATATTGAAGATGCATTAGGCACTTTGGATGAGGCTGTGCGTTCCACCAATTTAAAACTGCAGCAATTTAAAACCATATGTATGCTATACTACACCCCGGACCGAATAGCTCGGTGGTCAGTGGGTAGGGTGGTTATCGTAAGCGATAAGGGCAAGTGCTCTAAATGTGGTTTAGTTGCCGCAGATAGTCTACAGATGTTTGTCACTTGTCCTGGCTTGACACTTTTTTGGAAGGAGGTTGGTCCAATAGTAGCAGACCGCCTAGGCATCGATCTGCAATTAATGGAGGTGGAGAGAATGCTGGGTTATAAATCAACGCCGGATTCTGGTTTAAGACTTCTTTTCTCTGTTATTATAGTGACAGCCCGACTATGTATTGCGGGGGCATGGATATCGAAGATACCGCCCAGGGCATCAGAATGGTGGGCAATGATAAGAGAAATATGTGAAAGGGAAATGGCTATAGCCAAAACCAGGGGGATTCATTCCGGGAAAATCTTTTTTCGTATTTGGGGGCCCATGGTTAATATAGGGTAGCTTGATTGTTAGGAGCTATTATCTTATGCGTGCATTTATATATGTACTTGCTTTTATGTCTAAGATCCCCCTTGTTTTTTTGTTTTTTTTAGTTAGGTCTCTTGCTTTTTCATAATTGTGTTGTATCTGTATATGTTTACACATTTTTTTCCTGCTGGTATAACGTTTCTTTGTCGATTCCCGGGGATAAATAAAAATTTAAAAACATAAAGGAAATAAGGAATATGCCTCTTTCGGAATGCTTTTCTGCAGGAAGGTATTCTTTCCTGCACAAAAACAAGCCTAACCGTAACCCTGGCACCCTTGAACTATGATGTAAGGGTGCCGGCATTGGTGCTAGGCAGCACACAGTGCACTAGCGGAAGGAGGTAGCAGAAATGCTCCATAACTATGTGTGGATTGGCGGGATGGGAAGAGACCGAACTACCAAAGGATGGATGGATGTGTAAATGGATGGATTTGCCTGGGTGAATGAATAGATGAATGGTTGTGGGGGGGACGGATGGCTAGCTGGGTGGGTGGATGGATGGATGGGTGGATTAAGTGATTGGTAGGTGGCTGGACAGACATGTATTCTGTAGTAAGCCAAATGATTGCCGCCTTCATAATACTCAGGGAGCTGGTACCTACCTTGTAGCCTGGCGGCCAGAGCTGCCGATTTTGGAAATGTGGAACCTGGTTCAAGTCCGGGTAGGCTCAACATCCTTCGATTCTGGGCAAATCACTTAATCTTCCAGAACGTAGAAAAAATAGAATCTGACTTTCTGGAATGTAATCTGCTGCTCATATAAAGTGTTACAATGCCTTTGGGTGGAGTTGGCGCTGTATAAAACTGCAAAATAAAAAAGAGTGTTAGAGCAAGCAGCAAAATCACTGAATACACAAATGTTATTCTACACAGTTGCTAAAGTGATATGGTATCTAAAATCACCCAGTAGGATAAGACAAAATGAGTTTTGTGAGTATGTTCCAAATAACCCATTTGATTACTTGCTTTCATTTTCTGCAGTCACTTTAATGATACTTAGAAGTGTGTGTATGTGAGCACTTAAAACAGTTACGTTTTTTTTTACACATTTAAACGCAGCTAGCAGTTCTCTCTCATCATCCTGGTGTTCTTTTAGTCTATGATCTAGTGCAACCTAGGGCTGGGACATTATTAATATCACAAATCATGTGTATAGAACCCTTGTCTCTGCCACATTGTCCTCTTGAGCTTGCACTGGATGAAAACTCCCTTCACAGTCCACTTGCTTTTGTCTTGAACCCATGACCCAGAAGAGAAACACTCACTTTCTTAGGGGCTCATGTAGAAAGATTCCAAATAAGAAATTCTACATTTCGACTAATAAGGAATGTAGTAAAATGGATTTGGTAAAAGTGGTTGCAGTTTGCCTTACCGACCTCTACCTAATGCATTGGTACTTTGCAAACCAACCTATGTACTAACAGGTTGGTTCAAAACTACTGATCCATAGGGCCATATGTATCATACATTTTACCGGCCGCAAACAGCCAGATTAACAGAATCAGGCCATCTGCGATCAGTAAAATGCATTTTGGTATGTATGAATTCCAATTTGCAATTCGATAACATGTTTCCGAATTGCAATTTGGAATTGCGAATATATATCAATTCAGTAGTAGTAAAGGGTGTATTTAGGGCGTCCCTTCCTAATACTGAATCGCAGCAGTATGTAAGAATGCTTTGGGACCTAAATGCAGTCGCAAAATATTCACATTTTACCACCTACTTCAGATAGGTGGTAACCCATTTTCAAATGGGAAGGGGTCCCCAAGGGACCACATTCCCATTGGGAATGGTAGTGAAAACGTTTTTTCAGAACAAGCAGTGGTTCCACGGACCACTGCATGCTCTTAAAAATTAAAAGAACATTTTTCATTTTTCTTTTCTAAACACAACCAGTTTTCCTTTAAGGAAAATGGGCTGCATTTAAAAAAAATGATTGCTTTATTTAAAAGCAATCACGGGCATGGTGGTCTGCTGACTCAAGCAGGCCACCATCACCGTGATTTAGCGATTCCTAATGGGTCGCAAATTGCGACCTACCTCATTAATATTCATGAGGTAGGTCAATTTGCGAACCACTAGGAATCGCTAAATAAAACTCATGGAGTTTCATACATTAGGAATAGCGATTACCTAATTACGATTCGCAGAGAATCGCAATTAGGTAGTCGCAATTTCCAATAATGATACATATGGCCCTTAGTCGTTGCAACTTGGCCTTCCTCATCAATAATCATGATGTAGGTCACTACTCATTTCTGACCCACTATGATTGGCTACAATCACAGGGATAGTTGCCTACTAGGTCAGCATATCAACATGTCTATGATTGCCTGTGTGAATCGTACCCGACACATTGCCTTCACTGTGTGGAGAAGATCGATGCATTTCGTTGCTTGCGACCAGGAGAGGTACTTTGTGAACCAGGGCCTGCGTGGGTCCTGTAGCCAGCCTGTGCTTCCACAAGGTTGGCTCGAACTTGGACTTTGTCCCAGTCCAGAGCGACCTAAAATATCCTTTTTATCGCTACTTGCTTCTAAGCCCTGTACCATATTTATTTCTTCAAAATTCAATATTGTAGCTTCTACTCATTGGGGTTTTGTTGTTTTGGTCTCATTTTACTCAGATAAATATTCTCTATTTTTCTAAATTGTTGTGGAGTCTTTTTGTGGTGTTTTCACTGTGTTAATGTATGAGTTATTGCACAAATACTTTACACATTGTCTTTTAAGTTAAGCCTGTCTGCTCTGTGCTAAGCTGCCAGAGGGTGAGCATAGGATAGTTTAGTACTGTGTTGTGACTTACCCTGACTAGGATTGTTGCCCCTACTTGGACAGGGTGCATACATCTTCCAACTAGAGACCCAATTTCTAACACCAAGAATCAGCAAAAATGATCTCAAAAGAGAAGTCAACACAGAATGCACCACAGAAAATAAATAGGGGTTCCAACCACGCCCAAAATCAACAACAGGATTCTCTAGCAATATTTCAGACTGTTAGCATCTGGTTTACAGGTCTACCGGTGTATCCGGTGGTAAGTATCAGCTTAACATAAACACAGATAAAATGGAGTCCAGTTACAGGTAAAATTTAATTTTGTCTGGTACCAGAATATCATAGACATAATATCATCTGACAAAATTATTGTGTCCTAAATATCGTTTAGTCCAAGCAAGCCATGGAAATTTGAAAGAACTCTACGGCATAACAAGGAAACTCTCTGGGCAATTCTGAAAGCCAGAAAGACCTGTTAGAGACAAAGCTATGAAGACAATCATGGGTAATGAAGGTGAACAACTGAGATGTGTGGAGCACTTTGAAGAACTGCTGAACCTGCCCATGCTGCAGTCTCTACCAGACATACAGCCAGCTAACAAGGACTTGCCAAACGATTGCAGCAGACCAACCAAGGATGAAATACAGCAAGTCATCTAACATCTGAGAAATAGGAAGGCAGCAGGACCAGAAAACATCCCTGCAGAGGCACTGAAGGCAAATATTGAAACATCAGTAGACATGCTCTACCCCATTTATGGAAGGATCTGGGAAGAGAAAAAGGTGCCATCAGAATGGAAGGAGGATTATCACATCAAGATCCCCAAAAAAGATGACTTGAGTAACTGCGCAAACTACAAAGGGATAACTTTTCTATCAACCCCAGGCAAGGTGTTCAACAGAGTCATCCTGAACAGAATGAAGGAACAAGCCAACACTCGCTTGTGAGACGAGCAAGCTGGCTTCCACAAAGATAGACCCTGCAGAGATCAGATTGCAACATTGCGCATTGTCAGTGAGCAGTCGATAGACTGCACCCCCTCTGTGTCCATTTCATAGACTATGAGAAGGATTTCGACAGCATGGACATAGAGGCCCTTTGGAACTCCTCTGCCACTATGGTATGCCAGATAAACTCATAAGAATCATCAAGATCTCTTAAGAGGGAATGACCTGCAAGATAGTCCATGGAGGAGAACTCACGGAAGCCTTCCAAGTGAGGACTAGAGTCCGCGAGGGTTGTTTGCTCTCACCTTTATCTTCTTACTGGCCAAAGACTGGATAATGAAGATATCCACAGCAAGGAGAAGAAATGGGATCAAGCGGAACCCTTGGACGCAGCTCAATGACCTGGACTTTGCTGATGACCTGGCCCTACTCTCCCATACCCATCTGCAGATGCACGAGAAGGCTGACAATGTGGCAGCTACATCAGCACAACTTGGCCTCAACATCCACAGGGGGAAAAGCAAGATCCTGAAGGCTAACAGGGCCAGCACAACTGCAGTCACTCTTGCAGGCGTGCACTAGAAGAGGTTGAGGCCTTCACCTACTGGGGCAGTGTCATAGACAAGCAGGGCGGCACAGACACCGACGTCATGGCAAGAATCAGCAAAGTAAGGGCTGTCTTCATTCAATTAAAGAATATCTGGAGCTCCAAGGACCTAATGCTGCAAACCAAGATCAGGCTTTTTAGCACCAACATAAAATCGGTCCTTCTGCGTGGAGCAGAAACTTGGATGACAACCATGAACACCACTAACAAAGTCCAGGCCTTCATCAACACTTGTCTGAGTAAAATCCTCCAAACCTGCGGGCCAAACACCATGTGAGGATATGGGTGGACTTAGGCTATCCTGTTTTAGGTTTAAACCTATAATAACCGATAAAACCCACCAAAAGGGAAATAGCCCTCATCGGTGTAAACATATAAACACTGATAAGCACCTACACAGCCACAAACTAAATGCCATTCAAAGAAAAGGAGAGTGAAAGAGTCAATTTTATTTCTTTCTGAAGGGGCCAATACAATGTAACTTTGTTAAACAAGGTAGCAGCAAGAAAGACTGGGCTAACATTATTCTGCTTTAGTTTTGTTTAGGGATGTCACTAAAATATTGTTTCTTTTTCCTTTTTCAGTTTTGTGGTCTTTGGTATAAAGATGCAAGGATTAGAAGCATGTTTTAGGTCTTATTTAATTATTTTATAAACTGTAGAGAATCAGGAAATATCAAAACCATATTTGATATTTTGCCTGTGTTTGATTCTTTCACTAATAGGTAAAATTACTGTTTTCATAAAAATCTTTCCCATTGTGTGCCATCACATTTACCCACAGACAGAGAATGGATGAAACCCTTTAATATATTAACCCCTTTTTCTAGTGAGTCAGTATTGATAGTAGGTGAATTGCCAAACACTCCAGGCTTTAAACATTCAATGCAAGGCATAGTTACAGGTATATGTGAAAAGAGTGCTTTCACCAAGCATCTGGGATAGGGATGATCACAAGACACCAGACTTTTGGAAAACATGGAGTGCAGTATCACTTGGAAAACTGCTGCAAAAAGTTCTTACCAAGTTCAACAAAGATTGGAGTGATATTGTTTGTATTTGCAGTGATTCAGCTACGTATATGAAAAAGTTGTGTGATGACCTGTCAAAATCGATACCTGAGCTGAAGTGCTTCCCTGTAAGAGATCATTGCCACTTGCTAGATGGTATAATGAAAGCATCTTTACAATCTTCAGAGTTAATGAAGAATGCTATTGACTATGTAGTCCATTCTGGTGCACTGTTTTATTATGCACAGGAACTAAAATGCAAATATTTCTCATTTTGTGCTTTGCGTGGCATCAAAGAAAGAGTCATTCCAACAGTGTCATTTAGCCAGTGGTTCTCAGTCCTAGAGGCCTTGAATGGTATATTATCCATGTGGCGACCGTTTACAGAAAGTTTGCTCAGTGATGATGCCAAAGGCAAGGAATGTGATGATCTTGGGTCGCATATTGATAGTGATGTGAAAAAGTACACTCTACTGCATTCTTAGATTTGTACAGGAAAACATGACTGTTGTAGTGGAGATAATAAAAAAACAAGCATTGGCATTGCAATAGGTCTCGCATTTATTTGAGTTAGAGCTATTGGCATTGGAAATGACAATGTCTTTTACCCATGTGTTATGGATGTATGTGGTGTGCAGTGGAATGATGTGGGTTGGATTGGAATTGTTAGTTGTGGAATTGTGTGGTAGGGAGTGAATTTGTGTATTGTACCATCAGAGACGTACAAGTTTAATAAAAGAGTTAGCACTCAACGCTGTATGGAAGAATACACACTAGTTGTACAACCTTGTTTCTCATTCCATACCACTTCTCCTGTTTCTGTAGAGAGAGATAATCAAGGACAAAAATAGCAGCAGAATACTCCAGGAATCTTCTTCAACATACAGGGGCATGGAAAATGAAGTTCCAGTTAATATACTTGAGGCTACGTTAGGTGAGGCAAGAAGCGAAGTGTACAGGTAGAGAGCAAGCCAAATAACTGAATGGGCTTTATGCTCTCAACTAGCAGCTGTAATCACCCAAGTCAGTTGTTTTTGTTTAATTGATGTTGAAAGGATGAAATGATGAAGTGGCCGTAGCGTGAGTCTACTTTGGCCTGAATGTCTTTGAACAGTACACCAACCCCTGATGTATCTTACTAGTGAGGAAAAAACAGGCTCTTTGCCACCAAGACTGCATAACGCTGATTCTGCAAAGGAACAAATGTTAGAATCAGATAAATGCTGGACAGACCCACTGGACTTGAAAGGTTAACAGTGCAAATTCCAGTTATAATAATCCCTGCACCAGATAAAAACTCATGTAGAAACATTAACTTTGCTTTCACAGAATTCTCATTACAATCGTATTGTTCATAAGAAATCCGCTGAATGTCTCACCTGAGTACAGCAAATAAATGTGATGGAAAGAGTGAGTAAAAACACGCAAGACACTATGGGCCATATTATCAAGAACGGGCGATAACATTATCGCCACTTTAGCGGCAGGAAACTGCCGCTAAAGCGGCGATAAGGGGCTTGATGATATGCCCTATAGCAGTGTTTCCCAAACTGTGGTCCGCGGACCCCCAGGGGTCCGTGACAGATTCCCAGGGGGTCCTCAAGCAGCAATTTTAAAAGCACAACAAAGTTCCTTGTAGAATTCGCAGTTTTCCAGCAACAATAAAAGTGTCAAGATAACGTCAGTGATTAATGTACCTGCTGGAGAGAGATGAGAGTTTTGTCCAGTGGCAGCTTTGACTTATCTAATGTAGCACAGAGGGTTAATATGCCTACTGCAAAGAACGTGTACCATGCATTTTAAAAAACAGTATTTTATGTGCATAGGTTAGTGGGTTACTGCTTTTGTCACAGAGATTCTTTTGTTACTGTGCAGTTCATAAGTGACAATCGTAATCTAGCACAGTGACCTTTAAACTGTCATCAAAGAGCTGCTTGCAAACTGCATGGTACAAGTTAGAAACATATGTTTTTCCAAGTCTTTCATTATCCTGATGCTGCTAAAAGGTTTATTTGGGTGGAAATACATTTTTATTGTTAAAGTCAATGCTAACCACTGTGTTATGTTCTGAATCCTGAGTTTGTGCTTCTCCAGACCAAGCACTCTTTAAAAATGCCTACCAGTATGAATGACATGTGAATCCTACACCTTGTAGTCGCATTTGCCTTATGTAACATTTTCTATATACTGATTTACACGTATGAATCATTGTCTCTATGGGGCAGATTTACAAGGAAAGTGACTCAGTGTGTGCCGCAAGCCATTTGGCTGCGCCGCACTGAGTCACTTTCAAAACACAGGGATGCGACATATTTACAACAATGTGTCGCATCTCTGTGCTTCCCCTGCGCTGGCGCAAAAACTGCTGCCATGCGCCTGCACAGGCACCCTTGCACCATGGTGCAAGGATGCCTGCGTCGTGGGGAGATTGTTTATATGCAGGAAGGGCTCCCTTTCTGCACATAAACAATCAGAAATGGCGTTTTTCAACTTCTAAGTGTGCTGCATTAGCACACATAGAACTTGAAAAACG
Organism: Calotriton arnoldi; assembly: GCA_963921515.1. NCBI lineage: Eukaryota > Metazoa > Chordata > Amphibia > Caudata > Salamandridae > Calotriton > Calotriton arnoldi. Next base: position 585,712 of record CAWUFW010010265.1, read on the forward strand.
TCATTGTTTTACTGATTGTTTATGTGCAGGAAGGGACAGCTTACTGTACATAAACAGTCACCAGAGGTGATTTCCTCTTTCTATGCGTGCTGCAGAATGCAACACGCATAGAAAGAGGAACAAAACAAGGAGAAATGAATACATTTCTCCTTGTTGCGCCTCCCTACGCCTCCCCTGTGGAGGCATAGCATTCAGACACATTTCCAGATTTACGATTTCTAGTAAATCTGGAAATGTGTCTGGTTTCATGGGTGTTGCGTGGGAACACCCACAGCAACACCCATGGAACTCCCCTTTCACGCAAAGTGCTGTGTGCAAATGGGGCATATTTACAAGACCAGGAAAATTCACGCACAGTGGTTTTTCCTGCCTTGGAAATATGGGGCACTAAAATGCACCACCGGTGCGTCACTTTTTGTGACGCACCCGTGGCGCAAGGGGCTTGTAAATCTGCCCCTATGTGTGTGTGATGTAAAGTGCTCTGACATCCTACGATGGTATGAGAGATGCTATAAAACAAATGAAATACATGTGACAGAGGGGCTATGGAGAGATGAGAGGCACTGTTGGAGGGTGATAATAAGGGAATCATTGAAGAACCCCAACAAAGATTGTCGTATCCTGGTGCATGGTAAGGTCATCATTTACTATTCTTTAAAAGCTGATACAATTCAATATATAATGATAAATTTGTTGTAGAATGCACCATTGTTTCCTAAATTTTCTTGGTGGGAGGGCCTCCAAAAGCCCCCTTTGTAGTTGTCATGCTCACTCACTGCACTTGGTGTGCACTGTATGGGGACTGGTCTGAAAACATTTACCAGGGCTGCTTTGGTTTTCCAGTCTGGCCCTGGCAGGAGCCTTGTACTGCGAAATAAAACCAACCATTTAAAAGTTAGTCACGGGGATGCAGCACTAACCTTCCCCTTTTTTTGCAAATTCTTTCAATATAAAATACTAAACTCCTTAGTAATTTGAGTATTTTGTGTGCACACGTGTGTTTATTGTTTTCGAATTACTGTTTTAATGTTTGAAATTTAATTCATACAAATTGCTTGGGGGTCCCCGGCTTCCAGTGATGACTCAATGGGGGTCCTCAGGAGTCAAACGTTTGGGAACCACTGCTCTACCCCATTTATGGAAGGATCTGGGAAGAGAAAAAGGTGCCATCAGAATGGAAGGAGGATTATCACATCAAGATCCCCAAAAAAGATGACTTGAGTAACTGCGCAAACTACAAAGGGATAACTTTTCTATCAACCCCAGGCAAGGTGTTCAACAGAGTCATCCTCAACAGAATGAAGGAACAAGCCAACACTCGGTTGTGAGACGAGCAAGCTGGCTTCCACAAAGATAGACCCTGCAGAGATCAGATTGCAACACTGCGCATTGTCAGTCGATAGAATGCACCCCCCTCTGTGTCCATTTCATAGACTAGGAGAAGGATTTCGACAGCATGGACATAGAGGCCCTTTGGAACTCCTCTGCCACTATGGTATGCCAGATAAACTCATAAGAATCATCAAGATCTCTTAAGAGGGAATGACCTGCAAGATAGTCCATGGAGGAGAACTCACGGAAGCCTTCCAAGTGAGGACTAGAGTCCGCGAGGGTTGTTTGCTCTCACCTTTATCTTCTTACTGTCCAAAGACTGGATAATGAAGATATCCACAGCAAGGAGAAGAAATGGGATCAAGCGGAACCCTTGGACGCAGCTCAATGACCTGGACTTTGCTGATGACCTGGCCCTACTCTCCCATACCCATCTGCAGATGCACGAGAAGGCTGACAATGTGGCAGCTACATCAGCACAACTTGGCCTCAACATCCACAGGGGGAAAAGCAAGATCCTGAAGGCTAACAGGGCCAGCACAACTGCAGTCACTCTTGCAGGCATGCACTAGAAGAGGTTGAGGCCTTCACCTACTGGGGCAGTGTCATAGACAAGCAGGGCGGCACAGACACCGACGTCATGGCAAGAATCAGCAAAGTAAGGGCTGTCTTCATTCAATTAAAGAATATCTGGAGCTCCAAGGACCTAATGCTGCAAACCAAGATCAGGCTTTTTAGCACCAACATAAAATCGGTCCTTCTGCGTGGAGCAGAAACTTGGATGACAACCATGAACACCACTAACAAAGTCCAGGCCTTCATCAACACTTGTCTGAGTAAAATCCTCCAAACCTGCGGGCCAAACACCATGTGAGGATATGGGTGGACTTAGGCTATCCTGTTTTAGGTTTAAACCTATAATAACTGATAAAACCCCACCAAAAGGGAACTAGCCCTCATTGGTGTAAACATATAAACACTGATAAGCACCTGCACAGCCACAAACTAAATTCCATTCAAAGAAAAGGAGAGTGAAAGAATACAATGTAACTTTGTTAAACAAGGTAGCAGCAAGAAAGACTGGGCTAACATTATTCTGCTTTAGTTTTGTTTAGGGATGTCACTACAATATTGTTTCTTTTTCCTTTTTCAGTTTTGTGGTCTTTGGTATAAAGGGGGGGTTCGTAACTCTTTCTCCCATCAACAATCCTCACTTTCAACTGAGGTAATGTCCTCCCACTTTATTGCCTGATTTTTGATCCTGAACCCTTACAAATGACAGTCACTGTAAATCCGCACCCTCCGTTTATACAGAAGTATGCCACCAATAATATTATCAACACAAGTCACATATACATGTGTATAAACCAAAAAAGTGTGAAAGGACAAGAAGGCACCTCACGTGCGCAACACCAATGGAGCTGGCTGGTTGGTTCTCACCAGCCATGCCCACGTTTCTCATCATTGGTAGCCATCTTGCCTCAAGAAATAAAAATAGTGTCCAAAACAAATAGTGGTGAAAGAAAAAGAACGTGTAGTGTATGTATCACAAATACCACGAGTACGACCCCGTGAGGTTAAGATTGAAAAAAGATGCACGATTCCCGATGCCAGTTTTATTGTCAACTCGTGCACTTATTCAAATAAAAACAACCTGCATGTGTGCAGACCACTTGATGTTGCGATACAAAAGGGGATGATGGACGGAACGTTTGAGCCAATCAAACACTCACCCCCAGTCAACTGATCTGGGTTTAATCCATCATCATTCTTTAGCTCACTCCACCACCCCAGTTCAGACATGGCCATATGCAAATCAGTCTGACCCTGTGCCTCATGGGAACAGTCCAGCCCGAACTGCCAAGCCATGTCTTCCCTGGACCGGAAACAAGCATCCTAGGACCGGTTTCTGGCCTTTCAGCCGTCATCAGCCAGGCTTGCTTGAATCCAGTGGCAAAGTGAGCAAGGGACCCACGTCTGGGCATACCCCCGCCAACTTAGGGCGACCAAAGCGATACAAAGGGGATGATGGACGGAACGTTTGAGCCAATCAAACACTCACCCCCAGTCAACTGATCTGGGTTTAATCCATCATCATTCTTTAGCTCACTCCACCACCCCAGTTCAGACATGGCCATATGCAAATCAGTCTGACCCTGTGCCTCATGGGAACAGTCCAGCCCGAACTGCCAAGCCATGTCTTCCCTGGACCGGAAACAAGCATCCTAGGACCGGTTTCTGGCCTTTCAGCCGTCATCAGCCAGGCTTGCTTGAATCCAGTGGCAAAGTGAGCAAGGGACCCACGTCTGGGCATACCCCCGCCAACTTAGGGCGACCAAAGCGATACAAAAGGGGATGATGGACGGAACGTTTGAGCCAATCAAACACTCACCCCCAGTCAACTGATCTGGGTTTAATCCATCATCATTCTTTAGCTCACTCCACCACCCCAGTTCAGACATGGCCATATGCAAATCAGTCTGACCCTGTGCCTCATGGGAACAGTCCAGCCCGAACTGCCAAGCCATGTCTTCCCTGGACCGGAAACAAGCATCCTAGGACCGGTTTCTGGCCTTTCAGCCGTCATCAGCCAGGCTTGCTTGAATCCAGTGGCAAAGTGAGCAAGGGACCCACGTCTGGGCATACCCCCGCCAACTTAGGGCGACCAAAGCGATACAAAAGGGGATGATGGACGGAACGTTTGAGCCAATCAAACACTCACCCCCAGTCAACTGATCTGGGTTTAATCCATCATCATTCTTTAGCTCACTCCACCACCCCAGTTCAGACATGGCCATATGCAAATCAGTCTGACCCTGTGCCTCATGGGAACAGTCCAGCCCGAACTGCCAAGCCATGTCTTCCCTGGACCGGAAACAAGCATCCTAGGACCGGTTTCTGGCCTTTCAGCCGTCATCAGCCAGGCTTGCTTGAATCCAGTGGCAAAGTGAGCAAGGGACCCACGTCTGGGCATACCCCCGCCAACTTAGGGCGACCAAAGCGATACAAAAGGGGATGATGGACGGAACGTTTGAGCCAATCAAACACTCACCCCCAGTCAACTGATCTGGGTTTAATCCATCATCATTCTTTAGCTCACTCCACCACCCCAGTTCAGACATGGCCATATGCAAATCAGTCTGACCCTGTGCCTCATGGGAACAGTCCAGCCCGAACTGCCAAGCCATGTCTTCCCTGGACCGGAAACAAGCATCCTAGGACCGGTTTCTGGCCTTTCAGCCGTCATCAGCCAGGCTTGCTTGAATCCAGTGGCAAAGTGAGCAAGGGACCCACGTCTGGGCATACCCCCGCCAACTTAGGGCGACCAAAGCGATACAAAGGGGATGATGGACGGAGCGTTTGAGCCAATCAAACACTCACCCCCAGTCAACTGATCTGGGTTTAATCCATCATCATTCTTTAGCTCACTCCACCACCCCAGTTCAGACATGGCCATATGCAAATCAGTCTGACCCTGTGCCTCATGGGAACAGTCCAGCCCGAACTGCCAAGCCATGTCTTCCCTGGACCGGAAACAAGCATCCTAGGACCGGTTTCTGGCCTTTCAGCCGTCATCAGCCAGGCTTGCTTGAATCCAGTGGCAAAGTGAGCAAGGGACCCACGTCTGGGCATACCCCCGCCAACTTAGGGCGACCAAAGCGATACAAAAGGGGATGATGGACGGAACGTTTGAGCCAATCAAACACTCACCCCCAGTCAACTGATCTGGGTTTAATCCATCATCATTCTTTAGCTCACTAAAAGTGATTGCCGCAAAATTCCTACCCTCTATCTCGTATGGCTCGGAAATTCTGAACATTAAAGATGCCACAGTTTTAAATACTCAATGGCTCAAACGTTCCGTCCATCATCCCCTTTTGTATCGCTTTGTTCGCCCTAAGTTGGCGGGGGTATGCCCAGACGTGGGTCCCTTGCTCACTTTGCCACTGGATTCAAGCAAGCCTGGCTGATGACGGCTGGAACGCCAGAAACCGGTCCTAGGATGCTTGTTTCCGGTCCAGGGAAGACATGGCTTGGCAGTTCGGGCTGGACTGTTCCCATGAGGCACAGGGTCAGACTGATTTGCATATGGCCATGTCTGAACTGGGGTGGTGGAGTGAGGTAAAGAATGATGATGGATTAAACCCAGATCAGTTGACTGGGGGTGAGTGTTTGATTGGCTCAAACGTTCCGTCCATCATCCCCTTTGTATCGCTTTGTTCGCCCTAAGTTGGCGGGGTATGCCCAGACGTGGGTCCCTTGCTCACTTTGCCACTGGATTCAAGCAAGCCTGGCTGATGACGGCTGGAATGCCAGAAACCGGTCCTAGGATGCTTGTTTCCGGTCCAGGAAGACATGGCTTGGCAGTTCAGGCTGGACTGTTCCCATGAGGCACAGGGTCAGACTGATTTGCATATGGCCATGTCTGAACTGGGGTGGTGGAGTGAGCTAAAGAATGATGATGGATTAAACCCAGATCAGTTGACTGGGGGTGAGTGTTTGATTGGCTCAAACGTTCCGTCCATCATCCCCTTTTGGACCACTTGATGTTGGGCCGACATGTTTCATTGCCTATTCAATTTCGTCAGGGCAGTGAGGTCGTCAATCACCTTACTGGACACTTATAATGTTATACACAATGACTGTCAAATGCAAAGGAAAAGGAAATCATGTTACTCAACCAGAAACCTCCATCTTTAAATGGAACACACATCATTACGCCTTCCAAAAGCACTCATTACCATGTGGAAGCCAAAGTCCCTCGTACCAGCTCTCCACTTGGTCACTTGAGGGATACTCCAACCGTGAGTCCCTCTTCTAGGCGCATACACCTACTGTTGCATGGAATCTAAAAGTGATTAAAAGACACATAGTTTGTCATCCGCAGTGCCTCACAGCCCCACCTGCGCCAACTTCAATCTTGTTTATGCGCAAAATCGGCTATTCGCACAAATCGGATACATCTAATATTCACAACTAGACAGATTCTATGCTTATTCAGCTGTCAACTTTGTTCAGGCATGTCGAGTCTTGGCAACTTACAGGGTGCTGGTCTACCCCTGTATGTCAACTAGCCTCCATTCCAGCAGTTACAACATACCCACAGTTCACGTGAATGCTCACCATTTACGAACCTACACCCACAGCCTTGGACTGACACTGTCATTTCTGTGTGTACACACGATGGACTAAATGGATTCCCCCGGGATACTATGCAGATACAATGGTTACGCTACATCGAGTGGCTACAGGTCCAATTATCCAATCCAATCCGTGACATTCACAAGTTACTCACCTACGCTATGGGCATTTCTCTAACAGCCTTACCGCCTGCACGTCCGGGAGCGCGTCCTCTCATCCCCTCGCTCCCGGCGTTTCAGCCGCTTGTTATAAATGCACGCAGACGCGATCCTCAAGTCACGTGATTTTTCAAAAACCAGAGTGGTCATATTGGAATAGGTCATAAGTAGTGCCACCCTTGCGTAATCCATCCGCAAAACTTCTTTAAAAGGACATTGTTAGACACAATTTTCACTGCTGTCAAACGATCTTAATATTGATGTAGAGGTGAAAAATGCCATATGAATTTGAGTGGATAAGTAGTACGAGTTTTAAGTGAATAACAATAGTGGTTTTTCCTTTTAAGCAACTACTTTAGTGTGTTAGGATTTGGATCCAAGGGGAAACTTTTCTGTCTTACTTGTAAAGAGGTGAAAAATGCCCGCATTCTGATACCGACAGTAACACACATATACCAAATTTTAATGCGACCGTTCCCATGCACAACAAAATATTCTTGAACACACTGATGGTCCTAATACTTGTATCTTAATATGATCACAAATCCTAAGTACTACTAATACCCGTTACCATATTTGAATAAAGAATACATCGCCATTACTGGCTAGCCAAATTGATGCAGTACTTATATCCATGCGAGCTCAGTAGGCATGAAACGTGGTTACCGGTGGTTAATGTGGTTACCCGGAACCAGAACGTGGTTACCCGGAACCAGTTCTTGATCAAGCCAGGGTACGAGTTCAATCCAAAAAGCGTGAGGAATTGTTAATTACCACCGAGATACCCACACACAACCGGATGGTTGTCGTGTCCAAATTCTCCACCTTAAGTGGTCCTTACAAAAGAATCATAAAACGTCATTGGCCAACTTTACAATTGGAACCGGATTTCAAACAGTTGTTTACCAAAGAACCCATCTTCGCATACAAAAGAGGTTAAAATCTCGGAGAGCTTCTTAAATATTCATTGACAAACATTGACCAAAAGGAATATATCAATCAATCATCAATCAGGAGTTTGTTAAAGCGCGACTACTCACCCGTAAGGGTCTCAAGGCGCTAGGGGTGGGGGGGGTGCAGGTTCCATTCCATCAAGGAGGGGTCTGTCGAAGAGCCAGGTTTTGAGGTTTCTTGCGAAGATGGGGAGCGATGTTGTCTGTCTGAGGTGGAGCGGAAGGGCGTTCCATGCTTTGGCCGCGAGGAAGGAGAAGGAGCGGCCTCCCGATCTGGTCTTTCTGGTGCGGGGGACCACGGCGTAGGAGAGCTGGGCTGATCGTAGGGTCCTTTGGGGTGCGTGGAATTTGAGTCGGCTGTTCCGGTGCCGTGGAGGGCCTTGTGTGCGTGGGTGAGCATCTTGAAGGTGATTCTCGCCTCGACAGGGAGCCAGTGGAGTGTGCGCAGGTGCTGGGAGATGTGGCAGTGTTTTGGCAGGTTGAGGACCAGTCTTGCGGCGGCGTTCTGGATGTTCTGTAGCTTGCGGGTGAGGTTTTTGTTTATTCCGGCGTAGAGTGCGTTGCCGTAGTCGAGTCTGCTGGTGACCAGGGCTTGAGTGACGGTCTTTCGGTGTTCGAGGGGATCCATTTGAAGGTCTTACGAAGGAGGCGGAGGGTGTGGAAGCAGGAAGACGAGACAGAGTTGATCTGGCGGTCCATTTTGAGCTCGGCGTCCAGGATGATTCCCAGGTTGCGTGCATGGTCTGTGGGGGTTGGCGGGTTTCCGAGGGCGGGGGGCCACCAGGTGTCGCTCCAGGCGTCGGGGTTTGGGCCCATGATGAGTACTTCTGTTTTGTTGGTGTTTAGTTGTAGGCAGCTGTTTTTCATCCATTTGGCGACGGCTTCCATGCCTTCTTGAAAGTTGCGTCTGGCGGTGTTGGGCTCGTTGGATAGGGAGAGGATGAGCTGGGTGTCGTCTGCGTATGACACGATGTTGAGTCCGTAGGTTCTGACGATGGGGGCGAGTGGAGCCATGTAGAAGTTGAAGAGCGTCAGGCTGAGGGAGGAGCCCTGGGGGACTCCGCAGGTGGTAGGTGTGGGGTCCGAGAGGAAAGGGGGAAGTCTGACCCACTGCGTCCTGCCGGAGAGGAAGGAGCAGATCCAGTCGAGGGCCTTGTCCTGGATTCCTGCGTCGTAGGGTCTGCGTATTAGGGTGCGGTGGGAGACTGTGTCGAACGCCGCTGATAGGTCGAGGAGGATGAGGGCTACTGTTTCTCCTTTGTCCAGTAGGGTGTGGATGTCGACTGTTGCGGCGAGGAGGGCGGTTTCCGTACTGTGGTTTTTTCTGAAGCCGGATTGGGAGGAGTCGAGGATGTTGTGTTCTTCAATGAATGTGGCGAGATGGCTGTTGATGGCTTTCTCGATGACTTTCGCTGGGAACGGGAGCAGGGAGATGGGTCTGTAGTTTTTGAGGTCGGTGGGGTCCGCTGAGGGTTTCTTTAGGAGGGGGTTGACCTCGGCGTGTTTCCAGTCGTCGGGGAACGAGGCGGTCCCAGGGAGCGGTTGATGGTGTGGCGGAGCATGGGTGCGATGGTGTCGGCGGCTCTGTTGAAGATGTGGTGGGGGCTGGGGTCCGTGGGGGCCCCTGAGTGGATTGACTTCATTGTCTTCAGTGTGTCTTCGGTGGTGAGGGCTGTCCAGTCATCAATCGCTGGTTTCTGGGTGTCGGGGGTGGTTGGTGAGGGTTCAGTGTGTTGGTTGTCTTCGTCGAAGTTGTCGTAGATGCTCTTGATTTTGTGGTGGAAAAAGGTGCTGAGTTTGTCGCAGAGGTCTTGTGAGGGAGGGATGTCGGTAGACTCGCTGGTGGGTTGGGCGAACTCCTTGATGATGCTGAAGAGTTCCTTGCTGTTGTGTGCGTGGGTGGAGATTCTGTCTTCAATCGCTTTTTCCTCGTTTCTCTGATGAGTTGATGGTGGGCATTGGTGGCGGCTCTGAAGTTGTTGTGGGCTTCTGTGGATTTGGTGTTCCTCCAGGCCTTTTCGAGGCGGCGGCATGTGCGCCTGGAATCTCGAAGTTCGGTGGTAAACCATCTGGCTTTCTTGGCGCAGGTATTGTTGTTTTTCTTGAGGGGGGCTATGGTGTTGGTGCTGTCCGAGATCCATCTATGCAGGGTTCGGGCTGCGGTGTTGGGGTCATCGTTTTCCGCGATGGTTACTATGTACACAACCATGCTTGAATTGCAGCAATTGCCACAACATAATTCCAGGACCCAATATCTCACACCCCATGAAGGGGCATAACATCAAATTAAAAGTGACAGCAACCTGTGACACCACTAATGTCATTTACCTACTAAAGTGTCCATGCGGCAAAGTGTACATCGGTAAGACCGAAAAAAAGATTAAGGTTAGGATTAATGAACATAAGAGCAATATAAGAACCAAACAACTTAAATCCACGATTACCTGCCACTTCTTGGAAGCTAAACACAACATCAGCCAATTGAAATTCTTAATTCTTGAGGTAGTTGACAAATCGGAAGGAAGGGACAACCACAATCATTTATTACAGCGTGAGAATTTCTGGATCCGGCACCTTGACGCACTCAAACCAAATGGAATGAACGACAGGATGGAATTCCAATGTTATCTTTAACTGACTGATTTTTGATCATATTTCACTGTGTTACTCTAGCCCGTTTCCGACTCCTGAACCTTTTATCAATTCCATTATTTATCATGACTGTCATTCTAGCCCGTTAATTGTGTAACATCTTCTCCCTTTGAGAGTATATACACTGCCGTTATAATTGTTAATTTTATGTTGAACATTGTTCTTCACATCAGACATTGTTCCTTATGACTTGTTATAGTTTGGATCCTTTAAGAAACTCGTTTGAGCTATTATTATTAACAGGTTAATATCGCTTGTTATGTTTCACCACGTTTTTTTATTTCCATTGTACTTATGCACAGCTTAAGATGGCCGCCACTTTTTTCTTTACACCGTCCGTTTTTTACTTTTATTATTTGTTGTTCCGAACACGTTTTATTTCCGGGAACGTTCACCCGACCACACACTCGTCGGAACAGGGATGTTGTAGCTGCACCCGAGCACGCTAACTCTACCGGAGTAAGTACACTTTCAAACTGCTTGAATGCACCGAGGACGTAACATTCCTCTTGTGCATATTTTAGCGTTTCGCTTGGTTTTACTTGCCAACCATTCGCCGTTTCGTTTATATTATGATTCAACACCCTACAAACAGTAATGTGTCAGCACATTGGTTTTATCCGCGACTTTACTGTTTCACTCCACGCGCACAAATATATCCTGATCTTGATTTGAATCGTGACTTCACTGTTTCACTTGACATGTTTATAACACATTTTGATTTTGGGTCACCTTCTTTCACTGATTGGACTTTCATCTTTTGGGAACTACAGCTTTTGACACACACCTGTCTGATTATTTCGGGGTTCTGACTTACAGTTATTCTCACTGTTGCACTGTGAATCTTTATATTCAACCATAGATCGCACTTTGTGATTACGTGTTCACCTAGCTCACTAACGAGTTCACCCATTGATCAGTTAATGATTGTATTTGTTTCCTCTTTGTATGTTATATCGCATTTCACTTTACTTTATACTACAGATTTATCCCTGAAGAAGGGCGGTAAGCCCGAAAATGCATTGGGATGTGTAGAACTCTGGATAATGTAATCCACGCTTGAATTTCAAGTTTCTGGTGCAATGCATCATGGAGATTGTAGTCTTCTGGAATAAGACCTCAATTTGATTTCGACAAATTAATGCATCATTGTGAATAAAACAATACATTCAGTTGTTAAATAAAAATTCTGATAACTGTGGTCATTTTTGAGCTCATTGAACACTCTTGAAACCCTATTTAGGGTATGTTTGGTGCCTAGGGGAACACACCCCTATCTAAGGGGGTGCAAATTGTTTGATTATCTTCACGCTCTGATTCAGAGAGCGATACCCCGGGAGCACCTTACACATTAATGAAGGTCTAAACACTTTTGTCTATTTTTTTACAATACAAGCTGTGCACGGACTTCAACTCTTTTGATTTTATTTAAAGCTGCCACTTCCCCAGTGTGTAATTGTAAACATCTGACCATTTCCAAGGAGGGGACGGATCGGAGAGGAGTTTGTGAATGGCAACAAACTCACGAGTTAAGGGGAGACTTGTTCAGCTGTAAACATGCTACAAACGAGTAATGTAATGTAATGTAAAATAGATTTATATAGTGCACTATCAACCAACGGGTATCCTGGCGCTGAGAGAGTACCTGGTTGTTATATGGCGTAATTGATCGACCACCCTAAAATGAGGCATACAGATTAAAGATTAAGGGGGGAGGGAACCGGAGTGAGACCACAGGATGGATCGGTGACATTACATCTAGGTATTACTCCTCCCTCGGGAACAACCAAGTCTTCAGCTTCTTCCTGAATTGCATTCAATTCTCACTTTGCCTGATGTCAGATGGAAGTTCATTCCACAATCGTGAGGCCACAGAGCTAAAGGCTCTCCCTCCTGTCCTAGCTCTTTTAAATTTTGTGATGTTAACCAAATTTGCTGTTGACGAACTGAGGTTTCTTGGAGGAGTGTACCATGTAAATTTTCTCTGCAGTGGTCTAGGACCCAGACCATGTACTGCCTTAAAGACAATGCAGAGAGATTTAAAATGTATCCTCTGCCGAATCGGCAGCCAATGAAGATCTCTTAAGGCCAGAGATGCAGAGGACCTGCGCTGCCGATTTAAGGCTAGCTTTGCTGCTATTGTTTGGATTCTTTGCAACTTCAGTATCAAGGAATTTGGAGCTCCAAGACACAAGGAGTTACAATAGTCCAACCTGCTCAGAATAATGCTCCTCACTACTTGTGTTCTGGCAGAGACTGGCAATAGTGGGAGAATCTTTCGTAAAGCTCTAATCAGAGAAAAGAAGGTGCCAACTGTTTTGTTTACTTGTGAGTCCAGTTGAAGATAATTATCCATCAGCACCCCCAGATTACGTACTGTTTTGGCTGGAATTAATGGAGTATCTATAGGAGTGAGCCGGAAGTCAACAGGAAGGGGACGGGCTATTTTATTCGTAGTGCAGCATACAACTTCTGTTTTATCTCCATTGAATTGGAGAAAGTTGTTTCTAAGCCAGTTTGTGGTACTTTCCATGCACTTATGAAATTTATCCATGGGGATTGTTTGATCCCCTTCCAGCGAAAACATAAGCTGTGTATCATCAGCATAGTTGACTAATTCTACTCCAAAGGACTTGATGATGGGATCTGAATTCAGGACAGAGGGGGCTCAATTTAGCGAAATTGGTTTTTTTAACCACACACGAACCAAACAAATTAATGACTGCTGCTCATTTATGTTGCTAATTTAGCAATCTCTTCTGAATGAAAAAAAAAGGCAGAAGCAGATAACAGTAAGGATCAGAGATGCAAAAACGGCCCCTTCAATGTTCAGAACAAGCCAGGAGCTCACATGGAAAAAAGCACCAAGCTGAACACGAAAGCGAGTCCACAAATATCAAGATAGTGTGGGGCATCTCTCATCTAGATAATGGGAGGCTATCTGTGACTTTGCTAAAATATATATAAATACCGTTCAGACCTATTTCATAAATGCTTCTCAGCTGACCAATACATTTATATAATGTGTGTGTTAGAGACGAAACAGTCAGGGAATTAGGCAATTTAAATGAATTAAAGAAACAAAAGGATGGTTAAAGCAATGGACACTGAAAGATTTGTCACTTGAGAGGCGTAGTACTGTTCATAAATACCTGATTCGTCTTACAATTCATGTAATTGACAAGCTTCCCTTTCATAAAAATGTTACTGATGTCATCACTATGATGTAGACTGAAGTGTGACTTTTTCAGAGACTGCTAACAAATGCATTTAGCCTTTCTTTGCACTTTATAGAAACTACCTAGTGCAAAGCTGCAGCATACATTTTGGCTACAGACTGGACCAATAAAACATCTGCATATTTATCAGTAGTTTGTATTCACTGCACGCTAACTGTGCCTTTTAGGAACTTCGCGCTTTTTCATAAATGTATTTTTGATGTAACGCTAGCAGGCAGTGAGCAATGAAGATTCTACAGAATTCAGTTTGCAAGATAATAGCAGTATCACAAAAATGACATGCAGCCATCAGCAAAGCCTTTATTATTAGGAAAATAACCTTATACAGGCACAGTTATTTGGACGGTATGTCAAACACAAATCAATGTTTTGCTCTTTTTCCGTTACTGTGGTGTTTCAATAGACTGAATATTCAGGGTCAGTAATGTTCTAAATGTCTATTACTAACCACAAGTGATGGTAAGCAGTGTTTGGTGTAATTACGTCACATCCCACAGACAAGCATTCGAATAGCGCAAACTTACATGTTGAAAGGCTGTTTTGTTTGGCTTTAAAGGGAGGCATGAATGTTTCCAGAATTTTTTTTTTTTTTTAATGACAGCACATACAACCGGAAGACTGAACGTAACCAATACATGAATGGCAAAACGTGTACTGGATATGACTTATCAAAGTTGGAAACATGGGCTTCTATCAGGAACCATTACATACCTCAGCCGATTCCCTTTGTATGAGGCAAATGGCAGCATTCGACTGGGAGCCCCCTGTACAGGGCCTCAGCAGAGCGTGCGGGCTGATAGGACAGCCAGCAAGATCCTTCCCAGCCATGCACAGCACTCTGCTCATAGGGGGAGGCAGGGATAACTCGGCATTCACCTTCACAGCCGAGCCCTTTCTGCTGGGGCCCTGCATGGCCTCAATCAGCACAGCTAGCGAGCATACAGTTCGCATAGCCCCAACACCGCACTGGTGAATGGGGCGATCGGTCACCTACTGAGTGCAGCAGCCTGCGCACTCGTGGTCACCTTAGCCCCGGCAGAGCATCACAAGGGCCTGATTGTGTTATTGGCACCGCTGCGCCCAAGCTCAGCCTCTTCTTCCCTTTCCTCCTAGAGTACTGCTTTCAAAGTGCACATGCAAAACAAACAACAGCGGTGCCAGAAAGAGGACAGACAACTCGATTGGATGTATATAAGGAAGCAACCTTCACATGGCCACGCGTGTATATTATTAGAAAGGGGCCTCCCGAGCAGCCGCCATGCCATGCAGAAATAAACAAAGGAGAACGCCCCATGCCGAAAGATGAAGTGCGGCCTCCCTAATACGGACGGCGCGCACTTCAAGTGAGACAGACATGGGAAGACTTAGGCGGGGCAATTGCTGAATTAAAATGCAAGCAACTATGGGTGCAGAAAGCTGGAAGTGCTTGACCAGGCATTTAAAAAGTAAAAACAGAACGCGGGCGCCGTGATAAAAAATAAAGCGAGGTGCCCGCTTTTTAAATATGAAAGCGAGCGGCAATATGGACCCTCTGAAGCACGGTTTGCTGGGCTAGAAGTGCTTGGCAGCATATAAAAATGTACATGACTGCAGATATAATAAGTTTACCGACTTGAATGCACCGCCAGCCATCGAATCCAAAACAAGCAGGATTAGCCTTGAAAGCCGCCCAAACATCCGCAAGTCCTACCAAAATAAGCCCAACCTTAGGTTAAGGCAGAGAGAGTAAATAAAAGCAGCGACCATGTTGGGAGAAAGGAAATTTTTTTTTTTTAAAAGAGTTCTCCTCGTTACCATCTGAAGAGGGACTGCGTAAGTAAGCTGTAATTGGCAGGTGTGCCCGAGAGTTGCAGGGAAGTGACGTATCGGCAAAGCGAACGAGTTAGGAGGCAGCAAATAAAAGCGACAGTGGAGTGAGCCAATGGTGAGTAGGAAACGGGAAAAAAGTGATGGTATTAATTACAGCAGGTCTTGCAGACAGCGCATGCGATGTAGGCTCGACCTAACTAGAGTTTAAAAACACCCTTGTCTGGGACGTGCAGCCCTCTATAAGATGCTGGTGTTACCGGGCTTTCTCTACGTACTACAAAATACCCCTTAAAGGATCCCTGACTCCTATTTCTCCAGTATTGATGGTGCCATGCGTACCTTGCTATGGATTGGCCGGGCAACACGAATAGCGATGCAAAAACTATCGGCGGGTTGGTATGATGGGGGAATTGCACTACCCGACCTTAGGTTATACTACCAAGCATCTCAACTTGTGGTGATTAACCATTGGGCTCATGGAGATCGGGGGGACCCGAGTTTCCTTACAGACTGGTGGCTCATGGGACAAGGCAGCTATAATAAAGCACTTTACACTAACCCTAAAAAACTGGGCCTTACCGGGCCGACAGCACGCACATTCGAAACCTGGCACACAGTCAATAAAAAACTGGGCTGGCACAGTAAAATTACAAGTGCGACCCCACTCTGGGAACCCGAGAAATTGGGTCATCTGAGTGCCTGCCCCGGATTTGATAAGTGGGACCTGATAGGTATTTCAACGGTGGAGGACATGTGGAATTCTAGGGGGTTGGTCACCTTTACTGACCTACAGAAAGAATACGACCTTGCACAATCCGAAATATTTAGATATCTACAGATTAGCCATGCGCTTAAAGCAGCAATACCGGGGGGCTGTCCACTTCCTGTGGCTTCCCCATTAGAAGATAGGCTGATACTCGATCCCATGCCCAGGAAGGCCATATCCCTCACATATAAAAAATTGATCAATAACCGCCCGGATCTCTTAACATGCTTGCGGCAGAATTGGGAGGCAGAGCTGGGTGAGTTGGAGGAGGATGATTGGCGCGAAGCCTTAGCCTCCCCTCGGGAGGTGGCCATCCCCATGAGACTGCGACTGGTCCAACTTATTATCCTGCATCGAGTTTATCTTGCCGCGGGAGTTCTGGTTAAGATGGGCAGGAGGGCTGATCCTTCTTGCCTTAGACAGTGTCATCAAGAGGGGACTTTCTTCCATACTATCTGGGAGTGTCCAGCTGCCCAAGCATATTGGAAAGTTGTTACCGAACAATTAGTGAGTGCCGGGGGGAAGAAACTGATGGCTACCCCTAAGCTTTGTCTGCTAAATATATGGGACGCCACTGACCTTACACAGACCGAGAAACCATGAGTTTCACTGGGATGGGCCCTAGCAAAACGAAACATTGCACAAAAATGGGGGGTGGGGGAGATGCCGCGAATTAAAGACTGGATTGCTGACATGGACAGAGCTATGGTTGCGAAGAAAGATGTTTTCAAGCACAGAGGCTGCCCTAAAAAATAGGATTGTAAGTGGACTTTTTGGAATACATACAGGGGAGAAATATGCTTGTCTCCAACTGTGGAGCTACGGCATAGTGAAAGCAGATTGTATGACCCTTTAAATGCCGAGGGCGAGACATTGGAATGAAGAGTCATGGTGGTATCAACATATGTGAATTATAATATCTACATATCTTGTACCTGATTGTATGTTTTTGATAAACTGCATTGCTGTGCTTTTTTGTTTTGTTGACCAATAAAAAAAGTAAAACAAAAACAAAAACCCTTGTCTGCCAAGGGTTCAGTGTAATTGGCATAGATGTGAAACATCTCCTTGAGAGTAGGCTGGGCAACACCTTTAGTGACTTTGGCACTGCAACATGTTATGTTAGAATACTCACCACTTGGTAAGCAAAGAAATGTTGAGGAGCAATTCAGGAAATGTAATTTTACAATGCATGAGAAATGGCTTGCAATGATGCATAGAAATGTCCCTGTAACAAACATGGCATTTGAAGTCAATGAAGCCTGACTGTGGTACCCTGCAGTAGTTCTAGACCCCTTCCGTAAAGGGGAATTTTCTCTGGACTTTGAAAAGTACTGCTTTATTTTTGATCGCTTCAATGACTCTGAGGGCATATGCGCCCAGTTTAATGAATATATTGCAGAACCTGTCCCAGAGAATTGCAATATTCAGGTGGACCACTACTGGCATGGAAAGCTATGTCAGTGGCCAGAGTTAGCAAATTGTGTACTGGCTGTTTTGGCATTGCCCGTCTCAAGTGTCAAGGTTGAGAGGGCCTTTTCACAGATAAAAGTTTACATGGGAAGGAAAGAGCGAGCGGCCATGACCAAAGACTCACTGAAGAAGTATTGCATGTTGTACTACAATAAGTTTGATTTGTAAAAATGTAGTTGGACCTCAAATACACTGTGTGTACACTGTCTATATACCATGCACTATCAGTGCAGAAAGCAAGCAATAATAAAAGGAAAACGTTCCATAAACACCAGAAAAACACTGTTTCTGTTACTTTTAATGGCGCAAAAATGTGACGACTGATAACCACTGTTTTTAAGGTATTGAAATCACTGGAAAACACTGAAAAAAAGCCACCAGAATTTCCCAAAAATAGAAACTGAAAACAGGGAAGCCTAGGTGTAGGTATATGATGAATCACTGACATAATATCGAAGACAAAAATATCTACATACACAAATATCGATGTAAAAATATCGATAGTCAAAATATCGACATCCTATCTTTAAAATGTAAATGACAAAAATATCGAAAAAATATATAGATGTAAAAATATCGATGTGCAAAATATCTTTTTTTATATATAAAAAATAATGTTAAAACAAGTATATTATAAAATTACTTAGATATAATTAAAAAATATCAACAAATTTAATTTAAAAAATTAAACGTACATATATAAAATTTAATATATAAATGTATATTTACTTTAAAATAATTAATAAACTAATAACTTTAATTTATTTTAAAATATTATAAATATATAAAAATTAACTATAATATATATATATATATACATACACCTATAACATAAAATATAATAATAAAAACATTATATTATAAAATACTAAAATATTTATACATTTTTAAACTTACCATTTGCACTCCATTGAGTGCAACAGTAGGAAAATTGCTGGATAGCGTAGGGATAAAAATTACTATTCCCACTCCAGTGAGTGCAACAGTAGGGAAAGTGTTGGATAGCGTAGGGGTAAAAATTACTATTCCCACTCCAGTGAGTGCAACAGTAGGGAAAGTGTTGGACAGATTAGGGGAAAAAATTACTATTCCCACTCCAGAGTGCAACGGTAGGGAAAGTGTTGGATAGCGAAGGGTAAAAATTACTATTCCCACTCCAGTGAGTGAACAGTAGGGAAAGTGTTGGATAGCGTAGGTGTACAAATTACTATTCCCACTCTAGAGAGTGCAACAGTAGGGAAAGTGTTTGATAGCATAGGGGTAAAAATTACTATTCCCACTCCAGTGAGTGCAACAGTAGGGAAAGTGTTGGATAGCGTAGGTGTAAAAATCACTATTCCCTCTCCAGTGAGTGCAACAGTAGGGAAAGTGTTGGATAGTGGAGGGGAAAAATTACTATTCCCACTCCAGTGAGTGCAACAGTAGCGAAAGTGTTGGATAGCAAAGGGTAAAAATTACTATTCCCACTCCAGAGAGTGCAACAGTAGAGAAAGTGTTGGATAGCGGAGGACTTCAAATTACTATTCCCACTCCAGAGAGTGCAACAGTAGGGAAAGTGTTGGATAGCGAAGGGTAAAAATTACTAATCCCACTCCAGAGAGTGCAACAGTAGGGAAAGTGTTGGATAGCGAAGGGTAAAAATTACTATTCCCACTCCAGTGAGTGCAACAGTAGGGAAAGTGTTGGATAGCGAAGGGTAAAAATTACTATTCCTACTCCAGAGAGTGCAACAGTAGGGAAAGTGTTGGATAGCGAAGGGTAAAAAATACTATTCCCACTCCAGAGAGTGCAACAGTAGGGAAAGTGTTGGATAGCAGAGGGTTAAAATTAATATTTCCCAAAAACTAAAATTAAAATAAAAAGAAACAAAATACCAACTACAATACAAAAATTGTTAATAACACAAAAATAAAAAAATATAAAAAATTACAAAAGATAGAAAAATATTTTAATGTTAAAAAGTACTAAAAATTAACTACAAACATTAATTTATAAAAATTAAAAAAACATTTTACAAACAAATAACTATATTTAATATAAATTAATTATAATCAAAAAATTAATTAATAATGATTTTTAAATAAATTACTTCACACCATATTCCCCTATAAACGCACAAACAACTCCTACATAATTGGCACAATTAACATAATTACCAATTAATTAATTAGAATTAACAAACAATTAATAATTAATTAATAATAAATGAATTACCACAAACACTATAAAACCAAAATATAAAATAAATACTAATAAATACAAATTATGAATTACTTTATTAAAATTAAATTACATCCCACCCTATTCCCCTATAAACCTACAACCCGCTTCTAAAACAAATAACACAATTAACATAATTATCAATTAATTAATAAATAAAATTTGATAACCAATTAAAAATTAATTAATAAAAAATTAATTATAAATACAAATAAATAAAAATTATTAATTACTTTATTATAATTAAATTACTTCCCACCCTATTCCCCTATAAACCCACAACCAGCTCCTAAAAAAGAATACAATTAACATAATTATCAATTAATTAATTAATAAAATTTGACAACCAATTAAAAATTAATTAATACAAAATTAATTATAAATACTAATAAATGAACATTATTAATTACTTTATTATAATTAAATTACTTCCCACCCTATTCCCCTATAAACCCACAACCCGCTACAGAACTAAAATACGCAAAATTTAATTAACATAAAATTAATCACTTCTAAAAATTTCACACATACATTAAAAAAACATCTATACTTATACAAAAAAATTAGATCACATACTTTTAACATACATACTAAGATACAGAACACTAATATAAATATAGATATTATTAATAACGATATTTTTACAAACGATATTACTGACTTCGATATTACAGAAAACGATATATCTTACCTTCAAGTCGATATTCTGGTCCACGATATTCTTGCAGTCGATATTATGCCACTTCGATATTCACAACTCGATATTCTGGCACTTCGATATTCACAACTCGATATTCTGTCTGTGCACCCTATATGATATGACTGAGGAGACTTATCGTGGAGTATACTCACAAATACCATCTTGAGTCAGGCTCATTTGTAGATTTTGAGCTGAACCCTGGGTAGCTGTAGCTTTGAGCAGCAAGGCTAAACAAAGGAATTTAGTGTAAAACATTTAACAGCACCAAACAACAGAATAAGAAAGTCACATAACAAGAAAGACACATGACAATAATTTATAAAAATAGAGCATATTGTTATGAACTCTTAGGGGCCCATTACGATACCCGGCGTAAAAGAATCCGCCAGGCATGGAAGCGGCAAAAATCCGCCCGCACACACCGTCTGAACACCGACCACGCCATTACGATTACACAAACCGAAAACCGCCATCGGCGGAAAAACCACACAAGATACCGCCCGCCATCGTCCGAGTCGGAGTCAAACCGCCCGCCACGGACGGAAACACGCACGACAACACAAAACCGCCCGCCCTCACGGCCGACACACCGCACGTGAGATTACGATCGCACCGCCATGAGCGCGGGAAAACTACAAATACACTGCCCGCCTGCGCAAACAACGCCGATGAGAATCGACACAGCAGAAGCCATGGCGCCCACGTCCCTGCACAGAAACCATCCGCTGACAAAAACAATCGCACACAACATGGCCAACAAGTCCACACAGCAAGGCACGCACAAATACACAAGCACAGTACACATCCCGAAAACACCCCCTGGACAAACAAAAACTACAAAGGCCAGAACCCCAGACACAACACACCTGAAAACAACAGACCATGAGGACACACCCACATAGGTAAGTACAAAAGCAGCACTCCCACAGACCACAACCCCTTGCAACATTGCAAACTAGAGAGGAGAGGAGAGGACACAGTGACACAGCAAGGACAGCAGCACACCACAGAAACGCACACATCACAACCACCACCACCACCACCACCAAACACCGGCACCACAAACCCCCTGCACATTACACAACACACACCGCACCAGCACCACAAACACCATGGCACCACAAAGAATGCCCAAGTTCACGCCCATTGAGCTGACGGTCATGGTCGACGAGATCATCAAGGTGCACCCACAAATCTATGGGAACCTGGTCCAGCACACACCACTAGCCACCAGAAACAGAATGTGGAACCGGATCGTAGACCAGGTCAATGCAGTCGGGACCCTGCCCAGGAACAGAGTAGAAATTAACAAACGGTGGAATGACGTCAAGAGCCTGGTCAAGAAGAAGGAGACCAAGAACAGAGAGCTGGCAGCCGTCACTGGCGGAGGGAATCCCGCGCTCTTCAAGACCTTCAAAGCGTGGGAGGAGAAGGTGCGAGTCATCATACATCCCGAGATCCTCGCCGGATTAGCAGGGGGAGTGGAGGCTGGTAAGTACAAACTAATGTATACCAGCACACCGCTATGTACTCACATGCACTACCACCATGCCACAGCTCCCAGGGACAAACACCCCCATATCCAGCACACAATACACAACACATCACACACACATGCAACAGACACCACCACACACAGCCCAAACAGAACAACTGTAAGATGCGTGGGGACATGTGTACACTCAGCCAGCCACGTAACCACCAACAGGTCCCCAAATATGCCAGAAGCGCCACAACGAGCACCCACCACACCCATGTGTCCGCCATAGCTGCACTAACCGACAAGTAACAGGTAAGTGGCAGGAACACAAAGTGCAGTGGGTGGGAGGGTGGACAGCCCAAGTACAAAACACACCAGGCCCCTAGTCCCACAGCACAGCAAGGAGGAGCATCCCCCACACCCCACAGCCACGTGTCAGCCACCGCAGTGCACAACGACAGCCGAAAGGTAGACATCACGGTCCACAGCAATCGGTGTCAGTAGGTGTCCAGCCACCACCACGACCCACAACACCCCCCCACCCCCACAGACCTGCAACATGGAGCACCCCCGCTTAGAACCATGTGGCATCCAGTACAGTGCACGCACGAACAACCTGCAGGTGGGAAACTGGACAGGGCTGGATTACTGGAGGCATGAGGACCGTAACACGACCAACACATGGGACATGTCACGTAGCAGACGAACACGCAGCACCGCCCACCGTCACGAACAAGTGAACAATGTGCACACGGACATGAACCACAGACTCACACCTCACATGACCCATCACAGACACAGCAACACCCAAGGAGCCACGTCTGCATGCACAAGCCACACTGAATATAGTACCACACGGCAGCCACTGTGCAACTCATCACACACAACCGAAACACCATTGAAGTCCTGTCCATGTAGCCCCTACTGCCTGTCAACCACACACCCCACAACTACGCCTATGTAAGACAAACAACACTAGACGCAACAGAGCGGAACAACATAAATGCACACGAACACCACTGAACCCATCAAACACACAGACACACCATGCACATACAACATACCATCCATCCCATCCGTCAGCCCCAGTCTCATGAAAGGCATGTCATCCGCACAGCTGCCACACATACAGCAGTCACGCTAAGATACATGCCCATGACCAACCATGTGCCAGAAGTCAATGAAGCGCATGACACACTGTGAGCAACAACACACAACATGGGCCCCCCCCCCCACGAGCACTGCAGTGATGCACATGGCACAGGGCAGCACGCACACCAAGGAGATGGGACAACTGCAATACGTTGGCTGGCACACAACCATCACTCACTCATAACGATGCGTCCAATGCCATGTCCAGTAATCACAACAGACAGCAAATATGCAGGCCATGTCAGGCATGCACACACCTCAGACCATGCACTGTCATGCTGCCACAACACATGTCACGTTCGGCACCCATGGCTCACAGCATGTACCCCAAAAGCATATTCCCTCCCAAATGCGAATCTGGGGCATGGCCCCCATGTTGCCATATGCGTTCCTAAGCATCCCATTTGAACCCCAAAAGCATATTCCCTCCCAAATGCGAATCTGGGGCATGGCCCCCATGTTGCCATATGCGTTCCTAAGCGTTCCATTTGAACCCCAAAAGCATATTCCCTCCCAAATGCGAATCTGGGGCATGGCCCCCATGTTGCCATATGCGTTCCTAAGCGTTCCATTTGAACCCCAAAAGCATATTCCCTCCCAAATGCGAATCTGGGGCATGGCCCCCATGTTGCCATATGCGTTCCTAAGCGTCCCATTTGAACCCCAAAAGCATATTCCCTCCCAAATGCGAATCTGGGGCATGGCCCCCATGTTGCCATATGCGTTCCTAAGCGTTCCATTTGAACCCCAAAAGCATATTCCCTCCCAAATGCGAATCTGGGGCATGGCCCCCATGTTGCCATATGCGTTCCTAAGCGTCCCATTTGAACCCCAAAAGCAAAGTACAAACCAGACCCAGGATGGGCCAGGAGCCCGCATACACCAGAGTCACAATAAGTAGGGGCACAGCAACACACCCATCGGCATGGCCAATCCGTCCCATGCCACATGTGCACAGCACACAGTCCCATTGCCAAGCACACACAACTACAAATGGTACAGCCACACACACGCCTCCGGGAAACCCATGTACGAGATTGCACGAACTGTGAATGTCAGACGACAAATACATACTTCGCCAGGTGCAACACAATAACAAATCTCATTCTCTCCACAGGTGACGAACTGCTGGATGCTGGGGATAGAGACAGCAGCCAGCACAGCCAGCCTACAAGCCCCCAACGAGGACACACGGATGTGGAGGATCTGTCCACCTCTTCGGACACGGACCACCAAGCAGGCCCATCTGGTGTGGCAGGGCCCAGCCGCTCCCCAGGACCCCTCCTACCCACCAACCCATCATCCAGGGCTGCTGAACATTCCCAGCCCCCTGCTGCCACTGTCATTGCGGCCACACCCACTGTCATTGCGGCCACACCCACGGTCATTGCGGCCACTACCACTGCTGCAACCGCCACCATCGCCGCACCGAGCACCACCGCCGCCACCACCACCACGTCTTCGCTGGCACCAGCCCCAGCGCAGGTGGTGGCCCGGCCGACTGGATCCACCCTGGGAGCCACAGCGAGGACCGTGGTGAGCAATGTGGCTAGTGGGCAGGCCGGTGGCAGCAGGACTGGTAGGAGGAGCAGGGTCAGGGAAACGCCAGCCTCCCCTGGGAGCCATGCCCTGCCTCAAATGGCCAGAGTCCTTGGGGCCTATGAAGAGGCCCAAGGACAATGGGCCAGGTCAGCTACAGACACGCGTGAGGTGCTGGGGGTGCTGAGGTCCATGGACGCCCGTATGGGCCAACTCGTGGACCTCATGGGCCAGCTGGTGGTGGCGGTGAGGTCACAGCCAGGGACAGCAGCTCCCCTCCGCCACCACCTGCCGGGGCGCAGGGTCGAGCAGCAGTGTCCAGTTCCCCTGCGTCCACAGCCAGTGAGCACACCTCAACCACCAGCATGTCGCAAGCAGGCACCCCCTCGCAAACGTGGAAGGGGCCGTCCGAAGTGGAAACAGATCTCCCGGGAGGACTTCGCACGCTCCAGACGCAAGTGAGGCAGCCAGCCAGCCTTCCTTGACCACCCACTGCATTGACTTGGACTACGATCCCACTCCACACAGCCATCTGGATGGCATGTGTGTGTTGGACTATGGACATAGAACCAGTGGGTACACCCTGAGCATCACGCAGCCATGACCGACAGCTCATTGTCACTGCACGCACCACTTTTGTCATCACCTTACACACAATCACATGTCACAGTTTGAAATAAATGCACCTCTTACACAAACTGCTGTTTGTGCCCTGTGTTTTATTTGTACGGAATACAACGGCCACCTTGGGCGGAAAGGCACCTGATGCGTGGCATGGCAATGGAACCGGAGGGCCTGTAGGGACCTAGGGGTGGGAGACAGAACAGGAGCACATTCAATGAGTGTGTCACACACCCATCACACAGTACATGTCAACAACTACAAGCAATGTACACACATCGCACAGAGCAATAGGGCACAATGCCACAGCCACCAACAGTGGCATACAACCCTGGCCATGGAGCGTTGACACACAGCACGCAGTGAACAAACGGCCACCCTGACACAGCACACACACACCTGCACAGATACAGCCACATCAGCCGTCGTACATGGACACTCACCGTCAAGTGAAGTAGTGGGCGATGAGCTGCTGCCGCACATTACCAGCTTCCTCCTCTCCGCTGTCCTCCTCACTCGAGCTGTCCTGGTCTGCGGGCTGGGGCCCAGGTTGATCTCCGTCATCCACGATGAGGGGGATCTGCTTCCGAATGGCCAGATTGTGCAGCATGCAGCACGCCACCACTATCTGGCACACCTTCTGTGGGGAGTACGCCAGCGCACCCTCGGTGCGGTCCAGGCACCTGAACCTGGACTTGAGGAGGCCAAAGGTACGCTCGACCACACGTCTGGTCCTCCCATGTGCCTCATTGTAGCGATCGTCTGCTGGGGTGCGAGGATTCCTCAATGGACTGAGCAGCCATGCCCCATTCGGGTACGCAGAGTCACCTGGGTGTGAGGGACACAGAGAACCGTTGCTATTCCAACTGGACAGGGGACAGCATCGCACAACCAGCACGCTACACCACTCCACATACTCACCGACAATACAGCCACGATCCTGTTGCAGATTGGACATCAGTCGTGGCAAGATGCTGTTGCGCATTATGTGTGCGTCATGGGCCGAGCCTGGGAACTTTGCACACACGTGGGTGATCACCATGTCCGCAAGGCACACCACTTGCACATTCAGGGAGTGCGTGTGCTTCCTGTTGCGGTACAGGTGCTCAGTGGCCTGTGGTGGAACAAGGCCAACATGTGTGCAGTCAATGGCTCCAACGACGTGTGGGATTCTGCCAAGGGCATAGAATGCACCCTTCACTGCCGCCAATTCACGAGTCCTGGGGAAGCGGATGTACCTGTTTCGGTACAGCATCATGGCTGCCAGTACATCCCTCAGCACTTTGCTGAACATGGGCTGGGACATCCCTCCTCCACTGCCCACTGTGTGCTGGAATGACCCAGTGGCGAAGAAATGCATGGCGGCCATCACCTTAGCCGTGGGGGTGACAGCTGTCGGATACACCCTGCGGGGACGGAGATGGGGTTCCAACATGGCACACAGTCGATGCAGGGTTGGCCTGTCCAGCCGAAACTTCCTAATGACCTCTGTATCGTCCATGTCCGCCAGCAATTGGTATGGGCGGTCAATGTTCGGTCTCCGCCTAGGGAAATTGGCAGTGGACACATGTCAAAGCAACACAACACATAGCAATTTCGCATACACATCACTGACATGACTGAGCAAGCACATGAGCCACAGCCCAGCTGTCAAGCTGGGACGGCACGGCCACAATACACTTACACAGGTCTCCCAACAATGGCAATGGCTAGTGATACAAACCACTGCCATGTGCATGCACATGGGGATCTAGGCCCCAATGACTTGCGGGGCATGCTGATGGGGACTGACTGCATATTCGTCAAGCGGCAACGCCACGGCAACATGAATGTCTGCTGAGCATGGAACTGCTTCCGAGGCTGGATGAGTATGGCACACGACGACGACGATGTGGGCACAGGCTGAGCGGCCAAAACAAGTGGGACCTGTGGCACGAGGGGATATGAGACAGTAGTAGGTGTCAGCACTGCACCCTATGTACAGCACTGTACGGATCACACCTCCCGAAACATTGACAGGTGTCCACATTGACAGCCCCATGCCAAGACGGCTGTGTGCTTGCAGTCACACGTCACAGGTGAGAGGTTACATTGCACGTGCCAGGTGGCAGACGTACATAGTGGGAGCTGGCATGTGTGTGCATGTGTCTCCTGTTCAGGATCCACCAGATGGGCGCTGACTCTGTACTGACCATTGGACACAGCATGTTCCGTGGAAGGCTTGTGTGTGTGGGATGGTGGCACTTGATGTGCCTCCGTTGGGTGGGGGGCCATGCACAGGGCGGGTACGTCGATGATTGCGCATTGTTGGTCACGGTGGGTGCACCCACTAAGATGTGTTGCCCTGTGTTCAATTCCTATGTCCGCATGATGATGGACTGTAGATGTGGGCAGACTACACATTGGTCGATGTGCTGTCTATATGCATGTGCCTTCACACCAGGCACAGCTGCCCCTGCACATGTGACCCCTGCTGGACTCGCTGCTGGGTCTGTGGAGCTGATGCACCTTCTGTGCGTGGGGCGGACAGCTCTCCTCACTTCCCTCATTGCGCATGTCATGACTTTGCCGCAGGTGACATGGATCATGGAGGGCCCACATGTACGCGTGGGTAGGCTACACATGATTGTTCACTGGTCGCCACCCCCAGTCAGTGTTTCGAATGGGAAGGTTGTCGTGCTGGTGGTATGTTCGATGTGGCGGATGGGCGGGCCTAGGTGCGGGCTTACATTCCGGACATGGGGGGTAGTTGGATTGGCGACTAGTTTCAGTACACACGGGACACGTCTCTTCCTTTCCACATCTGGGTCATCCCTTGTACTCACTGACAGTGATACAGTCATCTTCGCCCCAGCCCTCATGTCCTCCCCTCGCTCCCCCAATATGCATGTGCACCTGCGAGGCTAGCGCTTGCACAGGCAGCCCCAAGCTCGCACCAGAGAGGGCAAGGAGTGTATGTGTGGGTCCAGTTGCACGAGTGGGCTGTCTCAGGGTATGATGTGTTGCGGGACGCCGTCCACCTGCGTGGTGCCCCAAATGGAGACCCGGCCTGCATGGACTATGCATCACAGTCTTCGCCTTCCGGATCCGCCACCTGCGACACCCAGTGGCTGTGGCTGCCCTTGCAGCCAGGCCGCGTCCGTCTGTGACTGATGGCCCACACATTCACTCTTTGGCCTCTCTGGGGAGGGCTCGGGGGTGGTGGCGCACGCGCTTGCACTTAGTCGCAATGGCATGTGGCGTGGTTGGTATAATGGGCAATGGATGGGATGGTGCGAGCCACCTCCCGTGACGTCAGTGCTGCTCGTGCTGAGGTGCGTCCCCCCTACACTTCCATTTGACTTGTGCCATGCAAGACGTTGAGGTTCTATTGCCTGCGTGATATGACCAGGAGGAGCGCGAGGAGACCTCTCACACACCATGCTCCACTGCCATCCCGTGCCCTGTATCGCCTGTGCGGATTGACTATGTTGGGGTTACACCTGGTCGACTGGGGCTGTGTGTGCCTTGTCAAGGGGCATGGCGGGCGCACAACAGGATCCAGCTTGTCCACAGAGGGTGGGCTGAGGTGCGCCTGGTACCACTTTGTACGTGTGCCGGGCTGCTGTGCACACACGTGTTCACTCCCCCCGACAGGTGTCCTCTCACAATGCCCAGGGAAGCGGTGGTGTACTGTTCATGACCCCTCCCGACACGGCGTGCTCCAACTTGGCATGTGCGCATCTACCCGTCACACCCACCCACCTGAGCACTGCGTCCATACGACTTCACACGACACATGTGTGTCTTCCACAGTTGTGCTACTCATTTGCGTTGACATCCAATACCAGTGGACTACATGGTCATGTCACGACTGCCGTGTACTTCACATACTCTCATCCTCTCTCATTCGTACTTGTGAAATGAGTCAGCGGAGACAGTTTTGGTTTCAAACATTATATTGAGTCTTCTGTCCTCTGTGATGCAGTATAGTGGACACTACTGGCAGCGGAATACATGTTGAGGATATACTGAGCATGATTGCAAATGGGATAGGGTGTGGGGTTACATGTGATTGGCTGTTGCATGTGGGATGTGGGCTTCAGAGTTACATCTGCTTGGCCAAGGCTGTGCTAATGTACATTTACGTATAGCTGCGGAGCTGCGGACTTTGACACAGACGGTATACATGTAGCCTACCAGACCGCTTGGCATCATGGGCACAGTCCATCTCAGTTCCATGTGACAGGTTTGCTGCGGTTGTTCCTCATGCACGCGTGCATGTGTGATGACATCAGGGCATGTGCTTGCGTGCATGCAGCAGCGTGCCACTTGTTGTTGCACTGTGGTGGTTACTGGACATGTCACAGTCACTGGGGTCGTGTTGTTGTTGTATGCACTTGTCGTCCATGCAAAGGTCCTGGTATGGGATTCCCGGGGCGGGGGTGGGAGGGGTGCAGCACCCACAGACTCCAGGCGACCTATTCATGTCCACTGAGCGGTGTGTGTGTGTCCATGGGCGCTGGATCCATGTTGTGTCCTGGTTGTGCGTGCAGTTCCGTCCATGTGGGTGCGATACACAGACCCCATGCCACTGCCTCCCACGATGCATGCGGTGTTCCTGGATGTGATGGGGAACAGTGTGCATGTCCCGGTCATATCCGATGTCATGGCGATGTCGTTGATGGTGTGGTTACAGTTGCCGGTCGTTTGGTATGGCTGTTGTGGTGGTGACTGGCCAGTCCGTGCGGAAGCTAAGCATGGGTGCGGGGTTGGACATCATAGGTCAATCGGGGAACCTGCGTTGTGGTCCGACGAATTTACAGGTTGTCAGGTATGCGATGCCGTCCAGCAGGGCTTCCATGTCATTGGTGGTGTACATGTTTGCCAGCCAATGTAGCGGATGGTGGCTGTCAAGGTGTTGTTCGTAAGTTGTCCCTTGGAGGACCATGATGGGGCATGCTGGGTGACATTCGATGTAGCTGTTCTCGATGATCCGTCGTGTGGAGGCACAGTGGTCCCATTTCAGTGCGGGTGCGATGTTGGCCACATACGCCATGCCCCCATAGGCAGAGCAGGCCCTGTCGTGTGCGTCCAGAGGGAGGAGTAGTGGTAGCAGGTCCGCCTTTAGACATGCCGGGTTGGAGAGGCATATCTCCACGGGATGCTGGTAGGGACACCTCCGACAGTAGAAGACGGGCATGACGCAGCTGAACAATGTGATGCGGTAAGTCAGTCGGTAACTTACGTTCAGCAGGGACAGGAGATCGCATCCCAATATATGTAACAGGTTGGTTTTGTACAGCTTGAGCTGTCCGGCGTAGTTGGGTAGGTGTGTTGCGGTTGCCATTTCGCAGCGGTGCGTTGTGGTGGCGTGCTCCGGATGTGTGTGCAGTCTGCAATGTGCACGCTCCGAGGTTGCTGTGAGCTCTGTGTAGTCGTAGGGAGACAGGACTTGTGTTCTGTTGGCTTGTTTGGAGGACACGGGCCCTCATCCCACATGCTTCTCAGACAGTTCAAGGTCAGTGATGTGTGACTCCTTCCAATTAACTTGCATGTGGCCGACATGGGGGAGTGTTTTCTTCTTTCTTCCCCGTCCGTTGTGTGCTTCTGTGATATGCGCTATCTGCCCTGTGGTCGGTCTCCTCGGCATGCCTGTGTTGGTCTATTCTTGGACAATGGCTGTATTCACCGGCTTCTGTCGTAGGGCTGTGGTTTCGGAGTTGGAATGGAAGGTCATTCAGTGCTGTCTGCTCTCCCTTGTGTGGGCGGCAGGCTGCCTTTCCGCTCTGCGTTGGGCCTTGTGTGTGAATGTTATTCTTGGGCCACCTGTTGTCGGTCCCCGGGCTCTTTGGTGTTCCGTTTTATGTGTCTTGTTCATATGTGCAGGGTGGTATGGGTGTTTCAGTGTGGTACTGGCGTTCCTCTTCCCGAAGGGGCCCTGCTTCTCCTAGTTGGTGTTGCCGCCGCTGTGTGCTACGCCATGTTTGTTACACTGGGGTGTGTCCTGCTGTTGCGTGACTTCACTGACATGTGTGCGTCGGTTGTGTGGCGTTGGGTGTTGTCCGTGAATTGGGCGTTGGGGACATGTCTGTGGCAGGCCTGTCACGTGTCATGTGCGTTCGGGGTGGGGCTGATGTGTGTGCTGCTTGGTTGTGTCCCTGTGTCTGTGTGCGACGCATGCATGGCGCTGCGGTTGGCCTCTGCGTTGTGCGCATGTGTGGCGGCGTCATCGCCGCTTTGGGGCCGTGACGGGGTCGTTGGTTCCTAGTCCCAGGTGGTGTGTACACATGTGTTACGCGATGTTACGATTTGGCCTGTGTGTCATATGTGGATGCAATGGTGGATGTGTAGTGTACACGCGCTGGTGGGGGGTTGTCCGCTTTTTCCGCCCTTGCACTGTGTGCGCTGTTTGCGTGCACTTGTTGTGTGTGTGCCTACCTGCGTCTCCGCGGTACGTTGCGTCCTTGGTGGTGCATCAGCAGGAGCATGGGGAGGGCCTGCAGTGCTGGATTCATGCTCGGGGGAGCCGCTTCTTCGTTGTCCGTGCTCGGCGTCCGTGTTACCGCTTCAGTTTGTCGTACGGTATCTCTTGGCCGTGGGAGCCGTTTGTTTGCGGCATCGTAATTTATGCGCCGGGCGGGACGTGTTTTCGTCGGACGGTGTGTGTCAGTTGGGCTGCGCCGCTACGTGTACGGGCGCACTTTGATGGCGGACGGTGTTGCTGGCTTGCCGGCGGTGTTTGGCCTACTTTTTGCATCGTAATTGGGCGGGCGTGTGGACTGCTGCGTGCCGGCGGTAACTGGTGGTTTTTGCATCCGCCAGCACGGCGGTTGTGCTTCCGCCCGCCATCGTAATGGGCCCCTTAGTGCCTTTGATCATCAACATACACCTGAGGATTCCAGAGATACAGATTTTTGATGAAATAAATACTTTTAGATGCAACCACAAACAAGCATTGGTCAACAAAAACGTTTACAAACTTTGAAAGTTAGTTTGGCAACTCTAATCCGATTTGGGTGACCAAATCAGACAGGGCGGAAGTCTAGGGAGAGGAGGCCACACCTCACTCTGCAGCAACTGCCTTTGTTCCCGAGCCTGGGAGTCATTCACATATCTCCCCAGGTGGGCAGAAAGCTGTCTGTTGGCCAGGACATGTGCAAAGCCACTGGACCAGCTGGATCACAAAGAGGCAACTTTTAAATGTTGCTGAACTTTAATAGTGACATTAATCTTGACTTGGACAGCAAGTCAGATTTAATGCCAAGATTAATTTTATACCTTACAGTACCTAGTCCCATTCAGATGTCAGCAAGGCAAGATGCCAGCCGGTAACCCTGTGTTAGCAAATGGGGTTACTAACTTTCCTCAGGAAAAACAATAACTTTAGGGGGTTTGCTGCTAAGACATGTATAAACCTATATGTCTTGCTTAACAATATGCAGCTCCTTGCCATAGGGCTCAATAGGCCTTCCTTAGGGGAGACTTACATACATTGTTAAGAGAAGAAGTGGCTTTGCAGTTGGTTTTAATTACAAAGTCGAACTAGCAGTGTACACACTGCTCTTCCAGTCTGCAGTGGCAGGCTGGTAGCTATTTTGTACTTTGTCACACTCAGGGTGGCACAGACAGTGCTGCAGTCCTGGTTGAGCATTTTGTCTTACATGCCCTGGGTACCATATACTAGGGACTTATAAGTAAGTTAGTACTTGCCAGTTGTGGACATCCAATCCAGTAATCGGCATAACTTTTGTAATGAGTCAGAACACTGGCACTGGGGTCTGTTTAGCAGACTTCAGTGCACTCTCAGAGTCGAAAAACCAGCAGCTAATAATCCAAATGGGGCAAAAAGTGGGGGGAAACCTGCAAAAGGCCTGGTTTTTTACCCAGTATCAGCAACAACGACCTATGGCAGCAGATTTTCCAACTCCCTGCTCATGAAGAAATCATAAAAAGATGCTGGGGCTGGATAGGTCACACCCTCCGCAAGCCCACATTAAACACCACCAGACAAACCCTCACCTGGAACAGTCAAGGGAAAAGAAAAAGAGGAAGGCCCAGAAACACCTTGTGTTGAGGCCTCTTGGCTGACTGCAAGGTGATGGGTTACACCTAAAGTCAGATTGAAAGAAAGCCCAGGACAGAGATGGCTGGAGAGTCCTGGTTGATGGCCTATACCTCAGGAGGGGTAGTAGGCATAAGTAAGGAAGTAAATAACGTTTACAAATATATTACCCGATTGGAGTTAATATTAGAAAATCTACAACAAAGTATGCAACATTTTTGTAAACGATATTTAGTACTGCAATATTTATGTAAGACAATATTTTTGTCAATGGTATTCTGACACACGACCTTGCCAAAGTGTTTTTTTCAGCTGACAGGAGGACCCATGGGATTGGGGGCATTTCCCGGATGTATGAGTTCACCAGTTGGCATTTGGAATATGCATTTTAGGGTTTGAGTCAAACCATAACTTCAACCACAATAGTCCACAATATTCACAACTGTATGGGCTAGATGTATATTTAAAATATTTGCAAAATCCAATTGTCCAGATGTAGCCAAGGGGACTCTGTCCTAAGGATAAGGGATAGAATATTGCTGATACAACAGTATGGGCATGTCAGGAGCAATGCATTCACATCCCTCTTGACTGGGGGTGAATGTTTGATTTGCCCTGCAGTCCATTCATCATCTGTGTGTTTTTTGCTTTCTCGCCCTATGTGCGCCGGGTATGCCCAGACGGGGGTCCCGGGCTCACTGTGTCACTGGATTCAAGCTAGCCTGACTGATATGGGGTGATGCCCCGAAACCGGTCTGAGGATGCTTGTTTCCAGTTCAGGGAGAACCTGGCTTGGCAGTTCGGGCTGGACTGTTCCCATGAGGAACAGGGTCAAGACTTATTTGCATATGGCTGGGTCCAAACTTGGGTGGCATGGTGAGCAAAAGAACGATGGATTTAACCCAGATCTCTTGACTGGGGGTGAATGTTTGATTTGCTCTGCATTAAGTCCATCATCTGTGTGTCTTTTGATACAATAGTATGGGCAGTTCAGGAGCAAATGCATTCCCATCCCGCTGAAAGTCCTAAAATATACTCTACTGGTCTTCAAAGGTGGCAGTTCTATTTTGACCTGTTTAGCTTCAAGTTTCTTGTTGCTCATTTCTGCAGGATTATTTCCATGCTGAAAACATTCCTCCACGGCATTTTGCTAGCTCTTCAGGGGCAGGGCTTACTCTGTTGTGTCAAGAGTAATGCAGCTTCTTCAGGCCACAACATCAAGATGTAAAACAGAAATAATTCCATTAGTGTAACCATAGCCTGCTTCAGCATGTTCTCCTGCTCATGCTAACGATGCCCACAGGAAGTACCCATCTATGAACTGCCGAACCCGCTTGGCACCACTTGAAATGCTTGGCATCTGAGGTGAGAAAGTGAAGATTAGTTTGTTTTATTTGAAGGTTGTTTCACCTGTTCTCGTGATCTCAGACTAGGCAATCTCCTTTAAAAAAAAAATTTAAAAAAGAGCATCAGGTCTGGATTTGAAACTTATGAAGTGCTTTGGTGTACATATGTGCTCTGCTGTTATTCCACATGCTTCCTCCATAGGCCTGTCCTGGTAGAAATTCTGGCCGGACAATTCTGTGATTCACGGACTATTCATTTTTGTTTTCTTAACAAACCCTATCAGACTTCAGTCAGTGCACACGAAGATTTCCTTCATCAAAGGATTACTGCCAGATTCAAAGGTTGTCCAAAGCCCAGGGACATAACGCGGGCCCCTGCAGACCCTGCAACCCTTCAGGGCTCCCTCTTAGGAACTCAGGGGCCCTTCATCCCATTCTCGGGGGCGGGCATAATTTTCCATTACACCGTTGCCACAGACTTCATCGAGATCTTTCAGAATCCTGTTCCTTGTCAGCTCCTATCTGTGCGACTCTAATAGTGTGTCTTTTCCAGTTCAGAGGAAATACAAATATTGACTGATTGGTGTTATTCATCCAACTGGTGTCAGAGCAAGCTTTCTCTGAAATGTAAACTCTTCTGAACCCCCTGGAAGGGCATGGAGAGGCCACAATCAAGAGGGCTTAGCCAAAACAAAACCAGCCTCTATTGACCAAAGTGTACATTTTTTGTAAGGCATCACCCAGGCAAGTATAATAGGTGAAGCCCTGCTTGGGTATTGTCGCACGGCAGATGTTCTGACTGGCTAGATGCAGAGGAGTTTTCCCTCAGCAAACCAGACATGGACAGGATTCCTTAGTAAAGTTCCTGTAGACCATCAGCATGCAGAGTTTGGTTTCATCAATAGGAGCAAAGACAACTTGAAGTGGAACCTCCATTTTGTACAGGCTCTCCCTATGTCCTCATTAGGGCTCATTGGACCCGCTATGTAGTTTTATCATGAGGAAATAAATGTTAGAATGGATTGCAAACATCAATAGGAAAACACTACAAGGCAGGCAGCCCACTAGGATTAGAGATTAAACATGCATTGACCGCAGGCTCCACATAGCCCTGTAGGAGGGGGCAGTACCCACCCATGATCAAAGGTGAGGGTACACACTCAGGAGCAACCGGTATGCTGGAGGAGTGGGGGTGGGGCGGGGAGGTGCACTAGGGGTCGCGGGGGGGAATAAAAAAACAACAAACAAACAAAAACGTACCTGCAGCCATTCCGGGTGCGCTCTTCTTCTCCTCTTCATGAAGGCACGGCTCCCAGAATGCCCTGCGGCCAATCCTGAAGCTGCTCTTGCGCAGAGAGCAGCTTCAGATTGGCCTGAGCACCCTCAATTCGCGCTCCAGGACAGACTGGGAGTCTGTTCCTGCTTGGAGAGAGCTTTGACTGCGCATGATGGCCTGACACGGCCGGCCAAACCATCATGCGCAGTGATGGGAGTGCACTACCACTCCCATCAGTGCCTGTCACTACTAGGCCCCGCCCCCAAGGCTCGGCAGGAAAGGAAAAATAAAACTAGTGCTTTTTTTTTTTCCTTTCCTGCCGTTTTTGTGGGGGTGACACTCCTCCGCCATAGCGGAGGAGCCGCCGATGTACACATGAATTCTGGTGTCCTGTTGGTAAATGCGATGCAACTGTGGAGCACTTGCAGTGCGGGTTCTACAGTGTTAGCCTCACAAGGACTTTCATCCCTAAAGATGAGCACAGTGAATGAACATTGAGCCAGAGAAGCAGGCCATGAATTTAAAGCATCTCATCCTTGACACAGCAGCTCTCAATAATTAAAGACTCCCCTATTTAAAGAACACTGCATCACATCGCCGAAAAGTGCTTCATACGCCTCGTCAGGGGTAGTAAGCGCTATACAAATACAATTACAATACAATGCATTGAGCATCCACTAATCAGCTTCCTCTCCTCTTACTCCTTGACTTTGTAGTGTCGTGCTGGACACGTTCTAGTGTCTCAGCAGGGACTTAGGGCCTCATTAGTATGGCGGACGGACACACGTCCGACCGCCATCCATTTGGAAACGGGACCACCCGACTACAAGTCGGCGGTCCCGCAAGACGAATTAGGATGCGACCGCCACCACGGTGGTCGCAATGTCTATATTTTGTATTGCGCGGGTGCTGCGGGCTGCAGCACACGCCGCAGTACAAAAAATAGACATTACACATATCCCTGCACTACGTGGCACCATGCGGGGCCTGCCACATGGTGCAGGGAAATGTAGGGGGGCACCATAGGTGCACCGAGGGCCCATGTCGGAGGCCCAGAGGGGAAGGGGGGCCTGCTATGGGCCCCCAATGTCCCTTTCCGCCTGCCTTTTCATGGCGGCTTCACCGCCATGAAAGAGCCGGTGGAAAGGAACATTGTAATACCTACGGCGGTGCCTTGCAGGCACCCCCACAATGCTAGGTATTTCTTCAACTCCGACGGACCGACGGGCTCCTTGACCGCCAAAGAACCGCCCGCCATCATAATGAGGCGGGTGGTAAAGCAATCACTGATGGCGGTGGGACCACCACCGACACGGTCGGGGTGGCGGTCCCACCGCCATCGTAATGAGGCCCTTAGTTTGCCAGTCACTCCCTCGAGGGCTGGACACACTTGCACCCCACACCCATCCGCCACAGGCATCACGAGTGACGTGACCCTGCCAAAAAAAAGGCCTGGGTGCACGTGCCCAGTTTAGTAACCACACACTGAGGGGCCGATTCCGATTTCGGCCAGTAGGGCACCGAATCGGATTTGGCTTAACCGGATCCGATTCGGATCCCTCTTACCCGACCGATTCGTACGTGCGTCCGGGCGAGCAAGTACGATGCGAGCGCACGCGAAATCGCCGACCGACTCGTTCGCGGGTCCGAACTGCTCCGACCGACTCGCACGGACACGACTCGCACCCCGCAATGGAGACGTTCCCCTGCCGGGCAAGTACGATGCACGCCTCGTACAGTCCGACCGACTCGCGCCGTCCGGCTCCAAAGGGCAGTCGGAGCCAGACTTTGGGGGTCCGTGTCGGACCCCCCTGTACGTGTAGCTGCACGAGTCGCACACAGGGGGGACCCATGGGTCCCCCCTACCTGTGCATGTATGGCGCGATTCGCATCAACGCGTACCCGCTGTAGGGGGCGCCCTTGTTCGCCTCGCACCCATTGAGTCAATGGGAGCCCGCGTACGCGTTGTACGACCGGCTCCCATTGACTTCAATGGGAGTCCGACCGAATCGAGTCCGATTGCATGCGTACGCATCGTACTCGTTCGGTCGGGCTGCTAGAGTCCGATTCGGTCGGAAATCTCTCCGGATCCGGCTCGGTCGGAGTGATTTCCGGCCTGAATCAGAATCGGCCCCTGAGTGTCTGTGTCATTTGTTTAGTAGCATGTGGGCCTGGGGCCCACAACACTACAGCCTTTATGCATCTTTCAACATGTACAGTCCTTCGCTGCCTTTCGGCTGAGTTTGTACATCGAAATATCATTTACATATATACATAAATTATTTCTAGGCAGTTGCTAACAGTCCACTGCCTTTCCTCTCGTGGGCAGGTCCCATTTAAGTATTGCTTTTTACGCGCAGCGGTGACCTGTAAATCTAATGACACAATAACACGTCGGATTATGAACTAAGCTGTCAAGAGAAGATGACAAAGGCTGACAAAGCGGCCCATAAACCCAGCTGCAGAAATGTGCTGCCGAACTGACTTCAATCGATTGGCTCCACGACCTTGGCGCAGAGTTATATTTGGAGTCCGGCCAATAATGTCTCTATTTGGGCAGAGTCCATCCATCAGGAACCTGCTAATAACCGTTGCTCCACATCTTACTCCCTGCGGCAGTCCCATCCTCCCATCCTCTACATCTCTTTCTCTCTTGCATCAGAATTCTTTCTTTTTGTCTGTACCGTCTCTCATCAATGTCTCTGCTTGTGATCTATTGTGTACCACCCTTCTCATTAAATTGCTTTCTCTAGATTCTTCACTTTTTCTTTCATTTTTTTCTTCTATGTTTCATCTTACATCTTTTTGTTTCCCCCTTATCCTTCCCTCACCAATCCCATGTTACTCATTTACCCTCTCAGATCGGTCTCATCCCTTACCTGTTCTTTCTATTTCTCCCTGATTTTTCATAGCCAATTGCTCGCCCTCTTCACTTTTCTCATTTTCTTTAAATTTTTACAGTATTCATACATCTTTGGTCAGCTCTGTTAAGCAGTGGTGTGTTTTACTTTGTAACTGAAAGCTATGTGCTAAGAGTGCATGGCTATTTTTTTAAGTCAATTAGCCATTATTTAAATATGTAATGCAAGAAGCAAGTCAGCATTCTTATGTATCAAAATTATATAAGGATACCAGAAAGCTCCAATTAAATATTTGTATGGTAAACGCCAACATTATATAACATATATTAAATACAAATAGAAAAAATTGACAAACCAGCACAATAATAAATTTGTGAATAAGAAAAAGATTGCCATGAATGTCAAAAATACGCATTTTATGAATTTTGCATAGCGGAAGGAAAAATAAAGAGAGACAAGAAAGAAAGGTCAACCGGAGAACGGAGAAATTGTAGGGCCCTGCAGGATAACTTATAAAACGACAAGATAGAAATTAGAAAGCCATTATAGCTACATAGTGCAGCTTTCATTTGTTACTTGAATAATATTATAATGCAAGAACATATCAGTAATATTTTATGGTAGTGAACAAAAGTATATTTGAATAGCAGTAATCAAAGAGCTTGAAAGAATTTAGCTGCCATGGAGACCCTGTGAGCATGTTTTGATAAAAAGGACGACAAAGACGTCTACGATAAGTCTCTCGAGGTCTGTTTGAGCTGATGAGGAATTAGCTCTCTCAAAGCATACGTGGTTGCAACATGCTTTAGAAGACATTTACACGTCTCAGATGTAGAAATAAGCAGAACGTATTTTATGGCAGCCGGAGCCCACTTGCACCTCTCTTTTCTTCTACCTCTTTACTCAATTCATCCCCTGTCTCTCTTACTTTCTCTTGTTTCTTCTTCCTTTCGTCTCACACTTCATTTCACCACTTTTCTTCTAGCTGTAGATTTTCCATATGTTTCCATCTTCCTTTCTTTATTTTGTCTCTGTAACCTCTATATGTGCTCTTAGTTGCATTAATCCACTCCAGTTTTGTGTTTTTTTTAAATTCCTACTATGGGGCCGATTCTGATGCGGGTTGGAAAAGCTTCCCGACCGAATCGGTTGGGGAATGGTGTCCGAACCACTCGGATCGGGAAAGTCCGACCGGCGGAGTAGGATGCATCCGGATGCTTCCAGATACGATTTGGTTGAACTCCCATTCACTTCAATGGGAACATTTGTTCCTAACCGCATCAGAATTGGGCCCTCGGTCGGGAAGACACGTTCCCGATCCGATTTGGAAGGAGCAAATGCCGTTAGGAGGCCTTCCTAACCGCATCAGAATCAGGCCCTCGGTCGGGAAGCTTTTCCAACCCGCATCAGAATCGGGCCCTAAGTATGAAAACATGTAAATATTATTTTATATTTAAGGTAAAAATTGATTGGTATGGTGAATTTATAAAGTGTGTTACCTTTTAATTCCTTCCTGGGGGTGACAAAGTGCCCTACGCCCACTGCAGTGTGGGGGTGGAGGGGAAGCTGTACCCCCACCCTAGCTAGGTCCATCATCCAATTCCAAGGCTGGGCTGGGCATCGGATGTTTCCCTGGGAGGCTGGAAAGGTGGGGGACTGGCTTTGTTACTGGGTCTGGTTTTGTAGCAGTGCAACAGTTTGAAAGCACCCCCTGCAGAGTCCAGCAGTTTTAAGACCACAATAAAAGTGGCAAAATAACTCTGGTGTTTCATGTACCTGCTGGAGAGAGATCTGTGTTATGTCTAGTGGCAGTTTTGACTCATCTAAAGTAGCGCAGAGGGTTAATATGCCTGCTGCAAAGACATGTATTATGCAGATCACAGAACAGTGTTTTATGTGCAGAGTGCAGTGGGTTACAGTTTTTGTCAGAGAGATCCTTTTATTACTGAGCAGTTCATAAATTACATTCATAATCTAGCACAGTGAGCAAAGAACTGCCATCAAAGAGCTGCAGGCAAACTGCATGGTATAGGCTAGGAGGTATGTTTTTTTCAGTCTTTCATTATCCTAATGTTGTTAAAAGAGGGTTTGTTTGGGAAGAAATACATTTTAATTAGTAAAGTCAACCCTAACCACTGTGTCATGTTCTGAGTCCTGAGTTGGAGCTTCTCCAGGCCAAGTACTCTTAGAAATGCCTACCAGTATGGAAGAAATGTGAATCTTACACCATGTAGTCTCTTTTGTCTTATTTAATATTTTCTAGCCACTGATTTACGCATGTATGATTCATTGTCTCTGTATGTGTGTGTGATGTAAAGTGCTCCTACACTGGTATGAGAGGTGCTATAAAACAAATGAAATACACGTGTACACGTGAGAGAGTGACTATGGAAAGATGAGAGGCACTATTGGAGGGTGATAGTGAGGGAATCTTTGAAGAGCCCCAACAAAGATTGTTGTATCCTTGTGCACTGGAAGCACTTTAAAAGCTGATAAAATTGAATATATAATGAAAACTGTGTCACCATTTTTGCCACTTTTTCCCAAATTTTCTTGGGGGGAGAACCGTAAGAGGACTGGTCGGACCAAATTTGTCAGGGCTGCTTTGGGTTCCCAGTCTGGCCCTGTCCAATTCTGCAGCCAGTGTGCAAAGGCATGCAGAACAAACCAGAGCAGCTGCTGCCTGCCTGGCTGGCCACAACCTACT
The DNA here is from genome assembly GCA_963921515.1 of Calotriton arnoldi. Taxonomy (NCBI): domain Eukaryota; kingdom Metazoa; phylum Chordata; class Amphibia; order Caudata; family Salamandridae; genus Calotriton; species Calotriton arnoldi. The sequence goes on from CAWUFW010010265.1 coordinate 627,182, forward strand.
GTACAATATACCCCAGGCAGCAGCATGTCTTTCTCGAGAAGCAGAAATAACAAGGTTGAACAGTATTGAATTGTTGCTGACAAAGAAGGACCCAGAGCGGAAAGGCGCCTCCAAGTCTATGGATGTCACTGGCCTTTGAGCAGGAAAAAAAATACAGCACAGTCAAGAGTGGGAAAGGGTAAAGTCAGCCATTAAAAGACAGAGGCATAGGAGCAGAATCTGGAACTACCGAGGCACAGGTGAGAGAGGGACAGAGACTCTTGTGAGTATTAGAGCTTATAAAGGGACATATTAGAAAATGAAAGAGGGGGAAAAGTGCTAGATGCACAAAGCATTTTTGCTGTCTCAAATGCGCAGATTCGCAGAATCGGGCCGTTTGCGCCTGCAAAAATGCTTTTTGTAATGTACAAACACCAAATTGCGATTTGGTAACTTGTTACTGAATCGCGGTTTGGGTTTGCAAACAATAACAGAATTGCTATTTGGAAGGGGCGTGTTCAGGGCGTCCCATTCAAATAGGAAATTTGAATGGTATGTACTAATGGTTTGCAACAGAAATGTGGTTGCAGAACGTTCACACTTTGCCACCAATTAAAAGTTGGCAGCAACCCATTCACAAGTGGGAAGGGGGCCACTTGACGCCTTACCCTTTGAGAATGTGTAAAAAAATATTTTTTAAGAGCATGCAGTGGTCCCATGGACCACTGCTCCCACGGACCACTGCCTGCTCTTAAAAAAAAAATGAAACTATTCATTTTTCTTTTGAAACACATCTCATTTTCATTTCAAAGCAATCACGTTCATGGTGGTCTGCGGACCCCAGCAGTCCACCATCCCTGTGATGGCAGTGAATCCTAGCGAGTCACAAATTGTGACCTACCTCATTAATAATCATTGGGTATGTCATTTGCAACCTGCTAGGAATCACTAATTTGGAAATCAGTGGCAGGTTTTTGTTTAGTGCATTAGTAACAGAGATTACTAAACAGCAATTTGCAAAAAATTGCTATTTGTTAATCGCTATTACTAATGTTCATACATCTAGTGCTTAGTGTATAAAAGTTAAGAAAAGGACAGTTCAGAATTAGAGGCAGACATATGTGAGGACAGTTGTGAGAGTAGGACCAGCAAAGAAGTGATAAATGTAGCAGCAGAAAGGACAGCTGAGAGAGAGAGAGAAGAGATGGTTGTGAGAGAGACAGACAGGTGAAAGTCCGCTGAGAGAGACAGGAAGGGAGACTGGTGAGAGAGATAAGTCATAAATAGATTGACAGGAGAAAAAGAGAGAGCTGTGAAAGTGAGACAGAGAGGGGAATGAGATGCAGGGCGTTAAAAGAGACAGCCACATTAGAAAGGAACAGCTGAGAGAGATAGGAAGAGACAGTTGGTGAAGAGATTGAGATAGGCCATTGAGAGATAGCTTGGGGAGGCAGAAGGGAAGAGAAGTCACATACACAGATCGATAAGAAAGAAACATTTAAAACAAAGGGAGGCAGGTGTGTGACAGCAAGATAGGTGAAGCCAGATGAACAATATAGTAAGCGACACCTTATGAGAGAGGTTATAAAGAGGCAAGGAATGGTGAGAAAGAGACAGCTTAATGCAATGCAGAGAGAAGGGGCAATGGAGAGAGATAGAGGAAGGCAGGTGAATGAGCTAGAGTGGTGGTAATGAAGAGCTTGGCATGTTAAACAAAAGACAGTTGAAAGAAAGGGAGAGAGGTTGGAAGGAGCAGGTGTTTGAGAGAGATAAGGAGAGAAAAGAGGAGGTAGATGAATGAGAGAGAGCTGAGACACAAACAGAGATAGCTAACAAAGAGACAGTTGTGAGAGAGGGTGCAGGAAGACACAGGCTAGAGGAGTGAGAAAAAACATGCAGGATTCACAGCGAGCTGAAAGAGAGGGAGAGAGATAGTCATGTAATAAGGTGATAAAGCTACAGACAGGTGAGAAATGGACAGCTGAAAGAAAGAAAGAGGTTACACGGGTTAGGGAGGTGATAAAGAGACAGTCAGAAATGAAAGAGAGAGGAGAGAGATAAAGAAACACAGACGAGAAAGAGTGCTGAGAGAGGCATGGAGAGAGGGGAGATTGGAGAGAGCAAGTGGGGTGATAAAAAGATAGACAAGTGAGAGAGAGCAGTGAGAGGGGAGTTAAGGAGAGAGAGAAAAGATAGCACATTGATAAAGAGAGAGTCGATATAAAGAGACAGGTGAAGAAGCGAACTAATTAGGATGCAAATCATTTAGAATAACAGCTATGTGTACAATGATTAAAGTAAAATTAAAAGATAAAATGACACACGTTTAAATGTGCAGACTGCACTATGCAGACATAGTTATTTGATTAGGCTGCATAAACTCTTAAATGCAAGTTCTCTTTTCACTAGAAGTGAACTCAACAATGCTGAAGTGTGCACAATGGAATTTAGAGACATGACCTTCATGTGAGATGCTTAGAAATATTCGTCATAACGACAGAATGTTCCGGTTTAACAAATGAATCAAATTTTGCTAAGAAACATATTACTGTGATAGCTGAACTTCCCATTTTTCACATAATGCTTGAAAAGAATAGATGTACATTTTAAAACAGTACTTCTTGTTCGTGTAATGAAATGTGTTACTAAGCAGTGTTTTATAAGTCAGTGTTTCTCTTCTTCAGCATAGTTCATTGTTTATGCATTGAAACATTTAACATTAGATGGTTTAACTGTGTTCGATGCCTATGGAAATGGAGGCTCATGAATTGAGAAGCTACATACATAAGATGTTGTAACAAGCTTTGTGATACAACTTCGCAAGCTGCAAGTTATTTCGTGGGAAAGGAAGAGCTGAACTCAGACGAATGCTGCTGCCTGATTGAATCCGAAGAGGTGAGACCTGATACACATTTTGCAAAAGTATTTTGACTTTTATATCAGTGTGTGTTCCTAGTGTAAATCAACACTCATTCCACACAGCTCTACCCAGACACCCATTCCATTTCCCTGGCCCTCGACTGACAGCTGTGAATACCACTGTCACTTTTCATCCTATGTCTTATTTTTGATGCTCAGTTTTTACAGCTTGCTAATGCTACTGTATGCTTATTTGCTCGAAATAATGAGACACAGCTGAGTTTCATGAACTACTCTTGATGGGAAGTTTGGGTGCTTTAATTAGATTTTGAGCTTTATGCTTTCTATCTCACTCTTTTCCTTTGAATTCGAACTCTTCAGGAATTCTACTAACTCTAAAATTCCAGTCCTGTTCTTTAGAATAGGGTATTTGTCATTCATGGAACGTGCTTGATGCATTATTTGATGATTTGTTCTAACCATATTTTTATGAGACTTCTGTAAACTTACTTGAATGCATTGACTTATCTGAATAAAAAGAACAAAAAGAATCTTACTATACTCTTAATGAGAAATAAACTTTTAAAACTCATTTAAACTCTCATCATTGACTGAACTTAGAACTGCCATTGTGATTTAACTTATGATGATGAAATAGCTCCTGATTCAAAACACAGTGGCAAAGATCTGTCACCTGAAGTGAATTATACTCGAAAGCCAGCGCGGGAATGGGACTTAACCCGGAAATTGATTTTAAGAAAAGATTAAACCATATTATTTAAATTTTGCCTCAACTCCGCGCTATCACAGGTAAGAGGAGCAGGTGAGAAAGGTGTAAAAGAGACAGGCAAGAGAGAAAGGGACAGGTTAGCAAGAGTGGGAAGAAGGATGCAAGTGGCAGTAAAGAGAACCGTGAGTAAGAAAGAGACAGCTGAAAGAAAAAAGGAGAAGGCAATTATAAAGTGGTAAGAAATAGACACTTGAGAGAGGGACACAGGTAACACAAAGACAAGTTATTTGGAAAAAAAATATGGCAGTAAACCAGATGGAGGAGAGATGCAGGAGAGATGAGTAAATGTAGAATAGGAAAGAGGAAGAGGGACCAAGTGCGATAGGTAAGGCAAGAGAGAAAGGGAGAGGTGAACAACAGGACAGGAAAGATGTGAGTGACAGAACAATAGCAAAGAAAGACATGGCGGAATGCTTACAACAGAGGAAAGAGATGTGGAGAAGAGAAAGAAGAAAAAAAGCCAAATGAGTCAGAAAAGAATGAGAAAATTAAGCATATTCTCTTACAGCTGTAGATTATTAATCTGGTGCTATTTTCTGGGAAATTTGGGTGCCATGCTTCTGTACCACGTGGATTACTTCACAAAGCACAACACCAAATTTTTAAAAATGACCAGTGACCCTATCCACTAGCTATGGGTTTAATTGAAAACTCAGGCAATAATATGTCTCCCAAGTCAGACAATGTCTAACATATTGAGGTCTCACAGGTGGCAAAGAAGGTTCCACCAGATGACATTTGCAGTATCTAGGAGAGAGAAGTCTTACCTGAGCCTTTGATCTCAACTGTCTTCTAGGGCAATATCATCCAAAAACTTTTAAAGGTATAAATGGCCTTTGTAACAACCATCTGTATTTGCGAGGAGTAGTGTTGTTAATTCCAAGAGAAGCTACATGAGGTGATTTCTTCAATGTGTATATCAACCGCATAGCCTTGTCTTGACTCACCTGGCATATGTACATTTTGTCCATAATTATCTCCATATAAATGGAGATGGCAAAGTGTATACAAAATAAAAATGATAGTTCTCATAAATGCTGATTTGTGTGTTAATTCCAGGAATGGAAAGATATTCCTGGTCAGTCAGAATTAAAATGTGCAACTTTTCATGACTGTCCTAAATTTGGAAGCATATAACTGATGGTCAATATAGACCATCAGACTCTTAACTGTAGTGCTGGTTCATAATAATGCCCTAATGACCTCTGACCAGAAGAACGGAGGCGGAGATAAAATAGAATTCAGTTTTGTGGTATTTCTTTATTTCCACCATTAATAGCTGGATTACTTACCCTCATCCTAATATGAAGTTGTTCTTTCTCCTCACTAGTCCCAGACCTGAGGTGGTACAGTGTGACAACCCTCACTCCAAGACAGAATGCCGACTGATTTGCCATAAGAAGCAGCACCAATCCTCAGGATTACGGCAGCCTGATCTGCTCCTTTCAAGATTGCCTCGTTGGTTGTGGCAGTCAGAACAAACATAGTTTATTGAGATGAATAGTGGCAGGCTTGGCAATGATGGCAAAGAAATCAGGAACCTGGATTGATACACTGCTGGTGGATTGCTGATTTGACTAGCACTAAATGGCTGAAAGACCACATAAATAGAAAAGCAGCAAAGTCACATGAAAAGGGGGGAGAGGCAAAGAAATGAAAGAAGTAGTGAGAAAGGACCATAAAAAGACAATAGAATTGCTGGAAGAGAAGGAGAATACAAACTGAGGTTTGGCAAAGTAACAAAACTGGAGCACTAGTAAGCAGAAGGAAAATCCAAGATACAGATGTGAGCTAGTGAGCTTTTCTACCACAGGAAACAGTTGTGAAGCACTGAGGGATGGAGGTAAACTCCTTTTATAGTGTGCTGACACTTCAGCATGCTCTGTTAGACCAGTAATAGAACATGCTTCACCCAGTTCCCTGGCAAGGGCCCATGTGCAGGACCCTTCTCTCTCCTGCATATGCAGCTGGTCTAAACTTCTCTAGGAATTAGACACCATTCACCAATCTCCTCCACTAACTACATGCTTGTCCATTCCTCTGCTGCAGCCCCCTTCTTGAAGTTAGCTGATTCTGGGCTTGGTTTGGTTGCTGATGAAGCCCATTGCATGATGGCAATGATTCCAAGATTAAACGTGTTCCAAACAAGAGAGAAAGATCCCTGTGAGCCAGTAAGATGCTGGTAATGGAGCCTGACAGTTACTGCTTCAGATGGACCATGAGTTGGGTGTAATCCACTTAGAGCTGAAAGTCCAGCTCAGCCATCCTAATTAGTATTGCCGTGGAAGCCATGTATCCATTGAAAAGTAGGGGTAAATCGTGAAGCCTTGTGGCAGCCGAGTACTCAGCTCCCTCTCCATGCACTAATTCTGTTTTCCTGCTCATCCTGGTCTGAGTGAGATGATTCCAACTAAGCTTTGGCTGTACCTCAGATTTCTAAGACGCAACCTATCCTTTCTGGATCAACTGAGCGGTCTATTGTAACTCTGGCTGCTAACAGGTCCAATAAAACAGGACTGCTGACAGGACCTTGTCCATTTCCCACAATGAGTAGTCTGAACATCAGTCAGGAATGTCTCTGTAGCATGCCCAGTTGAAACCCTGACTGGCAATTATATGGTAAGGAACACTTATATACAGGCTGCTGTAACAATTCATTTACCACTGTCTCCAACACTTGGCCAAAACCTGTTCTTAAATTGGAAAGCCTTTCCTTTTAAGGAAGGGAGTCACAATAGCCCCCTTGAGCTGAGGTGAGACCACTCCCTCTCACCGGTATCCAGACCAAGGCATGCTGCTGAGAGGCGATCCATCAGTGACCCAGCATGAGCAACTTTTACTACTCATCCTTTTGCCTTATTCACAAAGATGGGGAGAAAAGACTATAAATTCTGGCTATGGACTTTCCAATGTTTTTCTGGATTTTGAATAACCTCTTCAAAGGCAAATTCCAGTTCACCAATCTATGTGAAGTCAATACTATCAGAATGAGGCATGTTGAATAGGCAAGCCATCCAAGCCCCTTCCACTATGGCAGCGAAAAGATAGGAAGAGGCGGAGGCAGCCAGAGGTTTATGAATTCCATTTGATACTAAGTATGTAGTTCTTCTGGAGTACTACTTTATATCTTCCAAAATAAAATGTATGAATCGGGTGCATTCACTTTTTGAAAGTTGTTTATTTCTCGACACTTCTGTTGGGGCTTTGTAGGTCTCCAAGACACCCATCCACAACATGGCACAAAAGCCCATCAGTGTGACAGACTCACCTAATAAATTAAACTACTGTATAGAGGCAAAACCGCTACGACTATTTGTCTAACTCTAAACGTGCGTGGGGACTCAGGGCCCGTACCCCGAAACTCAGAGATATTACCTCACTTTCGGGGCAGAAGTGATAGCTTCAGGGAGTATCAGCTAATATGATTTAGGATTTAAATTTTATTAACATTGATAGTGTTCATCTTTTTTTCAGAATGAGTAAATAAGGTAGCTGAGGTAATAAATGCTATGAGGTGGGTTAAGAGCACAGATCAGAATCTCAACCAATAGGTCGCAGCCATGCATGCTTATAAACATGGGGTGGAATGGCTTACATCCCATGCGTGCAGATTGTGGTGCACGAATGATGCAGAGATATTGTCCATGCACTTCAAATCACAAGTGCTCATCTAGGGCCTCATTTATGAGGTTTTGCCGTAGTGCAGCGCCACAGGCCTTCCTGCTGCGCTGCCCTACGGGCAAAGGAAAAGGGCAGGAATGCGCTGCATCTATCAGATACGGCACATTCCTGTCCTTTTCGCCGGTGCACAATTGGCTGCCGTGCACCAACACAGGCACCTTTACACCATGGTGCAAGGGTGCCTGCGTTGCAGGGATGATTATTTTTGTGCAGGAAGGTAAACCTTCCTGCACAAAAACAATCACAAGAGGCTTTTTCCTCTTTCTATGTGTGCTGCAGAATGCAGCACCACACATAGAAAGAGGAAAAACGAGGAGGAATAAAGATATTTGTCCTTGTTGTGCCTCCCTTATGCCTCCCCTGGGGAGGCGTACGTTTTTAGCTCTGCCTCAGAGATACAATTTCTTGTAAACCTGGGGCAGTGTCAAAAAGCCATGAATGTTCCTGGGAACACCCCCAGCAACACCTATTGCACGCCCCTTTAACGCAGAAAACTGCGTTAAAGGGAACGATATTTACGAGGCAGCATTAAGCCAAGAAAAAGTGGCTTAGTGCTGCCTCGTAAATATGGAGCAGGCTCCTGCGCCATGGTACGTCACAAAAAGTGACATTCCAGCAGCGCAAGGGGCCTCACAAATGAGGCCCTCTTTGTTCACACTCCCTTGGAAAATCATGTTAACTGTGCGGTATGGGTGTTTCCATGCTGTTAACATGATTTTGAAAAGATAGAACTATCATATCAATAACTGCAATTATTCCAATTCCGCGTAAGGTTGGTCTATGTCTGCTGCAACTAACAAAAGGCTGGTGCTAACTCTGCATCTTTCATTTTGGAAAAACATGTGGGAAGACGTATTTCCTGTGTTGTTCCCCATTTCAAGTTAGGATTGTTGTAATCTCATGATTACCGGTTGCTGTGGTATTACCATAAATGATTCAACATCCTCTTGTCAAAGGCCTATGGTACTACTCTTACTAGTGAACATAGCTGCATCAAAAGATGTTAATGCTTCCACTAGGACTGTGCACATTATAGAGAGACCCGTTGAACAGGATCAGACCATTTTAGAAGAGAAGCGAGGGGAGGAGTGAGTTAAGTGAAAATGGATACAAGGGGATGAGTAAGATTATACATAATGGTTGGGGGTCAATGCATTGTGCATGAACCAGTTTTGGTGCACATGGAGCTAATGCAAGTCATCAATATAGCCCAAGTAAATCTGAATATCGAACATCCCTCACTCAGCATCCATCAAAGAATGAAGGTGTGGTAGGGGTCTAGGCTTTAAATGTGGCGTTCTCAGCACCAATGTGATTTTTGGATTGATCCGGGGACAGTCACCCATAGATTTATGCGAGTTTTAATAGTCACACAATAGAAGCTGTAACCTGATGAGTACCAGCTGCCAATGACTCAGATAGTAAGAGGGCCTCAGCTCTGCAGTATAAGATCTGAGCCGGTACATTCTGTTTCAACAAGCGATGGATCCAGAGACTGAGTGTGTATCATGTGTGATAGCTCTACTACAAGGCACAAGCCTGTATATTATGTTTCACCTGAGGATTGGCTCAGTGGTCAGAATCCAGAACCTGAAGGTCTGTGGAGCCTGGGGGTGGCTCTGCTGCAAGGTCTGAGCCTGTATGTTCTGTTTCATCTCTGGGATTCATCAGATGGGTGAACCCCGTTTTGTGAGTCTGTTTAACTTGTGCAGCTATGTGGCTCCTTTGAAGGAGGGAAGCAGGGGACGGTGATGGCATGTGGGTGTCAGGGTGCCCTATTCCGTGCACACTGAAGGGGGCCCGCCTAACGTTTCCTTACACCACTGCCTCTCCTCGAATACAACGGATGAGATCAAGCAATGCATGTTGTGTTCAGGGGCGTAACGCAGGCCCATGCAACACCAGGTGTAGCAAAACTTGAGGGGGCTCCTCTCCAAGGTGCATAGAGGGGCCCCCCTCCGGACTCAATCAGGAGCTCTCAGGTTAGGGTACTGTGCTGAGGGGGCTCGTGGAGCTTGCCCCCCCACCGGGGGGGCTGCGGGACCTGTATTGCGCCACTGCCTGCAACCCCTGTGGGCCAGAAGGTCCCCAAATCTCCAGGCGGCCACCCCTCCCCCAATAATTCAGGGGGCCCTCTTTCAGCCAAAGGCTATTGACTATCAGTGAAAAATGGGAGAGTCAGGGGCACCACTTGGCATGCTGCAGGGGCGCCCCATCATTTTACGCTACACCACTGGTTGCAGGTACGTTTTAATGCAGGGGCAAAGTGGGCTTTGGCCAGGGCCCCCATCTTTTAAGGGGCCCCCTCCCAGCTAATTATCAAATTAAGCACAATGTAGTACGTGCTTTACTTATAGTGTATTTTTGGGAGCCACCCAGGTAGCCTAGTTCAGTGGTCGCCTGGTTGTGTTGTTCAAGTCACAGACGCTCTTTCTTCTATCTCACCATCCTTACAGTGACGCGCTCACCATTTAGAAAGACAGAAAAGCTGAAGGGAAGAGGAGGCCCTTGGCCCCGCTGCTACTACTTGAACCAAGCTTCTTTCTTCTGACAGCTGCAGGACTAGAGAATAGTGGATTTAATTATTGTAGTGAGAGACGTTTTCCGTGGGGGCCGAAGCGGGGTCAGGAGGTGGATGTTACAGTATACAGCTTTGAAAATGGCATTCTTATGACACTCATATTTTTAGACCAATAATTTCAAAATGAATTGAGTCAGCACCGTTACTTGTATTTCTTACCAAACGCAGGTCCCTGTACTTTTATAATCTCAGTCAATTCTTTAGAAATCTCTGTGCACAATTTTATTTCAAATGGTCAATCTGTAATGCACAAAGACTATAGTTAGGCTTTCCTGTTTTCAGTTTCTATTTTTGGTACATTCTGGTGGGGTTTTTTCAGTGTTTTCAAGTGATTTCAATACCATAAAAAAACAGTGGTTATCAGTCGTTTCACATTTTCGCGCCATTAAAAACAACAGAAACAGTATTTTTCCGGTGTTTATGGAACGTTTTGCTTTTATTATTGCTTGCTTTCTGCACTGATAGTGCATGGTATATAGACAGTGTACGTACAGTGTAAATGAGGTCCAAATAAGTTTTACAAATCAAATTTATCGTACTACACCATACAATACTTCTTCAGTGAGTCTTTGGTCATGCACGCTCGCTCTTTCCTTCCCATGTAAACTTTTATCTGTGAAAAGGCCCTCCCAACATCGGCACTTGAGACAGGCAACGCCAAAATAGCCAGTATACAATTTGCTAACTCTGGCCACTGACATACCTTTCCATGCCAATACTGGTGCACCTGAAGATTGTGATTCTCTGCGACAGGTTCTGCAACATATGCCTTGTATTGGGCGCATATACCGTCAGAGTTATTGAAGCGGTCACAAATGAGGCAGCACTTTTGAAACTCCGGAGAAAATTTCCTTTATGGAAGGGATCTATAACTTGTGCAGAGTACCACAATGAGGCTTTATTGACTTCAAATGCCATTGTTGGTGAAGGGCTATTTCTCATACATTGTAGAATAAAAGTTCCTGAATTGCTCCTCAACATTTCTTTGCTTACCAATTGGCAAGCACTCTAACATGGAATATGTTGCAGTGCCAAAGTCACTAAAAGTGTCGCCCAGCCTACTCTCAAGGAGATGTTTCACATTTACACCAATTATGCTGACACTTGGTAGACAGGGGTGTTTTCAGACTCTAGTTTTTTTATTATGTCCACTACAGCAGTCATGCTTTCCTGTAAAAATCTAAGAATGCAGTAGAGTATACTTTTTTTCAAATCACTATCAATATGTGACCAAAGATCCTCACATTTCTTGCCTTTGGCATCATCACTTAGCAAAAGTTCTGTAAACGGTTGCCACATGGATAATATAGCATTCATGGCCTCTAGGACTGAGAGCCACCAGCTAAGTGACACAGTTGGGACGACTCTTTCTTTGATGCCACACAAAGCACAAAATGAGAAATATTTGCATTTTAGTTTCCATGCATAACAAAACAGTGCACCAGAATGGACTAAAAAGTCAATAGCATTCTTCATTAACTCTGAAGATTGTAAAGATGCTTTCAGCATACCATCTAACAAGTGGCAAGGATCTCTTATAGGGAAGCACTTTAGTTTAGGTATCGATTTTGACAGGTCATCACACAACTTTTTCATATGCGTAGCTGAATTACTGAAATACAAACAAAATCACTCCAATCTTTGTTGAACTTGGTAAGAACTTTTTGCAGCAGCATTCCAAGTGACACTGCGTTCCATGTTTTCCAAAAGTCAGGTGTCATGTTTTCACCAGTATCCCAGATGCTTTGTGACTGCACTCTTTTCACATATACCTGTCACTATACCTTGCAGTGAATGTTTGAAGCCTGGGGTGTTTGGCAATTCACCTACTATCAATACTGACTCACTAGAAAAGGGGGCTGATGTATCAAGGGTTTGTACCCATTCTCTGTGAGTAAATGTGATGGTACATATTGGGAAAGATTCTTATGAAACCGACATTTTTCCTATCAGTGGAAGGCTCAAACGTAGCCAAAAAATCAAATATGATTTTGATATTTCCAGATTCTCTACAGTTTATAAAATAAATAAAAAACACCTAAAACATGCTTCTAACCCCTGAATCTTTAGACCAAAGACCACAAAACTGAAAAAAGGAAGAAGAAACAATATTTTAGTGGCATCCCTAAACAACAAAACTCAAGCAAATTAATGTTAGCCCAGTCTATCTTACTGCTACCTTATATAACAAAGTTACATTGTATTGGCCCCTTCAGGAAGAAATAAAAATGACTCTTTCACTCTCCTTTTCTTGTCTTTGAATGGCATTTAGTTTGTGGTTGTGCAGGTTTTTTTTCAGTGTTTATATGTTTACACTGATGAGGGCTACTTACCTTCCAGTGGGGTTTTATCAGTTATTATAGGTTTAAACCTAAAACCGGACAGCCTAACTATAGTTCATTATTGAAAATACAATGGGTAATATGTACAAGCCCCTATCGACACAGGAACGTACTTTTTTCGACGTTACTGTGTCAATAGGAGCTTTGCCTTATTTACAAGCCAGCGTTAAGGCACTTAATGTGGCTAAACGCTGCCTTGTAAATAAGGCACCCTTTCACGCTATACTTAGCATGAAAGGGGTGGGCAATGCATGTTGCGCTGGGCGTTCCGCCGCAACACCTATTGATTTTGACGCTCCCCATATTTACAAGGGTGGCGTAGATATGGGGCAGCGCCAAAATTAAGACAAAAAAAAAACCTGGTCTTAACATGGCGCAACGAGGAGAAATGCTTTATTTCTACTTGTTTTTGCTGTTTCTATATGTGCAGCATTTTGCAGCACACATAAAAACAGCAAAATGCCATGAATGATTGTTTATGTGCAGGAAGGTGTCCCTTCCTGCGCATAAACAATCATTTTAAAAATGACGAGTTGCAGCTTCTATGTGTGCTGCACAAAGCAGCACACATAGAAGGTACAAATCGCCATTTACGATTGTTTATGTGCAGGAATTGTCACCTTCCTGCACATAAACAATAATTCCCACAACGGCGCTAGGCAGCTGTAATTAGTGCCAGCGCAGGGGGAAACACAGTGCTGCACCATATTGTTGTAAATACGGTGCCGTCCTGCCTTTCAAAAGTGGCGCAGTGCTGCGTTAAACCAAGAAGGCTAACGCTGCGCTCCATCACTTTTCTTGTAAATATGCCCCAATGTGCTTAGAGTAGGTCGTGAATCTTCCACTGATGTTATTCATTAATGGAAAAATTATGACTTTACGGTGAAAGGACATGATTTACTCTCAGTCAAAATAGTAATTTTGTAAACAAGCTTAAGATAAAATGTTGTTATGTCTGGCTAGGGTAGAGAGCCTCTATCATTTATTTCAGTTTCTGAATCTCATAACCCGCTGTTAAGACATAGCAACAGTTGATAATAAAACTGGTTACCCACTGTTGTGATGTCATGGAGGCTTTCCAGGCCTGGCTGATACGCCTCCCTGAGAGCCTGTCAGCACAGTTGTGCTTGTATTCTTTGAGTGAAACCCAAAAACCCAGCTGCGGGGAGGGGTGAGGGGGGGTCAGGCTGGTGGGGTTTGGTCAAGGATGACTGTCACGCTTTTTTTATTCTTGGGGCAGTGGTACATAATAAATGCCATATTATGTATGCCTCCCCCATTGCTCCTCTGCCACTGAGTAGCAGTTGAAAGCAGGGGGCAGATCATTTTGGGGGCAATACATGATATAAAATTATAGCTGGGTAAAAAATGAATTACAGGAAAGTATTTCACCAAGTGGGTTCTGAGTGACATCATAGACAGCTCAAGCTTCGCTCTGTCACTCGAAACCCGTTGGTGGAAAACATCCCTGTAATTCACTGTTAACCATCTATAATTATATTTATAATCTTCTGAAAAAGGTTGAAGCTGGGAATTGATTGCATTCTCAAGAACGTTAGGTACTACAGGTAAAGGAGCTATGTGGTCAAATTGGCAGGATCGCCCAGAGAGCTGAGGCTTTTCGATTAAAGGGGTAATGAGTCCTCCTTTCAGGATGGGTTTAGGGTTAAGTCCTTAAACTAAGGTCCGGATAACTGACAGTTTGTAGTTTAGGGTTAGTGTTAGGGTTAATGATAAGATTATGTTTGGGATTGTCTCACCCAGGGCTACGTTTGGGAGCTGGTGGGAGAAATGTAGTTATAGATTTACATATAGCTTTAGTGGGTAGATTTAATGAAATAATGGAGAACATTTTCCACTAAAATGATACATTTTCTCACCTAAATGTACTCACTTTAAGGGCAAGATGTATGAAAGCTTTTTGCGTTACTTAATGGGACAAATCACAATTTAAGCCCATTAAGATATGCAAAACAGCCTTTTCATCCGTACGTAAGGCCAAAAACCAGTCACAATTTGTGATTTCTACCTGGTAGAAATCACAAATTGTGACCACTATTTACGAAACGCAAATAGGGATTACCTATTTGCGATTCCTAAAGCACATGTACAAAGAATTTCCTAAATGTAAATTGGGTATTTTTGAAATGCTATTTCCATCAACTCAAAGTCAATGGTAACCATGTGCAAAATGCATTTAAAAATGCATTTTTTAATGTGACATGAAGTGGACATATGCCCCTAGGGCATATGTGCACTTACATGTGCACTACGAATTTTGGGGTGCCTCCACCGGTGCCTTAAACCCAGAGGCACCCTTGGATTTGGATTTCCTAAATTGAGATTTCCTATTAGGAAATCACAATTTAGGAAATGCAAACCATTTCCTATTTGGCCCTTAGGTGGGAATGCAATATCATTTTCTATTTGCAATTTCCTAATAGCGATTCCTACTTTGTAGGAATCGCTATTAGGAAATTGCAAATTTTGTACATACCATTTTGCATTTTCTAAATGGCGATTCCTATGGAATCGCTATTTAGGAAATGCAAAATAAGAATTTTACATCTGGCCCTAAGTGTCTTAGTAAAAGTTTTGTCAATTTTTAAACTTTGAGCCTGAATTCCCTGGCCTTAATCATGTTTTACGTTTTAAGGACTGAATGGAACTGATAGTTTCATGCTTGAAATTATCTAATGTAGATTCTTCATCCATTTATCTTATGCGGATACCAGAAAATCTGGCATTATCCTGACCATGCAGGGAAAAGTTTGAACTCCTCTGTCCTCCGCTCCTTCCAGGATTCGATTCTGAGCTAATCCTGCACTGACCTGTCTGTACTTAGAAATGTAAACCAATCATAAGTTTTATGGCAGAAGGTTTTTGCGTCATTGCTGCTTGCACTTTCTTGGGGTTACACACGAATGGAGAGATGGATAGGTTTCTGAGCCTCAAAGAGTTCTACATATTACATCTTCCAAAATGGCGGCTGGGAGGTAGTATTAAAGCAGTCTGTTAATTTGATGGGTGAGAAATCACAATTTCAATAGAAAAGAATTGCAAAGGTGATACTTTTTACAACCTCATTATACTGACAACGATTTTGCAGGAGATTATCCCTATAAATGTGTCTCTGAGAGAAATTCCTGCTCAAAAAGAAGGCTTGGACAGGTTAACTCTTATGAAGCCTGCTTGCTGCATGATGTTTCACCCTTTTCAAAAAAATATATATATATTTTTACCAAATCCATTGTTTTCAAATTTTGAAAACACTTCACAAACTATGCAAAGTTTGCACATCCCTAGTATTTATTTTAAGGGAGCTGTGTATACAAAGGATAAAATATATCCTAGGAAAAAAAATCTTTAAAAGAAGAGGAAAATGGATTTGAGTTAGTACAGTAGGAAAACACTATAGACAGCACACTGGTTTATCTGCCCAGGTAAAGTGGCAAGGAGCTCATCACTGCAAAGCTTGTTGAAGGAATGAGTGGAGTATATCAGTACATCGACAGTCCTTCCTAAAAGTTGAGTTAGGTTTAGCATTAGTTTTAGGGTTGGGGTAAGTGTTAGGATTAGGGTTAGATTTGATTTATGATTAGGCATAGGGCTAGTGTGATGGTAGGGTTATGGGGAAGGCTTAAGGATATTGTTAAGAATGGGATTAGGTATTTACTTAGGGTTTGAAAGAGGATAACGGAAAGGACGTGAGATACGCGTATAGAAAGGGATAATTTGTATCTTGTGGGTAATATTAAGGTTAGGGGAAAGATCAGTGTTAGTTGGTCTCCCTTACAGACTATATTTAGAAAACCGGGGAGTCATTTCCCACGTGACAGAAGTGTTTAATTGCAATGTACCCCCACTTTTGAGACAACCCTTTTCAAAGACCTGTATAGATGGGGTGGACTTCAAATCTCATATGTGGGAAGGATAAAGTATGTCAAGAAGAAGTTCTTGCCGAGACTGTTCTACCTGTTTCCTTCTCTGCCAGTAACAACCCCCTCAGGCACACTTAAGTCGTAACAAAAAGGCTGTGTTCCTTTATATGGAATGATAAACCCACGCATATTGCTAAATACCTTTTGGTCAAGAGCCCAGAGGAGGGTTTATGGGCGTACCTGATATTGGACACTGCTTTTAGCGGCCCAGTTGACCCTGGCTTTAGCGTGGTGTTGCCTCGATGCAGGGAAATCTTGGGCTCTCTTAGAACAAGAGTGCTGTAAGTAGCTGCTCCATCAATTGCTATGGTTGCCCCCAAGAATGTGGCGAGCAGGGGGTACACTCTGGTGGACCACTGAGACAGTCCTATGTCATTGAAATGTTGCGGCTAGGACTCAGGAGGTGAATTCTCCCCTTCCCCTCTTATCCCAGTGATTGGGTTCTAAACCATTGGATGCTATGATTAATATTTATTCAGCACGTTGCTGCTCCTTAACGATTTATGATGTTGCTGTTTGGGGATATTGTGATACCTCTCCCCTACAGGATAGCAAAAATGTATTTCTGAGAAGGCTGCTGTCTGTACCCAGTAGCCTACCTGTATGTCTTTGCCACGCAAAGTTAGGCCTACTGAATCTGGAAGATTGTATTAAGCTAGCACCGCTTATGCTGTGATATTCAATCTGGTCCAAACCCAAAACTCTCCTAAATTAGGAGATAATTAATCATTGTCTACAACTTGACAATGTCCGCAGAATTCTGTGGCTGAGATATGTAAGAGAACAATTTGACTTGTTAGGAAGACCAGGGGGCATATTAGCAAGACCCACGTTAAAATTATCGCCGTTTTAGCGGCAGGAAACTGCCGCTAAAACGGCGATAATGGGCTTGCTAATATGCGTTATAGAATTCCAATAGAAGCCCAGGTTAGATGTGCAGGACATCTAACCTGGGCTTCTATTGGAATTCCATAACGCATATTAGCAAGCCTATTATCGCCGTTTTAGCGGCAGTTTCCTGCCGCTAAAACGGCGATAATTATAACGTGGGTCTTGCTAATATGCCCCCAGATTGTTTCCTCAGTCCCTGGAATATTGCCGCTGTTTCTAAGAATCAATTAAAGCTAGATTTGTTAACTGTTTGCAGACGACGCAGAGAAAGTCTAGCGATAGTAAAAAACAAGCATTTGCAATGCAATAGGTCTCGCATTTACGCAAGTTTGAGCTATTGGCATTATAAATGACAATGCCTTTTATTTATGTTTTGGTTTTTAAAACATAAATAAAAGACATTGTCATTTACAATGCCAATAGCTT
Organism: Calotriton arnoldi; assembly: GCA_963921515.1. Classification (NCBI taxonomy): domain Eukaryota; kingdom Metazoa; phylum Chordata; class Amphibia; order Caudata; family Salamandridae; genus Calotriton; species Calotriton arnoldi. Next base: position 644,672 of record CAWUFW010010265.1, read on the forward strand.
CAACTCGAGTAAATGACAGTTCCATGGATTTACAACACAGTCAGTAAATCAAGACCATTACACTACAAGTCTTTGCTCATAGGCAGGACCACTGGAATAACGCAATATTGTGGCCGCCGCGTTCTCGGAGTATTTTCATATTTTCCACACTTGCCGCATGGTTCAGATCTTCTGTATCAGTTGCAAACATTGATTCTAGCTCAGATGGTTCAAAAGAGGCTTTAAAAAGCATCAGCTGTCGTCCCCCGGGGGACAGACGCTTTGCAAAGATTAACTGTCACCATTTCGTTGCTGATGGCTGTATTCGGGTGTTAGAGTGCTGCTAATGAGGAGAAACGTTTGCCCAGACAGTACTACTGTGTTGTAAAATGACAAAATAGCAAAATAATGCGACAGAATGTGCCATATTACGCTGCATCATTGCACCTCTTCTGTGTCTGATTACGTTTGTAGCTCTCCAGTCCCTGCAGCACCTGTTCTGACCTGGGTCTCAGGCTCTACAACAGCTCTGCTGACCTGGTTCTCTCGCTCTACAGCAGCTCTGCTGACCTGGTTCTCTGGCTCTACAGCAGCTCTGCTGACCTGGTTCTCTGGCTCTACAGCGGCTCTGCTGACCTGGTTCTCAGGCTCTAGAGCGGCTCTGCTGACCTGGTTCTCAGGCTCTAGAGCGGCTCTGCTGACCTGGTTTTCTGGCTCTACAGCAGCTCTGCTGACCTTGTTCTCTGGCTCTACAGCAGCTCTGCTGACCTGGTTCTCTGGCTCTACAGCAGCTTGCTGACCTTGTTCTCTGGCTCTAGAGTGGCTCTGCTGGCCTGGTTCTCTGGCTCTAGAGCGGCTCTGCTGACCTGGTTCTCTGGCTCTAGAGCGGCTCTGCTGGCCTGGTTCTCTGGCGCTAGAGCGGCTCTGCTGGCCTGGTTCTCTGGCTCTAGAGCGGCTCTTCTGACCTGGTTCCGCTGGCTCTAGAGCGGCTCTTCTGACCTGGTTCTCTGGCTCTAGAGCGGCTCTGCTGACCCATTTCTGTGGCTCTAGAGCGGCTCTGCTGACCCGGTTCTCTGGCTCTACAGCAGCTCTGCTGACCTGGTTCTCTGGCTCTCCAGCAGCTCTGCTGACCTGGTTCTCTGGCTCTACAGCAGCTCTGCTGACCTGGTTCTCAGGCTCTAGAGCTGCTCTGCTGACCTGGTTTTCTGGCTCTACAGCAGCTCTGCTGACCTGGTTCTCTGGCTCTACAGCAGCTCTGCTGACCTGGTTCTCTGGCTCTACACCAGCTCTGCTGACCTGGTTCCCAGGCTCTACAGCAGCTTGCTGACCTGGTTCTCAGGCTCTAGAGTGGCCCTGCTGGCCTGGTTTTCTGGCTCTAGAGCAGCTCTGCTGACCTGGTTCTCTGGCTCTAGAGCGGCTCTGCTGACCTTGTTCTCTGGCTCTAGAGCGGCTCTGCTGACCCGGTTCTTTGGCTCTAGAGCAGCTCTGCTGACCTGGTTCTATGGCTCTACAGCAGCTCTGCTGACCTGGGTCTCAGGCTCTAGAGCAGCTCTGCTGACCTGGTTCTCTGGCTCTAGAGCGGCTCTGCTGACCTTGTTCTCTGGCTCTAGAGCGGCTCTGCTGACCCAGTTCTCTGGCTCTAGAGCAGCTCTGCTGACCTGGTTCTATGGCTCTACAGCAGCTCTGCTGACCTGGGTCTCTGGCTCTAGAGCAGCTCTGCTGACCTGGTTCTCTGGCTCTACAGCAGCTCTGCTGACCTGGTTCTCTGGCTTTAGAGCAGCTCTGCTGACCTCGTTCTCTGGCTCTAGAGCAGGTCTGCTGACCTGGTTCTCTGGCTCTACAACGGCTCTGCTGACCTGGTTTTCTGGCTCTACAGCAGCTCTGCTGACCTGGTTCTCTGGCTCTAGAGCAGCTCTGCTGACCTGGTTTTCTGGCTCTAGAGCCGCTCTGCTGAACTGGTTCTCTGGCTCTAGAGTGGCTCTGCTGACCTGGTTCTCTGGCTCTACAGCAGCTCTGCTGACCTGGTTCTCTGGCTCTACAGCAGCTCTGCTGACCCGGTTCTCTGGCTCTACAGCAGCTCTGCTGACCTGGTTCTCTGGCTCTAGAGCAGCTCTGCTGACCTGGTTCTCTGGCTCTACAGCAGCTCTGCTGACCTGGTTTTCTGCCTCTACAGCAGCTCTGCTGACCTGGTTCTCTGGCTCTACAGAAGCTCTGCTGACCTGGTTCTCTGGCTCTACAGCAGCTCTGCTGACCTGGTTCCCAGGCTCTACAGCAGCTTGCTGACCTGGTTCTCTGGCTCTAGAGTGGCTCTGCTGGTCTGGTTCTCTTGCTCTAGAGCGGCTCTGCTGACCTGGTTCTCTGGCTCTAGAGCGGCTCTGCTGACCTGGTTCTCTGGCTCTAGAGCGGCTCTGCTGACCTTGTTCTCTGGCTCTAGAGCGGCTCTGCTGACCCGGTTCTCTGGCTCTAGAGCAGCTCTGCTGACCTGGTTCTGTGGCTCTACAGCAGCTCTGCTGACCTGGTTCCCAATCTCTACAGCAGCTTGCTGACCTGGTTCTCTGGCTCTATAGTGGCTCTGGTGGTCTGGTTCTCTGGCTCTAGAGCGGCTCTGCTGACCTGTTCTCTGGCTCTAGAGCGGCTCTGCTGACCCGCTTCTCTGGCTCTAGAGCGGCTCTGCTGACCCGCTTCTCTGGCTCTAGAGCGGCTCTGCTGACCTGGGTCTCATGCTCTACAACAGCTCTGCTGACCTGGTTCTCTGGCTTTACAGCGGCTCTGCTGACCTTGTTCTCAGGCTCTACAATGGCTCTGCTGACCTGGTTCTCTGGCTCTACAGTGGCTCTGCTGACCTGGTTCTCTGGCTCTACACCAGCTCTGCTGACCTGGTTCCCAGGCTCTACAGCAGCTTGCTGACCTGGTTCTCAGGCTCTAGAGTGGCCCTGCTGGCCTGGTTCTCTGGCTCTAGAGCGGCTCTGCTGACCTGGTTCTCTGGCTCTAGAGCGGCTCTGCTGGCCTGGTTCTCTGGCGCTAGAGCGGCTCTGCTGGCCTGGTTCTCTGGCTCTAGAGCGGCTCTTCTGACCTGGTTCCGCTGGCTCTAGAGCGGCTCTTCTGACCTGGTTCTCTGGCTCTAGAGCGGCTCTGCTGACCCATTTCTGTGGCTCTAGAGCGGCTCTGCTGACCCGGTTCTCTGGCTCTACAGCAGCTCTGCTGACCTGGTTCTCTGGCTCTCCAGCAGCTCTGCTGACCTGGTTCTCTGGCTCTACAGCAGCTCTGCTGACCTGGTTCTCAGGCTCTAGAGCTGCTCTGCTGACCTGGTTTTCTGGCTCTACAGCAGCTCTGCTGACCTGGTTCTCTGGCTCTACAGCAGCTCTGCTGACCTGGTTCTCTGGCTCTACACCAGCTCTGCTGACCTGGTTCCCAGGCTCTACAGCAGCTTGCTGACCTGGTTCTCAGGCTCTAGAGTGGCCCTGCTGGCCTGGTTTTCTGGCTCTAGAGCAGCTCTGCTGACCTGGTTCTCTGGCTCTAGAGCGGCTCTGCTGACCTTGTTCTCTGGCTCTAGAGCGGCTCTGCTGACCCGGTTCTTTGGCTCTAGAGCAGCTCTGCTGACCTGGTTCTATGGCTCTACAGCAGCTCTGCTGACCTGGGTCTCAGGCTCTAGAGCAGCTCTGCTGACCTGGTTCTCTGGCTCTAGAGCGGCTCTGCTGACCTTGTTCTCTGGCTCTAGAGCGGCTCTGCTGACCCAGTTCTCTGGCTCTAGAGCAGCTCTGCTGACCTGGTTCTATGGCTCTACAGCAGCTCTGCTGACCTGGGTCTCTGGCTCTAGAGCAGCTCTGCTGACCTGGTTCTCTGGCTCTACAGCAGCTCTGCTGACCTGGTTCTCTGGCTTTAGAGCAGCTCTGCTGACCTCGTTCTCTGGCTCTAGAGCAGGTCTGCTGACCTGGTTCTCTGGCTCTACAACGGCTCTGCTGACCTGGTTTTCTGGCTCTACAGCAGCTCTGCTGACCTGGTTCTCTGGCTCTAGAGCAGCTCTGCTGACCTGGTTTTCTGGCTCTAGAGCGGCTCTGCTGATCTGGTTCTCTGGCTCTAGAGTGGCTCTGCTGACCTGGTTCTCTGGCTCTACAGCAGCTCTGCTGACCTGGTTCTCTGGCTCTACAGCAGCTCTGCTGACCCGGTTCTCTGGCTCTACAGCAGCTCTGCTGACCTGGTTCTCTGGCTCTAGAGCAGCTCTGCTGACCTGGTTCTCTGGCTCTACAGCAGCTCTGCTGACCTGGTTTTCTGACTCTACAGCAGCTCTGCTGACCTGGTTCTCTGGCTCTACAGAAGCTCTGCTGACCTGGTTCTCTGGCTCTACAGCAGCTCTGCTGACCTGGTTCCCAGGCTCTACAGCAGCTTGCTGACCTGGTTCTCTGGCTCTAGAGTGGCTCTGCTGGTCTGGTTCTCTTGCTCTAGAGCGGCTCTGCTGACCTGGTTCTCTGGCTCTAGAGCGGCTCTGCTGACCTGGTTCTCTGGCTCTAGAGCGGCTCTGCTGACCTTGTTCTCTGGCTCTAGAGCGGCTCTGCTGACCCGGTTCTCTGGCTCTAGAGCAGCTCTGCTGACCTGGTTCTGTGGCTCTACAGCAGCTCTGCTGACCTGGTTCCCAATCTCTACAGCAGCTTGCTGACCTGGTTCTCTGGCTCTATAGTGGCTCTGGTGGTCTGGTTCTCTGGCTCTAGAGCGGCTCTGCTGACCTGTTCTCTGGCTCTAGAGCGGCTCTGCTGACCTTGTTCTCTGGCTCTAGAGCGGCTCTGGTGACCCGCTTCTCTGGCTCTAGAGCGGCTCTGCTGACCCGGTTCTCTGGCTCTAGAGCGGCTCTGCTGACCTGGGTCTCATGCTCTACAACAGCTCTGCTGACCTGGTTCTCTGGCTTTACAGCGGCTCTGCTGACCTTGTTCTCAGGCTCTACAATGGCTCTGCTGACCTGGTTCTCTGGCTCTACAGTGGCTCTGCTGACCTGGTTCTCTGGCTCTACACCAGCTCTGCTGACCTGGTTCCCAGGCTCTACAGCAGCTTGCTGACCTGGTTCTCAGGCTCTAGAGTGGCCCTGCTGGCCTGGTTTTCTGGCTCTAGAGCATCTCTGTTGACCTGGTTCTCTGGCTCTAGAGCAGCTCTGCTGACCTTGTTCTCTGGCTCTAGAGCGGCTCTGCTGACCCGGTTCTTTGGCTCTAGAGCAGCTCTGCTGACCTGGTTCTATGGCTCTACAGCAGCTCTGCTGACCTGGGTCTAAGGCTCTACAACGGCTCTGCTGACCTGGTTCTCTGGCTCTAGAGCGGCTCTGCTGACCTTGTTCTCTGGCTCTAGAGCGGCTCTGCTGACCCGGTTCTCTGGCTCTAAAGCAGCTCTGCTGACCTGGTTCTATGGCTCTACAGCAGCTCTGCTGACCTGGGTCTCTGGCTCTAGAGCAGCTCTGCTGACCTGGTTCTCTGGCTCTACAGCAGCTCTGCTGACCTGGTTCTCTGGCTTTAGAGCAGCTCTGCTGACCTCGTTCTCTGGCTCTAGAGCAGGTCTGCTGACCTGGTTCTCTGGCTCTACAACGGCTCTGCTGACCTGGTTTTCTGGCTCTACAGCAGCTCTGCTGACCTGGTTCTCTGGCTCTAGAGCAGCTCTGCTGACCTGGTTTTCTGGCTCTAGAGCGGCTCTGCTGATCTGGTTCTCTGGCTCTAGAGTGGCTCTGCTGACCTGGTTCTCTGGCTCTACAGCAGCTCTGCTGACCTGGTTCTCTGGCTCTACAGCAGCTCTGCTGACCCGGTTCTCTGGCTCTACAGCAGCTCTGCTGACCTGGTTCTCTGGCTCTAGAGCAGCTCTGCTGACCTGGTTCTCTGGCTCTACAGCAGCTCTGCTGACCTGGTTTTCTGACTCTACAGCAGCTCTGCTGACCTGGTTCTCTGGCTCTACAGAAGCTCTGCTGACCTGGTTCTCTGGCTCTACAGCAGCTCTGCTGACCTGGTTCCCAGGCTCTACAGCAGCTTGCTGACCTGGTTCTCTGGCTCTACAGCAGCTCTGCTGACCCGGTTCTCTGGCTCTACAGCAGCTCTGCTGACCTGGTTCTCTGGCTCTAGAGCAGCTCTGCTGACCTGGTTCTCTGGCTCTACAGCAGCTCTGCTGACCTGGTTTTCTGACTCTACAGCAGCTCTGCTGACCTGGTTCTCTGGCTCTACAGAAGATCTGCTGACCTGGTTCTCTGGCTCTACAGCAGCTCTGCTGACCTGGTTCCCAGGATCTACAGCAGCTTGCTGACCTGGTTCTCTGGCTCTAGAGTGGCTCTGCTGGTCTGGTTCTCTTGCTCTAGAGTGGCTCTGCTGACCTGGTTCTCTGGCTCTAGAGCGGCTCTGCTGACCTGGTTCTCTGGCTCTAGAGCGGCTCTGCTGACCTTGTTCTCTGGCTCTAGAGCGGCTCTGCTAACCCGGTTCTCTGGCTCTAGAGCAGCTCTGCTGACCTGGTTCTCTGGCTCTACAGCAGCTCTGCTGACCTGGTTCCCAATCTCTACAGCAGCTTGCTGACCTGGTTCTCTGGCTCTATAGTGGCTCTGGTGGTCTGGTTCTCTGGCTCTAGAGCGGCTCTGCTGACCTGTTCTCTGGCTCTAGTGTGGCTCTGCTGACCTTGTTCTCTGGCTCTAGAGCAGCTTGCTGACCTTGTTCTCTGGCTCTAGAGTGGCTCTGCAGGCCTGGTTCTCTGGCTCTAGAGCGGCTCTGCTGACCTGGTTCTCTGGCTCTAGAGCGGCTCTGCTGGCCTGGTTCTCTGGCTCTAGAGCGGCTCTGCTGACCTGGTTCTCTGGCTCTACAGCAGCTCTGCTGACCTTGTTCTCTGGCTCTACAGCAGCTCTGCTGACCTGGTTCTCTGGCTCTACAGCAGCTTGCTGACCTTGTTCTCTGGCTCTAGAGTGGCTCTGCTGGCCTGGTTCTCTGGCTCTAGAGTGGCTCTGCTGACCTGGTTCTCTGGCTCTAGAGCGGCTCTGCTGGCCTGGTTCTCCGGCTCTAGAGCGGCTCTGCTGGCCTGGTTCTCTGGCTCTAGAGCGGCTCTTCTGACCTGGTTCCGCTGGCTCTAGAGCGGCTCTTCTGACCTGGTTTTCTGGCTCTAGAGCGGCTCTGCTGACCCATTTCTGTGGCTCTACAGCGGCTCTGCTGACCCGGTTCTCTGGCTCTACAGCAGCTCTGCTGACCTGGTTCTCTGGCTCTCCAGTGGCTCTGCTGACCTGGTTCTCTGGCTCTACAACAGCTCTGCTGACCTGGTTCCCAGGCTCTAGAGCTGCTCTGCTGACCTGGTTTTCTGGCTCTACAGCAGCTCTGCTGACCTGGTTCTCTGGCTCTACAGCAGCTCTGCTGACCTGGTTCTCTGGCTCTACAGCAGCTCTGCTGACCCAGTTCTCTGGCTCTACAGCAGCTCTGCTGACCTGGTTCTCTGGCTCTAGAGCAGCTCTGCTGACCTGGTTCTCTGGCTCTACAGCAGCTCTGCTGACCTGGTTTTCTGACTCTACAGCAGCTCTGCTGACCTGGTTCTCTGGCTCTATAGAAGCTCTGCTGACCTGGTTCTCTGGCTCTACAGCAGCTCTGCTGACCTGGTTCCCAGGCTCTACAGCAGCTTGCTGACCTGGTTCTCTTGCTCTAGAGCGGCTCTGCTGACCTTGTTCTCTGGCTCTAGAGCGGCTCTGCTGACCCAGTTCTCTGGCTCTAGAGCAGCTTTGCTGACCTGGTTCCCTGGCTCTACAGCAGCTCTGCTGACCTGGTTCTACAGCAGCTTGCTGACCTGGTTCTCTGGCTCTATAGTAGCTCTGGTGGTCTGGTTCTCTCGCTCTAGAGCGGCTCTGCTGACCTGTTCTCTGGCTCTAGAGCGGCTCTGCTGACCTTGTTCTCTGGCTCTAGAGCAGCTTGCTCACCTTGTTCTCTGGCTCTAGAGTGGCTCTGCTGGCCTGGTTCTCTGGCTCTAGAGCGGCTCTGCTGACCTGGTTCTCTGGCTCTAGAGCGGCTCTGCTGGCCTGGTTCTCTGGCTCTAGAGCGGCTCTGCTGACCTGGTTCTCTGGCTCTACAGCAGCTCTGCTGACCTTGTTCTCTGGCTCTACAGCAGCTCTGCTGACCTGGTTCTCTGGCTCTACAGCAGCTTGCTGACCTTGTTCTCTGGCTCTAGAGTGGCTCTGCTGGCCTGGTTCTTTGGCTCTAGAGCGGCTCTGCTGACCTGGTTCTCTGGCTCTAGAGCGGCTCTGCTGGCCTGGTTCTCTGGCTCTAGAGCGGCTCTGCTGGCCTGGTTCTCTGGCTCTAGAGGGGCTCTTCTGACCTGGTTCCGCTGGCTCTAGAGCGGCTCTTCTGACCTGGTTCTCTGGCTCTAGAGCGGCTCTGCTGACCCATTTGGCTCTAGAGCGGCTCTGCTGACCCGGTTCTCTGGCTCTACAGCAGCTCTGCTGACCTTGTTCTCTGGCTCTCCAACAGCTCTGCTGACCTGGTTCTCTGGCTCTACAGCAGCTCTGCTGACCTGGTTCTCAGGCTCTAGAGCTGCTCTGCTGACCTGGTTTTCTGGCTCTACAGCAGCTCTGCTGACCTGGTTCTCTGGCTCTACAGCAGCTCTGCTGACCTGGTTCTCTGGCTCTACACCAGCTCTGCTGACCTGGTTCCCAGGCTCTACAGCAGCTTGCTGACCTGGTTCTCAGGCTCCAGAGTGGCCCTGCTGGCCTGGTTTTCTGGCTCTAGAGCAGCTCTGCTGACCTGGTTCTCTGGCTCTAGAGCGGCTCTGCTGACCTTGTTCTCTGGCTCTAGAGCAGCTCTGCTGACCCGGTTCTTTGGCTCTAGAGCAGCTCTGCTGACCTGGTTCTATGGCTCTACAGCAGCTCTGCTGACCTGGGTCTCAGGCTCTACAACGGCTCTGCTGACCTGGTTTTCTGGCTCTAGAGCGGCTCTGCTGACCTTGTTCTCTGGCTCTAGAGCGGCTCTGCTGACCCGGTTCTCTGGCTCTAGAGCAGCTCTGCTGACCTGGTTCTATGGCTCTACAGCAGCTCTGCTGACCTGGGTCTCTGGCTCTAGAGCAGCTCTGCTGACCTGGTTCTCTGGCTCTACAGCAGCTCTGCTGACCTGGTTCTCTGGCTTTAGAGCAGCTCTGCTGACCTCGTTCTCTGGCTCTAGACCAGGTCTGCTGAACTGGTTCTCTGGCTCTACAACGGCTCTGCTGACCTGGTTTTCTGGCTCTACAGCAGCTCTGCTGACCTGGTTCTCTGGCTCTAGAGCAGCTCTGCTGACCTGGTTTTCTGGCTCTAGAGCGGCTCTGCTGATCTGGTTCTCTGGCTCTAGAGTGGCTCTGCTGACCTGGTTCTCTGGCTCTACAGCAGCTCTGCTGACCTGGTTCTCTGGCTCTACAGCAGCTCTGCTGACCCGGTTCTCTGGCTCTACAGCAGCTCTGCTGACCTGGTTCTCTGGCTCTAGAGCAGCTCTGCTGACCTGGTTCTCTGGCTCTACAGCAGCTCTGCTGACCTGGTTTTCTGACTCTACAGCAGCTCTGCTGACCTGGTTCTCTGGCTCTACAGAAGCTCTGCTGACCTGGTTCCCAGGCTCTACAGCAGCTTGCTGACCTGGTTCTCTGGCTCTAGAGTGGCTCTGCTGGTCTGGTTCTCTTGCTCTAGAGCGGCTCTGCTGACCTGGTTCTCTGGCTCTAGAGCGGCTCTGCTGACCTGGTTCTCTGGCTCTAGAGCGGCTCTGCTGACCTTGTTCTCTGGCTCTAGAGCAGCTCTGCTGACCCGGTTCTCTGGCTCTAGAGCAGCTCTGCTGACCTGGTTCTCTGGCTCTACAGCAGCTCTGCTGATCTGGTTCCCAATCTCTACAGCAGCTTGCTGACCTGGTTCTCTGGCTCTATAGTGGCTCTGGTGGTCTGGTTCTCTGGCTCTAGAGCAGCTTTGCTGACCTGTTCTCTGGCTCTAGAGCGGCTCTGCTGACCTTGTTCTCTGGCTCTAGAGCGGCTCTGCTGACCCGCTTCTCTGGCTCTAGAGCGGCTCCGCTGACCCGGTTCTCTGGCTCTAGAGCAGCTCTGCTGACCTGGGTCTCACGCTCTACAACAGCTCTGCTGACCTGGTTCTCTGGCTTTACAGCGGCTCTGCTGACCTGGTTCTCAGGCTCTACAATGGCTCTGCTGACCTGGTTCTCTGGCTCTACAGTGGCTCTGCTGACCTGGTTCTCTGGCTCTACACCAGCTCTGCTGACCTGGTTCCCAGGCTCTACAGCAGCTTGCTGACCTGGTTCTCAGGCTCTAGAGTGGCCCTGCTGGCCTGGTTTTCTGGCTCTAGAGCAGCTCTGCTGACCTGGTTCTCTGGCTCTAGAGCAGCTCTGCTGACCTGGTTCTCTGGCTCTAGAGCGGCTCTGCTGACCTTGTTCTCTGGCTCTAGAGCGGCTCTGCTGACCCAGTTCTTTGGCTCTAGAGCAGCTCTGCTGACCTGGTTCTATGGCTCTACAGCAGCTCTGCTGACCTGGGTCTCAGGCTCTACAACGGCTCTGCTGACCTGGTTCTCTGGCTCTAGAGCGGCTCTGCTGACCTTGTTCTCTGGCTCTACAGCGGCTCTGCTGACCCGGTTCTCTGGCTCTAGAGCAGCTCTGCTGACCTGGTTCTATGGCTCTACAGCAGCTCTGCTGACCTGGGTCTCTGGCTCTAGAGCAGCTCTGCTGACCTGGTTCTCTGGCTCTACAGCAGCTCTGCTGACCTGGTTCTCTGGCTTTAGAGCAGCTCTGCTGACCTCGTTCTCTGGCTCTAGAGCAGGTCTGCTGACCTGGTTCTCTGGCTCTACAACGGCTCTGCTGACCTGGTTCTCTGGCTCTACAGCAGCTCTGCTGACCTGGTTCTCTGGCTCTAGAGCAGCTCTGCTGACCTGGTTTTCTGGCTCTAGAGCGGCTCTGCTGATCTGGTTCTCTGGCTCTAGAGTGGCTCTGCTGACCTGGTTCTCTGGCTCTACAGCAGCTCTGCTGATCTGGTTCCCAATCTCTACAGCAGCTTGCTGACCTGGTTCTCTGGCTCTATAGCGGCTCTGCTGACCTGGTTCTCTGGCTCTAGAGCAGCTCTGCTGACCTGGTTCTCTGGCTCTAGAGCGGCTCTGCTGACCTGGTTCTCTGGCTCTACAGCGGCTCTGCTGACCTGGTTCTCTGGCTCTAGAGCGGCTCTGCTGACCTGGTTCTCTGGCTCTAGAGCAGCTCTGCTGACCTGGTTCTCAGGCTCTAGAGCGGCTCTGCTGACCTGGTTCTCTGGCTCTAGAGCAGCTCTGCTGACCTGGTTCTCTGGCTCTAGAGCGGCTCTGCTGACCTTGTTCTCTGGCTCTAGAGCGGCTCTGCTGACCCAGTTCTTTGGCTCTAGAGCAGCTCTGCTGACCTGGTTCTATGGCTCTACAGCAGCTCTGCTGACCTGGGTCTCAGGCTCTACAACGGCTCTGCTGACCTGGTTCTCTGGCTCTAGAGCGGCTCTGCTGACCTTGTTCTCTGGCTCTACAGCGGCTCTGCTGACCCGGTTCTCTGGCTCTAGAGCAGCTCTGCTGACCTGGTTCTATGGCTCTACAGGAGCTCTGCTGACCTGGGTCTCTGGCTCTAGAGCAGCTCTGCTGACCTGGTTCTCTGGCTCTACAGCAGCTCTGCTGACCTGGTTCTCTGGCTTTAGAGCAGCTCTGCTGACCTCGTTCTCTGGCTCTAGAGCAGGTCTGCTGACCTGGTTCTCTGGCTCTACAACGGCTCTGCTGACCTGGTTCTCTGGCTCTACAGCAGCTCTGCTGACCTGGTTCTCTGGCTCTAGAGCAGCTCTGCTGACCTGGTTTTCTGGCTCTAGAGCGGCTCTGCTGATCTGGTTCTCTGGCTCTAGAGTGGCTCTGCTCACCTGGTTCTCTGGCTCTACAGCAGCTCTGCTGACCTGGTTCTCTGGCTCTACAGCAGCTCTGCTGACCCGGTTCTCTGGCTCTACAGCAGCTCTGCTGACCTGGTTCTCTGGCTCTAGAGCAGCTCTGCTGACCTGGTTCTCTGGCTCTACAGCAGCTCTGCTGACCTGGTTTTCTGACTCTACAGCAGCTCTGCTCACCTGGTTCTCTGGCTCTACAGAAGCTCTGCTGACCTGGTTCTCTGGCTCTACAGCAGCTCTGCTGACCTGGTTCCCAGGCTCTACAGCAGCTTGCTGACCTGGTTCTCTGGCTCTAGAGTGGCTCTGCTGGTCTGGTTCTCTTGCTCTAGAGCGGCTCTGCTGACCTGGTTCTCTGGCTCTAGAGCGGCTCTGCTGACCTGGTTCTCTGGCTCTAGAGCGGATCTGCTGACCTTGTTCTCTGGCTCTAGAGCGGCTCTGCTGACCCAGTTCTCAGGCTCTAAAGCAGCTCTGCTGACCTGGTTCTCTGGCTCTACAGCAGCTCTGCTGACCTGGTTCCCAATCTCTACAGCAGCTTGCTGACCTCGTTCTCTGGCTCTATAGTGGCTCTGGTGGTCTGGTTCTCTGGCTCTAGAGCGGCTCTGCTGACCTGTTCTCTGGCTCTAGAGCGGCTCTGCTGACCTTGTTCTCTGGCTCTAGAGCGGCTCTGCTGACCCGCTTCTCTGGCTCTAGAGCGGCTCTGCTGACCCGGTTCTCTGGCTCTAGAGCGGCTCTGCTGACCTGGGTCTCACGCTCTACAACAGCTCTGCTGACCCGGTTCTCTGGCTCTACAGCAGCTCTGCTGACCTAGTTCTCTGGCTCTCCAGCAGCTCTGCTGACCTGGTTCTCTGGCTCTACAGCAGGTCTGTTGACCTGGTTCTCAGGCTCTAGAGCTGCTCTGCTGACCTGGTTTTCTGGCTCTACAGCAGCTCTGCTGACCTGGTTCTCTGGCTCTACAGCAGCTCTGCTGACCTGGTTCTCTGGCTCTACACCAGCTCTGCTGACCTGGTTCCCAGGCTCTACAGCAGCTTGCTGACCTGGTTCTCAGTCTCTAGAGTGGCCCTGCTGGCCTGGTTTTCTGGCTCTAGAGCAGCTCTGCTGACCTGGTTCTCTGGCTCTAGAGCGGCTCTGCTGACCTTGTTCTCTGGCTCTAGAGCGGCTCTGCTGACCCGGTTCTTTGGCTCTAGAGCAGCTCTGCTGACCTGGTTCTATGGCTCTACAGAAGCTCTGCTGACCTGGGTCTCAGGCTCTACATCGGCTCTGCTGACCTGGTTCTCTGGCTCTAGAGCGGCTCTGCTGACCTTGTTCTCTGGCTCTAGAGCGGCTCTGCTGACCCGGTTCTCTAGCTCTAGAGCAGCTCTGCTGACCTGGTTCTATGGCTCTACAGCAGCTCTGCTGACCTGGGTCTCTGGCTCTAGAGCAGCTCTGCTGACCTGGTTCTCTGGCTCTACAACGGCTCTGCTGACCTGGTTCTCTGGCTCTAGAGCAGCTCTGCTGACCTGGTTTTCTGGCTCTACAGCGGCTCTGCTGATCTGGTTCTCTGGCTCTAGAGTGGCTCTGCTGACCTGGTTCTCTGGCTCTACAGCAGCTCTGCTGACCTGGTTCTCTGGCTCTACAGCAGCTCTGCTGACCCAGTTCTCTGGCTCTACAGCAGCTCTGCTGACCTGGTTCTCTGGCTCTAGAGCAGCTCTGCTGACCTGGTTCTCTGGCTCTACAGCAGCTCTGCTGACCTGGTTTTCTGACTCTACAGCAGCTCTGCTGACCTGGTTCTCTGGCTCTACAGAAGCTCTGCTGACCTGGTTCTCTGGCTCTACAGCAGCTCTGCTGACCTGGTTCCCAGGCTCTACAGCAGCTTGCTGACCTGGTTCTCTGGCTCTAGAGTGGCTCTGCTGGTCTGGTTCTCTTGCTCTAGAGCGGCTCTGCTGACCTGGTTCTCTGGCTCTAGAGCGGCTCTGCTGACCTGGTTCTCTGGCTCTAGAGCGGCTCTGCTGACCTGGTTCTCTGGCTCTAGAGCAGCTCTGCTGACCTGGTTCTCTGGCTCTAGAGCGGCTCTGCTGACCTTGTTCTCTGGCTCTAGAGCGGCTCTGCTGACCCAGTTCTTTGGCTCTAGAGCAGCTCTGCTGACCTGGTTCTATGGCTCTACAGCAGCTCTGCTGACCTGGGTCTCAGGCTCTACAACGGCTCTGCTGACCTGGTTCTCTGGCTCTAGAGCGGCTCTGCTGACCTTGTTCTCTGGCTCTACAGCGGCTCTGCTGACCCGGTTCTCTGGCTCTAGAGCAGCTCTGCTGACCTGGTTCTATGGCTCTACAGCAGCTCTGCTGACCTGGGTCTCTGGCTCTAGAGCAGCTCTGCTGACCTGGTTCTCTGGCTCTACAGCAGCTCTGCTGACCTGGTTCTCTGGCTTTAGAGCAGCTCTGCTGACCTCGTTCTCTGGCTCTAGAGCAGGTCTGCTGACCTGGTTCTCTGGCTCTACAACGGCTCTGCTGACCTGGTTCTCTGGCTCTACAGCAGCTCTGCTGACCTGGTTCTCTGGCTCTAGAGCAGCTCTGCTGACCTGGTTTTCTGGCTCTAGAGCGGCTCTGCTGATCTGGTTCTCTGGCTCTAGAGTGGCTCTGCTGACCTGGTTCTCTGGCTCTACAGCAGCTCTGCTGATCTGGTTCCCAATCTCTACAGCAGCTTGCTGACCTGGTTCTCTGGCTCTATAGTGGCTCTGGTGGTCTGGTTCTCTGGCTCTAGAGCAGCTTTGCTGACCTGTTCTCTGGCTCTAGAGCGGCTCTGCTGACCTTGTTCTCTGGCTCTAGAGCGGCTCTGCTGACCCGCTTCTCTGGCTCTAGAGCGGCTCCGCTGACCCGGTTCTCTGGCTCTAGAGCAGCTCTGCTGACCTGGGTCTCACGCTCTACAACAGCTCTGCTGACCTGGTTCTCTGGCTTTACAGCGGCTCTGCTGACCTGGTTCTCAGGCTCTACAATGGCTCTGCTGACCTGGTTCTCTGGCTCTACAGTGGCTCTGCTGACCTGGTTCTCTGGCTCTACACCAGCTCTGCTGACCTGGTTCCCAGGCTCTACAGCAGCTTGCTGACCTGGTTCTCAGGCTCTAGAGTGGCCCTGCTGGCCTGGTTTTCTGGCTCTAGAGCAGCTCTGCTGACCTGGTTCTCTGGCTCTAGAGCGGCTCTGCTGACCTTGTTCTCTGGCTCTAGAGCAGCTCTGCTGACCTGGTTCTCTGGCTCTAGAGCGGCTCTGCTGACCTTGTTCTCTGGCTCTAGAGCGGCTCTGCTGACCCAGTTCTTTGGCTCTAGAGCAGCTCTGCTGACCTGGTTCTATGGCTCTACAGCAGCTCTGCTGACCTGGGTCTCAGGCTCTACAACGGCTCTGCTGACCTGGTTCTCTGGCTCTAGAGCGGCTCTGCTGACCTTGTTCTCTGGCTCTACAGCGGCTCTGCTGACCCGGTTCTCTGGCTCTAGAGCAGCTCTGCTGACCTGGTTCTATGGCTCTACAGCAGCTCTGCTGACCTGGGTCTCTGGCTCTAGAGCAGCTCTGCTGACCTGGTTCTCTGGCTCTACAGCAGCTCTGCTGACCTGGTTCTCTGGCTTTAGAGCAGCTCTGCTGACCTCGTTCTCTGGCTCTAGAGCAGGTCTGCTGACCTGGTTCTCTGGCTCTACAACGGCTCTGCTGACCTGGTTCTCTGGCTCTACAGCAGCTCTGCTGACCTGGTTCTCTGGCTCTAGAGCAGCTCTGCTGACCTGGTTTTCTGGCTCTAGAGCGGCTCTGCTGATCTGGTTCTCTGGCTCTAGAGTGGCTCTGCTCACCTGGTTCTCTGGCTCTACAGCAGCTCTGCTGACCTGGTTCTCTGGCTCTACAGCAGCTCTGCTGACCCGGTTCTCTGGCTCTACAGCAGCTCTGCTGACCTGGTTCTCTGGCTCTAGAGCAGCTCTGCTGACCTGGTTCTCTGGCTCTACAGCAGCTCTGCTGACCTGGTTTTCTGACTCTACAGCAGCTCTGCTCACCTGGTTCTCTGGCTCTACAGAAGCTCTGCTGACCTGGTTCTCTGGCTCTACAGCAGCTCTGCTGACCTGGTTCCCAGGCTCTACAGCAGCTTGCTGACCTGGTTCTCTGGCTCTAGAGTGGCTCTGCTGGTCTGGTTCTCTTGCTCTAGAGCGGCTCTGCTGACCTGGTTCTCTGGCTCTAGAGCGGCTCTGCTGACCTGGTTCTCTGGCTCTAGAGCGGATCTGCTGACCTTGTTCTCTGGCTCTAGAGCGGCTCTGCTGACCCAGTTCTCAGGCTCTAAAGCAGCTCTGCTGACCTGGTTCTCTGGCTCTACAGCAGCTCTGCTGACCTGGTTCCCAATCTCTACAGCAGCTTGCTGACCTCGTTCTCTGGCTCTATAGTGGCTCTGGTGGTCTGGTTCTCTGGCTCTAGAGCGGCTCTGCTGACCTGTTCTCTGGCTCTAGAGCGGCTCTGCTGACCTTGTTCTCTGGCTCTAGAGCGGCTCTGCTGACCCGCTTCTCTGGCTCTAGAGCGGCTCTGCTGACCCGGTTCTCTGGCTCTAGAGCGGCTCTGCTGACCTGGGTCTCACGCTCTACAACAGCTCTGCTGACCCGGTTCTCTGGCTCTACAGCAGCTCTGCTGACCTAGTTCTCTGGCTCTCCAGCAGCTCTGCTGACCTGGTTCTCTGGCTCTACAGCAGGTCTGTTGACCTGGTTCTCAGGCTCTAGAGCTGCTCTGCTGACCTGGTTTTCTGGCTCTACAGCAGCTCTGCTGACCTGGTTCTCTGGCTCTACAGCAGCTCTGCTGACCTGGTTCTCTGGCTCTACACCAGCTCTGCTGACCTGGTTCCCAGGCTCTACAGCAGCTTGCTGACCTGGTTCTCAGTCTCTAGAGTGGCCCTGCTGGCCTGGTTTTCTGGCTCTAGAGCAGCTCTGCTGACCTGGTTCTCTGGCTCTAGAGCGGCTCTGCTGACCTTGTTCTCTGGCTCTAGAGCGGCTCTGCTGACCCGGTTCTTTGGCTCTAGAGCAGCTCTGCTGACCTGGTTCTATGGCTCTACAGAAGCTCTGCTGACCTGGGTCTCAGGCTCTACATCGGCTCTGCTGACCTGGTTCTCTGGCTCTAGAGCGGCTCTGCTGACCTTGTTCTCTGGCTCTAGAGCGGCTCTGCTGACCCGGTTCTCTAGCTCTAGAGCAGCTCTGCTGACCTGGTTCTATGGCTCTACAGCAGCTCTGCTGACCTGGGTCTCTGGCTCTAGAGCAGCTCTGCTGACCTGGTTCTCTGGCTCTACAACGGCTCTGCTGACCTGGTTCTCTGGCTCTAGAGCAGCTCTGCTGACCTGGTTTTCTGGCTCTACAGCGGCTCTGCTGATCTGGTTCTCTGGCTCTAGAGTGGCTCTGCTGACCTGGTTCTCTGGCTCTACAGCAGCTCTGCTGACCTGGTTCTCTGGCTCTACAGCAGCTCTGCTGACCCAGTTCTCTGGCTCTACAGCAGCTCTGCTGACCTGGTTCTCTGGCTCTAGAGCAGCTCTGCTGACCTGGTTCTCTGGCTCTACAGCAGCTCTGCTGACCTGGTTTTCTGACTCTACAGCAGCTCTGCTGACCTGGTTCTCTGGCTCTACAGAAGCTCTGCTGACCTGGTTCTCTGGCTCTACAGCAGCTCTGCTGACCTGGTTCCCAGGCTCTACAGCAGCTTGCTGACCTGGTTCTCTGGCTCTAGAGTGGCTCTGCTGGTCTGGTTCTCTTGCTCTAGAGCGGCTCTGCTGACCTGGTTCTCTGGCTCTAGAGCGGCTCTGCTGACCTGGTTCTCTGGCTCTAGAGCGGCTCTGCTGACCTTGTTCTCTGGCTCTAGAGCGGCTCTGCTGACCCGATTCTCTGGCTCTAGAGCAGCTCTGCTGACCTGGTTCTCTGGCTCTACAGCAGCTCTGCTGACCTGGTTCCCAATCTCTACAGCAGCTTGCTGACCTGGTTCTCTGGCTCTATAGTGGCTCTGGTGGTCTGGTTCTCTGGCTCTAGAGCAGCTCTGCTGACCTGTTCTCTGGCTCTAGAGCTGCTCTGCTGACCTGGTTCTCAGGCTCTAGAGCTGCTCTGCTGACCTGGTTTTCTGGCTCTACAGCAGCTCTGCTGACCTGGTTCTCTGGCTCTACAGCAGCTCTGCTGACCTGGTTCTCTGGCTCTACACCAGCTCTGCTGACCTGGTTCCCAGGCTCTACAGCAGCTTGCTGACCTGGTTCTCAGGCTCTAGAGTGGCCCTGCTGGCAGGGTTTTCTGGCACTACGGCAGCTCTGCTGACCTGGTTCTCTGGCTCTAGAGCGGCTCTGCTGACCTTGTTCTCTGGCTCTAGAGCGGCTCTGCTGACCCGGTTCTTTGGCTCTAGAGCAGCTCTGCTGACCTGGTTCTATGGCTCTACAGCAGCTCTGCTGACCTGGGTCTCAGGCTCTAGAGCAGCTCTGCTGACCTGGTTCTCTGGCTCTAGAGCGGCTCTGCTGACCTTGTTCTCTGGCTCTAGAGCGGCTCTGCTGACCCAGTTCTCTGGCTCTAGAGCAGCTCTGCTGACCTGGTTCTATGGCTCTACAGCAGCTCTGCTGACCTGGGTCTCTGGCTCTAGAGCAGCTCTGCTGACCTGGTTCTCTGGCTCTACAGCAGCTCTGCTGACCTGGTTCTCTGGCTTTAGAGCAGCTCTGCTGACCTCGTTCTCTGGCTCTAGAGCAGGTCTGCTGACCTGGTTCTCTGGCTCTACAACGGCTCTGCTGACCTGGTTTTCTGGCTCTACAGCAGCTCTGCGGACCTGGTTCTCTGGCTCTAGAGCAGCTCTGCTGACCTGGTTTTCTGGCTCTAGAGCGGCTCTGCTGATCTGGTTCTCTGGCTCTAGAGTGGCTCTGCTGACCTGGTTCTCTGGCTCTACAGCAGCTCTGCTGACCTGGTTCTCTGGCTCTACAGCAGCTCTGCTGACCCGGTTCTCTGGCTCTACAGCAGCTCTGCTGACCTGGTTCTCTGGCTCTAGAGCAGCTCTGCTGACCTGGTTCTCTGGTTCTACAGCAGCTCTGCTGACCTGGTTTTCTGACTCTACAGCAGCTCTGCTGACCTGGTTCTCTGGCTCTACAGAAGCTCTGCTGACCTGGTTCCCAGGCTCTACAGCAGCTCTGCTGACCTGGTTCTCTGGCTCTAGAGCGGCTCTGCTGGACCTGGTTCTCTGGCTCTAGAGCGGCTCTGCTGACCTGGTTCTCTGGCTCTAGAGCGGCTCTGCTGACCTGGTTCTCTGGCTCTAGAGCAGCTCTGCTGACCTGGTTCTCTGGCTCTAGAGCAGCTCTGCTGACCTGGTTCCTATGGCTCTACAGCAGCTCTGCTGACCTGGTTCTCTGGCTCTACAGCAGCTCTGCTGACCTGGTTCTCTGGCTCTATGAGCGGCTCTGGTGGTCTGGTTCTCTGGCTCTAGAGCGGCTCTGCTGACCTGTTCTCTGGCTCTAGAGCGGCTCTGCTGACCTTGTTCTCTGGCTCTAGAGCGGCTCTGCTGACCCGCTTCTCTGGCTCTAGAGCGGCTCTGCTGACCCGCTTCTCTGGCTCTAGAGCAGCTCTGCTGACCTGGGTCTCATGCTCTACAACAGCTCTGCTGACCTGGTTCTCTGGCTTTACAGCGGCTCTGCTGACCTTGTTCTCTGGCTCTACAATGGCTCTGCTGACCTGGTTCTCTGGCTCTACAGTGGCTCTGCTGACCTGGTTCTCTGGCTCTACACCAGCTCTGCTGACCTGGTTCCCAGGCTCTACAGCAGCTCTGCTGACCTGGTTCTCAGGCTCTAGAGTGGCCCTGCTGGCCTGGTTCTCTGGCTCTAGAGCGGCTCTGCTGACCTGGTTCTCTGGCTCTAGAGCGGCTCTGCTGGCCTGGTTCTCTGGCGCTAGAGCGGCTCTGCTGGCCTGGTTCTCTGGCTCTAGAGCGGCTCTTCTGACCTGGTTCCGCTGGCTCTAGAGCGGCTCTTCTGACCTGGTTCTCTGGCTCTAGAGCGGCTCTGCTGACCCATTTCTGTGGCTCTAGAGCGGCTCTGCTGACCCGGTTCTCTGGCTCTACAGCAGCTCTGCTGACCTGGTTCTCTGGCTCTCCAGCAGCTCTGCTGACCTGGTTCTCTGGCTCTACAGCAGCTCTGCTGACCTGGTTCTCAGGCTCTAGAGCGGCTCTTCTGACCTGGTTCTCTGGCTCTAGAGCGGCTCTGCTGACCTTGTTCTCTGGCTCTAGAGCGGCTCTGCTGACCCAGTTCTCTGGCTCTAGAGCAGCTCTGCTGACCTGGTTCTATGGCTCTACAGCAGCTCTGCTGACCTGGGTCTCTGGCTCTAGAGCAGCTCTGCTGACCTGGTTCTCTGGCTCTACAGCAGCTCTGCTGACCTGGTTCTCTGGCTTTAGAGCAGCTCTGCTGACCTCGTTCTCTGGCTCTAGAGCAGGTCTGCTGACCTGGTTCTCTGGCTCTACAACGGCTCTGCTGACCTGGTTTTCTGGCTCTACAGCAGCTCTGCTGACCTGGTTCTCTGGCTCTAGAGCAGCTCTGCTGACCTGGTTTGCTGGCTCTAGAGCGGCTCTGCTGATCTGGTTCTCTGGCTCTAGAGTGGCTCTGCTGACCTGGTTCTCTGGCTCTACAGCAGCTCTGCTGACCTGGTTCTCTGGCTCTACAGCAGCTCTGCTGACCCGGTTCTCTGGCTCTACAGCAGCTCTGCTGACCTGGTTCTCTGGCTCTAGAGCAGCTCTGCTGACCTGGTTCTCTGGCTCTACAGCAGCTCTGCTGACCTGGTTTTCTGACTCTACAGCAGCTCTGCTGACCTGGTTCTCTGGCTCTACAGAAGCTCTGCTGACCTGGTTCTCTGGCTCTACAGCAGCTCTGCTGACCTGGTTCCCAGGCTCTACAGCAGCTTGCTGACCTGGTTCTCTGGCTCTAGAGTGGCTCTGCTGGTCTGGTTCTCTTGCTCTAGAGCGGCTCTGCTGACCTGGTTCTCTGGCTCTAGAGCGGCTCTGCTGACCTGGTTCTCTGGCTCTAGAGCGGCTCTGCTGACCTTGTTCTCTGGCTCTAGAGCGGCTCTGCTGACCCGGTTCTCTGGCTCTAGAGCAGCTCTGCTGACCTGGTTCTGTGGCTCTACAGCAGCTCTGCTGACCTGGTTCCCAATCTCTACAGCAGCTTGCTGACCTGGTTCTCTGGCTCTATAGTGGCTCTGGTGGTCTGTTTCTCTGGCTCTAGAGCGGCTCTGCTGACCTGTTCTCTGGCTCTAGAGCGGCTCTGCTGACCTTGTTCTCTGGCTCTAGAGCGGCTCTGGTGACCCGCTTCTCTGGCTCTAGAGCGGCTCTGCTGACCCGGTTCTCTGGCTCTAGAGCGGCTCTGCTGACCTGGGTCTCATGCTCTACAACAGCTCTGCTGACCTGGTTCTCTGGCTTTACAGCGGCTCTGCTGACCTTGTTCTCAGGCTCTACAATGGCTCTGCTGACCTGGTTCTCTGGCTCTACAGTGGCTCTGCTGACCTGGTTCTCTGGCTCTACACCAGCTCTGCTGACCTGGTTCCCAGGCTCTACAGCAGCTTGCTGACCTGGTTCTCAGGCTCTAGAGTGGCCCTGCTGGCCTGGTTTTCTGGCTCTAGAGCATCTCTGTTGACCTGGTTCTCTGGCTCTAGAGCAGCTCTGCTGACCTTGTTCTCTGGCTCTAGAGCGGCTCTGCTGACCCGGTTCTTTGGCTCTAGAGCAGCTCTGCTGACCTGGTTCTATGGCTCTACAGCAGCTCTGCTGACCTGGGTCTAAGGCTCTACAACGGCTCTGCTGACCTGGTTCTCTGGCTCTAGAGCGGCTCTGCTGACCTTGTTCTCTGGCTCTAGAGCGGCTCTGCTGACCCGGTTCTCTGGCTCTAAAGCAGCTCTGCTGACCTGGTTCTATGGCTCTACAGCAGCTCTGCTGACCTGGGTCTCTGGCTCTAGAGCAGCTCTGCTGACCTGGTTCTCTGGCTCTACAGCAGCTCTGCTGACCTGGTTCTCTGGCTTTAGAGCAGCTCTGCTGACCTCGTTCTCTGGCTCTAGAGCAGGTCTGCTGACCTGGTTCTCTGGCTCTACAACGGCTCTGCTGACCTGGTTTTCTGGCTCTACAGCAGCTCTGCTGACCTGGTTCTCTGGCTCTAGAGCAGCTCTGCTGACCTGGTTTTCTGGCTCTAGAGCGGCTCTGCTGATCTGGTTCTCTGGCTCTAGAGTGGCTCTGCTGACCTGGTTCTCTGGCTCTACAGCAGCTCTGCTGACCTGGTTCTCTGGCTCTACAGCAGCTCTGCTGACCCGGTTCTCTGGCTCTACAGCAGCTCTGCTGACCTGGTTCTCTGGCTCTAGAGCAGCTCTGCTGACCTGGTTCTCTGGCTCTACAGCAGCTCTGCTGACCTGGTTTTCTGACTCTACAGCAGCTCTGCTGACCTGGTTCTCTGGCTCTACAGAAGCTCTGCTGACCTGGTTCTCTGGCTCTACAGCAGCTCTGCTGACCTGGTTCCCAGGCTCTACAGCAGCTTGCTGACCTGGTTCTCTGGCTCTACAGCAGCTCTGCTGACCCGGTTCTCTGGCTCTACAGCAGCTCTGCTGACCTGGTTCTCTGGCTCTAGAGCAGCTCTGCTGACCTGGTTCTCTGGCTCTACAGCAGCTCTGCTGACCTGGTTTTCTGACTCTACAGCAGCTCTGCTGACCTGGTTCTCTGGCTCTACAGAAGATCTGCTGACCTGGTTCTCTGGCTCTACAGCAGCTCTGCTGACCTGGTTCCCAGGATCTACAGCAGCTTGCTGACCTGGTTCTCTGGCTCTAGAGTGGCTCTGCTGGTCTGGTTCTCTTGCTCTAGAGTGGCTCTGCTGACCTGGTTCTCTGGCTCTAGAGCGGCTCTGCTGACCTGGTTCTCTGGCTCTAGAGCGGCTCTGCTGACCTTGTTCTCTGGCTCTAGAGCGGCTCTGCTGACCCGGTTCTCTGGCTCTAGAGCAGCTCTGCTGACCTGGTTCTCTGGCTCTACAGCAGCTCTGCTGACCTGGTTCCCAATCTCTACAGCAGCTTGCTGACCTGGTTCTCTGGCTCTATAGTGGCTCTGGTGGTCTGGTTCTCTGGCTCTAGAGCGGCTCTGCTGACCTGTTCTCTGGCTCTAGTGTGGCTCTGCTGACCTTGTTCTCTGGCTCTAGAGCAGCTTGCTGACCTTGTTCTCTGGCTCTAGAGTGGCTCTGCTGGCCTGGTTCTCTGGCTCTAGAGCGGCTCTGCTGACCTGGTTCTCTGGCTCTAGAGCGGCTCTGCTGGCCTGGTTCTCTGGCTCTAGAGCGGCTCTGCTGACCTGGTTCTCTGGCTCTACAGCAGCTCTGCTGACCTTGTTCTCTGGCTCTACAGCAGCTCTGCTGACCTGGTTCTCTGGCTCTACAGCAGCTCTGCTGACCTTGTTCTCTGGCTCTAGAGTGGCTCTGCTGGCCTGGTTCTCTGGCTCTAGAGTGGCTCTGCTGACCTGGTTCTCTGGCTCTAGAGCGGCTCTGCTGGCCTGGTTCTCTGGCTCTAGAGCGGCTCTGCTGACCTGGTTCTCTGGCTCTAGAGCGGCTCTTCTGACCTGGTTCTGCTGGCTCTAGAGCGGCTCTGCTGACCTGGTTCTCTGGCTCTACAGCGGCTCTGCTGACCCGGTTCTCTGGCTCTACAGCAGCTCTGCTGACCTGGTTCTCTGGCTCTACAGCAGCTCTGCTGACCTGGTTCTCTGGCTCTACAACAGCTCTGCTGACCTGGTTCTCAGGCTCTAGAGCTGCTCTGCTGACCTGGTTTTCTGGCTCTACAGCAGCTCTGCTGACCTGGTTCTCTGGCTCTACAGCAGCTCTGCTGACCTGGTTCTCTGGCTCTACAGCAGCTCTGCTGACCCGGTTCTCTGGCTCTACAGCAGCTCTGCTGACCTGGTTCTCTGGCTCTAGAGCAGCTCTGCTGACCTGGTTCTCTGGCTCTACAGCAGCTCTGCTGACCTGGTTCTCTGGCTCTACAGCAGCTCTGCTGACCTGGTTCTCTGGCTCTATAGCAGCTCTGCTGACCTGGTTCTCTGGCTCTACAGCAGCTCTGCTGACCTGGTTCTCTGGCTCTACAGCAGCTCTGCTGACCTGGTTCTCTGGCTCTAGAGTGGCTCTGCTGGTCTGGTTCTCTTGCTCTAGAGCGGCTCTGCTGACCTGGTTCTCTGGCTCTAGAGTGGCTCTGCTGGTCTGGTTCTCTTGCTCTAGAGCGGCTCTGCTGACCTTGTTCTCTGGCTCTAGAGCGGCTCTGCTGACCCAGTTCTCTGGCTCTAGAGCAGCTCTGCTGACCTGGTTCTCTGGCTCTACAGCAGCTCTGCTGACCTGGTTCTCAGGCTCTAAGCAGCTCTGCTGACCTGGTTCTCTGGCTCTATAGTAGCTCTGGTGGTCTGGTTCTCTGGCTCTAGAGCGGCTCTGCTGACCTGTTCTCTGGCTCTAGAGCGGCTCTGCTGACCTTGTTCTCTGGCTCTAGAGCAGCTTGCTGACCTTGTTCTCTGGCTCTAGAGTGGCTCTGCTGGCCTGGTTCTCTGGCTCTAGAGCGGCTCTGCTGACCTGGTTCTCTGGCTCTAGAGCGGCTCTGCTGGCCTGGTTCTCTGGCTCTAGAGCGGCTCTGCTGACCTGGTTCTCTGGCTCTACAGCAGCTCTGCTGACCTTGTTCTCTGGCTCTACAGCAGCTCTGCTGACCTGGTTCTCTGGCTCTACAGCAGCTTGCTGACCTTGTTCTCTGGCTCTAGAGTGGCTCTGCTGGCCTGGTTCTTTGGCTCTAGAGCGGCTCTGCTGACCTGGTTCTCTGGCTCTAGAGCGGCTCTGCTGGCCTGGTTCTCTGGCTCTAGAGCGGCTCTGCTGGCCTGGTTCTCTGGCTCTAGAGGGGCTCTTCTGACCTGGTTCCGCTGGCTCTAGAGCGGCTCTTCTGACCTGGTTCTCTGGCTCTAGAGCGGCTCTGCTGACCCATTTGGCTCTAGAGCGGCTCTGCTGACCCGGTTCTCTGGCTCTACAGCAGCTCTGCTGACCTTGTTCTCTGGCTCTCCAACAGCTCTGCTGACCTGGTTCTCTGGCTCTACAGCAGCTCTGCTGACCTGGTTCTCAGGCTCTAGAGCTGCTCTGCTGACCTGGTTTTCTGGCTCTACAGCAGCTCTGCTGACCTGGTTCTCTGGCTCTACAGCAGCTCTGCTGACCTGGTTCTCTGGCTCTACACCAGCTCTGCTGACCTGGTTCCCAGGCTCTACAGCAGCTTGCTGACCTGGTTCTCAGGCTCTAGAGTGGCCCTGCTGGCCTGGTTTTCTGGCTCTAGAGCAGCTCTGCTGACCTGGTTCTCTGGCTCTAGAGCGGCTCTGCTGACCTTGTTCTCTGGCTCTAGAGCAGCTCTGCTGACCTGGTTCTTTGGCTCTAGAGCAGCTCTGCTGACCTGGTTCTATGGCTCTACAGCAGCTCTGCTGACCTGGGTCTCAGGCTCTACAACGGCTCTGCTGACCTGGTTCTCTGGCTCTACAGCAGCTCTGCTGACCTGGTTCTCTGGCTCTACAGCAGCTCTGCTGACCTGGGTCTCTGGCTCTAGAGCGGCTCTGCTGACCTGGTTCTCTGGCTCTACAGCAGCTCTGCTGACCTGGTTCTCTGGCTCTAGAGCAGCTCTGCTGACCTGGTTCTCTGGCTCTAGAGCAGGCTCTGCTGACCTGGTTCTCTGGCTCTACAACGGCTCTGCTGACCTGGTTCTCTGGCTCTACAGCAGCTCTGCTGACCTGGTTCTCTGGCTCTACAGCAGCTCTGCTGACCTGGTTTTCTGGCTCTAGAGCGGCTCTGCTGACCTGGTTCTCTGGCTCTAGAGCGGCTCTGCTGACCTGGTTCTCTGGCTCTATAGCGTCTCTGCTGACTGGTTCTCTGGCTCTACAACGGTTCTGATGACCTGGTTCTCAGGCTCTAGAGCTGCTCTGCTGACCTGGTTCTCTGGCTCTACAGCAGCTCTGCTGACCTGGTTCTCTGGCTCTAGAGCGGCTCTGCTGACCTGGTTCTCTGGCTCTACAGCGGCTCTGCTGACCTGGTTCTCTGGCTCTACAGCAGCTCTGCTGACCTGGTTCTCTGGCTCTACAGCAGCTCTGCTGGCTGGGTTCTCTGACTCTAGAGCGGCTCTGCTGGCCTGGTTTTCTGGCTCTAGAGCAGCTCTGCTGATCTGGTTCTCTGGCTCTACAGCGGCTCTGCTGACCTGGATCCCTGGCTCTACAGCAGCTCTGCTGACCTGGTTCTCTGGCTCTACAGCTGCTCTGCTGACCTGATTCTCTGGCTCTACAACGGCTCTGCTGGCCTGGTTCTCTGGCTCTAGAGCAGCTCTGCTGACCTTTGCTTGTCACGCTGTCATGCCTGGTTTAAAAGCTATTATTGAATGTGTTGTCATGCCAAGTCTAGTTTGAAAGATATTGCTCAGCGTGCGTTTATGTAACGTGTCTGGTTTGAGGGACATTGTCTGCTTGTTACCCTGTCATGTCTGGTTTGAAGGATATCGCTTAGTGTGCACTTCTCTCTCTAGTGATCCCTCAAGCATCAGTCTGTCATTCCTCTCATTAGCTGGCTTGGTTTCTTGGGTTTTCTCCCCTGGGGGAGTTTGACCTAGATGTTAGCCTTCTGCTGATGATTGGGAGGGGTAGGTGGGGGTGGTGGGGTGGGCACAGTCCAACACCTGGGTCCCAGCTCTTTAATGCTGCCATAGAGCCCAGTCACGGGCTTCTCTGCACAGACTGCAGCGATCTGTGTCCGGTTCGACTAGTGGTTGAAGATTCTCAACTGTCATATTTTCACAGGTGTAGGGCAGGGGGGTGGCGGGGGGATTAGACCTTATTTTTGGGGCAGCACACTCTCGCTCTTGACTCTTTGGGGGAACCCTATGCGGGTATGGGATGGTTGTCGTAGATGGTTGCCCAAGATGGCCACTGTCATAACAGGTGCGTAGGGCGTTGGTAGGTAGAGCACAAATGTTATGATACAGTTGTTACCAGATGGTTGTCAGTTAACATTTTTGAATATTATGCATTGCTCTGAGAAATACGAATGCCGACCTTCAGTTAAATTGTTGACTTCTGTATATAATTATTTACTTTGTAATAAATATGGCTCTATGTATATCCACATACAGAGTCGTCTGTATACACTTCAGGCAGGGATGGTAGACAAGTCTCGCTAGGTCCACTGCTTGCTGGAATTATGGACGGACTAAACTTGCACTTTTCTATTTGAGTAATTTTTAAGCAATCGATATTGCTGTAGTGTCTTGTTTGCTCTTGTGATAATATATGATTTTATACTGCACAAACTCAAAATAACTTACAGTCATAAACAAACCGGTAAATACAAGAAAATAATAGAAAGAAAGAAAATCCTAGCTACCCGAGTGCATCTTTTTTTAAGAACATGTATAATATACCAACATACCATTGACATAACCTGATACTTGCAAAAGCCAATTTTTTTTCTGAAGTACCGAAAACAAAGTGCCCAATAGCGAAAGTTGCATCAAGAGGTGCCGTCTCGGACGGTTCAGCAAGAGCAGCTTTTTCAAATGAAGCCCGCTCCGCCCAGGAGAGGCCGGCAGTGCAGTCCGGCGAATGAATGGTTAATCGACCGGGTACGTTTTAAGTCCCTCCATCCGCAGGGTGCCTCCGCGCCGAGGGTACACACCGAGCCGCCAGTGCATCACATTGCAGCTCCAAGTAATGGGATTACACTGCGCCTGCTGCACTTTTCATGCGCACGCTCCAGGACCAACACGGCCTGGACCTGCCTCTGCCTCTGCACAGCGTGGCACCTGCAGTGTTGAAAAAGACCCGAGCACATCCTGATATGCGTGGATCATGTCATCATAGCGTGGCATGTGCTCTCCTCTGCTGCCCAGGTTTGCGCACCCCTGTCCCTCCCTGCTTAAAGAAATGGCACAGCAGTCCGTGGCTTGTATCTCGATGCACTCTGGGTTGTATTTAGTACATGCAAAACTGCACAGAAATTGAGAAAAATGATGTTGAAGCAGTTACATTTGACCTAGCCTTCATTGCAAGCCACCCATCTGCCTGGTAACACCGTCTTGAGTTCACTTACTATTACAGAAAAATGCGAAGAAGCAGCCGCCTAATGAAAAAAAAAGTGCATTCAGACTAATTGAAGGAGACAGTGTAACGCCGCACGTAAAAGATCCAGTCCTGATGGGCCGTCCCAAAAGGAGACAGGGTGGTAACAAGGAGGGACTAAGAAGCCTCATTTTCAATCGGAGGCCAGCGTTTACCATAGACGATGACGCCAGCCAATGAAAAATAGGGGCGGGGCTTCCACCCCACTTCTAAAACATACCCTACTACAATATGCCTCGCAGAGCGAGCGGCGCATGTGCGCTGCAACGTTAGGTCTGCGAGACCTAAAAAAGGATGACTGCATATGCTTTATCTAATAAGGTTCAGGTTCAATACAGCGCATTTCTTGGTTTCTTATCCAGGCAATATACACCATGATTGTGACCTTGAACGTTGTCCTTGTGACTCAAGCTCAGTTCAATCTACGGCTCCACTTTTTTTGCAAATTTTATGCTGCACCTAGGGAATTTTTTTTAACTCCATTGCTTAGGCTCATGAATATAATAAAGTATAGGCCTGCCTTACTATTCCTTCAACTACTACAAACAGAATGCATTTGTATGATGGTTTATAAGTTTATTTCCACAGCTGTAGGAATTAGGAATTTGGTGGGGAAGTGAGTTTTTTAATGGTGACTTACTTGTGGAGAACCTGAGCATTTCTCTTATCTTTCTGTTTACATCCGCACAAGTCACTTTATGGTCCAAATTGTTGAACTGGGCCGCTCGGATGACTGAAACACTGAATATTTACCCCTGAGGATGTTTTTGTATTTGTATTTATTCGTTTTTAAAAGCTCAAGCATAGTGATACATTGTATTGTAATGGTTTTATGAATTCTTTTATGGTTTTACAACCGAATAAAGATTGATGTGATGATGATGGGAACCCAGAAGTCCCTCCTGGCAGGATGGACAGGGGGATATCTAGCATGGGCAGGAGCTGAGACTCTCTGCCTGGGATAAATTGTATGACAATGGGGCCCCTAAGTCCAGAGTTTATTGTGTCAATGACTTGTCCTTCACCCAAAAGACTTGTATAGGGTGATGCAACTCTTACACTCGGCTCGTAGGCCGGAGAGATGGCGATACACTGAAGATGCTGACTCTGCTCTATAAGGCACTCAACAGACCTACCCCCCTTCCAGATCTAGCATACACCAAAAAATGGTCTGAGAACCTTGGTCTAGACGTTACTGAATCTGATTGAATCCAAATTTGGAGGGGAGCTGCAAAATCCTCTATATGTCTACAGCATAGAGCCAATGCCTTTAAGGTTATGCTTTGGTACAAGACTCCGGTCCTCTTAAAAGGCGAGTAACGCTAGTTCGGATGATTGTTGGAGGGGATGTGGAGGAAGAGGATCCTGCATAGACATGTGGTGGGATTCCCCCAGATTCTCCTATTCTAATCTCGGGTGCTAGAGACTATCAAGAACTTAACTAGTTTCACAGTACCGAAGATAGCCCAGGCAGTCCTCTTGGATTGGATGGATGATGAGGGTTGGTGACCCCCATCTTCAACCACTAGTAGACTTCCGGCTCACTTACTCTTGGTGACTTGATTGGTGGTCACCCTGCCGGCCATCAATTTGTGTTGGTCCAAGGTGTGGATAGTTCAGGCTATGGAGAATCTTACTGCAACAATCAGGGACGCACTCCCGACCTATGACAGGGTATGGACCCCCTTCCACACATATGTAAAGAGGGACACAAGGGCACCCCAACCTCCGGTCCTGATGTGCACGGTGGAGACATTTGACTAGCCCCCTTTGAATTGTCCCTATCCCCGAGACCCCTAGAGATGATCCTGTCCCAGGGTCACCACCAGTGTCAGCTGGTAGAACACAGAGTGAGATGGGACAATGTGGCCTTCTTGCCCTGGTGAGCCATGAAACCTCTACCCGTATGTGAAAATGATTTATACTGAATTATGCTAATGTACCTGTTCTTGAATATGTTTTTGAGCAAACTATGAACTGGCTATAGCCTGTGTGAGCTTGTTAGAACTTTCAATAAAGTTGTTTAGGAAAACTGGGGTAAGTAATGTAGTTACAATCAAGCAGACAAGATTAGGGTGCATGTTCTATGAAATAATGAAGAATATTAAAATGCCTAAAACGTTTCTAACTAGAGGTTTTCGCCAAGTTCTGTGTTTCCCAACAAAAATATACAATTACTTGACGTTGAATTGTAGTTCACATTAAAATTTTCTCACTTTTCTGAACTTTAAATCTTAATATCTGGAATTTTTGGATTGCCCATGACATTGTAAAGAAGCTTCCATCAGATTCATAGTATGTGTGTTTAATATCATGAATATCTGTCAGGAATCTTCACCTCCAGGACCTATGTTGGACACCCTCTCCTACACTCTGTCCTAGATCAAATTCTAAATGTATTCTATAAATGTCTGTGCCTAGAAACTTTAAAACGATCATCCCTTTTGTGGCAGAAGAGTCTTGTTTGGTCCTGCCTTTCATTCTTATGAGAAAGGATTAAATTTGAAAGCTTGATGAGATTCATCGAAGGACAAAAAACAATATGAAGACCTGTCTGTTTCACAAATGATAAATGTCGGACAGAGCCTCACATATTCCCTCTTAAAAAAGAAAAGGAGACTTAGTGATAACTTTTTTTTAATCTGCTTTATTTACTTTCTTCCAGACTACAATTTATTCAACATTGAATGTCAAAGTACATACTTTGTCAATTTACATTATGCATCACATATTATTACACCTGTCATTCCTCTCCTCCAAGAGTGTTAAACATTGGACCAACTAAACTAACCTTTCCCAAGCCTATGATGGCCTCACAGGGCCCGATTCACAAAAGAAATCTGAGACAAAATCCTAACTTTACGACTTTCGGTATTCACAGAAGGCATTTAGGACTACTAAAGTTAGGATTTTGTCTCAGTTAATCTTAAATTTTGGTCTTAAGTGATAATATGAAAGCAATATGTTAATTAGGAGTGTGTGAAATCATATTTCCTCCAGCAAAGTTTTGTAAAGGTGCTAAACTTGCATCTTTTGCAATGAGTTAATTTAACACAAAAAAATGGATTGCAGAAGATTTTGTTTTTAAGAGATTTTTTTTTTTTTAAATAGGTTTACAGTCCCAGAAAGTATAATTTTGATTGATTTTTCAGTCAATATTATTTTGAAGGTCACCAAATCTATGAAGATGTCTGTGTTTTAAAAAAATGACAAACTTGGCTAAAGCAAAATTTGCAAATGTCACCCACCTATCATATTAGTAATCAAGAGACTTATAGGTGGTGATGTATTTATTATACCATATCGCTTGAAAAGGGGCAATCCCTTAAAAGTATAGAAAATTAATTCACCTTAGATAGTGGAATCGGAAAAGTGCTCTAGCCACCAGATCATTTAATCCAGGGCTGACTTTAGCGCTGGTGGCGCCTGGTGCAACAGTAATTTTTGGCGCCCCCACCCCCATGACCTCCTCCTCGGATTCTCTCACTACCACCAGGCAAAAGTGCTCTCATCTCTCCAATCATAAGTTATTGCTGAACAAAGCGCACTCCATGAGGTCAGCGCCCCCCCTCCACAGGTCAGCGCCCAGTTCGGCCGCACCGGTTACACTGCCCGAAACCGGCCCTGATTAAATCAGTCTAGAAGCTCCTAAATTCTAAGCTTTAAGCATACCCTTCATGAAATAATGAGGAGAGTAGATCAGTACATCGATATTCCATGCTCAAAGGCAGGTGTTGGGCATCTTGGGTGCCCATATTGCCCCAGTAAATTTGTTTAACGATGATATCTTTCTATAAGTAAGTATAAGTGACTGGGAGGATGTTTTAGTAAACTGGTACAGCAATGGTTTCTGCCCCTCAGCAGAGACCAGATCATGATGCTACTGCAATTTCTGCCTCTCAGCAGGGTGCTGCATATATGATATAGAGGGAGTCCCAGTCAATTAGTCGGAGGATCAATGAATTAAATGTTCATCGCTAGAACAAAGCAGTCATCAGCAGTTCACAAGTTTGAATCCCAGCAAGGCTGACACAGCCTTCCCTCTTCCTGATATATGTATATATAAAGCAGGGAGTTTAATACAATGATCCATGGTCTTTTTCCTGTCTGTTCATGTCTATCATTCTACGATTTCAAGCTTTCATTCAATAAAATTATATTTTTGCATGATCTTTGAGACTGGATCCCCCTATTTGTTTGAAGCTACGCCGCTCACATGTTACATTAAAATCATCGCTTCGTCTGCTCCTGCACCTCAACAGAAGATTGGGATGGGTCCTGTGATCCGTAAAGTCCCTTCCAACTATACACTTCTTTGGTGCCATAATGGCACTTTAGTCAAAGAGCCAATCATCCTGATGATAGTGAACCTTTTGATGTCACTTGTCATATCAAAATAGATCCTTGCAAACTTTTTGTGATCTTCAGTGGTGAAAGGCTGGAGATGAGTCTGTGCTTGTTCAATCATGCCGCCAGCCTCAGACTACTGAACTACAGATGAGATGCTTGTACACGTACACCTAAGGAGATGTCAGTCTCTGAGAATAAAGCAGGAGTAGTAGTGGTAGAAAAGGTGAATGGAAGGCATAGCAAATAATGGGTGAAAGGTGTGAAATCAAAAGAGTGCAAAAGAGCTGCCGGCTAAAGCAGCAGAG
Organism: Calotriton arnoldi; assembly: GCA_963921515.1. Taxonomy (NCBI): domain Eukaryota; kingdom Metazoa; phylum Chordata; class Amphibia; order Caudata; family Salamandridae; genus Calotriton; species Calotriton arnoldi. Next base: position 677,262 of record CAWUFW010010265.1, read on the forward strand.
AAATATTAATAGGAAAAGACAGCATGGTGAAAGGATGCTGAGAAGGCGGTAACAATGCTACTGTGCCAGAAATATCATTTCATCTCTCTGCTGTAGAAGAATACCTGCCAGGCTCCTTACAGTAAATCTATAAATTCCTTGGTGCATGAGTGGAACTTCTAAACTCCCCACAGATTACCTTCCTGATCTCCAAGCGTAAGGTGGATGTCGCTACCCTCCCTTGACAAGGCCTTTAAATCAGACTTAGGGCGTGCACCAGTAAGAAGTGGGAAAGTGTAAATTTGATTTCAATGTGAGATAACATAGGAGTGCATCATATTCACCTATATTTGGCACTCACATATTATGTGTGACTAATTTTACGAGAGAAGGGGTATCGTTTATTTAGAATATTCCATGTAGATGTAGACGTGAATAACACTATGCATAGAACGTGGCTAATGGAAAGTATTGTAAGGGACGTTTTAGAGTTTATGAGAAAAAAAAGGGTTAACATGTGATATTGTGAAGCCAGTAATTAACTTAAGTGGGTAGGTTGGAGTCTAATCATTTAGATGTCACGTTAGAATTTATTATTAATAAGTTAGTGGAAAATTATAGAATGGTAAATTACCTACATTTATTAACTACAGAGTAAATGTTCATGTTTATGGAAGCCATGTGTGATTTAATTTAGCCTGTATTTCGGTGCAAGTATACAATGCAGTTAACATTTGATTTGTGCTTAACCTTCAATGTGGAATGTTTGCTGTAATTTGTCTATACTGCAGGTGTGGCTAAAGCCTTGTTAGTTAACATAGAAGGGTTGTTATTTTTTTTATATCTAGGTGTGAAAGAGCAAAGTAGCACAAAAGGAATCTGGTAACGAGCACAGGGAGGAGTTCCCATGGAGGCCAAGAAGAATGGCCAAGGACGAAGAGGATCGCTTATCTGTGTGAGGCGGGAGTTGGAAGAATTAAGGCTGGCCGATAAAACAGTACTCGAGGGAAGGTCGCGTGAGACATGCTCCTTTCGAATGCAGTTGATATTGTCTGTTGTTGCTTAGTGGGCACACACACCTTTTGAGACTCCATAGGGTGCAAACGTATGCTTGTGTGGGTTCATGCTACTTGACCCATGCTTGGAGTACTTCTGCTAAAGACTTCAACTGCTGACACCTTTTCTTTCATTTTCTCCTTTATTTGTCTTGAACCTGACAATAATCTATTAGAATAGGAGATTCTTGTTAGGATAGTGTAGGAATGGGTGGGGTTAATGCTGCTTGTTGAGACTCAATTGATGCAATTTGACAACTTTGTTTTCTCTGATTGTGTATTTCGTAGTAATTGAACCAATCATACTTTCTCTTTTGTATCGAGCACATCTCTTCAGGAGATTTGGACACGTTTTGCTAATTTTGTATTTTTATATGTTTATGCTAAGAGTGGTTTATGTGAGCTTATTTTTTAATTTGTAATACACCTTGCTAAATCTTTTTCCAGTTGTTGACTGGATTATTGTGTTACTTAATGGGTTGCACTGTTGAACTTTGAAATTTAAACTTGTTCTCCCTTTTCCCTCTCATGCAGTCAAAGATCCATGGGTAGCAGAAAGTAAATGGGTTTAGATTTTCTCAGTTGGGAGTAAGCTGGAGCAGAAGATTTAGAGACAGTGATGCATGACAGCACACCCCGAAGACAATCAGGAAAATCATTTAGACCTCTGCACAACTTTGAACAATAAGGATCAAAATCACACATGTTGGGACTGGAATGTGACTATATAATGGACTACTGCTCATACCTTGGGTTAATTACATAAAGCTATGGTGGCATCCTAACATTTATTTCTGAATAATTAGTATGACTAGATCATTTTCTCTGTATCGCGGAGAGTGAGGTCTACTAACCCTCCTCATATAAAGTTATGCTGTTTACTGACCCCCCCAAATCCTTCCACTAATGTTCTGTGTGCATGATGAGTGTGTGTATGTGCAGCGAGTGTGTGACACATTTATTGTAGTAGGACTCTGTGTATGGTGGGTTTGCACCCGCACCAACCCAGACTGCAATTGGCACATGCAGGTAACTCCAGGGGTTGCGAACTGTGCGGACTGTGCGAACTGTGCGGTAAGAGACTGACTAGAAGCCTGACGCCTGCACAATTAACAAGGTGGTAGATTTCCAAACATTTTGCGCTGGGTTAGCATCACAAAAGTGACGCTAACCAGCACAAAATGATTTTGGGGAATTTACTTACCAGCGCAAAACTTGTTTTGCGCTGGAAAGTACCCTAGAAGTAGCGCAAAGCAGTGCTTTGCATTACTTAGCACCAAGGGGGCGTTACATGAATGGTACATGGGTATTCCCATGCAACTCCCCATGCCTTTTGACGCAGAACCCTATTTACAAAGAATTGTAGACAGGGTTTAGCGCTAAAAATTAACGTCACTTCAAAGGAGGCGCTAACAGGAGAAATGTTTTTATTTCTCTTTTGTTTTCTGATTTTGCATGTGTGCTGCACCGTGCAGCACACAGACAAAGTGCGAAAAGCTTTTAACTTGTCTAGGCATGGTATTTTGTACAGGAAGGATACCCTTCCTGTACAAAACCTATGCTAGGCTCACACACGCACCCTAGTGCTATAGCGCCAAGGTGTGTGCGTGGCTCTCGGCAGCTGAAATCAGCGCAGGCTAGAAAGGGGAGGAGAGAGCCATCTCTTTAGATATGGCACTCTTCTCCTCCCTTCCTGCCTTTTTGGGTGTTTCGCTGCGTTGTGTGTGTTTTTTGAAAATCTGTCCCCAAGACTTTTTTACAAATATCCCAGTAAGTGCAAAATGAACTGAAACTGTTTCATCTATAGATACTCCTTGGGGTGCTTGTGTGAACTGCACCTATGCCTAACCTGTGCTGTGTCTCAGATTGCCATTGATTAAAGACGCTGGGGAAGTCTGTTACATCGTAAACAGGATTTCAACCCTGTGTCACTTTCTCATACTTGTGCTGTGCAGTATTAGGCAATACTGTTTGAGATAAGTACTTTCTTTTATACAAATGATAAGCACTGGCTTGGACAATATTTTTTTGCGTCTGTTGGTTGGTTGTTGAGTTTCGAGCACGTGCTCCTCACATTACCTCCCTTAGAAGCCTGTGACTGCTCACCCTTACTACCCCGAGAATGAAGAGTAGAAATGGTTACACTTTGCCCAGATTGCAGAATCATAGCGGGACGAACAACCTTAACCACCATGGTTGGTGCCCAGCAAGCCCTGTCTGCCCTCTGACACCTCTGTCCTCAAACGGCATCTGATGACATTTATTCCAGAATGGATTCAGTCCAGTTGAAATTTTCACAATATTTAGTCCAGTTGCAGAATTCCCATTTTGCAGTAAAAAGGAAAATAGTTAGAAATGTTATTAATATTGTAGAGAAATCAACATTTTAAAGAAAACTGTGAAAGTTTCAGTAAATGTGCAGGATTTTAAGCTGTTGCAGAAGTGTGTAACTTTTAGCACACAAACCCTCCAAGATAATTCTAAAACCCTCCTAAAACAGGACAAACTTGTTTGGAAATGTTACATGGGGCCTTCTTGAGCCTCAGCCCAAAGGGTACCCAGAAGTGACTACTAAATATCCTGTTTAAGGTTAAATGCTCGTGTTTTCTGGACAATTTATGAAAGTATCCAAGCATAAGCCAGTTTAAAGAGTGTCATGGTTTACAGTGAGATAAATCAAACTTTTGTTTTAGTATGTGGAAACTTTAACTAATGTTCCACCAGCTTAACTCGGAGAGGATGTCAAAGTCCAGTCTGAAGGATTTACCCAGAAGGAGCGCTTTCCATGTACTATATCTGGGCAGCATGTAAGCCATAGTCACAGCGACATCTGTGGTTGACAGGTAGTTTCTGGTAGTATTTTTTCAAATTTTCCATTAGAACTTTTTCTGTCTTGTAATTCACTGCTAATAAAACTTCAGTAATTTTCTGTGAATGTCTTGTCTGACCAGTGGTGCTGGAACAATTTTTAGAGTGGGGGTGCTGTAATATTATATCACTGACGTCACACGAATTGTGAAAAATCCAAGCGTCATACAAAAAAACAGTGTGGATATTGTGCCATGCACATTCAGCAGCAGAGCTGTATGGTTGTGTTGTGTAGCTGGTAGTGCATTTTGGAGCACTAGTGTAGTAGCACACTTTCATTTATAGAAAGCACATTTTGTGTTAAAATGGCCTCTAAATTTTCATAGATATGCATATTTACTGGTAAAACTATATCGTGCAAAAATGATAATGTGTGGAAATCGTGTTTCAGTGAATATTTATCATTTGCGCGTCACCAAGTAAAGGGTCTTTATTCATCTTGATCCCAATAAAATCTTTGTTTTCATCATACTTCAGAATTTTTAAAAAAAGTGCTTCATTTGTGCTTTCCTAATTGCTGATATAATTTGAAATATGTGTATAGTTCATTTACCCAAATTGGAAAGTTGTTGTGTATAATAACAAGCTGAAATGCTACAGCTGTTCCTTTGGTTTCCTGCGGCCCAGAAGGATTCTCACCTAGATCACTTTTACAAAATCCTCTCCCTTTGCCGTCAGAGTAATAAAAGTGCACTCCAGTTTCCAAATAAGCAGCAATTTGTCAGAAGATAAAGGCCTGATATTTGACTCTTGTCTTTGAAAACATGACGAGACAAACACAAAATTTAAAGCATCTTTATTGCTCCTTCACCTTCTGAACTCCAGCATGATTATGTCTGAGGGTGCTGAAGCACCCCGTGCACCCCACCCTCCAGCGCCTGTGCGCCTGACTAGCTAATACCATCCTCAACAGCCTCTTGGAGGCTGAGGAAAACAGAAGCTGTTCACAGTGCAGTATTGAAAGAGGAACCAAAAATGATGCCAAAGTTGGATTTTTCTTCTGAAGAAACTGTTGAGTGGGGACTCTGGGGCAGATCTACAAGAAAGTGCCGCAGCGCGGCACCGCAAGCCCTTTGGCTGCGCGACGCTGCAGCACTTTCAGAGCACAGGAATGCAACATATTTACAATGATATGTCGCATTCTGTGTTCTCCCCTGCGCTGACGCACAAACAGCTTCCTGCGCCATGGGCAGATTGTTTTTGTGCAGGAAGGTGCACCTTCCTGCACAAAAACAATCACTACAGGCATTTTCCTCTTTCAATGCGTGCTGTAGAATGCACCACGCATTGAAAGAGGAAAAAAACGAGGAGAAATGAAAACATTTCTCCTCGTTGCGCCTCGCTACGCCACCCCTAGGGTGGCGTAGCATACTGACGCATTTCCCGGTTTACGAATCCTCGTAAATCTGGAAATGTGTCTCGTTCCATGGGTGTTGCGTGGGAACACCCACAGCAACACCCATGGAACGCCCCTTTCACGCAAAATGCTGTGTGTAAAGGGGACATATTTACAAGGACAGGAAAAGCCACGCAGGGTGGCTTTTCCTGTCCATGTAAATATGGGGCAGGGAAATGCGCTGTCAGTGCGTCACTAAAAGTGACGTACTGGCAGCGCAAGGGGCTTGTAAATCTGCCCCTCTGTGACTAGTGTGGACAAATACTGCCCAATTTTATTTTGGTGTGGAAGCGGACCATTTGCCACATTTCCGTACAAGCCCTTAAACTAGTGATGAGTTGATGTTCCAAAGAGGGTTTCGCTTCAGAAGCGGGGTGTTACATGAAACATTAGATGATATTAGTTTATTCTCATTTCATATACCCCCACTGACCAAGCTGTAGTTTTATTGTTTTGCATTTTGACTTTATTACTGTTTTTGTACTGCGTACTTTACACATTGCCCTAAATAAAGCCCATCTGCTCTGTCTTATAGCTATCAGGGGGTTGAGGTCAGGTTAATTTAGTTACTTTGACAGTTCACCCTGACAAAAGTTGTAATTATTTCTTGAGGTGGTGTTAGGCTTGGCTTTTTCAGCAGGTTTACCCCCAGACTTTTTGCTTTTTGGCCTTCTGGTTTTGACCCTGTTTTTGTTGGTTTTAGGAGTCTGGGCACTTTACCACTGCTATTCAGTGCTAAAGTGCATAGGTTCTCCAGGTAAATTATGTTATGGATTGGTGTTTCCATGATTGGCATGTTTGATTTACTGGTAAGTCCCTAGTAACGTGCACTGTGTGTGCCAGGGCCTGTAAATCAAATACTGTTAGTCGGCCTGCAGCACTGATTGTGCCACCCACACAAGCAGCCTTTCAAAGGGTTCCCAGACCTGCCACTACAGAGTATGTGCGTAGTTGTGACTGCCATGTCGACTTGGCAAGTGCACCCACTTGCCAGGTCATAATCTTCCCTTTTCTTACATGTGAGACACCCCTCAGGTAGGCCCAAGGTACCCCTGTGGGCAGGGTGCAGTGTATGTGAAAGGTAGGACATGTACTGGTGTGTGTGACATGTCCTGATTGTGAAATATAGTGTATTTTGTTTTTCACTATGGAAAGGCTATCTGTCCCATAGGATAGAATTGGGAATGCTTTGTAACATCTTACAAGTATATTCCCATTGGGACGAGATAGAGAAATAGAGTTTAGTATGCCTGAACTCAGAATGCAAACATGCATCTTTTAGTAAAGATGATTTTTATGCTGTGTGTTTGAAAATACCACTTTTAGAAAGTGGGTATTTTCTTGCTTAGCCATTCTGTGTGCCTCTGCTGGGTTGTGGATTGACTGTCTAGCTTTGGAATGACAGGGGCTGGGGCTGTGCATTCTCTTCAGACAGCCACTGGGGGGTCGAGGTGTGTCCTGCCTTTCCTGGATGAGTCAGGGCTGGGCGGAATAGACCTGGGCTGCATTCAGAGTAGTGGGAGGAGTTTCACTAGCACCTGAATAGGCCTGGTCTGCATTTAGGGTTGTGGGAGGAGAATTCCCTTGCACCTGAATAGGCCCTGTCTCCCTTGTATAATGCTGTCTTCATATCTCCTGCCGGGAAGCTGGACCAGAGGGGACAGAACTGGTTTGGGCTGAGCACAGGCACTCTCTGCCCAAAAGAACAAAGAGAAACTGAGTATAAATATTGGGGCCCAGACTCCAGAACTTTAGGTTACTGCTGAACTAGGGAACCTGCCAGGAAGAAGAGCTGGAAAAGCTGTCAGGAGGAACTGCCACTTTGCTGCGTGCTCTGCTGTGTTGGCCTGCTGCTTGCTGCTTCTGTCTTGGGCAGGGAAAGGAATGGATTGTACTTTCATCATCCTGCTGTTAAAGTTTTCTCCAAGGGCTTGAAGTAGAGCTTGCCTCCTGTTGGAAGTCTCAGGAGATACAAGACTTCAGAGAACTGTTTTTGGACCACGAAGACTGCCAAGAAGAAGAGCTTGCGAAGCTGTGAGGAGGAACTACCACTTTGCTGTGTGCTTTGCTGTGTTGGCCTGCAGTGGCTGCTTCTGTCTTCGGCAGTGAAAGGACTGGACTGAACTTTCTGCAACTTCTGTGTGTGAATTTCTCCAAGGGCTTGAAGTAGTGCTTTCCCCCTGTTCAAGAAGTCTCAGGAACAGCAAAGACTTCAAGTTCATCTGCTACCAGCACTGGGAACTGTGTGTTTTGTGCTGCAACAGAAGAAAAAGCAACCTGACGCCGTTAAGGACACCGCTGCCAACTCCGTGTCCTGGAGGCACCGCAGAGGGCACTGCCACACTTTGCACCACAACCCTGGTCTCACCGATGACAACGCCCGATGCCGCCACTGAGCTGCTGCTTGCACCACGACCTATGGGCACGGCACTTCGCACAGCCTCGCTTCACGCTGCCGCAGTAGTATCCCTGACGACACCGCTCCACGCCGACATAGACGCCCCTGCTTGCACCGTGGTTCGAGGGCACTGCTCGTAATTTACACTACACACTGTCCTCATCGCACACCTGCAGACGCCAGCTCTTCGGAGCTCAACGAGAGGTTGCCAATGCCCTGCATTTCTAAAGGTACTGTTTTGCGGGTCTTCCCGACACCGTAGCTTGCACACAATTTCGCATCAGCCAGAACTGTTTGGATTTGTTGTTCACAAAGCCGTGATAGCCCTGGACGGAGGTATCGACTTCAAGGAACTGAATTTTAAGTCTATTTTTGATTATTGCGATTCCTGAGAACTGTATTGTGGATTTTTATTGTTTTTGGTCTTGTTTGCACATGTAAAATATTGGTTATTTTCTAAAACTGGTGCGGTGTCCTTTTGTAGTGTTTTCACTGTATTGCTGTTGGTTATGTGCAAATGCTTTACACACTGCCTCTGAGATAAGCTTGACTGCTCATGCCAAGCTGCCAAGGGGGTGAGCAGGGGTTTTGTCAGTAGTGTATCCCCGTTATCTTGACTAGGAAGAAGGGTCCCTACTTGGACAAAGGTGCAAACCCTTGCCAACTAGGGACCCCCAACTCTAACATTGGTTGCCAGCGGTGAGGGTAGGACTTGCGTTTGCACTTGACCTAGTGATTGGTGTGCACTACTACCATATCGCAGACCATTACGTACCACATACTGGGTTTTTCCTTTCTGAAATATTTTAGTCGTTCCCTATTTTTGAACTTGAACTTCCTACTGAATCATGTCCCAGTCAAGAGCATTGTCAGTTACATTCCTAGAATTGGTTTTTGAGGAGGATAGGTTGAAAACCTACACCGTAAAGAAACTGAAGGCAGTTTGCAAAAACCTCAAAGTCCCATTGAGAGGTCTCACCAAAAAGAAGGAGCTACGAAAGGTTCTGAGGGCCTGGTTAGCAGCCGGAATGCCAGTGGGCATCCTGAGGATCCTAGTGTGGAGACTGAGGAGCCAATTCAAAGGGAAGATGTGCAGAGGGCTCAGGGGGTGTTAGGAGGGGAGGTACCCACTGGGTCAGGAAGCAGTAGTCCCTCTCCAGGGCTATCTCCAGAGGAGCTGGAGATTAGGAGGAGAGCCAGGAGGCTTACATTGGAGTAGGTAAAAAGACAAATGGAGCTGATGGAAAGGGAAATTATTTTGGCTTAAGAGCTTAAGGTGAGAGAGCTGGAGCTGGACTGGTAAGCCAGGAGGGCTAGGTCCAGTCCAGATGGTGGCAGAAAAGGTTTTAGGTCCAGTACTGACCAGGGAGATGTGCACACAAACTCACAGACTTGGTGCCCTGCTTCAAAGAGGGGGTTGACATACACCAGGGGGTTCAGGATTGTGAGGTAACTCCAGTGGTGCGCAGTGTCCCTGAGGTGGATTGGGGAACTGGAACAGGGGATCATATTCCTAGTGGTGGAAGGGACACTCTACTGACTCTAGATGAGAGGTGCAGGGAGAGGGGTTCCCACATGGTAGAAGCCCTGGTATGTGAGTGTGGAGACCGCCCAGAAGAGTGTGGGTTGAGTGACAGCAACAGTCAGACACTGTCTCACCAGTCTTGTGAGGGTGATGTGGAGTACTTTCCTGCAGCACTGGATGGTTGGGTGAAGGGTAGTTTGGTTGACCCATGTGAGGGGCTGTGTAATTTGGAGGCTGGAGAGCATATGTTCAGTCCCTGTTTCCCAGAGATATGCCAGCACCCTGTGGAGTGTGAGTTCTCTGACCCCAGGTAACTTGCACCGGAGGCAGACTTTTTGGTGAATTCCAGAGGGTCTGAAGAAGCTTTTGGGAGTGATCTTGAAGGAGGTGGCTCAGGTTTTCCCAACCAGGTGAGGTAGGGGAAGTTGGTAGTGACCCAGAAAGGTCCCAGTGTAGTGGGATGGGTGAGGGGTCCCAAGGTCCTGTCTCTGAGTAAAGGGAGTGGGGGTGAGCCAAGGCCCAAGGTGCCCGAAACCCTGTCCCAGGGCCTGGTTGGTTCCATGAGGGAACACAAGGGAAGGGGCCTAGTCTTTCCCGAGAGGTCATCCCTTGAGGGGGATCCCCAAGTGTCAGGTGAGCTGGGGGGACTGCTGTAACCAGCATTCCCCCAGTTCTGGTGTCTGGCAGCACCACTTCCATTGGGAGGGTGCATGAGTCCAGAGCAGGGTGTGATGTGGGAGACAGTCCCCAGTGGAAGGACCAGTGGGTCAGGGGTTGCCAGCTCTGAGGTCAGAGCACCCCAGGACTGACCCTGGTGAGGCCACTTCCGGCATTACGGTCCTCCCCGCACTGTCAGGTGGACAGGAGGCAGGAGACCTGCACCAGGCAGACTCTCGCACAACTCAAGAGGAGTGTATTTCCCTTGAGGGGGGGCGGGTGTACTTCCCCAGAAGTCCTGGATTGCCAGGCACAGGCCCAGCCTAAGGGTACAGACCCTGGTTTGGAGGGCCAGGTCCAGGGTGTGCCCCCTGACCTGGGGGAAAGGGTGACTGCTAACAGTGCCCCTACCGGTTTGGATTCTGGGGGTATCTTTCCAGAGAGGGTGCAGAGCCCCAGGGAGGAGGACAGGGTATGGGAGAGCCCATCCCAGTCCTGTGTTCAGCCTCAGGGTACAGACCCTAGGCTGGAAAACCAGTTGCAGGATAGCACCCCTGAACTGGTGGGAGGAGTATGCAGGATGGCTGGCCCAATCGCTCTGATAATTCTAGAGCCTGGGGGGTACATCTCCACAGTGGAGGGTAGAGGACCCCAGGAGGGGAAGACCGGGTGTGGGAGGGCCCACCGTCTCTTGGTCAGCTTCAGAGTACAGACCCTGAGCTGAGTAACCAGTTGCGGAATAGCACCCCTGAACTGATGGAAGAATTGGGCGGGACACCTACCACAGGTGCCCTGACAATTCTATAGTCTGGGGGTACTTCCCCACAGTGGAGAATACAGGATCCCAGCGGGGAGGCCAGTGTGTGGGAGAGCCCGCCCCGGTGTCCTGGCCGCTGCAGAGTACAGACCATGGGCTGGTGGGTCAGTGTCAGAATGCCATACCTGATCTGAAAGGAGGGAGAGTGGACAAATGGTGCAAAGCACCTGGGGCTACCGCCCCCCCACTCTCTAACACCACTGAGCATAGAGGGCCCTGAGAGGCATGAGGCCTGGCTGTTGGCACTGACAGCTGTCAGTGACCTCTGTAGCTTGCTGTCCTGATGGACAGAGGTGCCCCTGGGAGGGGGACAGGAGTCCCACCCCAGGGGTGTTCTCGACCACACCACTGTGTTGGCCATGGTGGTACTGTCTACCTGCTGGGACACACCTGTGAACAAGCTAAGGTTAGGTGCTGCACAGATGGTGTCCGCAGGTGAGGCGAAGTGTTCCCCGTGGGTTAGCTTAGTGGACCCTGAGGGTATGGACAGAGGGATCCAACTGGGTTCAGCAAGTCGTAGAACCAGAACGTGCCCCCGCTGTTGTGGGCCAGGTCTATGTTCTATCGACCCAAGCAGGGAAGTCCATCAAGGGATTGATTAGTCTACCCTGGCTTTAGGCTGGGAGGTGGTTGTGTTAAACTTGGCTTTTTCAACGGTTTATCCCCAGACTTTTTGCTTTTTGGCCTCCTGGTTTTGACCCTGTTTTTGTTGGTTTTAGGACTTTGGGCACTTTACCACTGCTATTCAGTGCTAAAGTGCATATGCTCTCCATGTAAATTATGTTATGGATTGGTGTTTCCATGACTGGCATGTTTGGCTTACTGGTAAGTCCCTAGTAACATGCACTGTGTGTGCCAGGGCCTGTAAATCGAATGCTGCTAGTGGGCTTGCAGCACTGATTGTTGTTATAGTAGAATGTTTGTTAGAATGATTCCTCAAGATGTTCTGTTACTATGGGTGCATCTCTCTGCATCCTTGTACCTTCTTTGTATTCCTTTGAATGTTGGCTTTTGTTCCACGTTCTGAAGAGCAGTTCTTCCTCAGTTACACTGCTGCTCTTCAGGAGGTGGATGCTCCATTAAACGACTCTTCAACTTGATACCAAGAGACTCTGTGGATTATTTACTTACTACATATTGGCGACGATCTGGGATTTGTCTTACCTTACTTCATATTGGAGCATCCACAAGCACATCGCATTTTATCTGGTTTGCATTTTTTCCTCATTTTGGCTGTTCCATGCTGTTGGATTTCATTGCTGTGCTGGACAAGGCAGTTGTTGAGGATTTGCATTCCTGTTATTTGCGCCTGCTGTGCTGTTGTTGTCTTGGAGTGGTCATCGACTCTGAGCTGCCTCCTTCGTTTGCTGCTCTTTCCACCCCATGTTCAGTGTAACTCTGTCGCACGCACCAGCTGCTGTTTTAGAAATTGCGGCGACTGTCTGAGAGCCAGCCGTTTTGTTATTATTTTAAGGACTTGGTATCCTTTTACATCGTTTGCTGCGCTATGTGTTTGCTGTGCTGCGCGTGAGCAGCATTGTTTATTTTTGAAGCTCCATACTGCAGACATCACTTCATGCTGTTCTGCTTTGAAGCCTGCGGTGACTTGCATTGATTGGCGGTCTTGTCATGGCTGTTATTGTTGCGGTGTTTTGAGGACTTGGAGCGCCGTCTGTTGCCCGTTGTACATGCGCGAGCTGAGAGCTTCAGGAACTCGAGCTGTGAGCCGCGCTGCTGTTTATCTTCAAAGCTCCAATCTTCTTGTTCCACGAGACGTTCGTCACTGACGATTTCTTGGCTGACGCTGAACGCTTAATGAGACGCATTACATCATCACGTCTCCACCATTTTGGATCGGGTTTGTTTCTATCTACCCTGCGTGTATCGGTGACACGCACACCTTGCTAATTTTCTTTTCTTTTGTGTTTCGTTCACACGCACAATTTATTATTATTATTCATTATTGTCATAATTATTTAAAATTGCCTATTTTATACTGTTTTAACATTTTTAAATGTATATTTATAAAATTTGTTTTTAGATTTATAACACCATGAGTAATCTTTGTGGAAATCCTCCACCTCCATTTTATTCTGGTCCTAACCAACCCAGCATGAAATGGGAAAAATGGTATAGACAATTTAATAATTATTTGCTTGCTATTAATGGTGACAGTTTTAATGCCAAGAGAAAAAAAGCGTTATTTTTAAATATGTTGGGAAGTCATGCGGAGGATGTTTTTGAACATTTACCTCCATCTCCTACTCCAGCAGGAATGGAGAGTGGTGATTATGATTGTTTTACTGAAGCGATAGACAGACTTAAAAAGAGATTTATTGAACAACCTCATATTGTGAGGGAGAGATATAACTTTTATACTAGACACCAATTGATTAATGAATCTGTTGATGCCTACGTTGAATGTTTAAAAGTATTAGCGGCAGAGTGTGATTTTGGGGCTCAAGTAGATAAATATATTAGAGACCAATTAATTATTCGTTGCTCTAATAAAAAAATTCAAGAACAACTTTTAAGGCAACGCAATCCATCCTTACAGGAAGCTATTGAAATAGCTAAGAGTGTTGAACTCTCTATCACTTCCTTCAATACCATCAATGTTGACAGTATCTCTACAGGTGTAGCTGCCATTAGTATGAAAGAGTCCAATGCCAAATCTGCTAGCTTTAAAGGTAAACCTAACAAAACTAGTACTTCATTTCCTCCTGTTAAGCAGTTTTCTAATACTGGCAAATTGTTTTGCACTCGTTGTGGTTCAAAATCTCATTCTTTTCAATTTAGACATTGCCCAGCCAGAGGCAAGGAGTGCTACAATGTAAAAAAGTGGGTCATTTTGGTTCATTTTGCCAATCTAACAGGAGAGTTGCCAGTTTGGCTGATGAGGATGTTGTAGACCAAGTTAAAATTGAACCAACTTTTGAAAATTCTATTATCTCTATAACAGAAGGTGATTTCCAAAGTCACAAGTTAGGTCAAGTTACTTACAATGTAAACAATGATATTGATTCTGAACCATATGTTCCTCCCATGTGTATCATTACTGTTGATAGCAAAGAAGTAGAAGTCATGGCGGACTCCGGTTCCCCCTATACCATTATTTCGGATTCCTTTTTCAAAAAATCTTGGAAAGATAAAATTCTTGAACCTAATGACATTCGTGTTTATGGTTTTGGGGGTAAAGAAATTGAAATGTTAGGATATTTTGTGTCTGATATTTCTTTCAAACATAAAACATTAGTTGGAAAAGTTTATGTTGCTGTTGATGGATTACAAGTGTTGGGGTGGAGGCACCAAGGAAAGTTCAATATTACTTTGCGTCCCAATGCTAAAATACAAGTATGTATGGTTGAAGATCTACAAATTGTACAAAGTGATTTTCAGAACAATGAAGAAATGGTTCAATCCATTCTTGACAAACATAAAAATGTTTTTAGAAAAGAAATAGGAAAAGTTAAGGGCTTTTCTCATAAAATTGTGTTAAAAAAGAATGCTATTCCTTCCAGACATAAAGTAAGGAATGTTCCTTTGTCGGTGAGGAATGAATTGGCTGACATGATTAAAAAATTGTGTGTTGATGGGGTAATAGAGCCTGTCAATGCATCAGAATGGATTTCTCCCATCGTTTTAGTTAAAAACGGAATGGAGAACTTAGAATGTGTACTGATTTGAGATCTGTAAACAAACAAATCGTTATGGAATGTCATCCTTTACCTAAGGTTCAAGATCTGTTAGCTAAATTAGATGGTGCAAACATTTTTACCACTATCGATCTCAAGTCAGCGTACCATCAAATAGAGCTAACAGAGGACTCTAGAGACATTACCACCTTCATCACACCTGAAGGAACCTTTAGATATATTAGAATGACTTTTGGTCTCTCATCAGCTGCGTCAGTGTTTCAGAGATTAATGAATTGTTTATTTGGAGACACTGATGGAGTTGTTGCATTTCAAGACGATATCCTGATATTTTCTGACTCTGTCAAGAAACATTACGCAACCGTTGATAAAGTTCTATCTGTTTTGAATGATAGAGGTATGACTATTCGCCTCGATAAGTGCAAGTTCTTTTCATCTGATGTTGAATATTTAGGTCATCAGATTAATGGAAATGGTATTTTTCCAAAAAAAGATCTTCTTTTGTCTATTAGAATATGAATAATCCTCAAGATAAGGATCAACTTAAATCCTTCTTAGGATTATGTGAATATTATTCAAGATTTGTTCCCAAGTTCTCTGATATAGTTCTTCCATTGAGATTGTTGCTTAAAAAAGGTACTAAATTTGTCTGGATGAATGATCATTCACAAGCTGTTATTGCCATAAAATCTGCTATTATTGGTTGCAATCCTTTGTCTCCTTTTTCATCATCTGCTACCAATGTTGTTACAGTTGATGCCAGTGCTATAGGTCTAGGCGCTGTGCTCAGTCAAATCAAAGCAAATAATGAAGTTACCATAGCCTTCGCTTCAAGACCTTTGTCTACTGCTGAATCAAAATACTCTACAATTGAAAGAGAAGCTGTGGGTTGCTCTTGGGCAGTCGAACATTTCAAAACCTATTTGTGGGGCAAGTCATTTAAACTTAAAACTGACCACAAACCTTTAATTTCTCTTCTTTCTAATAATGGTGTTGGAAAAGCATCTTCCAGGTTAGTTCGTATTTTGGCTAAATTATATGAGTATAATTTTGAAGTCATTTATATTCCTGGTTCTCAAAATTTAAGAGCTGACTGTTTGTCCAGGTTATTGTCTGATTCTCAAATCCCTAATCAAGCTGAAAGCTTGGAAGAGAGCGTGGTTGCATCTGTTGATGATATAGTTCTTTCAATGTCTCAGGTTATCTCGAAAGAGGAATGGTCAAAAGCTATGGCTTTAGATGAAGAATTAAAATTGGTGCATAAATATATTGTTGAAGGATGGCCGTTAGAAAGAAGTCTTTCCAAGGAGCTTGTAGTATTCTGGAAAGTTAGAGAAGAGCTTTCTATCAATGATACTCTCATTTTAAAAGGTGATTATTTTGTTCCTCCAGTTTTTATAAGAACAAAACTCATGTCAATTGCTCAATTAGGTCATTTGGGTCAGTCTAGTACTATTAAAAAAGTTAGAGACTTATTTTGGTGGCCCTATATGGACAGTTGTATTATTGATTTTGTGAAAAATTGTCCTTTATGTGCTGATTCTGACAAAGTTTTGAAATTACAACATTCAGATGTTGTGCAGGTTCAAGTTCCTGATAAGCCATGGGAAAAAATTGCAATTGATGTTCTAGGTCCTTATGAAGGAATCTCAACAGAGAAATTATATATTTTAGTTGCCATTGACTATTTCTCCAAGTGGGTTGAATTTAAATGGGTCAGTCAATCTGATTCTTTATCTGTCATTAATTTTCTTCAAGAAATTTAAAAAAAAGAAGGTTTACCATCAACAATTGTTTCTGATAATGGACCTCAATTTACATCATATGTGTTTTCTACTTTTGTTAAAAATGCTAATATTTTGCATATTAAGACTGCTCTTTATTCTCCAAACATGAATGGCCTTGTGGAAAGATTAAACAAAACCTTGGTGGAGGGTATTCAATTGGCCATTAAAGCTCGTGTTGATGTTAAAACTCATGAAGCGGAATTAGTTTGGTCTTATTTATGCACTCCACACTGTACTACTAAATTTTCAACTTTTGTTCTGTTAAAAGGTAGAAAACCTAGACAAGAACTATCTCTTTCATGGGCTAGATCTCTTGAAACTAATTTGGAAATGGATAAAATACACAAGTTGGTTAAACAAAATTGTTGTAATTCAAAAACTCTGTGTTTTCAAGACAATCGACTTTGCAAATTGGTGACAAAGTTAAAATCAAACTTCCGGTATATGTTAAAAAGGCCAGTCGAAATTTTCTGATGTTTTTATTATACAAAAAATTGGTAAAACATCTGTTCTGCTAAATAATGGTTCTTGGTGGAGTATTTCTAAAATTGCCAAAGTGAATGTAACCAATTCAAAAAGTTATGCATGTTCTTCCAGTCCAGATTTTTCTAGTGATTCGATTATTTTGGAAAAGGAGTCAAATTGTTTTTATTCTTTGGAAAATGTGGAAAATGTTGATAATTGTGTATCTTCTTCAAATTCTTCTATTTCAGCTGATACCAAGAGACAGAAGTTGTTACCTAAGAAATTCAAATATTTTGTATTATATTAATGGTATTCTTGCTTTCGTTTATTTTATCTTTCTTTTGTTTTTTAAGGAAGGAAGATGTGTTATAGTAGAATGTTTGTTAGAATGATTCCTCAAGATGTTCTGTTACTATGGGTGCATCTCTCTGCATCCTTGTGCCTTCTTTGTATTCCTTTGAATGTTGGCTTTTGTTCCACGTTCTGAAGAGCAGTTCTTTCTCATTTACACTGCTGCTCTTCAGGAGGTGGATGCTCCATTAAACGACTCTTCAACTTGATACCAAGAGACTCTGTGGATTATTTACTTACTACAATTGCGCCACCCACAAAAGCAGCCTTTCAAAGGGTTCTCAGACCTGCCACTGCAGAGTCTTTGCACAGTTGTGACTGCCATGTCGACTTGGCAAGTGCACCCACTTGCCAGGCCCTAACTTTCCCTTTTCTTACATGTGAGACACCCCTCAGGTAGGCCCAAGGTACCTCTGTGGGCAGGGTGAAGTGTAGTGAAAGGTAGGACATGTACTGGTGTGTGTGACATGTCCAGATAGTGAAATACCAAGTACTTCGTTTTTTACTATGGAAAGGCTATCTGCCCCATAGGATAGAATGGGAAATAGTTTGTAACATCTTACAAGTATAACTTCCCATTGGGACGAGATAGAGAAATAGAGTTTAGTATGCCTGAACTCAGTATGTAAAAATGCATGTTTTAGTAAAGATGATTTTTATGTTGTGTGTTTGAAAATACCACTTTTAGAAAGTGGGTATTTTCTTGCTTAGCCATTCTGTGTGCCTCTGCTGGGTTGTGGATTGACTGTCTGGCTTTGGAGTGACAGGGGCTGGGGATGTGCATTCTTTTCAGACAGCCACTGAGGGAGTCGAGGTGTGTCCTGCCTTTCCTGGATGAGTCAGGACTGGGCTGAACAGACCTGGGCTGCATTCAGAGTAGTGGGAGTAGTTTCACTAGCACCTGAATATGCCTGGTCTGCATTTAGAGTGGTGGGAGGAGATTTCCCTTGCACCTGAATAGACCCAGTCTCCCTTGTACAATGCTGTCTCCACCTCCTGCCGGGAAGCTGGACCAGAGGGAACAGAACTGGTTTGGGCTGAGCACAGGCACTCTCTGCCCAAAAGAACAAAGAGAAACTGAGTATAAATATTGGGGCCCAGACCCCAGAACTTTAGATTACTGCTAAACTAAGGAACCTGCCAGGAAGAAGAGCTGGAAAAGCTGTCAGGAGGAACTGCCACTTTGCTGCGTGCTCTGCTGTGTTGGCCTGCTGCTTGCTGCTTCTGTTTTGGGCAGGGAAATGACTGGATTGTACTTTCATCATCCTGCTGTTAAAGTTTTCTCCAAGGGCTTGAAGTAGAGCTTGCCTCCTGTTGGAAGTCTCAGGGAGATAAAAGACTTCAGAGAACTCTTTTTGGACCAAGAAGACTACAAGAAGAAGTGTTGTAGAAGCTGTGAGGAGGAACTACCACTTTGCTGTGTGCTTTGCTGTGTTGGCCTGCTGCTTGCTGCTTCTGTCTTGGGCAGGGAAAGGACTGGACTGAACTTTCTTCAACTTCTTTGTGTGAGTTTCTCCAAGGGCTTGAAGTAGTGCTTGCCCCCTGTTCAAGAAGTCTCAGGAACAGCAAAGACTTCAAGTTCATCTGCTACCAGCACTGGGAACTGTGTGTTTTGTGCTGCAAGAGAAGAAAAAGCAACCCGACACAGCTAACGACGCCACTGCCGACTCCGTGTCCTGAAGGCACCGCAGAGGGCACCGCCGCACTTCGCACTGCAACCCTGGTCTCACTGATGACGATGTCCGACACCGCCACCAAGCCGCTGCTTGCACCGCTACCAGTGGGCAACGCACTTTGCACCGCTTCGCGCCGCCGCACTGGTATCCCCGACACTGACGCTCCATGCCAACATAGACGCCGATGCTTGCACCGTAATTCGAGGGCACCGCTCGTAATTTACACGAACCACCGTCCTCATCCTGCACCGCAGCCTTAGCCTACCAACGCTGGCACCATCGACTCCAGCTCGTCGGCTGACGACAGCGCTTCAGCAATGATGACGTCACTGCTTGCACCATGACCTGCCAGCACAGTGACCTGCCAGCACCGTGACCTGCCAGCACCGCGACGAGCACCGCATCACTTCACACCGCAGCCCTGGTCTCACCAGCGCTGCTGGGTGACCGTCACCAAGCCGCTGCCTGCACCGTGACCTGAGGGCACCGCACGCCGCTCTACCGCACTTTGCACCGCAGTCCCAACGCATGCCGACACCGGCACTCCCGACTTCAACCGCGAGGATTTCGATCTGCAACGCGTGTGACTTCAAGGGCCTGACGACTTTGGCACCAACTTCCGGAACCAACGCCTACCGACGCCAGCTCTTCGAAGCTCAACAAGAGGTCGCCGACGCCCTGCATTCCTAAAGGTACGGTTTTGCGGGTCTTCCCGACACTGTAGCTGGCAAGCGATGTCGCGTTCAGCCAGAACTTTTTGGATTTGTTGTTCACGACGCCGTGATAACCCTGGACGGGTGCAGAGACAGAATATCAAGTAAAAAATATCGAGTTGCACAAATATCGAGTCATTAATATTGTGGTTCAGAAATATCGACAGCAAGAATATCGTGGTCAAGAATATCGATTTAAGGTAAGAAATATCGATTTAAAAAATATAGAAGTGTTTAATAACATTTGCAAAAATATAGTTGTTAAAAATATCGTTTTTTTATTAATGTTATATATTTTAGTATATATGTTATATGTATGTGATGTATGTTTTTTTGTATAAGAATTGTTTGTATTTTTAATATATGTGTTAAATTTTCAGTAGTTGTTTTATTTGAATTTTACCTTTATAGTTCCATAGCGAGTTTGTGGGTTTATAGGGGAATAGGGTGGGAAGTAATTTAATTATATGAAATGTATTGAATATTTTTCATTGATTAAAATTTGTTTAATTGAGATGTTATAGTGTTAAATGTGTAAAGCAATTTATCATTAATTAATTTATAATTGGTTGTTAATTAATTTTAATTAATTAATTGGTAATTAATTATGGTAATTGTGTAATTAATTTTAGGTGTGTGTGGTTGTGTTTATAGGTGTAAAGGGAGGGAAGTAATTTATTTTTAATTTATGAATTAATAATTGGTTGTTAATTAATTGTAATTAATTAATTGGTAATTAATTATGGTAGTTGTGTGATTAATTTTATGTGTGTGTTGTGGTGCTTATAGGTGTAAAGGGTGGGAAGTAACTTATTTTTAATTGATGAATTAATAATTGGTTGTTAATTAATTTTAATTAATTAATTGGTAATTAATCATGGTAATTGTGTAATTAATTTTAGGTGTGTGTTGTGGTGTTTTTTGTAGTAAAGGGTGGGAAGTAATTTGTGTTTGATTAATTAATATATAGTTGTTAATTAATGTTAATTATTTGATAATTACTTTGGGTAATTGCTTATTTTTTGTGTGTTGTTATTACTTTTAAAGGGGTAAAGGGTGGGTATTAAATACATTTTAAATATTTAATCATTAGTTGTTAATAGTATTAGTTTTTAATGTAAATTTTTTTATTGTGTTTCATTATTTTATAGTTTAATTTAGGTGTGTGTTGTGGATATTATAGTGTTAAAGTGTGTGTAGTCAATTCATGTTTATTAGATTTCTTTATTAATAATATTTTTTAATTGATTATTAATTATGTTAATTATAGAAATAAATGTAATTAAAAATGTTGAAGTGTTTTGTTATTGGTGTGGTGTTATAGGGTAGGAAATAAAATTTAAAAAATATGTTTTAATTTTCTAGTATAAAATAATAACTTTTTATACATTTATTTATTATTTTATTTTATATAATATTTGTAGGTTTTTGTTATATGTAATTAATATTATATGTGTTCTTTTTATAATTATATAATTTATTCTTTTTTTAAATATTTTTATTATTTTTATGATTTTTAAATTTGTAATATATATTTTTTAACTGTTTGAGTGTGAATAGTAATTTTTGTTCGCTATCCAACACTTTCCATAATGTTGCACTCACTGGAGTGGAAATAGTAATTTTTACCTCTCCGCTATCCAGCACTTTTCCTACTGTTGCACTCACTGGAGTGGGAATAGTAATTTTTACCCCTCCGCTATCCAGCACTTTCTCCACTGTTGCGCTCACTGGAGTGGGAATAGTAATTTTTACCCCTCCGCTATCCAGCACTTTTCCTACTGTTGCACTCACTGGAATTGGAATAGTAGTTTTTACCTCTCCGCTATCCAACAATTTCCTTACTGTTGCACTCACTGTAGGAAGGTGGAATCTGACTGCATGGTTGCCCCCACTTTTTTCCTGGTGTTTTGCTGGTTTTCGACTTAGTTTGGCTGGGATCCTGCTATTCAGGACCCCAGCCTATCTGCTTACTCCCTAAATTGGTTGTTCATGTACTTTAGGTACACTCCAGATTGGATTCTGGGGTACCCTTATAAGTCCCTAGTATATGGTATACTATGTACCCAGGGCATAGGTACCCCAGAGGCCTCCCAGGGGCTCCAGCATGTATTATGCCACCCCTGAGAGGCCATTCAAAATGACACAACAGGCCTGCTATTGCAGCCTGTGTAAGTTGGGGCATGTACCCCTTCCTTTGATATAGGTTCACTATATCTATCCTAATCACTGCACATATAAGCCTATCAGTCACCCCTATGGCAGGCCTTATCAATCCTGAAGTCAGGGTGGTGGGTTTTATGTGAGGGGGTGCCCATACCTGAGCACAGCCCCTCTGCAGCCTTCGGAACCACTATTCCGGGGTTGTCTGTGATGCAGTTAACCATATACTCTTAAGTGCATTATAACCTCGCGGAAAATGCTAACTTTAAAACAACTGCAAGGAATTATGTCGTGTTTGGTGTCAAACACCTTGGAATCATGCCTCCACACCAGTAACTGGTGTGGGAGGTATGATTCCTCCCTCCTAGAGGGAGAAATATGACAGCACCGGTACACCCGGTACCAGCTTCACAGAGCCCTGGCATCACAAAATGGATGCTGCCAGCCACAGACACGAGTCTGCCCTCCTGCTGCTGGACAAAACTCCGGCAGGGGAAGGCTTGACAATAGGTTTCCTGTCACAGGGAGGTGTGACCACCTCCCAGACAGGCTTTAGTGTATTGGGGCTGGGTGGGTGCACTCTCAGAGTGCTTTGATGTCTGCACTGGGGGCACATTTGGTGTCCCTGTGCATAGTCCAGCTCAAACCGGTTGCAGGGGCTACCAGCCCCTGCTCTGGCGTGAAACTGGACAAAGGACATGGTTGTAGCCACCCCTCTGTCCTGACCCTCCCATAGGTGGGTCCCCAGAGTTTGTCCCACCCCTTCCTTGGGTATAAAGTAGGAACCCTGACTACAGGACTTTAGATATTACCTGCACTAAACTCTGCTACAGAAACCAAGTAACCTTTGGCAATCTTCGCTTTGCTGGATGACTGAAGAATCTCCCTTGGAGTAAAGGAGTTACTCCCCTGCATGGCAGGCACCTCAACGCATCTGACCGGTTTGCATCTACGCAGCTCCCGACGGACTCCGAAGATTTTTCAACACAGGAGGTGGGTGCTCATGCTTCCCCGAGGCCGACTAGTGCTCTCAGCAAACCTGAGACCCACAGACCTCGTGGGGACCGTGCAACCCAAACCCCTGGACACTGTGCACATTTGCAGCAGCATATGCTTTTAGGCAATCCCTGAGGCTGTGCTTTGGGCTACTTGTAGTCCAAGCCCCGAGCAGTGTTTCCACCAAAGATTACTGGCCTACACTCCACGAGTGTTCCGTGGGCTGGTATTGTGTGATTCCTCTTGAGGTCCCTTTGCGATCCCTGGTCCATTGACCTGTGGGTCCCTGAGAAGGCAACTTTAACTTTCAGAGGGCTTCCCTGGTTGCTCCAGACGTGCCCTGACTCTCCATTGCTTGGGGAGTCCCCAGGACCTTGCTGGTCCTCACAGAAGCATCATTACTCTGACCGCATGGGTTGCAGTTGCCAAGGCTTGTTGGTCTCCAATCCGGAAACTGACCCCCCAGCACTCGACATCCTTTGTGGGACAGCTCTCTTGCGGAATCTGGTCATCATCGACATCTCCTGGTCCCCGGGGCTGCAGAGTCAAGCTTCACCTCTTCGCACCTGAAACACCCGACATCGGTGGGCATTCGATTGCTCCGCTCCTGGTCACGTGAAGTGACCCAGACTTTGTCCCCTCTGCTTTCAGGTTCTTCTCATCTCCGATCCAGGCTTGGGTCACACCGGACACTTTTCTTCTTCACAGCAGCAGCACTTCTTCGCCTCACGCCATTGAAAACGACGAGGGTTTCCGACACCACTTGACCCCTATGCACCCGGCTTCCCTGGGCTAGGTAACACGGGTACCTCAGTACTCACAAGGGTGATGGCCTTAGAACCTTCTAAGTTTAACTGGATTTGCTTGAAGTCCTCTCCGACGTGTCCTTAAACTCTAAATTTCCAACTGCGACTTTCCCATAGAGTTGTACAGAGCTCGTGTCTGTGTTCCCACACTGTACCTGTCCTCCGTGGGTCCCCTGTGTCACTACCTTGGGTGGTTCCTTGGGGTCCCGGTGATTCTACGTGCTCTAGGCACTGTGTCTAGTCAAGTCGGGGTTGTTATACCACTTTCTTAATATATGGTTTGGTCTCCCCCTGGAGCCCACTGTGTATTGTGCTATTTACTGTCGTTCTAGTACTGTAATATTTTGTGCCTTGTTCTCTAATCTCATAAAGAGGTTAGTAGAGAGTGTTTAGTAATAAATACATATATTTTATATATACCTGGTGTGGTTCTCCTTTCATTTGGTCATTCAAGAGGTTATATATTGGTAAAACAAGCTGCTTTACATTCCTTCAAGACTTAGCCTGAAGGCTGCTCTCCATAGCTACCATTAGGATAGCTTTCTATAAAGGTTGTCTTTAACCTAATCATCAATAAGGGGCGTTTGGACTAGTGCAAGGTGCCCACTTTAATTAGTGGACAGCATATGCCAGGCCAACTTCTCACACTCACTGGAGTGGGAATAGTAATTTTTACCCCTCTGCTATCCAGCACTTTCCCTACTGTTGCACTCACTGGAGTGGGAATAGTATTTTTTACCTCTCCGCTATGCAACACTTATCCTACTGTTGCACTGAGTGGAGTGAGAATAGTAATTTTTAACCCTCCGCTATCCAACTCTTTCCCTACTGTTGCACTCTTTGGAGTGGGAATAGTAATTTTTGCCCCTCTGCTATCCAACACTTTCCCTACTGTTGCTTTCACTGGAGTGGGAATAGTAAATTTTACCCCTCTGCTAACCAACACTTTCCCTACTGTTGCACTCACTGGAGATGGAATAGTAATTTTCACCCATTCGCTATCCAACACTTTCCTTACTGTTGCACTCACTGGAGTGGGAATAATAATTTTTCCCCCTGCACAATCCAGTACTTTCCCTACTGTTGCACTCACTGGAGTGGGAATAGTAATTTTTACCTCTCCGCTATGCAACACTTATCCTACTGTTGCACTGAGTGGAGTGGGAATAGTAATTTTTAACCCTCCGCTATCCAACTCTTTCCCTACTGTTGCACTCTTTGGAGTGGGAATAGTAATGTTTACCCCTCCGCTATCCAACACTTTCCCTACTGTTGCACTCTTTTGAGTGGGAATAGTAATTTTTACCCCTCCACAATCCAACACTTTCCCTACTGTTGCACTCACTGGAGTTGGAATAGTAAATTTAATTCCTCCGCTATCCAACACTTACCCTACTTTTGCACTCACTGGAGTGGGAATAGTTATTTTTACCCCTTTGCTATCCAACACTTTCCCTATTGTTGCACTGATTGTATTGTAAAATGTAAGTTTAAATATTTTTCTAATAAGTGATGCCGACAGTGGTTGATGCACGGGTTCCGGTCGAGGCGCGATGGCATTTGCTGAGTGTGACGGGAGAGACAGAATGGCCTAAATGCGTACAAATCTGGCTGGCGCTGGCCTCTAGTGTGGCAAAAAGGAACATAGCGAGAACTTGGGGGGCGGCGGAACCGCCAACAGTGAGTGCATGGACGCGGGACCTGGATTGGTGTCAGCAGGCAGAGAAAGTTGTCTATGAGAGTGGGGGATGCCCCAAAAAATGGGAAAAGGTCTGGAACATGTGGGAAAAATATAGTAATGGCTGAACACTGGGGGGACAGAATTAGTCAACCTGGAAGGAAATGCTAGGAAGGGAGAGTGGGTGGGAAGTAGACATGTACGGTATTGGTATACAGTGTATTGCTTAGAGTTGTCAAGATGCCCTGTGGAAATTTGGATTGTAACTAAAGTGCAAAGTGTATTAAGTATTTGTTTAATAAAAATAAATTAAAAAGATATATATATATTTTTCTAATAGTTTAGGGGCCCATTACGATGGCGGGCGGAAGCACAACCGCCGTGCTGGCGGATGCAAAAACCACCAGTTACCGCCGGCACGCAGCAGTCCACACGCCCGCCCAATTACGATGCGAAAAGCAGGCCAAACACCGCCGGCAAGCCAGCAACACCGTCCGCCATCAAAGTGCGCCCGCACACGTAGCGGCGCAGCACAACTGACACACACCGTCCGACGAAACACGTCCCGCCCGGCGCATAAATTACGATGCCGCAAACAAACGGCTCCCACGGCAAAGAGACACCGCACGTGAAAGAGAGGCGGAAACACGGACGCCGAGCACGGACAACGAAGAAGCGGCACCCCGGGCATGAATCCAGCACTGCAGGCCCTTCCCATGCTTCTGCTGATGCACCACCAAGGACGCAACGTACCGCGGAGACGCAGGTAGGCACACACACAACAAGTGCACGCAAACAGCGCACACAGTGCAAGGGCGGAAAAAGCGGACAACCCCCACCAGCGCGTGCACACTACACATCCACCATTGCATCCACATATGACACACAGGCCAAATCCTAACATCGCAGAACACATGTGTACACACCACCTGGGACTAGGAACCAACCACCCCGTCACAGCCCCAAAGCGGCGATGACGCCGCCACACATGCGCACAACGCAGAGGCCAACCGCAGCGCCATGCATGCGTCGCACACAGACACAGGGACACAACCAAGCAGCACACACACCAGCCCCACCCCAAATGCACATGACACGTGACAGGCCGGCCACAGACATGTCCCCAACGCCCAATTCACGGACAACACCCAACGCCACACAACCGACGCACACATGTCAGTGAAGTCACGCAACAGCAGGACACACCCCAGTGTAACAAACATGGCGAAGCACACAGCGGCGGCAACACCAACTAGGAGAAGCAGGGCCCCTTCGGGAAGAGGAACGCCAGTACCACACTGAAAAACCCATACCACCCTGCACATATGAACAAGACACATGAAACGGAACACCAAAGAGCCCGGTGACCGACAACAGGTGGCCCAAGAATTACATCCACACACAAGGCCCAACGCAGAGCGGAAAGGCAGCCTGCCGCCCACACAAGGGAGAGCAGACAGCACTGAATGACCTTCCATTCCAACACCGAAACCACAGCCCTACGACAGAAGCCGGTGAATACAGCCATTGTCCAAGAATAGACCAACACAGGCATGCCGAGGAGACCGACCACAGGGCAGATAGCGCATATCACAGAAGCACACAACGGACGGGGAAGAAAGAAGAAAACACTCCCCCATGTCGGCCACATGCAAGTTAATTGGAAGGAGTCACACAGCACTGACCTTGAACTGTCTGAGAAGCATGTGGGAAGAGGGCCCGTGTCCTCCAAACAAGCCAACAGAACACAAGTCCTGTCTCCCCACGACTACACAGAGCTCACAGCAACCCCGGAGCGTGCACATTGCAGACTGCACACACAGCCGGAGCACGCCACCTCTACGAACCGCTGCGAAATGGCAACCGCAACACACCTACCCAACTACGCCGAACAGCTCAAGCTGTACCAAACCAACACGATACATACATTGGGATGCGATCTCCTGTCCCTGCTGAACGTAAGTTACCGACTGACTTACCGCATCACATTGTTCAGCTGCGTCATGCCCGTCTTCTACTGTCGGAGGTGTCCCTACCAGCATCCCGTCGAGATATGCCTCTCCAACCCGGCATGTCTGAAGGCGGACCTGCTACCACTACTCCTCCCTCTGGACGCACACGACAGGGCCTGCTCTGCCTATGGGGGCATGGCGTATGTGGCCAACATCGCACGCGCACTGAAATGGAACCACTGTGCCTCCACACGACGGATCATCGAGAACAGCTACATCGAATGTCACCCAGCATGCCCCATCATGGTCCTCCAAGGGACAACCTACGAACAACACCTTGACAGCCACCATCCGCTTCATTGGCTGGCAAACATGTACACCACCAATGACATGGAAGCCCTGCTGGACGGCATCGCATACCTGACAACCTGTAAATACGTCGGACCACAACGCAGGTTCCCCGAGTGACCTATGAAGTCCAACCCCGCACCCATGCTCAGCTTCCGCACGGACTGGCCAGTCACCACCACAACAGCCATACCAAACGACCGGCAACTGTAACCACACCATCAACGACATCGCCATGACATCGGATATGACCGGGACATGCACACTGTTCCCCATCACATCCAGGAACACCGCATGCATCGTGGGAGGCAGTGGCATGGGCTCTGTGCATCGCACCCACATGGACGGAACTGCACGAACAACCAGGACACGACATGGATCCAGCGCACATGGACACACACACCGCTCAGTGAACATGAATAGGTCGCCTGGAGTCTGTGGGTGCTGCACCCTCCCACCCCCGCCCCGGGAATCCCATACCAGGACCTTTGCATGGACGACAAGTGCATACAACAACAACACGACCCCAGTGACTGTGACATGTCCAGTAACCACCACAGTGCAACAACAAGTGGCACGCCGCTGCATGCACGCAAGCACATGCCCTGATGTCATCTCACATGCACGCGTGCATGAGGAACAACCGCAGCAAACCTGTCACATGGAACTGAGATGGACTGTGCCCATGATGCCGAGCGGTCTGGTAGGCTACATGTATACCGTCTGTGTCAAAGTCCGCAGCTCCGCAGCTATACGTAAATGTACATTAGCACAGCCTTGGCCAAGCAGATGTAACCCCACACCCTATCCCATTTGTAATCATGCTCAGTATATCCTCAACATGTATTCCGCTGCCAGTAGTGTCCACTATACTGCATCACAGAGGACAGAAGACTCAATATAATGTTTGAAACCAAAACTGTCTCCGCTGACTCATTTCACAAGTACGAATGAGAGAGGATGAGAGTATGTGAAGTACACGGCAGTCGTGACATGACCATGTAGTCCACTGGTATTGGATGTCAACGCAAATGAGTAGCACTACTGTGGAAGACACACATGTGTCGTGTGAAGTCGTATGGACGCAGTGCTCAGGTGGGTGGGTGCGACGGGTAGATGCGCACATGCCAAGTTGGAGCACGCCGTGTTGGGAGGGCTCATGAACAGTACACCACCGCTTCCCTGGGCATTGTGAGAGGACACCTGTCGGGGGGAGTGAACACGTGTGTGCACAGCAGCCGGGCACACGTACAAGGCGGTACCAGGCGCACCTCAGCCCACCCTCTGTGGACAAGCTGGATCCTGTTGTGCGCCCGCCATGCCCCTTGACAAGGCACACACAGCCCCAGTCGACCAGGTGTAACCCCAACATAGTCAATCCGCACAGGCGATACAGGGCACGGGATGGCAGTGGAGCATGGTGTGTGAGAGGTCTCCTCGCGCTCCTCCTGGTCATATCACGCAGGCAATAGAACCTCAACGTCTAGCATGGCACAAGTCAAATGGAAGTGTAGGGGGACGCACCACAGCACGAGCAGCACTGACGTCACGGGAGGTGGCTCGCACCATCCCATCCATTGCCCATCATACCAACCACGCCACATGCCATTGCGACTAAGTGCAAGCGCGTGCGCCACCACCCCCGAGCCCTCCCCAGAGAGGCCAAAGAGTGAATGTGTGGGCCATCAGCCACAGACGGACGCGGCATGGCCGCAAGGGCAGCCACAGCCACTGGGTGTCGCAGGTGGCGGATCCGGAAGGCGAAGACTGTGATGCATAGTCCATGCAGGCCGGGTCTCCATTTGGGGCACCACGCAGGTGGACGGCGTCCCGCCACACATCATACCCTGAGACAGCCCACTCGTGCAACTGGACCCACACATACACTCCTTGCCCTCTCTGGTGCGAGCTTGGGGCTGCCTGTGCAAGCGCTAGCCTCGCAGGTGAGCATGCATATTGGGGGGCGAGGGGAGGACATGAGGGCTGGGGCGAAGATGACTGTATCACTGTCAGTTAGTACAAGGGATGACCCAGATGTGGAAAGGAAGAGACGTGTCCCGTGTGTACTGCAACTAGTCGCCAATCCAACTACCCCCCCATGTCCGGAATGTAAGCCCGCACCTAGGCCCGCCCATCCGCCACATCGAACATACCACCAGCACGACAACCTTCCCATTCGAAACACTGACTGGGGGTGGCGACCAGTGAACAATCATGTGTAGCCTACCCACGCGTACATGTGGGCCCTCCATGATCAATGTCACCTGCGGCAAAGACATGACATGCGCAATGAGGGAAGTGAGGAGAGCTGTCCGCCCCACGCGCAGAAGGTGCATCAGCTCCACAGACCCAGCAGCGAGTCCAGCAGGGGTCACATGTGCAGGGGCAGCTGTGCCTGGTGTGAAGGCACATGCATATAGACAGCACATCGACCAATGTGTAGTCTGCCCACATCCACAGTCCATCATCATGCGGACATAGGAATTGAACACAGGGCAACACATCTTAGTTGGTGCACCCACCGTGACCAACAATGCGCAATCATCGACGTACCCGCCCTGTGCATGGCCCCCCACCCAACGGAGGCACATCCAGTGCCACCATCCCACACACACAAGCCTTCCACGGAACATGCTGTGTCCAATGGTCAGTACAGAGTCAGCGCCCATCTGGTGGATCCTGAACAGGAGACACATGCACACACATGCCAGCTCCCACTATGTACGTCTGCCACCTGGCACGTGCAATGTAACCTCTCACCTGTGACTGCAAGCACACAGCCGTCTTGGCATGGGGCTGTCAATGTGGACACCAGTCAATGTTTCGGGAGCTGTGATCCGTACAGTGCTGTACATAGGGTGCAGTGCTGACACCTACTACTGTCTCATATCCCCTCGTGCCACAGGTCCCACTTGTATTGGCCGCTCAGCCCGTGCCCACATCGTCGTCGTCGTGTGCCATACTCATCCAGCCTCGGAAGCAGTTCCATGCTCAGCAGACACTCATGTTGCCGTGGCGTTGCCGCTTGACGAATATGCAGTCAGTCCCCATCAGCACGCCCCGCAAGTCATTGGGGCCTAGATCACCATGTGCATGCACATGGCAGTGGTATGTCTCACTTGCCATTGCCATTGTTGGGAGACCTGTGTAACTGTATTGTGGCCGTGCCGTCCCAGCTTGACAGCTGGGCTGTGGCTCATGTGCTTGCTCAGTCATGTCAGTGATGTGTATGCGAAATTGCTATGTGCCGTGTTGCTTTGACATGTGTCCTCTGCCATTTAACCCAGGCGGAGACCGAACATTGACCGCCCATACCAATTGCTGGCGGACATGGACGATACAGAGGTAATCAGGAAGTTTCGGCTGGACAGGCCAACTCTGCATCGACTGTGTGCCATGTTAGAGCCCCATCTCCGTCCCCGCAGGGTGTATCCGACTGCTGTCACCCCCACGGCTAAGGTGATGGCCGCCATGCATTTCTTCGCCACTGGGTCATTCCAGCACACAGTGGGCAGTGGAGGAGGGATGTCCCAGCCCATGTTCAGCAAGGTGCTGAGGGATGTACTGGCAGCCATGATGCTGTACCGGAACAGGTACATCCGCTTCCCCAGGGCTCGTGAATTGGCGGCAGTGAAGGGTGCATTCTATGCCCTTGGCAGAATCCCACACGTCGTGGGAGCCATTGACTGCACTCATGTTGGCCTTGTTCCACCACAGGCCACTGAGCACCTGTACCGCAACAGGAAGCACACGCACTCCCTGAATGTGCAAGTGGTGTGCCTTGCGGACATGGTGATCACCCACGTGTGTGCCAAGTTTCCAGGCTCGGCCCATGACGCACACATAATGCGCAACAGCATCTTGCCACGACTGATGGCCAATCTGCAACAGGATCGTGCCTGTATTGTCGGTGAGTATGTGGAGTGGTGTAGCGTGCTGGTTGTGCGATGCTGTCCCCTGTCCAGTTGGAATAGCTACGGTTCTCTGTGTCCCTCACACCCAGGTGACTCTGCGTACCCGAATGGGGCATGGCTGCTCAGTCCATTGAGGAATCCTCGCACCCCAGCAGACGATCGATACAATGAGGCACATGGGAGGACCAGACGTGTGGTCGAGCGTACCTTTGGCCTCCTCAAGTCCAGGTTCAGGTGCCTGGACCGCACCGGGGTGCACTGGCGTACTCCCCACAGAAGGTGTGCCAGATAGTGGTGGCGTGCTGCATGCTGCACAATCTGGCCATTCGGAAGCAGATCCCCCTCATTGTGGATGACGGAGATCAACCAGGGCCCCAGCCCGCAGACCAGGACAGCTCGAGTGAGGTGGACAGCGGAGAGGAGGAAGCTGGGAATGTGCGCCAGCAGCTCATCGCCCGCTACTTCACTTGACGTTGAGTGTCCATGTACGACGGATGATGTGTCTGTATCTATGCAGGTGTGTGTGTGCTGTGTCAGGGTGGCCGTATGTTCACTGCGTGCAGTGTGTCAACGCTCCATGGCCAGGGTAGTATGCCACTGTTGGTGACTGTGGCATTGTGCCCTATTGCTCTGTGCGATGTGTGTACATTGCTTGTAGTTGTTGACATGTACTGTGTGATGGGTGTGTGACACACTCATTGAATGTGCTCCTGTTCTGTCTCCCACCCCTAGGTCCCTACAGGCCCTCCGGATTCCATTGCCATGCCACGCATCAGGTGCCCTTCCGCCCAAGGTGGCCGTTGTATTCCGTACAAATAAAACACAGGGCACAAACAGCAGTTAGTGAAAAAGGTGCATTTATTACAAACTGTGACATGTGATTGTGTGTAAGGTGATGACAAAAGTGGTGCGTGCAGTGACAATGAGCTGTCGGTCATGGCTGCGTGATGATCAGGGTGTACCCACTGGTTCTATGTCCATAGTCCAACACACACATGCCATCCAGATGGCTGTGTGGAGTGGGATCGTAGAGCAAGTCAATGCAGTGGCTGGTCAAGGAAGGCTGGCGGAAGGCTGGCTGGCTGCCTCACTTGCGACTGGAGCGTGCGAAGTCCTCCCGGGAGATCTGTTTCCTCTTCGGACGGCCCCTTCCACGTTTGGGAGGGGGGTGTGTGGTGGCGACCTGCTGGTGGTGGGTGAGGTGTGCTCACTGGCTGTGGACGCAGGGGAAGTGGACACTGCTGCCCGAGCCTGCGCCCTAGCAGGTGGTGGCGGAGGTGGTGTTGCTGGCCTTGCCTGTGACCCCACCGCCACCACCAGCTGGCCCATGAGGTCCACGAGTTGGTCCATACGGGACACGAATTGGCCCATATGGGCGTCCATGGACCTCAGCACCCCCAGCACCTCCCGCGTGTCAGTAGCAGACCTGGCCCATTGTCCTTGGGCCTCTTCATAGGCCCCAAGGACTCTGGCCATTTGAGGCAGGGCATGGCTCCCAGGGGAGGCTGGCGTTTCCCTGACCCTGCTCCTCCTACCAGTCCTGCTGCCACCGGCCTGCCCACTAGCCACATTGCTCACCACGGTCCTCGCTGTGGCTCCCAGGGTGGATCCAGTCGGCCGGGCCACCACCTGCGCTGGGGCTGGTGCCAGCGAAGACGTGGTGGTGGTGGAGGCGGTGGTGGTCGGTGCGGCGATGGTGGCGGTTGCGGCAGTGGTAGTGGCCGCAATGACCGTGGGTGTGGCCGCAACGACAGTGGCAGCAGGGGACTGGGACTGTTCAGCATCCCTGGATGATGGGTTGGTGGGTAGGAGGGGTCCTGGGGAGCGGCTGGGCCCTGCCACGCCAGATGGGCCAGCTTGGTGGTCCGTGTCCGAAGAGGTGGACAGATCCTCCAGATCCGTGTGTCCTCGTTGGGGGCTTGTAGGCTGGCTGTGCTGGCTGCTGTCTCCATCCCCAGCGTCCAGCAGTTCGTCACCTGTGGAGAGAATGAGA
Organism: Calotriton arnoldi; assembly: GCA_963921515.1. Taxonomy (NCBI): domain Eukaryota; kingdom Metazoa; phylum Chordata; class Amphibia; order Caudata; family Salamandridae; genus Calotriton; species Calotriton arnoldi. The sequence goes on from CAWUFW010010265.1 coordinate 710,455, forward strand.
TTTGTTATTGTGTTGCACCTGGCGAAGTATGTATTAGTCGTCTGACATTGGCAGTTCGTGCAATCTCGTACATGGGTTTCCCGGAGGCGAGTGTGTGGCTGTGGCATCTGTAGTTGTGTGTGCTAGGCAATGGGACTGTGTGCTGTGCACATGTGGCATGGGACGGATTGGCCATGCCGATGGGTGTGTTGCTTTGCCCCTACTCATTGTGACTCTGGTGTATGCGGGCTCCTGGCCCATCCTGGGTCTGGTTTGTACTTTGCTTTTGGAGTTCAAATGGAACGCTTAGGAACGCATATGGCAACATGGGGGCCATGCCCCAGATTCGCATTTGGGATGGAATATGCTTTTGGGGTTCAAATGGAACGCTTAGGAACGCATATGGCAACATGGGGGCCATGCCCCAGATTCGCATTTGGGAGGGGATATGCTTTTGGGGTTCAAATGGAACGCTTAGGAACGCATATGGCAACATGGGGGCCATGCCCCAGATTCGCATTTGGGAGGGGATATGCTTTTGGGGTACATGCTGTGAGCCATGGGTGCCGAACGTGACATGTGTTGTGGCAGCATGACAGTGCATGGTCTGAGGTGTGTGCATGCCTGACATGCCCTGCATATTTGCTGTCTGTTGTGGTTACTGGACATGGCATTGGACGCATCGTTATGAGTGAGTGATAGTTGTGTGCCAGCCAACGTATTGCAGTTGTCCCATCTCCTTGGTGTGCGTGCTGCCCTGTGCCATGTGCATCACTGCAGTGCTCGGGGGGTGTGGCCCATGTTGTGTGTTGTTGCTCACAGTGTGTCGTGCGCTTAATTGACTTCTGGCACATGGTTGGTCATGGGCATGTGTCTTAGCGTGACTGCTGTATGTGTGGCAGCTGTGCGGATGACATGCCTTTCATGTGACTGGGGCTGACGGATGGGATGGATGGTATGTTGTATGTGCATGGTGTGTCTGTGAGTTTGATGGGTTCAGTGGTGTTCGTGTGCATTTCTGTTGTTCCGCTCTGTTGCGTCTAGTGTTGTTTGTCTTACATAGGCGTAGTTGTGGGGTGTGGGGTTGACAGGCAGTGGGGGCTACATGGACAGGACTTCAATGGTGTTTCGGTTGTGTGTGATGAGTTGCACAGTGGCTGCCGTGTGGGACTATATTCAGTGTGGCTTGTGCATGCAGACGTGGCTCCTTGGGTGTTGCTATGTCTGTGATGGGTCATGTGGGGTGTGAGTCTGCTGTTCATGTCCGTGTGCACATTGTTCACTTGTTCGTGACGGTGGGCGGTGCTGCGTGTCCGTGTGCTACGTGACATGTCCCATGTGTTGGTGGTGTTATGGTCCTCATGCCTCCAGTAATCCAGCCCTGTCCAGTTTCCCACCTGCAAGTTGTTCGTGCGTGCACTGTACTGGATGCCACATGGCTCTAAGCGGGGGTGCTCCATGTTGCAGGTCTGTGGGGGTGGGGGGGTGTAGTGGGTCGTGGGGGTGGCTGTACACCCACTGACACCGATTGCTGTGGACCGTGATGTCTGCCTTTCGGCTGTCGTTGTGCACTGCGGTGGCTGACACGTGGCTGTGGGGTGTGGGGGATGCTCCTCCTTGCTGTGCTGTGGGACTGGGGCCTGGTGTGTGTTGTACTTGGGCTGTCCACCCTCCCACCCACTGCACTTTGTGTTCCTGCCACTTACCTGTTACTTGTCGGTTAGTGCAGCTGTGGCGGACACATGGGTGTGGTGGGTGCTCGTTGTGGCGCTTCTGGCATATTTGGGGACCTGTTGGTGGTTACGTGGCTGGCTTAGTGTACACATGTCCCCACGCATCTTACAGTTGTTCGGTTTGGGCTGTGTGTGGTAGTGTCTGTTGCATGTGTGTGTGATGTGTTGTGTATTGTGTGCTGGACATGGGGGTGTTTGTCCCTGGGAGCTGTGGCATGGTGGTAGTGCATGTGAGTACATAGCGGTGTGCTGGTATACATTAGTTTGTACTTACCAGCCTCCACTCCCCCTGCTAATCCGGCGAGGATCTCCGGATGGATTACGACTCGCACCTTCTCCTCCCACGCTTTGAAGGTCTTAAAGAGCGCGGGATTCCCTCCGCCAGTGACGGCAGCCAGCTCTCTGTTTTGCCCTCCTTCTTCTTGACCAGGCTCTTTACGTCATTCCAAC